>JAJHZJ010000372.1:4124555-5324555 GCA_023548195.1 Bettongia penicillata ogilbyi | reverse complement strand
GGAAAGATTTTGTGAAGATTTTAGAAACGTCAAGATTTGGCAATGGATTGGATATGTGCAGTGAGTGAGAATGAGTAGCTGAGAGTGATATCCAAGTTGTACGTCTAGGGGACTAGGAGGTTTAGAAGAGGGGAAGGTTTGAGGGAGGAAGATAAATTCTGAATTGGACACAATGAGTTTGAGATGCCCATGGAACAACCAGTTTTAAATGTCCAAAAGGCATTTGCTGAGATGGGATTGGAACTCAGGAGAGAGGATAGGGGAAGGGGGAGAGGGAGAAGGTCCCTTAGTCCAGAAGTAGTTATAGTTAGATATCTGGATCTCATCCACCTCATCACTAGAATCTATCAAATAGTGCTTCACATAAAGTAGAAATGCAATAAATCTGTTGAATGAATGAAAGTAATAGTGAATAATATTTCAAATGTTATAATGTTCATTGGAGTTTGTAATAACCAAATAATATGAAATAAATTTAAGTAATACTATGCCGTACAAATTTTTTAAATAAAATTTTGTCTTTTTTTTTTTTACATCACCATATAAAACCATCTTCCAGTGCTTAAATCTGTTTACTTACTTATGGCTCAGGCACACCTTAGGGTTGGTAGTGTGGTCTGGATTCATCTGGTTAATTCTCTATTATTGGAAAACTTGTAAAAATATTACTAAATCTAAACTCTCTGAGACTCTCATTTAGTTTGACCCCCAGCCAGGAAAAAGCTGGACATTTGGACTGAGGTTTGAACTTTATCTGTACTCCCTCCCCTTTTGTTTTTGTATATCACAAGCCATTCATTGACTGTCTCTTTTTGTAATCTTTCAATTTAAGAGTAAAGACATAAGCAATCAGAAGCAATTAGGATTGATCATATTTTTTTCTGGTGAGTTTGTTTTAAGTGACTAATTAGCTCAGGAATTAAAAGTAGAATTAAGAACAGAGAAACTTCAGAATATACTTCTGCTCTCTAGGACAGGAGAGGGAAAGCTAAATCATGTCATTGCTTTTCTCAATGTCCCACGGAGAAGGAGTTTAGCCAGCCCCAGCTGTAGGACCAGCTGGGTTGGCTCTATTACACCTTCTATCAGGATCCCAGCAGGTTGGAGGAAGAGGTAAATATGGCCAAGCTGCCTCAAATAACCAGTATTTAGTCTCCCAATCCAGCTTCCATTCCCTCTCGGTGCTTATTCAACTTCATTTCAACCCCTGTGTTTAGCACAAACCCAAATCTCCCAGACCCAAAGCAGCCACTCTGACCTCCCTATTTGTTTAATTGTAGACATATTCAGCTCACGATTCTCAATAGACTCAGTTCCTCCAAGAAAGGTAATAGACAATATGAGCTTTTCCCAGAAGTTCAAGCAGCTAGTCGTTGAAGGCTTCCCTTTGCCTGCGGAGATCCATCTCTAAAAGCCTCTCTCCTCCCCTCCTTTACCCTCCTCCTCTCTTCTCTTGTCCTCTTCTCTCTGTCTTCCCACTCCTGCCCCCACATATAACTAGATGTAGGTATATATATTTACTAAGTACTTCCTATGTGCCAAGTGTGGTGCTAAACTATTTACACATAATATCTCAATTTGATCCTCACAATGACACCATGAAGTAGGTGGCATTATGATTTTCATTTTGTAGTTGAGGAACCTGAGGAAGTTAAATGACTTGCCCAGGGCTGCTCAGCTAGTGAGTGAATGTCTGAGGCTTGGAATTGAACTTAGATCTTCCTCACTCATGGCCCAACACTCAGTCAAGCCACTTAGCTGCCATAAGGCTGTCTCTAACGTTGGCAAATTATTCTCTTAGTGTTAGTAGGGTATGAAATAACTCCCTCAGCATGACAGGCAGATTACAATGGAGAGAGGTCACTCAGAGAGGGTAGAGCCAATTTTTAATGATATTTGGGCTTCCATGGCTCAGACAGTATTCAATTTGATAATTATTTATTAAGCACCTACTATTTTGTAAGGCAACACGGCATAGGGATTAAAGACTAGGATTCAGTCACAAAGACCCAGATTTAAGTCTTGCCATCACACGTGACCTTGACTAAATTACTTAAACTCTCAGTGCCCCAGATTAATTTTCTAAGACTGGAGGTGGCTAGATGTTTATAGTGGATTAAAAGCTATACTTGGTGCTAGAGAGACCCGAATTTCAATCCTGCTTCAGTCATTTACTAGCTATGGGATTCTGGGCAAATAATTTAACCTCTCTCATTCTCAGTTTCCTTATCTGTAACATGAGGACAATAACACCTATTTTCTAGGGTTGCGGGGAAGATCAGATGAGAGAATTGGTTTTTTTAATAAAGTGGTTTGTGAAACTTAAAGTGCTGTGTCAATGTTATTGTTAAGTTGCTGAACAATTGACCTTCTGCAATGGTAGAGGGAAATTCCTCACTGGGCAGTTCCCTACACAGATAAAATCACAGCTCTTGATCCTTCCTTCTCCCCCATCTCTGCTGTCCCCAAAAAAGGAAAAGGAAAGAAACTTTGTTTCTGGGATGTGGGGAGGCAGGATTATGTTTTGCAGAGTTGAGTATCTTTCCGTTAATTTTTTAAAAGTATGAAGCTACAAGGATTTGACAATACTGAGTGAATGAACAGGCTAATTCCATATGGTTCTGTACCTTACTTGGTAAGATTTTTGGGTCCTTGAGGCTTGCTACTAGATCAAGGACAGTGAGGTTCACAAATTTCTCTCCTTAACTGAATACCATATGGCTGTCTTCTTAATTGAGACCATAAATTAAGCAATAATCATGATACTTATGTATTAATCATTAAGCCACTATTCATAGCAAAATGTGAAACGATAAGCAGATAATCACCATTTTCTTATCAACCTCCATAATTTTTCCCTTAACTGCTCTTTCCTACTTTATATCAACTACAGTGCTTTGCCCTGTGCCAGAAGTATTCTGGACTGAAATTAAATGCCCAAGAGCAGCCCAATTTTTGAAATGGACAGTTGTTTAAACTATAGTTACCATCCCATTTATGACTTTGAATATGACATATAAGAGCAAAGGTAAATAATTTGCCTCCTTCAGCCTTTAGGATTGGTAGAATTCTTTGCTAGTCTTATGTTTAAGTAATTTTTTAAAATGAGAAGTCAGCACAGCATTGTAGATAGATTTGGAGTCAGAAGACCTAAGTTCTTGTCCTAATCCAACATTTGCTTTGGGGAAAGTACTGAGGGTTCATTAAACCTCAGTTTCCTCATCTGTGAAATGATGTACAAGTATCCCTCCCAGAGTTGTCGGTTGTTTTTTTTCCTTAAAGGTTTTATGGATGAATTTTTGCTTTCTTAAATATCCCAGTTATTTTCAAATATAACCTCAACTCTAATTTCAGAAATCTCAGTTTGAGTAAAGGTAGTTATTATATAATCTTACAAATTGCTTCAATAGGAAATGTATCCATTGCTGAAGGTTAACATTTACTTAGTTGCCTACCTATTGTTATCCAAATTGCACAAACTACTGCCCATTGCCCAGAATTGCTGAAACTTTGGAGAACTGGAGAGTCATAGAATTTTAAATTGATAAAGGACCTCAGTGATCCATGTTCCATCTTCCTGCCATCTTATAAAGCTATATAGCTGCAAGAACCAAAAGAGATCACAGCGGGACCAGCTATAAAGTGGTCCTTTGAGACCCTTTGGGTGCCTTCTGAGAATTCCACATTCCAATTAGGTGACTTTTAACCACCTGGTCAATTCAGTTAGTTTTCAATTCCCTACCACCCCACTTTATAACAAAGTACTCACCTGAAGTCCTGCAGATTGCAGATTTAAAATTTATCCCCTTACTTGGGCTTTCATCATTTGGTAACTCATTTGATAATCTCAGAGAACATATTCTCCTGAGGATTATTTAGTTTTTGAATGCCATTACCTTTCCTGATATTTTAAATATCAGGATATTTTAAAAATGATAAATGAAGTGTTCAATCTATCTCACCTATAGGTTTTACCCAGGTCTACTATTTTCAGAAGTGGAAAAATGGATCAAATAGAGTATTAGCTTAGCTCCCATTGGATAGGATTTGTGTGCATAATACTATACTAATGACATGGAGGATACAAATAAGTTTGCATGCAAGCTGAGAAGATAAATACAAATACATGCACATAGTCTATTCCCCCTTTACTCAGAAGAGTTAAGCGTGCTTCATCAACATCATCTGGAACCAACCATGGTCAGCGCATTTAATCTGATTTTTAATGTCTCAGTGCTTTTTCTTCATTTCCACTATGGTAGTCATTACTTCTATAACTCTCCTGGTTATACTTTCTTTACTGTGTTTCAGTTCATCTAAATCTTGCCATCTCAATTTCTCATCTTCATTTCTTAGAGTGAAATCATATTTCATTATATTCATATACCACAGTTGATTCTGGTGTTCTGTATTTAGTTTAATTTTTTAAGATCACTTCTTTGATTTTGCCAGAGGTAAGATATTGACAGAATCTTTTTTTGTCCACTTCTAACTGCAGTCTGTCAACTCTTTCAACTCTGTTTAGGCCAAACAATTGCTCAATTAACACCTGTTCTGTCTTCCTCTGCTTTTCTAAACATCCTCTTGCAAACTATTATCCATATCTAGCAAAATCCCACAGAGTTAGGAAGGACTTCGATGACTCATGCATGAAAGAAATGCTCACTCTACAATGCCTGGTAAATGGTTATCCATCTCCTGCTAAAAGAACTTAAAGGAGGTTCTTTTTGTTTTCTTTAAACGTTCTGAGCTCCAGCACTCCTGACATTACTTTTATCTGACTGTTCCATGCTCTTATATTCATCTGGCATCCATCTCTTGTACTTTTCTTTTTGAAATATAAGTTGGTTGGTGACTCCTCTGTGAATCCACATTAGCCTCTACAGAAAGATTCCATTTCTCCTCCTCCTTGGAATATTTTTCTCTCTATGCCTTCAGGATTTTGTACTTAAGTATTTCTAATGGCTCTTAGTCTGCCTTCCCCCATAGGATTTTTATCTTTCTTTCCTTTGAACCTTTCTTTCCTTTGAACCTTTGCATCACACTAAATTTAATTACTATATGTAGAATATAACAGATAATTCAGAGGGGGGAAAATTAGGTTGATTTCTTTATAGTCAGGATATTCCCTTAGTAGGGTAGCAAAGTAGATAAAGTGCCAGACCTGAAGTTAGGAAGACTCATCCTCCCAAGTTCAAATCTGACTTCAGACACTAGCTGTCACTTAACCCTGTTTGCCTGAGTTTCCATCTATAAAATGAACTGGAGAAGGAAGTGGCAAACCACTCCAGTATCTTTGCCAAGAAAACCCCAGATAGGGTCACGATGAGTCAGACATGACTGAAAAAATGACTGAACAACAAAAATTGCCTTATTTTATTCCTTCTCTCCCTCTCCCACCAAAAACATTCCTTTCCCAAAATGATTTGGTAAATCTATGGTGAGGAGTAGGTTTAGTAGTGATTTTAAAGCCTTGCCCCTGACAGTACCCAAATATGGGAAACGTCCTCTTCGGTTCCTTTATTTCCTCAAATATTCTCCAATGATGATAGAGTTCATAGAGGCTTTAGGTATCAAGACGGAAGGATTCATAGCCTTCTCTCCAGAGTAAAAGAATGATCCATTTTCATGCTATCTCTTCAACAGGTCCCCTGACTTCCAGATCATAGACTGAAAACTGGAACAGACTTTACAAGTTATCTAATGTAACCATCTCATTTTATAGAAGGGAAAAAGTAAGGCTTAGAGAAATCAGATAACTTGCCTGAGCTTACACAGCAGGTTGGGATTCAGGTCTCCTGACTCTAAAACCATGCTGTTTCTTGCTGGCTTGTGACTTTCATTAATATTTTGTAGAGTGCTCCTGTAGTTCTTTCCTATCATATTTCATTTTCTGTCAACATTAGTTTCTGATAAATCAACAGAGGGATTTAGGATACTTTTATGATGACTTGTTACACAGTTAGAGTATTTCTTTATACAATACATATAAAGTGCTCTACTATAACTTTAATTTACATTCTCCCTCACCCTTAAATCAGTGAAGGAAGAACTAGTTTTGCATTCCAGGTTTTGCTTGGGTTTTTGGACAGGACTTGTGATAGGAATGTCCTCTACCAATGTAGATTGATACTTTCTTTACAACTTACAGTCTTAGTTTACTGGGGACACTGAGAAATTAAATGATCTACCTCGAGTTGCAAAGCCAGTGTAAGTCAAAGGCTACACTTGAATTCAGGTCTTCTTGACTGAGCACAGAAATTAAATTTTCTATGCTTCAGATACTTTTCCTATTATTATGCAAATTAATTAGATAATTGATATAGAGTTGTAAGGGACTTTAAAAATCTGATACAACCCCCTGATTTTGCAGAGATGAGAAGCAAGTTCTAACAAGGGAGGAGTGATTTAGCCAGAGTCACAAAGATGGTAAATGTCACAGTCAGGATTTGAACCCAAGAGATTCTCTGGCTCTCATAATACAGTTCTCAAACCATTAATGACAGTGGCTTCAAGTGAGATAAGGAGGGTGGTTTTGAGGAAATAAACTGAGACAGGTACATCTTTGGTTTGCACTATTTAAGTCAAATGGATTCTATTTTTCAGGGTATAATAATATCTTGGAGATCTTACTTTTTTTTCTGACATTCAAAATAGAGGAGGTAATAGTCATTGTACAATATAAGGAAATTAAATTCTCAGAAGAGGAAATCATACCTGACTCCAAAATTTATTTGGTGGAAAGGAGCTTTACCCTTGTGAGAAATAAAAGAAGGAATTCTGGATGAACACTATTCCCAGCTTTGTAGGAGGGATAGATAACAGGATGTAAATTAGAAGTAACTGGTTCCACTAGAGCTATGACCTAGCAGAACCAGGCTCAAGCATGCTTAATGAGATGTTTAATATTATTCAGTACACCCCCAGGGTGGAGCTAGCTAATTTAAACGCATATGCTGTACATGACAAAGTAGGGGGGAACACATTTAGGAGAAGAACATGAAATGGGCAGGTCAGGAAGTTGCATCCTGCCAATGGAGAACAAGAGGGGAAATGTGAATCAGGAACAGAAAATAAATAGCCTTATGAATGGGAGTTACCAATTCACAAGAAATGTAAAATAAAATAAAAGCTTTCCTGGATTCAATAATGAGTATTGTTCCTTCTAGAGCGAGTATGCTTCTCACACCCTTTTTGCTAGAGTTTGGTTAAAATTTTATTAAACTCCTGATGGTAGCTTTGTGATAAATTTTAGTAAAAGATAAATCACATCAGTAAGGAAATTAAAGGACTCTTGCAGAAATAATTACATTTTCCTTTTAAATATTGAAAGAAAATTTTGGTTTAGAAAACTTTTTGTCCATCTCTCTCTGAAGTCCACATCATGCTTGCACTGATTAACAAAGTAGATGTCAATATTAAGCATTTTAAAATTTAATTTAAATAAATTCCATTCAACAAATATATGTACTAAGAACTACTATGTTCTAGGCACTGGGCTAGGTACTAAGGGACACAAACACAAAAATGGAATAGTCACTGCCCTCAAGTAGTTTATAGTGTATTGGATGTGGGGGGACAGGGGAAAACAGAGTCACACCATTTGCAATTTGGAAAGGACCTCGGTGGACAGCTTCCATGGAAAGATACCTAGGCTATTGTATACCCTCTAAGTGGAAGCCTGGCCTGTGTTTCTAGACTCTTTGGGGAATCTCTAATTGTTAAAAAAAAGTTTTTCTGGCAATTGACTTTAAAATGACTTTTTTTAAAACAAAACTTCATTGGTAATAGTTTTCAAATATGTTTAAATGCAGCACACTGATAAAGAGAGTCATTCCCCTAAAGCAATTTGAAGCATGTAGCCCACCTTGAGTGGGGGAGAAAGGAAACAGAAAGTGCCACAGTTTCAAGGTAAAGAGCTTCTTTTTGCCATGAGAATTCGGATTTTTATTCACCTTATAGCCTCATCCCCACTCCTCATTCCTAGAAGCGTCCTCCATCTGGTTTGTCAGATAGCTACCCAACACTCCTCCTACTGACCCTTGTCACAGGGACTGAGTTATCACAATTCCTTCCACACCCCTACACTCCAAACCTAGGAAGTAACTCTGGTGGAGAAAGCCCACGTCTCTTCACCACTTTCTCTCTTGTTTTTTTTTGTTATCCCTCTCTCAATTTTCCCCCATCCCTAGTGGGTAGAGGATACCTAGGAGTTTAAATCTATATGATTCAAAGAAATTTGTTTCACAGAAATGACTTCCTCTTTATACTGACCTTGCAATTTCCCTATATTCCTCCTAGTTTTACTTTCCTTTTCTTTGCCCTCCCTTCCCAAAACCTTAAACCTACTGCACTCTGAAGCTCATACACTGGACAACACTGCCTAAGGCTCTTCTGGACCCTCCTGACTTAAGAGTGATTATCAATAGCAACTGTTGCTGTTTCCCTCCCAGCCTGATGTCTTTCTTTCTCTTTGCCTCATTAAAGGGACCATGCCCCGGCTACTTCCTAAACAGGCTTATTCAATGAATGGGCATTACCTCACCCTAAGTGAGGGTCTGAAGCGGGGCCAAGGTCTCCCAGTGCATCCTGGGTCGTCTCCAGTCATCCTGATGAATATCTGGTCACTGGATTCAGATGGCTCTGGAGGAGAAGTGAGGCTGGTGACCTGCACAGCCCTCCCTCACTCAAAACAAAGTCAAGGGCAAATCATGTCATCATGTGTCTGATGGCGTGGTCTTCTTTGGCAATGAAGGACGAAGACAACAACAAACTCTGTAGGATCAAATCTTGTGTCCATATAAATACTTCAAGATAGATTATCAGTTTACCATGAAGCCTTTTCTTCTCTAAAATAAACATGTCCACTTCCTTTCCAGTGGAATAGCGTAGTACCTGGGGTAATAAATACTTTCCGTATATGCTTAATAAAAACTTATTGACTATTCTTCCATGTCCTCTATCATTCAAGGTCATTCACCATTCTGTTTTCCTTATTCAAGACATTCTCCAATTTATCAATGTCCTTCTCAAGTCTTGGTACCTAGGAATGGACGCGATGCTGGAAAGACAGACGAGGGCAGACTGTCATTAAGACTCTCATTTCCCTATCCTTGGAAGTTGTCCTGCTCTTCACACTGCCCAACTTCAAATTCTTTTTTTGTTTTTTACATCACACTGGAAACTCATATTGAACTTACGGTCTGCTACAGGCCCTATATTTTAGGTGTTCAATGGATAAAATGCCAGGCCTGAAGTCAGGAAGACATCTTCCTGAGTTCAAATCTGGCTTCAGACTAGCTGCATGACCCCAGGCAAGTCACTTAACCCATTTGCCTCGGTTTCCTCATATAAAATGAAGTGGAGAAGGAAATGGCAAACCACTCTAGTATCTTTGCCAAGAAAACCCCAAATAAGGTCAAGAAAAGTCAGACACAACTGAATAGCAACTTATTTTTAGAATAGTTGCTGTTTGGCTATGTCTTTCTCACTTTAAACTTGTAGAGTTGATGGTTTGTACCCTTTTATTTATTTTCTTCTTATTAAATTCAGTTAACAAACATTAATTAAGTACTATGAGCTAGGTATTATTTGCTAAGTGTTGGGAGTTCAGTATGTCTGACCCTTAGTGACCCCATTGGGGATTTTCTTGGCAAAGATACTGGAGCAGTTTACCATTTCCTTTTCCACTTGATTCCATAGGTGAGGAAACTGAGGCAAAAATGGTTAAATGACTTGTCCAGGGTCACAAAACTAAGTGTTTGAGGCTGGATTCAAACTCAGGTCTTCCTGATTTCAGCCTTGGCACTCTATTCACTGTGCCATTTAGCTACCCAAGTGATTGGGAAAACAAATTCAATTAGAAAGAAAGGCAGTCTATGATTGGGATGGAATACTTCTGTGCTATCATAAATGATGAACCAGTTGATTTTAGAAAAACATGGAAGGACTTGCCTGAAATAATGGAGAATGAAGCAAGCAGGACCAAGAGAATGTTATCTACAGTAACCGCAGTATGGTTTGAAGAATAACTGTGGATGACTAAGCTATTTTGAATATTCTGAATATTCATATTAATCCCAAAGGACCTATGAAGGAAGATGCTATCTACCTTCAGAAAAAGAACTGATAAATAGAAGCACGTATAATATGGTTTTACAACCACACACACACACACACACACACACACGCACGCACACACAAAGATAGCTATAGCTATATATTTACAGTTCTATCTATCTGGGTCAAATCGTGGTCTCCTCTAGTGTGCTTGGGAAGGGAGGGTAGGAGACAGTTTGAAACCTAAAATGTAGCAAATTAATTTAATTTCATAAAATAAAGACAGTTCTTGCCCTCAAGGAACTTATATTTTAATGGGGGTGGAGACAATATGTAACTGGAAGCTAAAGGTAAGGTGGTGTTCCTGAAAGCATTGTGCCTAGGGTCAAGGTAGAAAGTCCAGAATAAGACTTTTCTGGTCTGAGTTCCCTCCTTAAAGGAAGATTCTGGGAGGAGTCCTTCAATCACAGAGAGAGGCAGCAGGTATGGAGGGGCAATGTGTGAATTTCAAGTACCTTTTTGGATCCCAGTTCTGTTATCCATTATGTTAGCTACCTCCAGCTCTGGGCAATCTGCAAATTTGATGACAGAATTTGTCTCTTAAAGACCGAATGGGCAGCAATAAGTGCTCATTGGTGTGGCTATCCTGTTAATTTTATCTTCCTACTATTTTTCTACATAGACCCTTCTCTCCTTTAACATTGCCCTTGTGTAGACCCTCCTCAACTCACACCTGGACTGTGCAATAACCTGCTCAGTGATCTCCCTCCTTCAAGTCTTTCCCAACTTCAGACCATCTTCCACTCAGTAATCAAACTGATCTTCCTATGTTATAAGTCAAATCATGACACTCTTATCCCTCACCATCCCAATTAAGAAACTTGAGTGGTTTTATATTATCTCTAGAATGAAATAATAAAATAATAAATATAAATGTTAAATATATTTACATATATTTATATATAATATAAATTTATATAAAATATAAATATAAAATCCTCTGGTTTTTAAATTCCTTCATTCCCTGGCTCCTTCCTATGTTTCCAGTTCTATATTGTATCGGCCTTCATGTACTCTGCCACCTAGTGACACTGGCCTGCTTGCTATGTCCTGGCACAGGACACTTCATGCATTTTCACTGGCTGCCCTCATGAGTAGAATGCTCTCTCTCCTTATCTCCATCTCCTGACTGCCCTGGATACCTTCAAGTATCAGGTAAAATCTCACCTTCTGTGAGAGGCCTTTCTCAGTTTCTCTTAATGCTAGAGCCTTCCCTCTGAGATTACTTCTGATTTATCCTCTATCTGTTTTGTTTGTATATAGTTTACGTGTTGTCTCACCCATTAAATTGAAAGCAGGCACTACTTTTGCCTTTCTTTGTATCCTTAGCACAATGCCTGGAAAGTAGTAAGCGTTTAATAAACGTTTATTGACTTAGTTCTGTAAGAAGATGAGTGAGTATAAAAACAAATTTTGACTCATTTCAAGTTTTAGAAAATAAGAGGTTTGGATTGGTTCTGGATTAGGTTCCTTCTAAATCTTCAATATTCTCCCTCTGTGTCTTCTCCCCCTTCCTTCCTCTCACCCTCTCCTCCATCCATCTTTCCCTATCTCTCCATCCCCCATCCTTTCCTTTTCCCTGCCTCTCCTTCCCCTACTCCCTCTCTTTTGTCTCTGTCTCTCTTGTTCCACATCATTCCATGCTCTATCCAAAAGCAGTGTGCAGTGATTTTTTATAAGCCACCTAGAGGACATCTAGTCATTTGATTAATCTGAGTAAACATCACGCTAAAAATCCCTTTTGTGAATGTTGCAAAATAAACTGATGTAGCATTCTTTTATTTCCACCTTATTAAGAGAAGGCTTGAAACATCTACTTCAAACTCAATGATGTCAAACCAAAGCACCTCATTCAATACATACAGAACAGTAATTAAACACTTCATTGTATTTTTCTAAAGTAATTTTCTTAAATGGAAATTTTAAGAGGATTAATAACATGCAGCAATTCTGAGCTATTCTAAGGCACACTTCATTTTCCTGGACCAGTTAAAGCAATTAAAGCGAAGTCGTCAGAGTAATAGCTCTGTTTGTCCTAATGAGGTGTATATTGATTTATAATGAAGGATTCTAAAGGCTAAATGGATCTCAAAAATGTAATTTATAAAGTCTTATGACCAGTGTGTGAGCTATCAGAAAACTGGAAATAGACCACGTCCTCATTGTGTGTAACATCCTCTGGATCATTTTTCTTTGAACACCAGACAAAATGTTGCTGAATATGAGTTATATAAAATAATTAGAATTAGAATTGCTAACGGAAATGTATTTCTTCCACTGTCATTTTTAAAAATTGTGTGCATTGTTATCTGAGGGCAAAGGGCCTTTTGCCCAAGCCCTTCTGGAGCAACTTAAACAATCAATAAGCATAAATTAAAACCCTTACTGGGGGCCACTGCTGTATTAGGCTCTGGGAATACAAAGACTGGACTGAAATAGCCCCAAGTTTCTAGAATCTTACACACCATAAGACAGGAGTTCTTAGCTTTTTTTTTCATGTCATGAGCCTATAACCTCTTCTCAGAAAGTGTTTAAATACGTAAAACAAAACACGTTAGATTACAGAGGAAATCAGTTATGTTGAAACAGTTATCAAAATATTTAAAAAACAAGTTCATTGTCTCCAGATTAAAAATTCCTGCTACAGGATGAGAAAACAGGTATATGTATAAGTATATGAAAAATATGTGAAAATAAATATGGAATTATGAAGCATTTTGAAAGGAAAAGGTACTAGAATTTTGGGGGGGTCTAAAAAATGCCTCATGTAGAAAGTGTTACTTGAGTTGAGATTTGAAGGACACTAGAGATTATTGTATTTGTCCTTCGTTGCCGAAGAAGACCAAGCCATCCGAGAAATGATGACATGACTTGCACTTGACTTTGTTTTGAGTGAGGGAGGGCTGTGCAGGTCACCAGCCTCACTTCTCCTCCGGAGTCATCTGAGATTATAAATGACAGATGAAGAGGGTGAGAAAACTGAATTATAGACATAGGACACAGCCACGTGATCCTCTCAACAATTCTATGAGGTAGATACTATCTTTCCTCTGTCCTCTGCCTTCTTGGGAGTCAGAAGATCCCCTAACAGTGGTATTGGTACAATTTAGTGAATTTTTTTGGCTGTAGTTATCAATTATTTCAAAAATGATTGAAGTAATTCTCAAAGTCCACTGAGGGTATATTAGTGTGTCTGTATGTCTGTATTCCCACAACCCCTTGAACAACTGCTATTTTCCTCTTTTATAATTTTTGCCAGTCTAATGGATTGTGTATAGTTGTAATTGTGTTTCTCCTGTTATTAATGTTTTGGACCATCTTTTATACGGTTGTCGATAGTTTGCATTTCTTTGTTTGAGAGCTGTCTGTTTATAAAATAAAATAAATAAAAATTATTTGAATTGGTTGATCTGGATTAGGTTCCTTCCAAAGCTACATCTTCAATATTCTCTCTCTCTCTTCTCCACTTGCCTTCCTCTCTCCGTCTCCTCTATTCTTCTCTTTCTCTGTCTTTCCATCCCCCCTCCTATTCTTTCCCTGTTGTTTTCCAGTTTTGAGAAATAGTAAGTTCCTCCTACTTTCTCATTTCTTCCGTAGTATGTTCTGCTTAAAACAAAAGAGCACAAGACTCTCTAGGCCCTAAGTTTACCTTTCTTTGTTCCTTCTTCCTCTTGCTAACATAATGGAATTTTGTAGGGACACTAATCTGTTTTCTTCCTAGTAGAATGTAAACACTTGATCACCACTTATGAAGAAAGGGTAGAAAGAAGTAGCGTACGGTGTAAAATGAGAAAGAGGATGTCCCAGTGACTTGTAGAATCTAGCTCTAACCTTTTCCTCATCTCTCACTATTACACAATGGTGATCCTACCCAGGGACTCACCAGTCAGAAGAACAGGCCTCAGGGTGGGCTTGGTTAGAGATGGACAAAGCTGCTGGTGAGAAGGTCCAGCAGCAGGGAGAATGAATTAAACTGAGAATTCCTGGAAGTGTTCAGCAGAGACTGAATGACCATCTGTCAGGGATGTTGTCAAGACCCTGGGTGGAAGGTTGATGGCTTCTAAAATCTTTTCTACTTTTAAAGTTTCAAGTTTCTCTCTTGTGGGTAAATAGAATTCCATTAACTAAAAAGGAAAGAGGAATCAAAGAGAGAATGAGAAGGGAGTTATAATTTTATTAATTATCCTGATCTGAGTCTCTCCTGAATTTGCTTTCTCTTCTTTTTTTTTTTTTCTGTCTCCTGAAGAACATAGGAGGAGTGACTGATGCATGTCAGGGGGAAGGAAGGTAGTGGCACAAGTATTTCAGAATATTTGCATATTTCAGGATGGGGATTTATTTTAGCCTCCTATAACTTCAGGCCAACAATAAATCCCTCCAATGTTCCATCAGGTTTTCCTACCTTCCTACCTTCTAGATTTTCTAACATCTCTACTGAAGACACTTTCAATTGATTTCTTTCCAGCAATTGCTGTGAGGCATGATAGTACATTCTCCTCAATTCAAGGATTCTTTACACGCACCAGAAAAATGTGTGTGCAAAAGAAATTTATAAAAATACTTTATTCTAAGAAATCCTGGCATTATAACAAATCTAACAAATTTAATTTTGTTTACAATCTTTTATTCTGGGAACTTTTTCTTGGGCTTGAATATATTTAGAATGGTTAAGTCTGGTGTTGTTTTTCAGTTATGTCTGACTCTTTGTGATTCCATTTGGGGTTTTCTTGGCAAAGAGAGTAGAGTGGTTAGACATTTCCTCCTCCAGTCCATTTTATACATGAGGGAATTGAGGCAAGCAGGTTAAGTAACTTGCCCAGGGTCACACAGGTAGTCTGAAACTGGATTTGAACTTGGATCCTCCTCACTACAGGCTTGGCACTCTATCCACTGCACCATCAAGTCAAAGTCTCCCCTTATCTTGGAAAAAGGAAAAAATGGTACTAATTTTACAAATGAATTCCCTTTTTGGAGATGAAATCTTTCATATCCCAAATGAAAATCAGATATTCTTATCCCTTGCAAAATGGTGACGCTTGTGTTCTTCCCAAATTAGTAGTGTTGAACTGTAATGATTAAAAAGAGTTTAGAAAACAAATCGACAGCATTGAATAGTCAAATACAGTAGATTTTTGAAGATTGGGAGACTGTACATTTGGCAGTAATATTTTTTAACATTTTTTCGAGGTAGAGAAGTATCTTTGGTCAACATCCAGAGAAGAAAGGGCAGAAGTATTCTGTTCCTTTGATTTCATAATTAGCAAATTGTAATTTTGCCATACCTGACTTCTCCTAAGGCTTTCTGCTCAATATTACAGGTTTAAAATAGAAGAAGTAGTGGATAGATCCCAATCTGAATTAAACTTGAAACTTGAGAACTTCCATTAAGGCATATATTGTAAGGAATAAAATAGGCCAGAACTTGACTGAGTAACTATGATATGGTCTCTGACACTTAACTCCCTGTGTGACTTTGGGCAAGTTGCTTAGGCTACTAGCTTCCCTGGGCCTTAGTTTTCTCATTGGTAAGATGAAATGATAGATGGTCTCTAAAGGTCTGCCCTTCAGTTCTAGAACTGTAAACCTTTGATTCCTGTGATTGAAAATGATCTTTCTTAGAATTAAAATTGATTTTTCAGCAATGGATGAATAAGTCATTAAAAGAATATCTTAAGGAGATGTGAGAAAACCTGTGTGAATGCACGTAAGGGTGTCTTTAATGGTTTTTAACCAGTTAGGTGGTACAATAGATGGAGCGCTAGACCTGTAGTTGGGAAGATTCATTTTCCTGAGTTCAAATCTGACCTCAGACACTTAATAGTTATATGATCTCTTACATGGTGCTTAACTATGTTTGCCACAGTTTCCTTATCTGTAAAATGAGCTGGAAAAAGAAATGACAAACCACCCCAGTATCTTTGCCAAGAAAACCCAAACGCGGTCATGAAGAGTCGGACATGACTAGAACAACTCATCAACAATAAGTAGTTTATGTATGACAAACCCCAATAGCTTAATTTCATGCTGATTCCAGAGAGGTGTTTAGGACTGCTTTATCAATCAATATCAGCAAGTGTTTATTAAGGAAGGGCCTCCTCTGTATCAGGCATTGCTCTAGGCACTAAGGATGCAAACATAAGACATAAAGCAATAATCTTCACTGCCATGGAGACCATCTTTGCCCAGAAAGAGTGGACAAAAAGAAAAGACTTATCTTTGCCTGAAGACACTGTCTAGATTCTATCATTGGGATCTGGTAGCTATGACTAAAATGCTGCCTTTGTCAAGGAGATAAAGCCGATTAGAAGTGAAAGAGTCAATAAGTGTCCCTGAAGAGATCAAAGTCCAGAGGATGGCAGCAGGAGGCCCTACAGCTGCTATAAGATAACTACTGAATGAACACTGCCTCAGAAAACCTGAGACCTGGGAAAGACCTTAGCTTAAAAAGGCCAAGGTCTCCCACTACATCCAGGGCCATCACCAGTCATCTTGATCTATGTCTTGCTGCTGGACTGTGATGACTCTGCTAGCTCTGGAGGAGACAGCGGGGCTGAGGACTTTGCACCACTTTGCCTCATTTAAATCCTATTCACTTGTAAGGTAGGACATCACCCTGATGACATCATTAGTTCTCTTTAAGAAGGAAAGTGCTCACAAGTAACTACATTCCCTACCATCACTACAAATGCAGCAAGATCCAAGTGAAGCCACTTATATGGCAAAGACATCAAATACTATAAGGATCAAGCAAGAACAGTGATAGTCACCCAATAACATCCCCAGAAGATGTTGGTGGTTCTGTATGGTCCCTGTGGGCAACACATGGCCCATAGCATTCTCAAGTGCATCCAAATCAGATTAAAATATTAGGAAATACTTAGCAAAATAAATAAAAACAATAAAACATAGATAATACTATATTTGAAAACTAAGTCAGTGTACAATCCACGGGTAGCCTTATGTATGGATTAGTGGCCCCCTTTTCTGTTTGAGTTTAATATCACTTAATCTAATCCCTTCATTTAACAGAGGGGGAAACTGAAGTTCCCAGAAGGTTACTTGTCTATGATTCCCCCACTTAACAAATGACTTAGAGCATCCCACAGTCCTTCTGTATAAAAGATCCATCTTGACTCCATGAAAGTGCTCAGATTGAATCTGGCCCTCTTGCATTAACGTTTCAAATGCTTAGATTCCTTAAGAGTCTGGCTAATTCTCAGATTCCTTAAGACCTTGCCCACCTCTATTGGCAGTCCAAAAAACTTTGTCTTTGGCTAAAAGGAGGCTTGGGTCGAATTCATGCTGGTGGGCCCTGCTATTTCAGAGTTCCAGCATCCCTAAACTTCAACATAGGTAGACACAGATAACTATTTGAGTACATAGATAATGTATTTAGATATATAGATATTTATAGATTATATACATCTACATATTATACAGTATAATATAATATATAGATAACTGTTATATATAGATTCTGTATATATTATAATGTATAGATAATTGTATTTAAATACATAGATAACTGTATTTATAGATAATATATTTATGCCTATATATCATACATAATATATTGATAACTTTATTTGGATATATAGAATACTCTATAAATAATATAGACCTCTATATCATACATAATATATTTCAATACATAGATAACTATATTTAGATATATAGATATACTATATTTATAGATAATATGCATCTATTGGTTGTTCTCCTTTGTACTTGAAGAGGAGCAAAATGACATCACCATGATAAAGTAAAATTTCAGTGTGTCCGATGGTGGCTGATCAGATCAATACAAGCTCAGAATGCTGTACCACAAGTTGGGCACAGATAGTCCATGCGAACATTTGGGGTGGTTACTCCAAATCTGCGCATCCTACGTTTCCTTTGTGTTGTTTCAATTCTGCTTTGCTCATAGAACACAACACCTTTTCTGATGTGGGCATGCCATGCTGAGTGGTCCTGTGCCAGTGTCTCCCATGTCCCACAATCAAATCCAAAGTTCTTAAGAGAGACCTTGAGAGTGTCCTTGTATCACTTCTTCTGACCACCATGTGATTGCCTGCCCCATGTGAGTTCTCATAAAATAGTCTTTTTGGCAAGCGTACATTTTGCATTCAAACAATATGGCCAGTCCATCAGAGTTTCAATCTTTGAAGCATAGTTTGAATGCTTGGCAGTTCAGCTTGAGCAAGAACTTCAGTGTCTGGCACCTTATCCTGCCAGGTGATCTTCAGAATCTTCCTAAGACAGGTCAAATGGAAGAGATACAGTTTCCTGGCATGGTGCTGGTAGAATGTCCAGGTTTCACAGGTATACAACAATGAGGTCAACATAATGACTCTGTAGACCTTCAGTCTTGTAGTTAGTCTAATACCTCTTCTCTTCTAACCTTTTCTTTGGAAACTCTGAAACACTGAGCTAGCTCTGGCAATGCATGCATCAACCTCATTGTCAATGTATACATCTCTGGAAAATACACTATCAAAGTAGGGGAACTTATCCACAGCATTCAAAACTTTTCCATTTGTTGATACTGATGGTTCCACATATGGATGGTGTGGTGGTGGTTAATGGAGCACCTGTGTTTTCTTGATGTTAATTATTAGGCCAAAATTAGTACAGACAGCAGAGAATTGATCCATACTTTGTTGCATCTCAGCTTCAGAGGCTACAAACAGAAAATCATGCACCAACCCTCCTTCCACTTTGGTCTTGACTTGTAGCCTTTTCAAATTGAAGAACTTACCATCAGTATGGTAGTTGACCTTGATCTCATGTTCATCCTCTTTGAAAGCATTTGACAACATGGCTGAAAACATCATGCTCAAAAGCATGGGAGCAAGCACACAGTCTTGTTTTACTCCATTGTTGATTGGGAAGGCACGAAAGTATTGTCCACTCTCCTGAACCTGGGCAAACATGCCATCATAAAATTGACATACAATGCTGATGAAATTTTGACATAATTTTCCATAAGCTGTCATGACTGACAGTGCCAAAGGCCTTGTTCAGATCTACAAATGTTCTCTGTTCTGTTCTGTTCTGCTCCTGGCATTTCTCCTGGAGTTGTAGGGCAGCAAACACCATAATGACTGTTCCTTGGCCCTTTCTGAAGCCACATTGGCTCTCAGGTAGATGACCATCTTTCAGGTGAAGGATCAGCCTGTTACTAGCTGCCAGCATTGACTAAGAGAGATCCCCCTGTGATTGTTGCAGGACAATCTATTCCCTTTACCTTTATACAGACAATGGAAGCATCTTTGAACTCCTGGGGGACAATCTCCTCTTGCCATATAACCTGGAAAATTACAGTCAGCTTTGTATGAGCAATTGTCCCCCTACCTTGTAAATCTCAGCTGGAATAGAATCAGCAGCAGGTACTTTGACACATGAAAGGAGCCTATTGGCCCTCAAAACCTCTTCTTCAGTTGGAAATTTAGCCAAGGCAGGATTGGGGTGTAGGGTGTGTTCAGGGAGGTCCAGTACCTTTGGTATGACTATGCATCCATATATTATATATACAAATAGCTGTATTTTAATACATTTGTAACTATATTTTGACAGAGATAAATATATTGTATTTTAAGATACTATTTATCTATATCTATATATTACACATAATATATAGATAACTATTTCAATACATAGATAACTATATTTAGGTATATAAATATATTGTATGAATAAATTTGTGAGAAGTAATTATTAATAACCAATAATTTTGAGGGGATAGATTCAGAGTTCTCCCTGTCTTCTAAAGTCTTTTAAAAGTTCAGTCTTTTTCTTGAAGAACTTTATTGAGGAACTTTACTGATAATGAGATTGCATTAACTCTCTGCTTGGTCAGACCCCACTCAACTTTGCAAGAAATTTCATCTAGGGTATGGAAGTCCCTTGGGTGGAGACAGATTCTTTAGTTTAGGTTGCTGAAGACTGGGAGTGGTCTGAGTAGAGATAATTTCTCCATCCATAGGTTGCACTCAACCCCACATTGGAAAGGGTATATAAACTGTGATTAAAATTCATAATCCTACAATATATTGTTTACAGGAAACACATTTGAAACAGAGGGATACACACAGGATAAAGGTAAAAGGCTGGAGTAGAATATATTATACTTCAGCTGAAGTGAAAAAAAGCAAGTATAGCAGTCCTGATCTCAGACAAAGCAAAAGCAAAAATAGATCTAATTAAAAGAGATAAGGAAGAAAAGTATGTCCTGCTAAAAGACACCATAGACAATGAAGCAATATCATTACTAAACATATATGCACCAACTTGTATAACATCCAAATTCTTAGAGAAGTTAAGGGAGTTATAGGAAGAAATTGACAGCAAAACCATACAAGTGGGGGACTCTCTGAATGAGATAAATCTAGTCACAAAATAAAGAAGAAGGGGGTTAAGGAGATGAATAGGATTTTAGAAAAGTTAGATATGGTAGACCTCTGGAGAAAATTGAATGGGGATAGAAAGGAATATACATTTTTCCAATCAGTAAACTAGTGCCAAGCTTGATTATGTAGAAAAACATGGGTGAATTAACCAACCAAGAGGGAACACATCAACAACTGACATTTAAGCCGATGATCACTTTTGTAATGGTAGATCAAACCAACAAAGCAATAAATAATAAACATGGGGAAATTGAACTATTAATTTTTAAGGTTTCTGATCCATTTTGCAATTCTGAAAATATCATATGGCACCATGTAGATATCACAGAAATATCATATCTGGAAAAAGAGGCTGTATATCAGTACATACTTCAGGTTGCCTTCTTCCCCAGAAAGTCATTGCCTAACATTAAGCATTTATTTTAAATTAATGTCAAAAACCTGAAAAGGTAATAATTTTAATTTAAATTATTTTGTATACCAAAGTTGAAATTCATAAAACTATGAAGAGCTATTAAGACCCAACATTTTCACAGGAATTCCATGAATTTAAAATAAACTGTGACCAAATGGCAGCCTTTTACACTTGAAGAACACTGCCACTACCTATTTAACCTATATACATGGAGAAGATATACCTGGATCCAATTTTCCCAGTGTAATTCACCTTAATTATTTAAAGAGAAGGACTATATTCAATTGCTGTGTTCCACCCCACCTCCCCAAAGAGGTATTACCTATTTCTCTTAGAATAGTGTCAATTTCCCATTGCATTTTTAAAAGCCCTATGTCAGGCTTTTGTCAGCCCTATTGACAGCAAAGGCTTGCTTTTCACATTATGCAGCAAATGCCTTTCAAGTTCCATTTGGTAGTGCATAAACAAAACCACTTCCCCTGTAAATGCCAGCTCTTCACAGTTTTGTTTTTTAAAAGAACTTTGCGTAGTTTTTAAATATAGCCAACAACTACGTTAACTGTCAATATGATATGCTTCAAACTCAATCTTATTTTAGATTCAAAGTTTTTCTCACAAAACCAAAATACCAAGGGACTCCTTAGCCTACTATACTCAAGTTCATCTACTCCCTGGCCAACCATACTCAAGTTCATCTACAGTAAGTATCTTTGGGAGTCGATTCTCAGCAGCTAATTTAGTACCAGATTCTTTTAAATATTTACATACTTCATTAATTCTTCTATCTCATCTTATTTTCTAGTCATTAAAAAAAACTGAGGTGAATGAATACTGTACAATTGACCATTCTACTAAAAGTCAGGCATATTCCACAAAATTTGTACTTGACAATAATTAAACCTATTTGGTTGGAATGTGAGCTTTCTCTTGTAACTCTATCTGCTCCAAATAGATTTGTGTTTTGTGTTTATGTTTTGTAAACCTTTAAAATACCAAATAACCAAAAAATGCAATAGGGAAACTGTTTTCTACCAGGGCACCTCTTCATTCCTCAGTCTGCATTCTTTATAAGTGCCCTTGGTTCTAGGCTTTAAAAAAAAAAAGTGAACAATACAATTTTGTCAGTTATTAAATTTTGCAATACAGAAGAAGTAAATTTTATATCTATACACAGACATGTATATGTATACACACATTATATATTTATACACATACATATACAGAATACGCAACAAAAACAAACTATGAGGAAAGAGTAAAGAGCAACTACTACAGTATTTAAAAAGTATTAAGATAAATTAAATTGTAGTCATGAGGACTCTCTTGTGGAAAAACTCCTCAGTGCCAAACATGATCACATTTTTAGATTCCTTGGGCAGCTTTGAGCTATACAGTATCTGACATATACTTACTGAATAGGATCTATTTGAGGCTAGAGTATGTAATCAAAGACAAGATTCATCTGTTTTCAAAAAACGAAGGCACATAATGCTTGTTCTTTAACAATCTTCCAGTTCTCTCTTTTGTTGACAATTTCTATACCCTGGCAATATTTAGAAATGGTAAACTGGGCAGATGTATTTTAGTTGAAAAAAATGTTCATCACATAATTGTATAACTAAGGTTGAGTAATAAAAAAAGAAAATTGAGATTTAACAAGAGGAAATTAGGGGAAAACATCCATAATTCTGTACTACTCTAATACCCCATAATACAAATTAAAAGTCCTTGATTGTTTAAAATAAATAAAGAGAAAAAAATCATTTCCTTTGGCATCATCAAAAATAATTGGGCTACTCCTTAAGCAAACAGTATTAAAAAAAACAGAGATGTGTTTAGTATGAGTTTACTACCGATTAGGAAAATCTAAGTTTTTGGAAGAACTAAATTCCCTTTAATTTCTTATTCTAATCTTTTAATATATTTAGCATTGATTCTTATCACTTCCAGTATCAAGAATACAAAGAAGTCAAATATGAAGGAATATCAAACTCACGGTCCAAAAACAATTGTCTGTATCTTTTAAAAGCTGTTATGGTTTAGAATAATAGTCTGTTGGGGATTGGAAGCTTTGTATATGACATACCATAACCTAATCCAGTCTGCCAACTTTAGTTTCTTCATCTGACCTAAAAATTTCATACAACAATTTTATTTGAAGTATAGATGCCTATTTGCATAAAGTTAGTTCAGCATTCAATAAATGATCACAGTGATATCTGAATTTGCAAATCTAATAATTTTCAAACTTTAGAATTCAGGATGAAATGTTATTTTAATACAAATAGAAAATCTGACTGTATGTACACAAGAAAGTAAGATGTTCAATTCCTGTGTTATCAGAAACATCATAAAGAAAGCTAGATTTATAACATACTTCAATTTCTTTCTATGTGCATTTGAAGTATGTACAGGAAAACATGAACACAACTTTCCTGTGTCAACAAGGGGAAAATGTAAGCAAAAGTGAAATTTTAAGTACTTGATAAACAATTCCTACAAAAAAATCCAAAATAATAGAAGATTATTGCAAAACTGTTGATTTCATCCAAGCAAGTATTCAAAGAAAATCTTCAGCTACTGAGACAGTTTTTAAAAAGAGTGTCCACACAGCAAAAATTAAGTTACTTTCTTCCCATAATTACAGGGAAACTACAATATTAAAAATATACTCATCTTAGAAGAAATAAAATCAATAGCCCTATTTTTGTACCACATCTAATGCATGAAAATTCCAAGGCTGTATTTTAAATATGATGACAAAATTTTCCAAATATATAATTTAAAAATGGAAAAAAGTCACTATAAATGACATATTTAAATTTATCATTAGAGTATAGATATGTAAAATGAAGAGAAAGTATATATGGTATCCCAATCCAATGATAGTGATGGAAAAGGTTCTGAATAGCTCACTGTTTTCAACTTTGGATGAGTCTTTAATTTTTTTATGCACACAAATATTTAAAATGGTGCTCTCTTCATCTAACAAGTTCTAAGAGCTCTAGTAAAATACATGCATGCAAATAAATTCACAGGTACAGAAGATCAATGCTAAAAACATTAAGATAGCTGTGATGAATGATATCAACAACTTGGATGATCTTAACAAGTTCCAAATATTACTTAAATAATTATTCAACAAAATCCTGAAGCAAACTCTTGCTAGTCTTGGTCACACTGCTAAATGTTAAAGTAGCTTATTTTCTTTTTCCATAATGTTAGCTGAGCTCAAAGAATTTTTATGCTATTTAGTAAGTAAAAAATTAAAGTATTTCCCGAAAGGCAGAAATATTAAATGCATCCATTTCAGATCATGATGCAATAAAATTATATGTAATAAAGGGCCATGGAAAGATAAACTAAAAATCAATTGAAAGCTAAATAATCTAATCCTAAAGAATGAATGGATCAAACAACAAATCATAGAAATAATCAATAACTTCATCCAAGAGAATGACAATAATGAGACAACATGCCAAAACTTATGGGTTGCAGCAAAAGCAGTTCTTAAGGGAAGTTATATATCTCTAAATACGTACATGAATAAAATAGAGAAAGAAGTGATCTGCAACTAAAAAAGCTAGAAAAAGAACAAATTATAAATCCCCAATTAAATACTGAATTAGAAATACTGAAAACCAAAGGAGATATTAATAAAATTGAAATTAAGAAAACTATTGAACTAATAAATAAAAGTTAGAACTAATAAATACAACTTAGAAAAAAACAATAGAATGGGTAAAACTTTGGTTAATGTAATTTTAAAAAAAAAGAAAGAAGAAAACCAAATTATCAGTATCAAAAATGATAAGGGTGAATTCACCACCAACAGGAACTATTTTGTCCAACTGTTTGCCCATAAATTTGACAATCTTAATGAAATGGATGAATAGTTACAAAACATTAAAATTGCCCAGATTAACAGAAGAAAAAGTAAAATACTTAAATAACCCCATCTCAGAAAAAGGAATTGAGCAACCCTAGGAAAAAATATTCAGGGCCCGATGTATTTGCAAGTGAATTTTATCAAACATTTAAAGAACAATTAATTCCAATTCTATATAAACTATTTGGGAAAATAGACAGAGTTCTACTAAATTCTTTTTATGATACAAATATAGTACTTATACCTTAACTGGGAAGAGTCAAAACAGAGAAAGAAAATTATGGAACAATTTTTCTAATGAATATAGATGCAAACATTTTAAATAAAGTATTAGCAAAAAGGTTACAGGAGCTTATCACAAGAATGATATACTAGGACCAGGTAGGATTTATTCCAAGAATGTATAACTGTTTAGGAAAACTGTCAGCATAATTGCTCATATCAACAACAAAATTGGCAGAAGTCATATGATTATCTCAATAGATGCAGAAAAACTTTTGACAAAATACAACAGTATTATTAGATAGCATAGCAATAAATGGAGTCTTCCTTAAAATGTTAAATAGCACCCACCTAGCACAGAGGGAAAGTAATTACTAAATAGTATTTGTTTCTCTTTTACCCAGGAATGCTGAGGGTCTTCCCCTCCCAGTTTGATATTTTTTTTGATTAAAGGGGCCATCCCTTGAGTAACTACTTAAAGAAAACTATTCATTGAAAGGGTGTATCTCACTCAAAGTCAGAATGTGAGAAGACCTTAGCCTGAAAGGACCAGGGTCTCCCATTGCATCTTGGGCCATCTCCAGTCATCCTGGTGAATATCAGGCCACTGGATCCAGATGGCTCAGGAGAAGAAAGTGAAGCTGGTGATTTTGTGCAACCCTTCCTCACTTAATCAAAGTCAACTGCAAGTCATGTCATCATCTTGATGTCATGGTCCTCTTCGAGAACAAAGGACAAATACAACAACAATAAGTAGCATCTATCAAAAACCATTAGCGAGTATTACATGTAATGGGGGAATCTAGAAGCATTTCCTATAAGATTGAGGGTAAGACAAGGATGCCCATTATCACCACTGTTATTCAATATGGTACGAGAAATACTATCTTTAGCAATAAAAGAAAAAAAGAAATTGAAGGAATTAGAATAGGCAAAGAAGAAACTAAGCTATCACTCTTTGCAGGTGATATAATAATATACTTATGGAATCCTAGAGAATCAAGTTGAAATAATAACTTTAGCAAAGTTGCAGGATATAAAATAAACCCACAAAAATCATTGGCATTTCTATATATTACTAACAAAGCTCAACAGCAAAAGATAGGAAGGAAAATTTCATTTAGAGTTACTGTAACTATTGTAAAATATTTGGGAGTCTGCCAAAACATACCCAGGAACTATGTGAACACAATTACAAAACACTTTTTACACAAATAAAGTCAGATCTAAATCACTGGGAAAAAAGATCAGTTGCTTGTGGGTAGACTGAGCTAATATAATAAAAATGTCAATTCTACCCGAATTAATTTACTTATTCAGTGCCATATCAATTAAACTACCAAAAAATTATTTTATAGAGCTACAAAAAATACTATCAAAATTCATCTGGAAGAACAAAAGGTTCAGAATATCAAGGGAATTAATGAAAAGAAATGTTAGGGAAGGTGCCCTAGCCATTCTAGATCTTAAATTGTATTACAGAGCAGCAATCATCAAATTACTTGGTACTGGCTAAGAAACAGAGTGGTGGATCAGTGTAATAGGTTAGGTACCCAAGGCACAGAAGGCAGTGACTATAGCAACGTACTGTTTGGTAAATCCAAAGCCCCAGCTTCTGTGATAAGAACTCATTATTTGACAAAAACTGCTAGGAAAACCAGAAAACAATATGGCAAAAAGTGGGCATGGACCAATATCTTATACCATATGCCACAATAAAGTCCAAATGGGCTATAGATATAAAGGCTGATACTATAATCAAACTAGGAGAGCAAAGAATAGTTTACCTGTCAAATTTATGGAGAAAGGAAGAATTTATAACTAAATAAGAGACAGAGAACATTATGAAATGCAAAATGGATAATTTTGATTACATTAAATGGAAAAGTTTTGTACAAACAAAGCCAATGCAACCAAGATTAAGAGAGAAACAGAAAACTGGGAAAGAATTTTTGCAACCAGTGTCTCTGATAAAGGGCTCATTTCTAAAATACATAGAGAACTGAGTCAAATTGATAAGAATACAAGTCATTCCTCAATTGATAAATGGTCAAAGGATATGAACAAGCAGTTTTCAGAGGAAGAAATTAAAGTTATTTATAGTCATATGAAAAAAATGTTCTAAATCACTGTCAATTAGAGAAATGCAAATTAAAACAACTCTCAGGTACCACCTTACACGTATCAGATTGGCTAACGTGACAAAACAGGCAAATGATAAATTTTGGAGAGGATATAGGAAAATGGGAATACTAATGCATGTTGTGAACTGACTCAACCATTCTGGAGAGCAATTTTGAATTATACCCAAAGGGCAATCAAACTGTGCATACTCTTTGAGCAGCTCTGTTTGTGATGGTTAAGAACTGGAAATTGAAGGAATGCCCATCAATTGGGGAATGGCTAAACAAGTTGTGGTACATGAATGTAATGAATACTATTGTGCTACAACAAATGACAAACCTGAGAAGATTTATATGAAATGATGCTGAGTGAGGGGAGCAGAACAGGAGAACATTGTACACAGCTACAGCCACATTGTGAGATGACTAATTTTGATAGACTTAGCTCTTCACAGCAATGTAAGATTCTAAGACAACTCCAAAAGGTTCATGATGGAAAATGCTATCCATATCCAGAGGAAGTATTAGAGTCTGTATGCAGATCAAAGCATACTATTTGCTCTTTTTTTGTTTTGTTTCTTCTTTTTCATGGTTCATTCCATTGAATATAATTCTTTGCAACATGACCAAAATGAAAATATGTTTAATGTGAATGTAGAGCCTACATCACATTGCCTGCCATCTTGTGGAGGGGTGGGGGGATGGAAGGGGAGAAAATTTGGAACTCAAAAGCTTGTGGAACTGATTGTTATAAATTAAAAACAAACAAATGAACCAACGTGTGTGTGCGTGTGTGTGTGTGTGTGTGTGTGTATATTTCATGATTTCAGCAGTATGAATCCTGCAGATACAGATCACAACTCCTCCATGCCTGTGATAGGGATGGGATCTGAACCCCAAAAGGAAAAGACCCTGGGTTTTCCTAGGGGTTCAGGTCCCTGATGTTCGCCTGGGTCAATTCGCCTTCCCAGTTAATTATCTGCCTTTTCATTGTCTGCACTTGCCACCACCCTAGAGCACCACTCCCTTGATTCCATCTGAAATCATCCCCTTCTCTGTTAAATGGTCAGATTCAATCTGGCACCACTCCCTTGATTCCATCTGGAATCATCCCCTTCTCTGTTAAATGGTCAGATTCAATCTGGCACCCTTGTCAATATGTGTCACAAATTCTCAGATTCCTTAAGAGTCTGATCAATATGGAGGATTCTTAAAATCATGCCCACCTTCTCTGGTGTTCTAACAAATCTTGTCTTTGACTGAAAGAAGGTTTGGATTGAGTTCATTCGGGCAAGAGCCATGCGTCATTATTTTAGGGTCCCAGCACCCCTAAACCTCAACATTACAAGACAGCTTTAAGGCTACAACTATTCACCCTTTGGTGACTAAGCTAATTCTAGGGAGTTTCTCTTTTCTAAACTTAGCTAGGCTGTCCCTGGGGCAAAGGACATACTGTCTCTTCTCTTTTCAGCTTTCTATATTTTTATTTGAACTTTTCCAGCTAGCTCATGGAGCAGCTAGGTGGCATAGTGGGCCTGAAGTAAGGAAGACTCATCTTGAGGTCAAATCTGGTCTGAGACACTTACTAGCTATGTTACTGTGGGCAAGTCTCTCACTCCTATTTGCCTTAGTTTCCTTATCTATAAAATGAGCTGGAGAAGGAAATGGCAAGTCACTCCATTATCTTTGCCAAGAAAATCTCAAATGAGGTCAGAAAGAGTTGCACACAATTGAAAAATGTTTCAACAGCAACTGAGCCTGCATACCCACCGGTATAGTCTTCCAGACCCTGGTATTACCTACATGCTACAATGATCACTGGAACAAGCCTTTTATGGATAAGTTAAATAAAGGCAAACTCAAATCAATGGAGTCCAAATGAAAGCTGTTTTATTCTAATTTATTATCCCTTTTATTTCCTTCATTTTCTTCATTCATTTGATTACTTCTATTTGTTACTGACATTGCTAGTTTTGTGGTATATAGACTTGTTCCTTGTCTTGAAAGATAACTTCTTTTCCCCTCCCAATACTAGTAAAGGAAATGTAGCCTTCGTATATAAATTATACAATTAGTTATTGGTGAATTGATATCTGTTAAGAAAAATCACTTGATCAACAAATATTTGTTAATTATTACATGAATTATTATTAATATAATTATTATTATGGTATGTTAATTGTTATGTCTATTATATGGCAAACACTTTGTAGAAACAAAAACACCATGTGATACAAAGACAAATAGAAAATAGTTCCTGCCTTCAAGGCTCACATTCTAAGAGAAAAACAACTTGAACACAAATAAATAGCTATGCTCAGTATTTCTAGGTAGGGTGGCTGGGGGGATTAAGGAAACTATTTTAGGAGGTGGTCCTTGAGCTGAGCTTTGTAGGAAGTGATAAAATCTAAGAGAAGGCAGTTAGGAAAGAATGCATTCTAGACATGAGAACAAAGGCACAGAGATGGGAAATAGATTAAACAGAAGGAAGAGTATGAGATTTCCTTGTCAGCAGAGTTCATTCTCTGCTATATTTAAGTAATCTCAAAGTCAGCCATTTTATGGATGCATAAAAATCTTATATGATTTTTCAGAATTCTGTCTTTCAAAATAACTGTATCAGGTTGTACAAATCATTTCAAATTTTTTTAGCTTCAATTTCCCACATCACATACTGTAATGACAACAGTTGTCATTACATGTTCTGTCATTGATGGGCAGTACCAGAACTGAAATGTTCCTTTTGACCTGAATATAAAAAGTTTGAGAGCCCCTTATAGAAATGTACTTTTAAATTCCTCCTGATTATCTTTATTATGGTGAGAAAATGGAAAGTATTTAGGGTTCTTGGGGATTTTAGGTTTTTTTAAACTGTGAGATCAAATCAGTTCTGTCTCCAAGTATTCACCCTACCCCCATCCTATAACTCCAATGTGTTGTTTATCACCTGATAAAGTTGCCCTCCTTTTGACAATCAAAACATAAGTAGATATGAAGAAAATGATGTTAAGTAAATTATGTGATCAGAAATTGAATGAGGGTAAAGTATTGGATATTATGTGGTAGTCATAGAAACGTGATGTGATATGATAACTTATAACAGAGGATAAAAAGGAATGATTTTTAAAATGTTCTATCTTGGGCATTGTTCTATCTTAATGGCAAAACAGATAATGAATAGTTGTGTGTTCTTATTTGATTAAAAACTGATCTAATAAGGAGGGCAAGTAGGATGGTATGGTCTTCAGGCAGCCAAAAAAGCCAAGTTCATTTTCTAGTTATAAAATTAATTTTTAGATATTCTCTTGGGGAAATTTCTTAACTTTTAATTTTTCACACATTTTTCCTTAGGATAAAATTAGAAACATGCTTTCTCCCCTTTTAAAAACTTGGCATCTTCCTCTCATTTATTGCCCATTTTCAGTGTTATAAGTAAGCATGTCAAGCTTTCCAGTCAAACTTTTCTTCTCAGTTTTATAACCAAGTCATAAAAACTTTTCCAGACTCAAAATTGGCAGGCATGCTTTTTGGTTTAGAGTTTTCATGTATATGTATGTCCATGTGTATGTATGTATGTGTATGTATGTGTGCCTATGTCTGAAGAAAAATATATTTATTACTGGAATTTCAAACCTGTAAACTCAAAACTATTTTATGGGAGAAATTTTATCTTGCATTTAAATATTTCTAAAATTCCCTTCTTAAGAATTACAAAATCTTTTTTTGACTTAACTTGTGAAATGATAATATTTGCCACTTTCTTCTTAAAGATTAAAAACTTTTTTCTCTACCCAGAAAAAAAGAACATGCAAAAATCTCTGAAGAGTAGTATTTCTAACAAAACATTGTATATTGTTTATATCAACCTTTTTTTTGTTTAACTTTAAAAAATAACTGAAGGCAAAGAGGCATGATGTTAGTGTGAAAGATCAAGCTATAAACATGTTTCCAGGAGAGGCATCAACTTAATTTTATTTTCTTTAGGGTTTCAAGCCAATTAAGAGTTAGCATTTTTATTATTGTTATAAAGACCAAAAATCTCATTAAACTCATAAAGCAATGATAATATTTTGATGACTCAAATATAGAATTAGCTTTTTCTTATAGTATGCAGAAACTTGGTATGAAACATGAACTATGAAATATGGTAACTTTGATACAAAGACTAACAAGATATGACAGAAATAATCACATGAATCTTTGTGGCATGTTAGTATAAAATCATTAAGGATCATGGTCCTATTTAAAATAGAAGGAAAAACTTATTTCACAGACTTGTACCATGCATATTTAACATGTTTATTCTCATAGAAATTTATTAAATTAAATGAACTTTAAATTGCTTAAAAATAAAATTAAAAATATTAAATTTACTAAAATCATTTAGCTAAGTTAAAATCAAGAATTATTATGGCCATCTTATTAATGGAGATAATTGGCTTCTGAAATTCTAGGAAAATTTAAGCTCTTCTGGACAGGCTGTTACTTAAACCATGAAACACTTTTGCAGAATACTAAATAGTTATTTCACCTTCAGCTCAGCTTTCTACTGTCCAAATAGTACAAAGTTCATATCTTCTAGCAGCTGGGGCATTGCTCCTCCTCCTGGCAGTAATCATCTTCTCTTAGAAGTTGTTTCAGAGATTGACCTCTTCTGGATAACCAGTGCTTGGACTCTGGAGTTTCCAACTTTTTGAATTCACTCCAAGGCTAGAAAACATCTATTTCAGAATCAATGTTTAATTACCTACTCTCAGTAAAGGAACATAAAGCAGAAGAGGCCAGGTTTGCCTATAGAACATACTCTTGTTTCCATTTTTGAATAGCTGTCATACCTCCTGGGGGTGAAAGAGGCGAGAGAAATATTCTTGTTCCCCATTTTCCTTTCCTTTGTCAATGGGAGTCTGAGGAATGCTCCAAGTCACATATTCAGGAGAAAGCAGAAGTTATCTCTCCTTTTAAAGTTCACCGAGTGGTGAGCTCTTTCTACTCAAAAGGAGTCCATTGAGTTCATCAGACTGCCAATGGGGTTCATGACACATGAAAAGTTTCAGATTTTTTTCCGTAGCCTGAGTCACATTTATGGGATTGAAAATGGGGAATAGGACATAAAGACCAACCTGGTCTCTGGTTGCGTATGCCATTTGTCAGGGAGTCCATTAGATGGACCCCATTCATGTTCCATTTCACAGCTACTGTTGCAACTTCTGGGCACCATTCTAAGCTTTCTAATAAATCACACAAAGATAGAGCTCCCTGCTTTATTTTGGATTAACTTTTGATCTAACTGTAGTGACCATCAATTTATGTGGCTGTTCTGTGTATACTCCCAAGACAGAATTGAGTTCTTCTCAGAATTGAGATCATCTTAAAACTATAGTTTGTATGAAACTGAGGAGCAAATCCTCAGTAAGTCTATAATATAGCTAAATTCAATATTTAATTGACCTTTTCTTCATTTGACTATATTAAAAACTTACTGAAGAATAAAATAATCTTTTCTTTGTATGAGAGAAAGAACTGATAAATAATTTTCTATGGCTGTCTTAATCAAGAATTCCCCTTACGACAGAAAGTGTTCTAAACCTGGGGTTCATTAATATGTCTATTGATAGACTTCAGGGGATCTGTGGACTTGAATATGGGAACAAATTACATCTTTAATTTCACTAACCTCTAACTGAAATCTAGCATGTCCTCCAGTTCTTTAAAATATTGTTCTGAGGTGTTCATTGGACTCCATCAAACTGCCAAAGGGATCCATGGCACAAAAGTTTCAGAACCACCCCAGGAGGGGAACAAAAATGAAGTAAAATTATTTTGGGAGTCACTGCGGCCAACAATTGTTAGAATTTGCATAAGCCCTTTGGAAGAGATTTTTGGCTCCCTCTTCCCTTCTTCCAGAATCCCTACCTTGCCTTATATTATAATGCCTAACACAGTGCATTAAACATATCCCATACTCAACTATCTGCAATAATCTGTTTGATGACAAACTTAGAGAACAGCCTTTGTGAAAAATTTATCAACTTTTTACTTTCCTCATCTGTTCTCCATATCTAACACAGGTCTTTTCAAGTCACTACTGTGGCTACCCTTCTGCTGCTTCTCTTACTTTGAAACCTCCAATCATTTATATAGTTTCCTTTCCAAGTCATCACAATTATTACCTATTGATCTGCTCAAGATGCACTTATACCTTTCTGGATGAAATCAGTACATCATTTATGTCTTCCTTCACAACTCATTGTCATTGGTCAGGAGGAGAAAGTGACTTGGAGAAGGAAATGGCAAACCACTCCAGTATCTCTGCCAAGAAAACTCCAAATGAAGAGTTGGACTTGATGGAAGTAACTAAACAATATTTGGTGATTTCAGTATCTATATTGTTGATCTACCAGACTTACTCTTTTTAATCAGATAATAAACTAAACAAATTGCCATGCTTACTTTAGGGTACTTTTTCCTATAGCTTACCATATCACCTATGGAAATACACATAGAAGAACTAGAATGGAGTGACCATGTGTGGACAGGGTGACTTCTATCTCCAATGACAGATGGCTACCAACACCTTCTAGTAATGACATCAAGTCGCTCTATGCTGTTCCTTAAGGAGTATCTCTGAATTCTTTGACTCACAGTATCTACTGGTCTCATCATAACCACTGCATAATTAACTTCGCTGGCTGTTGTTGATCAGCTCTGCATATGCATGACCATTAATCTTTCGGCTACTAGCTTCTGACTTTCATTTCTTCAGGAATTAGCAGAAATGCTGGCTACTATTGGATAGGGTATAGTCTAGAAAGCCCTTCCCTGATTAAGGCATCTATTTTGCGTTTCATAATTTTGGGCATAAATTCCTCCATTTTCCATAAAACTGACAAATAAACTATTCCTTGATCCCCTAATTTGTTTATAACGTCCTCCTTTATCCCTAGATCATGTACCTATTTGGACTTTTTTTTGGTATGCAGTGTCAGGCATTGGTCTATGCCCAGTTTCCATGTGGCATTCCTTAACAGTACAATACTGAGTACCCAGTAGGTATTCATTAATATGTTTTATCTTCTTCAAGAAACAGACTAAAATATAACTTTTAAATTGCTTGTTCTTCCTCAATTGTAAGCCAAAGAACCTATTAAAATTATTATTTTGTGACACTAAAAAAAGATGAGAAATTGTGCATTAAAATCTAAAGGAATGTGATATTCTTGGATTGAAATCAATGTGGAATGGAAAATATGTTTACTAAAAATAAATGCTGCATAAAAACATGTGGCTTCCCAAAGATTTTTATTTAGGAGTTGGAGAATTTGAAATACTATACAAACCCTGGAATGAAATTGAGTTTTATTCTTTGAAAAATTGCAGGCAAACATCTTTTATACTTTAGCATTCTTAGAAAGTGTCTGATTTCTATTTTTGTCCAGTAATCTGGCATTTAGTGGTATTAAATCCATAAATAAAGCTACAATAAAATTGTACTTGCTTCTTAGCTTAATTGGAAGAGACTTGTGATGGATTGATCTTTTTTTTAATTTTTAATTTCCCTTTTATTATTGTGAAATTGACAAATACAAAAAATTAAACATTTTCTTACACAAAGAAAACCAGAAAAAGAGTATTCTACATAAAACTGTTCATGTCTATTACGTACAGCTTAGGTTTTTTGGAGGGAGGATGTTTCAAACTGAAAATGGTAGTTCTACTACTTCCCTGCTTATCTGTATCCCTTTCTGAGTTTTATTATTCATTCAGAATATTTTCTTTCTTTTCTTCCATTTTCAGAATCACTATCACTACCCTCCCTGCTTCCTGAACAAAAAATGGACCCCCCTTCAAAAAAAATCCTCTCTCATAATGAATATAAATAAGAAAAGTAAATCCATACATCCTACATTTCTAGTCTTTTATCTTTTCACCAAGGGAAAAAAATGTGATTCATTATTGGTCTTCTGGAGTCATGATTGGTCATTATATTCATCACAGTTCTTAATTCTTTTTAAAAAAATTTATTTATTTAGTTTTTGTTTACAACATTCAGTTCCACAAGTTTTTGAGTTTTAAATTTTCTAGCCTTTTTTCCCATCCCCTCTCCCTAAGACAGCATGCAATCTGATATAGACTCTACATATACATTCACGTTAAACATATTTTCACACTAGTCATGTTGCAAAGAAGGATTATATTCAACAGAATGAAGCATGAGAAAGAAGAAACAAAACAAAACAAAAAAAGAGATAGAGCAAATGCTTTGATCTGCATTTAGACTCCGTAATTAATGCTGTGTGGATAGCATTTTTCATCATGAGCTTTTTGGAATTGTCTTAGAACCTTGCATTGCTGAGAAGAGCCAAGTCTATCAAAGTTAGTAACTGCACTGTGTACAATGTTCTCCTGATTATGCTCCCCTCGCTCAGCATCAGTTCATATATGTCTTTCCAAATTTTTCTGAAGTCTACCTGTTAATCATTTCTTACAGCACAATAATATTCCATTGCATTCATGTTACCACAACTTGTTCAGTCATTTCCCCAGGTGATGGGCATCCCCTTGATTTCCAGTTCTTGACCACCACAAAAAGAGTTGTGATAAATATTTTTGTACATGTGGGTCCTTTTCCTGTTTGTATGATCTCTTTGGGATATAGACCTATAAGTGGTATTGCTGGGTCAAAGGGGATGCATGTTTTTATAGCCCTTTGGGCATAGTTTCAAACTGCTCTCCAGAATGGTTGGATCAGTTCACAACTCCACCAACATTTTCCCACATCTCCAAAATTTATCATTTTTCTGTTTTATCATGTTAGTCAATCTGACAGTGTGATGTGGTACTTCAGAGCTGTTTTGATTTGCATTTCTCTAAACAATAGTGATTTAGAGAATTTTTTCATATGACTATAGACATCTTTAATTTCTTCCTCTGAAAACTGCCTATTCATATCCTTTGACCGTTTATCTATTGGGGAATGACTTGTATTCTTATAAATTTGACTCAGTTCTCTATATATTAGAAATGAGGAGTATCAGAGACATTGGTTGTAAAAATTCTTTCTCAGTTTTCTGCTTCCCCTAATCTTGACTACATTGGCTTTGCTTGTCCAAAATCCTTTTAATTTAATGTAATCTAAATTATCCATTTTGCATTTCATAATGTTCTCTATCTCTTGTTTAGTGTTCTTAACTCTTGTACAGTTGTTTTCCCTTACAAAGTCATAGCCATTGTATAATTTATTCTCTTCATTTCTCACTGGGCTGAGTTCCTTTGATCTTTACTTGATGTGGCCCTAGCAATTTCATCATCAGGAACCTAATCATCCCACAAGATCACATCATCTTTGGCACTCACAAAGACCACTGGCTCCCTGATTGGCAGGTGAAGGGAAGAACTTTGTACCATTTAAGAAGCCTAGTCATCTTTTCATTTCTTAATTGGGTGATATTCCTTTTGACTTTTCTATCGTGTCTCCTCACTAGGCACCGACCCTCCCTGCCCTTCAATTTCACCTTCATTTTGCATATTGTTTTCCCCCATTAGATTGTAAACTCCTTCAAGGCAGAGATTATCTTTCTGTTTCATAGTTATATCCTCAACTTGGCACAATATCTGGCACATAGTAGGTGCTCAATAAATATTTACTGACGCTTGCCTCTGCTTATTTTATTCTCTTTCAGTTCATGCAAGTCCTGCCAGGTTTCCTTGAATCCATCTCTTTCATTATTTCTTGTGGTGTAGTAATATTCCCTTACATTCATATATCAGTTTATTTAGTCATCTCCTAGTTGATAGGTACCCATTTTATTTCCAGATTGTTGCTATAACAAAAAGTGCTATTCAGAAAATTTTTATATATTTAGGTCCTTTCTCTCTTCCTTTGATCTCTTATGTTTTTAAGCTTGTAGTAGCAACACTAGACCCCTGTCCAAGCTCCCCTCAAGGGCTGTTTTCTGGACCCTCCTGGCTTAAGAATGATTATCAATAGGAACTGTTACTGTTTCCCTCACACCTTGATTTGGTTATTTTTCTTGGTACCATTAAAGGGGCTACCCCCTGACAAGCCTATTCACTGTATGGGTGTTGCCTCACCCTAAGTGAGTACTTGAATAGGCCTTGACCTCAAGGGGCCAAGGTCTCCCATTGCATCCTGGGCCATCTCCAGTCATCCAGAAGAATATCAGATCACTGGATTCAGATGGCTCTGGAAGAGAAAGTGAGGCTGGTGACCTTGCACAGTCCTCCCTCACTCAAAGCAAAGTCAAGTGCAAGTCATGTCATCATTTCTCTGAAAGCGTGGTCTTCTTTGGCAACGAGGGACAAACACAATAATAACAACAATCTGGTATTTCTACGTCAAAGGGTAGGCATAGTTTGGTGACTTTTGGGGTATAGTTATAAGTTACTTTCCAGAATAGATGACCGTGTTCACAGCTCCATCCATAATGCATTAATGTCCTCCTGTATTCCCTAAATTTGGCATATTTGCTAATCTGATGAATGTGGGATGGAAACCTCAGTTGTTTTAATTGTACTTTCTTGTTATTAGTGAGTTGAATTTTTTTCACATGTTGGTTGATAACTTACTGCCTTCCATATTCTTTGATCATCTATCTACTGAGGAATAGTTATGCATACACACATTCACATTTGTGTCAATTCCCTATATACCTTGGCAATGACCCCAATGCCCAGCCATCCTGAGTTTTGTCTTGCCATTGGACTTCAATGACTGGAAGAAAACTGAGTCTGATGACTTTGTGCAACTTTATCTCACTTAAATCCTATACAGGTACAAGTCAAGACAGCACCCTATCATGTCATTGGTCTTTTTAAAAAACAAAAGGATGAAAGACATACATAACAACAAACATATACCTTACTTATGGAGAAATTTGCTGCAAAGATTTTCCCCCCAGTTAACTGTTCCCTTTCTAAATTCCCACTGCCTTGATTTTGAATGTGCAAAAACTTTTTAATTTTATATATTCAAGATAGCCATTTCATCACCTGTGATCCTTATCACTTGGTTGATCAAGAACTTTTCCCTTGGAGAGTGGGGCCAAGATGGTGGGTTAGAAGGACAGAGCTGTAGAAGCTCTTCCCATTAGCCCATAAAATACCTGTAAAAAATGACTCTAAACAAACTCTAAAACAGCAGAAGCCACAAAATGACAGAGTGAAATAGATTTTCAGCTCAAGACAGCCTGGAAGGCCAATAGGAAAGGTCAATAGGAAAGTTCTGTTGCACCAGGTGTAGAGTGGAGAACCGACTATGGAGTGCAGTCCATCCTTGGCTGCGCAGCACTGGTAGGAACAGCACCAGAGCAGGCCTTGGGGGGCAAAATCCCTAGCAACAGTTCTGGTTCCCAGATTGCTCAATCCACAAATACCAAAGACAGCTTCAAAGGTCAGTGAGAAAAGCCTCTCATCTGGTAAGAAGGAAACAGCCTCCATTTTTGGAGCCCTCAGTCTAAAGACCCTGGGGGAATCGAGCAGCTGATATGGATCTCAGCCTTGAGTGGCAGCCCTAGGGTGAGGAGGAGTGCTGGTAGTGGTGCTGGTGAAGACTGTGGAGAGGAAACCCTACTGGCAGATCCTGGGTGGAACAGAGTACTTGTGGTTGCTTGTAGACCAGAGCACAGGCCAGGAGAGGAGTAAACTCCTCTCCCTTGACTGTGCCATCTTGGAGGAACTGAGAACTTATAGGTCCCCAGAGTATACCTTCCTCTTGACAAAGGACTCAAAAATTAAGTAACTGGCTGGGAAAATGCCCAAAAAAGGGAAAAAAAATAAGACTATAGAATGTTACTTTCTTAGTGAACAGGTATTTTCTTCTATTTTTTCACATGAGGAAGAACAATGCATACAATCAGTGGAAGGCATAAAAGGCAAGGCTTTTGCATCAAAACCCTCCAAAATGAATATGCAATGGTCTCAGGCCATGGAAGAGCTCAAAAAGGATTTTGAAAATCAAGTAAGAGAGAGAAGTGGAGGAAAAAGTGAGAAGAGAAATGAGAGTGATGCAAGAAAATCATGAAAAGCAAATCAACAGCTTGATAAAGGAGACCCCAAAAATGCTGAAGGAAGTAACAACTTTAAAAACAGACTAACTCCAGAGAATCCTAGAGAATCAAGTAAAAAACTTTGAAAAACTTATCATTGAAATAATAAACAACTTTGACAAAGTTGCAGGTTACAAAATAAACTTACATAAGTCATTTGCATTTCTATATATTACTAACAAAGCCCAGCAGTAAGAGATAGAAGGAGAAATCTCATTTAAAGCTACAGTAGACACTATAAAATATCTGGAAGTCTACTTGCCAAAACAAACCCAGGGACTATATGAACACCATTACAAAATGCTATTTGCACAAATAAAGTCAGATCTAAGTAAGTGGAAAAACATCACTTGCTTGTGGGTAGGTTGAGCTAATATAATAAAAATGACAATTCTACCTAAATTAATTTAACTCAAGATCTAGCAGCTTCTACATTAAGGGATCAAAGGGCATGGAATAGGATATTCCAGAAGTCAAAGGAACTAGGATTAAAACCAAGAATCACCTACCCAGCAATACTGAGTATAATACTTCAGGGGAAAATATGGTCTTTCAATGAAACAGAGGACCTTCAAGCATTCTTGATGAAAAGACCAGAGCTGAAAAGAAAATTTGACTTTCAAACACAAGAATGAAGAGAAGCATGAAAAGGTAAACAGGAAAGAGAAATCATAAGGGACTTTCTAAAGTTGAACTGTTTACATTCCTACATGAAAAGCTAGTATCTGTAACTCTTGAAACTATTCTCTGTATTTGGGTAGTTGGAGGGATTCTACACACACACACACACACACACATACACATATAAACAGATGGCTCAGGATGAGTTGAAGAGGAAGGGATGATATCTAAAAAAATAAAATTAAGTGATGATAGAGGAATATATTGAGAGGAGAAAGGGAGAAATGAAATGGGGCAAATTATCTCTCATAAAACAGTCAAGAAAGCTTTTTCAATGGAGAGGAAAAGGGGGGAGGTAAGAGGGGAAAAGTGAGGCTTAATCTCATCATATTTGACTTAAGGGGGGAATAACATGCACATTCAATTTGGTATGAAAATCCATCTTACCTTACAGGAAAGTAGGGGAGAAGGGGAAAAGTGGGGTGGGATGATAGAAGGAAAGGCAAATGAGAGGAGAGAGTAATTAGAAGTAAACACTTTGGGGAGGAACAAGGTCAAAAGAGAGAATAGAATAAATGGGGGGCAGGATGGGATGGAGGGAAATATAGTTAGTCTTACACAACACAGCTATTATGGAAGTCATTTGCAAAACTACACATATATAGCCTATATTGAATTGCCAGCCTTTTCATTGCAGGATGGGTGAGGAGGGAGGAAGGGAGAGAAGTTGGAACTCAAAGTTGTAGGAACGAATGTTGAGAATTGTTTTTGCATGCAAAAAGAAATAAGAAATACAGGTAATGGAGTATAGAAATCTATCTTGTCCTACAAGAAAAGAGAGAAGATGGAGATAAGGGAAGGGAGGGGTGTGATAGAAGGGAGGGCAGATTGGGGGAAGGAGTAATCAGAATGCATGGTGTCTTGAGGTGGAGGAGGGGAGAGGTGGGGAGAAAATTTGCAACTCAAAATTTTGTGGAAATGAATGCTGAATAAATAAATAAACATAAAAATTTTTTAAAAATATGAACACTTTCCTTAACTATAGTTATGAACTTATCTCTCTTCCTCTAATTTGTTTTTGATATGACCTTTTATGTGAACTAATAAATGAATAAAAATATTTATTAAGCACTTGCTAAGTACAAATTACCATGCTGAGTACTGTGGAATAGAAGAGCAAGATAGTCCCTGCTCTTAAGTAGTGGAAAGGCAAGACATATTGAAGGAGGCTTTAACAGTAAGTTGGATGGAAAAGTCTAGTAATCTTTAGGATACAGCAGCTAAGCAGTAGTAATGCCTAATTTTTAGCATCACTTCCGTTGGGAAAAACCATGTCTGTTTCTGATGTTGAACCATTTGATAACACCAAAGACTTTGATGATTAGAACTTTCTTTCCTGCATCTTCAGTGCTGTGACTGCTGAGGAGAGGGTTGCCGCAACATCTGCAGAGGCAATTGCCAGGTTAAACCTACATAAAGTGTGTTTGCCCTGAATGATAGCTGGAAGCAGGGTTAGTGACCTGGGGAGTGCTGCCATTCCCAGGGTTCTTAGGCCATCAGTATCACTCTCCAGTTGGCAGCTGGAATGGCAGGCTCTGTTTCCACAAGGTTTGCTACCCTGGACTATGACTGCAGGGACTGAGCTGAAAGCAGGTCCTATGGTTTGGGTGAGGTGCTACAATTTCCAAGACTTCCTTGCTAGTCATGGGAAGATGATTAGTGTTTGTGGAGGAAGTGGTGAACCTGTCTTCAGGACAGTTAATGGTAGTTCTAAGTCTTGCTCTCTACCATCCCCAGCTTAACTCCTGTTGAGTACTATATCTCTGCTACAAAAAGTATTTCTTTATAACCCTTCCCAAACTCAAATAATAATAAAACAAAATCAAAATTACTAGTAAATGACTTTTTAATGGTAGATATGATAGCAATCAACATGATACACAACCTCTCAGAGTTTGTGCTCTGCTACTATTCAAAAATGAAGTTTACTTCTATGAGGAAGCAACAATGGAGGGGGATGAATAGTGGATAGAGCACTGGACGTGAAGTCAAAAAGACTTGGGTGTAAATTCTCCTTCAGAAAATTACTAGGTGCATGTACAAGTCCTTAAGTTCTGTGTGAATCAGTTTCCTCATCTGCAAAATGAGGAGGGAATGAGGGAGGGTAGGTCTCTAAGGACCATTCTAGTTCTAAATTTCTGAATCCTATGAATAAGATGCTTGTAGTTTTCTAACCCTTCAAGTTCTGTTCCAGGGGATGATTGGAAACCTTCAAGCAACTATATATTTTTAAGTATGGGGAATTACATATTCTAAAGTATTATCTAAGCAACATTTCCCAAAATGCATTGCATGGAACTCTTTATGCAATTAACAGTAAACAACTAAAATAATCATAAAACAAATAATAATATTAAATAATAAATAATTTTAAAAGGTAATAGTAAAATTGTAAGAAAATTGTGATGCTAGTAATCAATTCTTCTTCTGAAATATCAAGTCTAAATAATACATTTATCAAATGTATCTATCTATAGCAATTCTGGCACAAAAATAGGCTTAATTTTCTCCACTTTGCTTCACATTTTTCCTGACATCCTCTCCCACTTTTTATTCCTGGTAGATACTGTATGCTCTCAGGTTCCTTGGATCAGCATTTATATGTTTGCTTAATATAGTCTAAGCCTGAAGGTGTTCTGTGATCAAATTAGTTTGGGAAATGCTAACTCAAGGTGTTCCTTTGTGGGATCCAACCGACTTAGGCTATGACTGTTGATCCAATAGAATTTCACTCTTAGACCATTTGATTAACAAAAAACAAAAACCACACCGTGATAGCCAAGTAACATTTTATCATATTTCTTCAAGGAGAAGCTTTTTTACCACTGTCTAAGATGGCATCTAGAGAACTTATATAATAAGCATTAAGTCAGCCTTCCCAGTTAGTTCTTTTTTTCATACAGTTTAACCAGTCTGAGCCATATGGAAGCACTTGTTTTTCATATGGCCTCTAATAAGAGCCACAGACAGAATCTGATCTGGAAAATGGTTGAGGCCTACTGAAGTATTATTTAATGTCCTGTTGACATTTTGAAAAGTCAGCTGTTTTTCATTTAGGAACTTAAGTGTTAGCATAAGGAATCCTAGGGTTGGAAGAGACCTTCTAGGACATCAAATCCAATTTCTTATTCTATAAGAAATCCTCTCTACTGGACCACTGGCAGGAGGGCATCCAGATTCTGCTTAATTTCCAGTGAAAAGGAACTCTCAGCTTCTTGAGGAAACTTATTCTGTTAGTTCAATTTAATAAAAAGGTTTTATTGAGGGTGGAGCCAAGATGGCAGAGTAAAAGCAGGGACCTCCCTGAGCTTTCCCCCAAAGCCTTCCAATGTCTGTAAAAATAACTAAACAAATTCTAGAGTTACAGAACCCATAAAATGACAGAATGAAACAAATCCCCAGTCCAAGATAACTAGAAAGTTAACAGGAAGGGTCTTTTGCACCAGGAAGGGAGCAGAGCACAGTCTGGTGTGGGCTGTACTGGCACAGACAGGCCAGAGCAGGCCTCAGGGAACTGAAACATTGGCAGCTGTGGCAGTTTTCAGGCTTTTTAACTCACAGACACTGAAAAAGTCAGTGGAAAACTCTGTTGGACATGGGTGAAAGAGGAGTTTGTGGTCTGCCTGGTCTGGCCTCAGCCCCAGGGCAGCGAGTGTGGTGGCCAGCAGCAGCAGAGCCTGCTTCTAGAGCCCTGGACCCATAGATGGTGGGGGATCAAGTGGCTGATGCAAAATCCTTGAAGCTTGGGACAGTATAACCACCCTCATACCCACCCCCACTGGAAGCAGAGTCCTACCTTGACAAAGAGTTAGAAAGTCAAGTATTTGGCTGGGAAGATGAGTAAACATCGTAAAAGAACCCAGACTATAGAATCTTACTTTGGTGACAAGGAATACAACCAGAGAAGAACATCAGAGTCAAAGCTCCTATATCCAAAGACTCCAAAAAGAATATCAATTGGTCACAGGTCATGAAAGAGCTCAAAAAGGATTTGGAAAATCAAGTAAGAGAAATAGAGGAAAAATTAGGAAAGAGAAATGAGTGATGCAAGAAAAATTCCAAAAACCAAGTCAACTGCTTGTTAAAGGAGACCCCCCCACACACACAAATAATGAAGAAAATTGCACCTTAAAAAATATACTAACCCAAATGGCAAAAGAAGTCCCAAAAGCCAATTAGGAGAAGAATGTCTTAAAAAGCAGAATTGGCCAAATGGAAAAGGAGGTCCAAAAGCTCACTAAAGAAAATTAATTTCTTCAGAATTAGGATGAAGCAAATGGAAACTAATGACCATGAAAAACCAAGAAATTATAAAACAGAACCAAAAGAATGAAAAAATAGAAGACAGACCTGGAAAATCGATCAAGGAGAGATAATTTAACAATTATTGGACTACCTGAAAGCCATGATCAAAAAAAGAACCTAGATATCATCTTTCAAGAAATTATCAAGGAAAACTGCCCTGATATGCTAGAACTAGAAGATAAAATAAAAATTGAAAGAATCCACTGATTGTCTCTGGAAAGAAATCCTAGAAAGAAAAACTCCTAAGAATATTGTAGCCAAATTCCAGAGTTCCCAGATCAAGGAGAAAATATTGCAAGCAGCCAGAAAGAAACAAGTGAAGTATTGTGGAAATACAATCAGGATAACACAAGATCTAGCAACTTCTACATTAAGGGAGCGAAGGACTTGTAATATGATATTCCATAGGTTAGAGGAGCTAGGATTAAAACTGAGAATCTCCTATCCAGCAAAACTGAGTAAAATACTTCAGGGGGGAAATGGACATTCAAGAGGACTTTCAAGCATTCTTAATGAAAAAAACCAGAGTGAATAGAAAATTTGACTTTTAAAGGCATGAAAAGGTACACAGGAAGGAGAAATCATAAGAAACTTATTAAAGTTGAATTGTTTGCATTTGTACATGGAAAGATGATATTTGTAACTCATGAGATCTTTCTCAGTATTAGGGTAGTTGGAGGAAATAGATGATAGATAGATAGATAGATAGATAGATAGATAGATAGATAGATAGATAGATAGATGGATGGATGGATGGATGGATGGATGGATAGATGGATGGATGGATAGCTAGACAGACAGGTAGGCAGGCAGGCAGACAGACAGACAGACAGACAGACAGACAGATAGATAGATAGATAGATAGATAGATAGATGGCACAGGTTGAGTTGAATATGAAGGGATGATATCGGAAAGATAAAATTAAGGGGTGAGAAAGTAATATATTGGGAGAAGGAGAAAGGGAGAGAGAGACAGAATGGGGTAAATTATCTTCCATTAAAGAAAAAGATTTCATAATGTAAGGAAGAGGAGGAAGGTAAGAAAGAATGAGTGAACCTTATTCTCATTGGATATGGCTTAAGGAGGAAATAACATATACCCTACAGGAAAGTAGAGGGAAAGGGGATAACGGGGAGGGGGATGATGGAAAGGAGGGTAGATTGGGGAGAGGGTAGTTAGAAGTAAACACTTTAAAAAAGGGACAAGGTCAAAGGAGAAAACAGAATAATTTGGGGGCAGGATAGGATGGAATTAGTCTTTCATAACATGATTATTATAGAAGTGTTTGGCATAACTACACATGTATAACCTATATTGAATTGTTTGCCTTCAGGGGGTGGGTGAGGAGGGAAGAAGGGAGAGAATTTGGAAGTCATGGTTTTAAAAAACAAATGTTAAAAAATTCTTTTTACATGCAAATGGGAAATAAGATATACAGGCAGCGGGGTATAGAAATCTATCTTGCCCTTAAAGAAAATAAAGGGGAAGGAGAAAAGAGGGGTGGGAAGATAAAAGGGAAGACAGACTGGAAGAAGGGGGAATTAGAATACATGCCACCTTGGGGTGAGGAGGAGGGGAAATATGGGGAGAAAATTTGGAACTCAAAATCTTGTGGAAATGAATGTTGAAAATTAAAAATAAATAAATTTAAATCTTAAAAAAATAAACAAAAATTTTTATTTGTTTTAACATCAGAATCTGCTTCTTCCATCCATTGGTTTGACCTTCTGGAGCAATTCAGAAGAAATCTGTTTACTCTTCATGAAAACTCTACAAATAGTTAAACACAGTTATGTCTTCATTTGGCCATTTCTTCTCCTTGTATGATTATTTTTTTTAGTTTTTATGAAGGGATATTTACTTAGAAGATTTAGCTAGAACTGAACATGAGCATTTCTATCCCTCCCCCCTTTCCCTAACACTTTGGGGTGCTATATTACCTGTACCCTGATATCACTATGGTCTCTGGGAATAGTAAACTCAGACTTAATGGAGTTTCTATAGTACTAATTCCACTAAGTTAATATTCATAAGTAGTATCACTACGAGATGAGCCTTTATCCCAGCTACTGGTGTATCTAATAGTTTGGTTCTTGATCCCAGAGGCTTTAAAGCTGTACTAGCTGGCTACAAACCCTGGCAAGGACTCTATTTTCAGAGTTTTAAAAATTCAATAGGTCCTACCCTGCAATTTCCTTTACCTAAAATGAAAGAACAAATTCTGAGACCTAAAACCCAGTCCTTTATTTAAGGACTACATATTGGCCTTCATTAGAGAAGACCCAAGGCCTCTCCACATACAGCAGTGTCTTTCTACTCTTGTTAGAAATAACAGATAAACTTCTCCTCATATTATTAAAGTTCGGTGTAGGCAAAAATTCCTGAGTTGTATAAAAAAAACCAATAGCATATTGTATTGGGAAGGATGGTAGGTTTTAGTCTGAACTCAGTCACTAACTTGTGTGATCAACAAAATTTTATTTCACTTATTTGGACTTCAGTTTCTTCATTGGCAAAATGAAGGCTTCAAGAATTCCTTAAAGCAATGGAGGATGAAGATGTTAAATGTAAAGGATATGGAATTGATTTAGCATTTGGGTCAGTAAAAATGGCCACAAAGAACTTAATGGTAGGTCCAAAGAAGAACCTGGTGGGTTTGTTTGTTTTTTAATATTTTAGTTGTGTCTAACTCTTTGGGACCCCATTTGGGGTTTGCTTGACAGAAATACTGGAGTGGTTTTCCATTCCTTCTCCAATTCATTTTACAGATGAAGAAACTGAGGAAAACAGGATTAAGTGACTTACCCAGGGTCACACAGCTAGTAAATATCTGAGGCCATATTGGAACTCATGAATTTGACTCTCCCCAACTTCAGGCTTAATACTCTATCCACTATGCCATTTTCAAAGGGGAATTAAGAATGAAGCCTGAAAACTATAGCCCACTGAGCTTGACTTCAATTCCTGACAAATTCTGGAGTGTCATATTAAAAGGATGACTGTTGAACATATACAAAAGGAGCAAGAGCAGTCCAAGTCAGGCAATTATCATTTCCTTTTTTTTAATTTTAAACAATTACTGGATAGGTGAGTAAGAGGAATACTATAAATATTATTTAGCTGATTTTTCCAATATTTTTAGAGCTATTAGTTATCTTTTGTTCTCAAAGAGGACCAAAATGACATCACTATGTTAGAGTCAAGGTACAGTGTGTTCAACTGTGGCTGATCACACCAACAGAAGCTCAGAATGCTCTTCCACAAGTCAGGCATAAATAATCCATGGGGACATTTGGGGTGGTTTCTTTAAATTTGTGCATTTCATGTTTCCTTTGAGCTACTTTAATTCTGATTTTCTCATAGGGCACAGCACCTTTTCTGATGAGGGCATGCATGCTGTGCCAACCTCTTCCATGTCATACAATCAATTCCAAAGCTCTTAAGAGAGACCTTGAAAGTGTCCTTGTATCATTTTTTTTTTCTGATCACCGTGTGAGCACTTGGCCTGTGTGAGATCTCCATAAAACTGTCTTTTTGGCAAGTTTATATTGGGCATTTGAATAACATGGCCAGCCCTCTGGAGTTTCACTTTCTGCAGTATAATTTGAATGTGTGACAGTTTAGTTCAAGAAAGGACATCAGTGTCCAGTGTCCTATCCTGCCAGATAATCTTCCAGAATCTTCCTAAGACAATTCAAATTTAATAGACTGCGTGATTGTAAGGAGAAGACACAGGACGTCAGAATGATGAAAGCAATGTGTAGGGTAGAATGCTGCTGACTTGATCTTAGACTTAACCTCTCCAAATTAAATATTCACATTCAACAAAAGCAGTAGCCCTAAGGCAAAACGACCACTGGAAGAACTAATGTCAACAGATTAGCGCTCTTCACTGAGTGGAGCAGTTTGTTGCTAACTTGGAGGAAAAATTGAGCCAATATACAGCTGGCAACAGTGGAACAGAAAAAGAATGGGGAGCTTTCAGAGACTTGTTGTACACCACTGCATTTTCTCATCTGGGTCAGAACACGAGCAAGCATCAAGACTGATCTGATGAAAATGATGGGGAAACTCAGAGGCTGCTAAATGAAAAATGATGCAGAACTATGAAGAACAGGACTAAATAAGGAGCCAAGACTGGCTGATGGGTTACTTCTTTTCACATAATTTAGCTGAGCGCAATCAGTATGTTAGTACAGTGGAATGACCACAAATGAGATGATAAAGTATAGTGGATGGGAAACCCAATGTGAGAGACAACAAATGTTAAGTTTCCACAGAAGTTATCATTAGTTGATGAAGTCATTGAGAATAAGTCAGATAATAAGAAGGCCAGCAGACTGCAGGTGGACTCAACCAATTGGGAGACAGTGGCCTTCAGAAAATTGCAAAGTTTTTGATAAAGGAACCAAATCTACAGCTAGCTGGAACTAGCCAAGAAAAATGACCTAGAATAACCTGGAAAAAGTTTTTCTTCACTGCACTTGCTTAATGAACTTCATTCATATATGCAGAAACACCCAGCATAAAATTATCCTTACATTTTCTGATCATGCATCCTATGTTAAAGCATGTTTGGGGAGTGGGGAATCACACCAAGGGTGGTTACATAAAGGGCATGTAGAGAAGATGGTCACCTAATGGAGAATGGACCAATCCTTCTCCTAGTGGGAGGATCTGTCTTGAACTAAGATATATATAACTCATCTCTCTTCTGTATTCAATACTCTTCCTTCCTAAGGGGGCAGTGGAGCCTGTTTTTGGCCAAAGATGTTCAATTCCTCTGAGCTCTGCTGCAATAAATTTTCCTTGATACCCTATTAGTGTCAAGAGTATTTCTAATACCAAGGACAGAAAGAACAGCCCTGTGGATCATACAGATAGGTCTTCTAGAGATTTCAGTCTTCTAAAGTCAAGTGAGTTGTAGAAGCAATGAAAGACAGAAGAAAGCATTAATTAAGCACTTGCTATGTACCCAGCACTGTACTAAGCACTTTACCAACATTTCATTTGATTTTCGCTACCATTCTGGAAACTATTATTATATCTATTTAAGGAAACTGAGGCAGATATCAATTAAGTAACTTGTCATATAGTTGGTATGTGTCTAAGACTGAATTTGAAGTCAGATCTTCCTGAATCCATTCCACAATGTAATGTGTTCTATCACTGTGCCTGCCTAGCTGTCTCAAGAAGTTGGAGGTCTGTGCTCTGTATTCCATGCTTAAACTACCTGCAGCTAAGGACTTTGTCATAGTATGTTGTCTGTGAGGCAGTACTGACCATTTGATCTGTTAGTGTCATTGGATTTAACTTTAGAACAACAGAGAGAAACTCTTATTATAAGAAGAGAAATCCAAGATTCAGCAAACAGAAAGTCCGTAAACTCCAAATTAACTGGGCATCCTCTGCCCAGCCAAATTTACCTTCTTTTAGAGAGGAGAAGGAAGTGGGGAGACAGAAGGGTACAGATGAGCTGAGTTACCCAGCTAGTTGGGTCCCCATTCAGGCAACTCGGTCTACTCACAGGTTTGTGTTCATCCTTCATGTCCCACCCAGACTAACTATCCTTACTCATTATCCATATTACTGGTCTGAATCTTGAACCACTCTTCAGGAAGGGCAGGGAATATGGATGAAAAATACTGAGAAAGGGGAAAGTTGCGAGCATTAATCAAATTGAAATTATGATCTTTTAGGAAGAAATTCATCTCTAACAAGGCAATGAAGGGAAATGAGATGTGCACAGCAAAAAGCAGACAAGAATAACTGGATAGTTAGGTGGTACAGTTGATAGAGTGCTGGTTCTGGAGTCAGAAAGACTTGAGTTCAAATTCAGCCTCAGACACTTACTAGTTGTGTGACCTTGGCCAAATCATTTAACCTCTGCTTGTCTCAGTTTCCTCATTTGTAAAGGGGGCATCATCAGATATGTCTCACAGAGTTGTTGTGAAGATCAATTGGAATAATAATTGTAAAGTGCTTAGCTTAGTGCCTGGTATATAGTAAGTACAATATAAATGTAAGCTATTATTAGCTATTACTATTAATTACCCTACTAAAAATTTAGGAAATATAGGAAAGAATCCTTTCTTGCATTGGTGCTATAAAACCATAAATCAGAGCAGTGCTTTGAGCCATCCTAGAATGGATGTCAGCAGAGCAAAGCCCTTCTGGAGAAAAATGGGAAGAAAAATCTTTAAGAACAAAAAGTATAGGTTAGATAAAATAATCCTGAAATTGCTCTGAACTTTGTTGGGAAGGCTGCTGGTTAACAGTAACCTTTCCTAAGCATTCTCCATTTGAATACAAATTCATTATGAGTAAGGATTAATTCATTTTTTGTACTTATAGCCCTAGTACCTAGTGTGATGCATGGCACTAGTAGGTTGTTAATAAATATGTGTAAGTTGATTGATCCTTGCAGTTTGGAATTTGAATAACAAATTGCTGTTTGACTTTTAAGAGATAGAGGACACGTCAAAGGACAGCTATTTTTTTCCCCCAAGGGTCTTCAGAAAGCTAGAGTCCAGGGAAGAGAGAGGAGAAGCTTTAAAATTTGCCTTGCCCAGTGTCCCAGTTCCTGTAGGACTGAATATTGCCTTGTTCTCACTAGTTCTTTCCTGGAATGTAGTCCTGGTCTGTTGTCAATTTCCCATAGTGCACTTGCTTCTACCTCCCATGCTTCTGTGACACTGATAACTTTGTGAGACACCTATTGATACACCGCTGGGACACCCTGGTGTTGTTTGTCTCTTAACCTATGTCCATGTCAGCAAGTGTGCTGCCAGAATCTCCTGACATTCCATCCACCTGTTAATGCTTCTTCCTTTTAAGACTTGGCTCTCCCCTCATTGCATGCCCAAGGAAACTGGTCCAGGTTGGTCCAATCTGATCAGACCATCTCATTGCTTTCTGAGCTTCCATCCTGACCAAAACCTTTGTATATTCTGACCGGTCCCTTCTGGTAATGACTTTATTTCTAAATACTCCCCTATAAGAGTCCTCCTCCCCAACCTAGTTAATCTATTTGTCATTGCTCTCAGGAGACTGATTTTCCCTATTTCTGATCTTTGCTTTTTGATATTTCATCCAAAATGAGACCCTTCCATGCCACAGCCATTATATCCTTCATAGAATAATCCAAAAATTCCCAAATCCAATTAATCTTACACCTCAACCCTCCAACTGCTTAATAATGTTAGACATAAAAACAACAATTGCCACCACAACTACTAAGCAAATATACAAATGAATATCCATTCACCACCTCTTATCAATATGTATTTTTTCAGACAGTTTTTAGCATATGCTGTTTATGCATAGACTTTTCTTCTGGAATTTAGCTAGAAAGTGAATGCAAATTGCTAGAATAACTAAGACCCTTTAACATCTGCAGTTGTGCAATCACAAGAGGTGTCTGATAGACAGTGTGAGAACTTTTGCCATGTCAGTTACTTTCAAAATAAAACTCAAAATGAGCCCCAACTGTTTCATTATGTTATTGTGGGACTATGGAATGTATAAGAAAATGAGGGTAGCAGCAGCCTGGCATGGTTGTGAGAAAGCAGGGCCTGGAGTCAGGGAGACCAGGGTTCAGGGCCAGCCTATAGCACATGCTAGCTGTGTGACCAATCCTTTAACCTTTCAGTATCTTGGATCACTCTTCAGAACTTTAAGTTACAGCTTGTCTGCAACATGGAGGAAGGACCCACACTGGAGTTTCCTTAGACTGATTAAATCACAGTCTTCTCCATCAAAAGAAAAAGGAAACACCTATGATAATTTGTCTGATTCTTTCTCCTGATGAGAGGTTTTTTTTGGTTAGGCCATGTCAATTGCAAAAAAAAAAAAAAAAAAAAAAAATGTCTTTCTGTTTCTAAATTTGCTTATTATTTTTCCATTAATGGAGAGCTAATAAAATACTAGGTACAAGTTAGATGAGATACGTTCTATGTCACATAGGTGAATTCACTCTACGATGGACAGATGGAGGATGTATTTAAGGAACAAACATCTCTTGCAATAGTTCCGCTGGAGAAAGATAATGGATGTTAGTAAGGGAGGGGCAGAAAAAAACACGTGAGGGGAAGCAACATAGAAGAAGGAAGGGTCTAGACAACAAGGTTGAAGATGGGGAAGAATAAAGAAAGCAAGATTCATTACATTAATTTTCAAAACAACTTAAGTTTTTTTTTTATACTTTATATACTTTCTTTCATGGATTAGACTAAAATCTCTCCAAGAAAGGGAAGTGTCTCCTACTTCTTTTGTATTTTTTCTCCCATCAGCCCCCTTTCTCCCTCCAGTAACTCATCCTGACAGGTCATCACAACCCTACTTCCCCAACATACAGTATTTTTTTACACTAGATATATTCTTGTTGAAGGAAAGGGAAAGAGAAAAGTAGTTGAAGTCGGGACTGCCTTTCCTTTTGATTGTATTTGTATTTCAGGCACTTAGCCAGGTATTAATGTACCTGGCACATTAATAAAGACTTCTTTCCTGGCCTTAGATTCCAGATGAAATCAATAAAGAAGCACATTAGAAGGTGAAAATGATACACAATGTGAAAGATTAATGTGTAAGTTACTAGGCACATCTCTATAGCTTTCACCTTTAATGGTATTTTACAATTTACGCTAGCCCTATGATTTTGGTAGTGGAAGTCTTGCTGGAGGGCTAGGCTTGGGGTCAGGAAGACCTGTGTTCAAATCTTGCCTCAAACTCTTACTAGCTGTGACCCTGGGCATTTGACTTAACTGCTGTCAACTTCAGTTATCTCATCTGTAAGAGGGAAAGAGTAATAGCACCTATTTACCGTGGTGGTTGTGAGGATACAATGAGACATTTGTAAAGTACTTTGAAAACTTGAAAGCAAACCTTAAACCTCTTTTAAATACTAGCTAGCTGGTAGTAGTAGCAGTAGCAGTAGCAGCTGCAGCAGCAGCCGTATCAGTAGTAGTAGTGTTGTGGTTGTCATTGCAGTTGTATCCAACACTGTGATTCCATTTGAGTTTTCTTGGTGCAGACGCTGGAGTGGTTCACCATTTCCTTCTCCAGCTCATTTTATAGATGAGGAAACTGACAGAAACAGAATTAAGTGATTTGCCCAAGATCACGTTAGTGACTATCTGAGGCTGGATTTTAACTCAGGAAGATGAATCTTCCCAACTTCAGGTCCAGCACTCTATCCACTGTGCCTCCTAGCTATCATTTATAGTAGTAGAATTCCCCTTTTATGCTGAGGAAACAGGACCAGAGAGATTAAGCACTTTTCCAGTGGTTACACAGTTGTTGGCAGAAGTAACATGAAAATTTATAGATCTTTTGTCTCTATATCCAGCACTTTCCCCATCGCTCCTACAATATAGTGAACCTAGTTTGAGAGGAAGAGGGAGCCTGCAGTAGGGAAAGATATGAGAGAGAGAAAATAGAGAAACACAAAGCATCTTTGATTACTTTTATTGCCATTTTCAAATGAGATCATATTTGCAAAAAGCACTTAGCACTGTGCCTCGCACGTAAATAGATGCTATATAATTACTTATTCCTTTTCCCTTCCCTCCTCATTGCTTTATGAAAAAAATGTGAGCCATATAAAGATTGTTAATGTTTTCCAGGTACCCAGTTTCTACAATTAAATTAGATTTGAAGGAAAACATTATTTGAATAGCAATGACTGCCTTCTGTAAATCAGTAATGTAGATAGATTTCTTGTCAGCATGTCTTTTCTCTTAGAAATGCTCTAAAACACTGAATCTAACAGTCTGGAGTGGGTGCCCTAAAGTGTTCTCTCCTAATGTATACAAAGTTCTGAACTGATCTGCTTGAACTTCTCAAGTTTGCAAGAAGTTGAGAAGTCATCTGTGCATGCAAACTTATTTTAAACGACCCATGAGCCTGACCTTCCATGTACAAGACTCTTGGTGCTATCTGTTCCCAGTTAAAATAGTTTTTCAGCTTTTGTTTATTTGACTTTTTTTTTTTTTTACAAAAATCTCCATTTATATTTCTGATTGTAAAATAAAACTATTTCAAAATGACTTGTGCCCTTAGGGGGAAATATCTGAACCAGTCAAAAATGCATTGTTATTTTAAAAAGCTATAAGATTTCAATCTTCCATTAAAGGTTCAGAACAAAACTTTGCATTTTCCTGGTCTATTGTATTCACAAAAGTCTTTTAAATAATCCCTTTCTCTACTGAAAGATATCAAGAAACACATATGCTAAAGTCTGGCATGTCTGCTGAATGAGGTATTCCACTGAGAGGCTACTTAGTGTAACTCAATCATGTGGTGCAGTGGATAGAGCACCAGTACAGGAGTCAGGAGGACCTGAGTTCAAATCTCACCTCAGACACTTGATACTCACTAGCAGTGTGACCTTGGGCAAGTCATTTAACCCCAATTGGGTCATCTCCAGTCATCCTGATGGAATGTTTGGTCGCTGGATTCAAATAGCTCTGGAGGAGAAGTGAGGCTGGTAGCTTGCACACAGCCTTCACTCAAAACAAAGTCATGTCATTATTTTTCTGATGGCGTGGTCTTCTTCAGCAACAAAGGATGAACACACACACACACACACACACACACACACACACACACTCAGTTTAACAGAAAAAACTTTGAACTTGAAATCTGAAGACCTGAGGTCTGAGTGCTACAGCTTTCTAACTGCAGGCCTACCTCAGAGATATTGCAGCCTTGATTCCAGACCACCGTAATAAAGCAAATATCACAATAAAGTGAGTTAGATGAAATTTTTTTGTTTCCCAGTGTATATAAGTTATGTTGACATGATACTATAGTCTGTTAAATGTGCAAAAGCATTATGTCTAAAAAAAACAATGTACATACCTTAATTTAAAAATACTGTATTGATAAAAAATGCTGACCACCATCTGAATCTTTAGTAAGTTATAATCTTTTTGCTGGTGGAGAGTCTTGCCTTGATATTGATGACTGCTGATTGATCAGGGTGGCGGTTGCTGAAGGTTGGGGTGGCTGTGGCAACCCCTTAAAGTAAGGCAATAGAGTCTGCCACATGGATTGACTTTTCATTTCACTTGAACACTTAGAGACCATTGAATGGCTGTTAATTGGCCTAATACTGTGTCTCAGGGATTAGGGAGGCCCAAGGAGAGGGAAGGAGATGAGGAACTGCAGGTCAATGGATCGGTCTGGACAGAGACAAGATGCATCGTTTAACTTCACCATCTTTTATGGTCACTGTTTGTGGTGCACCAAAACAGTTACAATAATAACTTCAAAGACCAATGATCACAGATCACCATAATATAATAATATATACGTAAGATATAATATATAATGAAAACTATAGCATATGATAATACAATATAATAATGTTATAATGTAATACAATACATAATATATAATAATGTATAATGTCAATGCTATAATAATAATAAAAAAATTGAAATATTGCAAAAATTACCAAAAGGGGACACAGAAATACAATGTGAGCTCATGTTGCTGGAAAAATGGCGCAGATAGACTTGCTTGACACAAGGTTGCCACAAACCTTCAATTTGTTAAAAAAAAGAAAAGAAAACTGCAATATCTTCACAGTGTAATAATGCAAAGCACAATAAAATGATCTATGCCTGTGAATGCCTTTCTTTATATCCCTAGAGCTTAGCACAGCGCCTGGCATGAAGCAAGTTCTTAATCAATGCTTGTCAAGTGACTTTTAACCCACTGACTGTCAGCAAGTTCCTTTGACTTCTCTGAGCCTCAGTTTCCTCCTTTGGTAAAATACAGTGACCTGACCATGTCACTCCTGTCAACCTTAAAGTTCAGTTAAAAGAGGCAAACAAACTAGGTAATACATACTTATATATTATTTATTCCCTTAAGCTAACAGAATTCATGTATACATGGGAGCCAGAAAATAATTCTGACTCTGAGATAAGCATTTGAGGAGGACCTTTTCTATTCTTAGAGAAATCTCAACTTAGAATGCCTGTGTCACTCAAAACCTATAGTCTCCATATGTGTTTAATTGTAGCATGAGAAATGCCAAAGTTGATTGAAATTACAGTCCTAGAATATCTGTGTTTCCCCTACATAGTATGTGTTCATAAAGTACCAAGATAAGAAAAGTCCCACTATTCAAGACAGCAGCGGGTCTCAGGCACCCTGTCCTTAGTGGTCCTAAACAGAAGAATTCTCCTGGTTAGCCTCATCTGGTATTGTAGTTGTTGATAGAGGAAGAGGTATTCTGGGTTCACTCAGACAGCAGGGCAAAGCATATCTGTTATGCCACAGCATGCAAAGCATGTCTGTTAGGCTGGGGTACTTCTTCTGGCTTTGGCCTTATTGGGGCTCAAATGATCTTAAATGGTTATCACTCCCTTACTCAGTAATGTTCCTCTTGTCCTTAAGATGCAAAACACATTCCTTTATTTTGCTTTAAAATCCATCATAATCTGATTTCTCCCCTACCTTTCCAGGTTTACTGTACATTACTATCCTTGTTTTAAGCAAATTGGCTTAGTTACTGTTTTCAAATGGCATCTCCACTCCCATCTCTGTCCTCTCGACCTCTCTTTCTCCTCGTCTTCGTAATCTCTTTGTATTAGATTTCCAACTTCTTTTAAAGCTCAGTTTAACTGTTATTCCTGCAGAAAGTTCATCCTAATGCCTAGTCTTCTCTTATTACCGCTCTCACCACTCAGAAATTATTTTCTATTTGTTTTTCCTTTGTTTTTTCCATGTAAAATTTGTTCCCTATCACCCCCTTATAGAATGTAAATTCCTTAAGGTAGGAATTGCTTCATTTTGTCTTTGGCTAAGACAATGCCTAGTAGTCATTTAATAAATGCTCATTGAATAAGAGTTGAATGAATGAAGTGGAGGGAGAGTGGGAATAATTCTTACACTCTATCTTAGAAGATAGTTTTGTGGAAATTGCATTATAAATTTCCGTACCTTCTAAATCCATGGCATTTCCAGTGAATGTCATTCTTTGTCCTTTGTTTCCAAGAGGATCAATGATGTCACAGGGTGATGTCTTGACTTGAATGAATTGGAATTAGGTGAGGCAGAGTTGCAAAAGCTGTCAGCCTCATTATCTCTTCCAGCATCATCAATGCAAGGCAAAAATCAGGACAACTGACAATGGCCAGGAAGTGGATGATCTTGGCATCTTTGATGTCTGAGTGATCCACAGCTTCTCATTCAACTGCCTTCAAAGTGGTTGAAAAAATCGTTCTCATCCACCCATTCATCTGGAATAAGTCTTCATACATTTAGGGTAGATACTCCTGGGGAGGTGGAGCCAAGATGGTGGAGTACAAAGACACAAAAATGCAGGCTCTCCCCACACAGCCCATAACATACCTGTAGAGAGGGACTCCAACAAATTCTGGAGCAGCAGAAGTGGAGAACAACAGAGTGGAGATTTCCAGCCCAGGGTGAAAGGCCCATGGGAAACATCTGTTGCACCAGATGCGGAGAGGAGCCCAGGCCAGACCTTGGCAGCACAGAGTGGCGAGGCTCTGGGAGGAGGACACCCCAGAGGCTGAATCTCCAGTTGCAGGAGCAGCAAGTTCACAGATCCCTCAACCCACAGGAGCCTACGGTCAGTGACAGGGTTTTTTCAGTTGGCCAGGAAGGGAGAAGGGCCTTCCCATAGCACCAGCCTCAGGCAGTGGCTTCAGAGGCCACATCAGGCAGGCAGCAGCAATTACCACAGCAACCCCTACAGCAGCCCACATCCATTGTTGGATTGTAAAAACCCTGGGGACACTGAGGAGCTGAATATTATCTCAGCCCTGTGTAGAGGTCCTGAGGGAGATGATCTTTATCTCACACTGAATGGCGATCTGGCCCATGCAACTTATCTGAATCTCAGCCCGCAGTACTGGTTTGGTGGAACTGGAGACCAGGTGGCTGTGGAGAGGAAACTCTGCTAAGATTCTGGGCACAAAAATCTCTCCCTGCTCCCAGACCAGTGTACATGCTTGATTGTGCCACCTTGGAGGAACTGAGATCTGACAGATTTCCAGAGTATACCCTATTTTTGACAAAGGACCCAAAAGTCAAGTAACTGGTTGGGAAAATGCCCAAAAAGGGGAAAAAAAATAGGACTACAGAAGGTTACTTTCTTGGTGGACAGATACCTTCTCCCATCCTTTCAGATGAGGAAGAACAATGCTTACCATCAGGGAAAGACATAAAAATCAAGGTTTCTGTATTCCAAACATCCAAAATAAATATTCAATGGTCTCAGGTCATGGAAGAACTCAAAAAGAATTTTGAAAGTCAAGTAAGAGAGGTGGAGGAAAAATTGGGAAGAGAAATGAGAGAGATGCAAGAAAATCATGAAAAGTGGGTCAACACCTTGCTAAAGGAGACCCAAAAAAATGCTGAAGAAAATGACACCTTTAAAAATAGGTTATCTCAATTGGCAAAAGAGGTTCAAAAAGCCAATGAGGAGAAGAATGCTTTCAAAAGCAGAATTAGCCAAATGGAAAAGGAGGTTCAAATGTTCACTGAAGAAAGTAGTTCCTTAGAAATTGAAATGGAACAGATGGAGGCTAATGACTTTATGAGAAACCAAGAAATCACAAAATAAAACCAAAAGAATGAAAAAATGGAAGATAATGTGACATATCTCATTGGAAAAACAACTGACCTGGAAAATAGATCCAGGAGATAGATACTTCCCTAACTCACCAATGGGTTTGTGACCCATCAGATACCCTCAAACTGGTTTAACCTGGCTGCTGAGATGTTTACCATGGCTACTGTACATGTTACAGCTACTAGGAGCCACAGGTGAGAGCTGGGTGGCAAGGGAACACCAAAGGTGAATAAGTAGCCCTGAAAAGTGCTTGGCAAACCTTCAGATCAGAGGTGATAATCCTCCTTGAACACCTATATGTAACACTAATGTAATATCCATAGAAGCCACTATGAAATATGTGTGTGTACTTCCAGGGTAAATTAGCAAAATATAATAAACTCTTCCTCAGAGGTAAAACCAAAATATTTATTTGGGACATCATTAGAATACCAGGAGGTAAGATTTAACAGGGTACTTATCATTAATCCAGTGAGTGCTGACATCTTAAACCTTCTTTCTATCAGCCCTCCCCACAAAAACAAGTTCCCCTAGACAAATTCCTCCCTCTGCCTATTTACAGCTTGCTTCTCTTACTCTGCTCCACCTGCTATCACTCTCTGCTCATGCTCTCTCTCTCTCTCTCTCTCTTTTTCTCTGTCTCTCTCTTCGTTAGGCAAGCTCCTCCTAATCTTTCATAAACTACATGTATTAGGCCTGTGAATGGGCAGGGAAGATCTTCCTGTTCTCTTAACATTTCACCCTACACCCCAAATGAATACACTGTTGAATGAAGGAAGGAATAAAGCATTTATTAAGTATTTATTATATGCAAAGCACTGAGCTGAGTGTCGGGGATTCAAATGAGAAAGTAAGACAGTCCTTGCTCTTAAGTTGGCTGGTTGGTTGTTGTCCTTTGTTCTGGAAGGGAACCAAAATGACATCACCATGATAAACTCAAGTTTCAGTGTGTCTGACTATGACTGATCAGATCAATATGAGCTTGGAATGCTTTACCACAGTTTGGGCACAGATAGTCCGTGTGAACATTTGGGGTGGATATTCTTAAGCAGTTCACATTCTAATGATGGAAACAACACATATGGAAGGTTTTAGCTGCAAGTCAAATGGAAGGACCCATGGTCGTTAGGTGTAGTGCCTTTTATATATTAATACCTTTTCTTCAATATTATTTCCACTGTTAAATTAATTTTGCTTTCCATATTGAACCATTTGATAGTACCAAATATTATTAGTAGCTAACGTTTAAGAAGTTATTTTTTGGAAGAGATTCATGATTTCATTGGTAATTCACCTGCAATTTCAAGTTTTAGAGAATTACCTAGGGACACTAAGACATTAAGTGATTTGCCTAAAGTCCAGCTGATTAATTAAAAATCAATTTCTTGCCAAATCAAAAGAATAGAAAATCAGTTTCATTTTCTACTGTTTAAGGTATGATGCTACCCAAATATTTAACCTAGGACATAAAGACCCATTTGCTTCCCTGTTTTGTTGATGTTTCTGAAAGTACACAAAATATACACTGCTCAAAAATGTCTGTCTGTATGTATATGTATGTATGTTTGTGCATGTACACGTACATACACACATGTGTATATATGCATACAGACACTTTTCAGAAAAGCTTTCATTTAATGTGGCAATTAGGGCAGATATTAAATAACATTTTTCAGATATCAAATTTATTCCCTGGGAGAGGGGATGCAATTTATCAGCATGGCAAGAGGAAGAATACAATAACTATTTTCCCACAGCCTATGGTACTATTGAGATTTAGATCTAGGATAACCCAGGCTATGTAATATACACAGAATGTGATGATCTTTTTCTCCCACTGAACTGATTTAAAATTCAAATTAATTGGATTGTTTTGTACAATTATTTAATGAAGTAAAGTTTGCAGTCCTGGGAATCCTCACTATGCCAGGGAGTGTAATTGATGGGTTTTGTAGGAATGTCCCATAGAACAGGTGCACTTTAACCAGACTGATCTCCAGTACAAACAAGGAAGCTTCTGTACTTTTTTGGAGCCTAGGAACTGACCTGGTGTTTACCTGTGTTTACAAAAGGAGATTGGTTGACTAACAAGAGTCCCTTGGTATGCAGCTATCTAAGGGTACTTAGAGGAATTTGATTGTTGTCTATAAAAGGAATTACTGAAAAGGGGATTTAGGAAAGCAATTTCTCACAAAGGAAAGTCTGGTGTTCCACCCTTGTACCACACCTAGAACCAGCTGGGGTTGCCTAGTATAGAGACAGAGTTTCCCTAAAATGTTTCTTCATTTTGGTTGGGAAGAACCAAACCAAAAAATCTTGGCCAATTTTTTTTGGAGGTGGAGGTTCTGGCAACTTTACATGGGATTTGTGATTATCCTGGAATAAAAGAATTCTTTTCTCCCCCCTGCAATTTGCTCTTGAAAACTGCAGCATAAAGTGGAGCATATTGAATAGTTGTGGTATGTCAGCCTTCAGAGTTTAGTCTAAGAAGGACAAACTGAATTAGGTTGGATCTGTGTTTTTCTATCTCTCAAAGCAGGCAGCATTCATGGGTCCATGTATGGGAGGTGAAGGTCAGAACTGAGCTCACCTTGGGGTTAGGGTGCCCAGTTTATATACCTTTCTGACAGGGACTGAAGTCACTCCATCATCATTTCAACCCAGATAGAGAAAATATCTCTACACCACACTATTCCCAGCAATACCTGACCACTTCCAGCCTTGGGCTAGCTAGACAAAAGAATCTTCTCCATCTAAGTTTGAGTAGAACACAATGGGTTTCCCTACTTTAGGTTGAATTACTTGCAAGGGGAGTCAAGGGGGGCTGACCAGGGCCAGGAGAGTCAATGCAATCTCATTATCAGTAATGTCCTTCGGGAGAAGAACTGAACTTATTGGAAGAAGGAGGCCTGAGTATGGGGTCAGAGGAAACGTTCACAAGTATGAAGGAAAGATCATTAAATTTGAAGTCAGGGGGTGGGGGTTCAAATTCTGCCCCTGTGTGATCCTGGTGAAGTTACTTAACCTCTCTGGGCCTGAGTTTCCTTACCTATAAAAATAAGAGGTTAGGTTGGATAAGAGAACTTTCAATGTCTTTTCCATCTATGGTCCCATTATCTGTAGGAAAAATGTTCTAATTGGACTGCTTTGTATTCCTGATCAGGAACCATGCACCAAATAAATCATAGCTATGGCCATATGTTGCTAAAGTAAAGATGGAGCAAATAATAGTTTTATTGCTATTTATTAAAATAAAATTAAACTCCAAGTCTGCTTGATAAGTTACAAGTTCACCAAAATGTTGTGGTGCAAGGTGTGTGTGTGTGTGTGCGATGGTGTGGTCTCAAAAGAATTTGCTCACCATTTCCAAATCAAGTAAAGGCATTTATTCCAGGCAACACACCCACCAGGGTCCTTTTTAAGGTAGACCATAGCCCCTTGAGGGAAGTAGCCCATGAAGAAGGGAGGGACAGTTGCTCAAGGGAAGCAGCTTTAGATCACATTTCCATTCCTTTCTGTGGTTTCTGATAGATTTTGTCTGTGTTACTCAGATTTCTTTTCTTTATTATTTGAAGCCTTTTCTCCCATTGCTGGAAAAATTTGTTGTTTATCTTTGGAATTATTAAATCTAAACAGTATATGTCTCAATGTTTGCAGTATTTTCTTTTGTTCTGGAGGTGACTTGTGGATTCTTTTATTTGGCATTTTGTTTTCTGCGTTCAGAAGTTCTGGCCAGTAGTAATCTTGTATTAGGGTGCATAGTCGTGGTGCTGATCATCACGGTGTTCAGGATTATTGATTTATCGTGTTTTTCTGGGAGACCTATAATCCTTAAGCTGTTATTTCACATCTTGTCCTCTAGATCAATATGTAGAGATTTTTTTTTTCTTTTTAACATTTTCATGTTTTGCTTCTCTTCCTCCACATTGTCCTTTATATGTTTTTGTATTGCGGATCTGTTGTTTTCTTTTTCATTCTTTTCATTCCTTTTGTGAGATTTACAACTTGTGGGAGATAAAAGTAGAGAAATATGTTTGAAACCAGGGAATGAGGAGAGAGAGGGACTTTGTGTGCTGACTATGGGGTTTAGACTTTTGAGTAGATCATTGAAAGTTGTTGAGCAGAGGGACTGATATTCTCAAAACCATGTCCTAGAAAAATTAATTTGGCATTGATGTGTAGGATAAATTAAGAGGAATAAACTCTAGATATGGAAAAACAAGTTAATAATTTATTTTGTGAACTTTTTTCCCCCACACTGAATTTGACTCCTTTTAAATGGATCTCATTTGGTAATTTCATCATAGATCAGTACTAATTAATGAAGAAGAAATATGCCCAATTAAATTATTTAAAAATTTTTTATTTATTGTGAACTTAAAAACCATCCACAAATATTCCAACATATAAAAAAAACAAGAGCCTCTGTTATGTATAAATTTTTTTCTTAAGAAGTATATAAATATATGTGTGCATGTAATTTGATAGAATCACATAAAACTATTCTATTTTGTTTGTGTCCCTTTCTGTAATTTTTTTGGTTTGTTTTGTATCTTGGAAATGTAGTATCAGTGCTTTTTGGAGGGCATTCCTATCACTACCCATTGACCTATAATGAGCCTCCCCAAGGAGAAACACTCCTTTGAAATAAACAAAGTTCAACAAAACAAATAAATTTGTTGTGTCTCATTCTGTATCTCAAGCAATATTGTTAGGCACATATCCCAAGGAGATCAAGGACAGTGAAAAGACTGTTATGCACAAAAATATTAATGACTACAGTTTTTGGAGTAATAAAAAACTGGAAACAGAATGGGTGCTCATCACTTAGAGAGTGGCTGAACAAATTGTGGTACAGGAATGTAATGGAATATCATTGAACCTTAAAAATTATGTAATCAGAGATATCTCAGAAAAATCAATGCAGATTTGAAATAATGACTTTGGTGTACTGATGAAACATACTTTCTTTTATTTTTCAGTCATTTCAGTCATAGCTGACTCTTCATGATACCATTTTGTGTTTTTCTTGGCAAACATACTGGAATCTTTTGACATTTCCTTCTCCAGTTCATTTTACAGATAAAGAAACTGAGGCAAACAGGGTGAAGTGATTTGCCCAGAGTGATGCAACTAGTATCTGAGACTGCATTTGAATTCAAGAATATGAGTCTTTCTGACTCTTAGCTTAGTGCTATCCATGGTACCACGTAGCTGCTCTCCTACTGCTCTCCTACAGGCAATGGACTCAATCAAATTAGACTCTAGTTACAGAGTTTCCTAAAGTGGGCAATACTTCCCCCTAGGGGGTGCTAGACTGATCCAGGGGGATGGTATTAGTTTCAGGTGCAATTGGGAGATGTTGAATACAAATAAGGGAGTGGGGGAAGCATAAGGAAAGAAGAAAAGATAATATTTGGAAATATCATTTGTACATGTTTCATCAGTTGTAAAACTGTAGTGATTACATTATTTTCCAAATAAACACATAAAATGCAAGTTATAACCAATCAGTGGTCAAGTCTGCTGACAGGCCTTAACAAACAAGTGTTGGCAGGTATTGTGCATTATTGTAAAGCCCAACATGCATCAGCAGGAATATGTGCATGTGATGGCTAGTTTGTAATACAGTATTATACAGTTATATGACTCATATAAATTTCACATAATTTGTGTCATAAAATTTCACATGTGTCATAAAAATTTCAATGCAGGAAAATCCCCACAAATTTAAAATAAATTATTAAATTCAAGATACACAATTTTAAAATGAAACATTTTTTGAAATAATGCGAATGTTTTTTTAAAAAAAAATTAAAGGATTAATGAAAGCAACTTTCCAGGGGAGCACTGAGTAATTTTTTTTTTTTAAATGAGGCTGTAGGCCAAATAAGTTTGGGAACCTCTGCTCTAGTGAGAAATTGTGCCTCTTTTACAATCACAAAGACAATATTGACATCATCGCCACCACCATCATCATCACCGTAGCATTTAAATAGCACTTCAAAGTTTGTAAAAAACTTTACAAATGTTTCATTTTATCCTCACAGGGACTGTGTAAGATGGATGGTATTAATATCTCCATTTTACATATGAGAAAACTGAGGCAAACAGAAGTCAAGAAACTAGATGTTACACATCTAGTAGGTGTTTGAAGTTAGATTTGAACTCAGGTCTTCCTGATTCCAGGTTCAGTGATCTATCCACTGTACAACTTAACTGCCCACTAACTACACACAAATATGGCATATATATGTGTGTTAATATATCTGTCATATATACATAATGTATATAAGAAATAGATCTTTGTAAGCAGATTTCTGTGATATATAGCAGAACTTGGACAAGCCCATATTTTTATTGGACTGAATTCTTCATCTCCTGTGAGGGGAGGACCTCAGAAAATATTGTGTGTCATCACCACCAACACATCAGTTTGTTCGTGTTATTTTATTTATCTTTGTTTCACTTGAAAAGTTAACCCAAAGGTTGAATTTCAGAATTTTCATTAAAGTATGCTTTCCTTAAAGGGAACTCATGGCCAATTAGGAAGCCAAGCTGGTTTAGCATCTGGCTTCTATTACAGAATGGTTGTACGTCTGAATAGTGAGCTCATACCTCAGAGGCAAGGGCAGTACCTTGATCTCCCATCATACAGTTTTTAGGGGATGACAGGGGAGCTGTAGAGGTTGTCACTTCTATATGAGAGGGAGAGTTCCAAGGATAGTGACCCTCGTGATGACTTTCCATTGGAAATGCTTTCATTTTACTACATCAGTATGATATTCTGATATCTGACCTTCCAACTCGAAGCAGAACAAGGATATATCTATTCAAGGAAAAAGATGGGAAATTTACCTCTCCTTTATACTGTCTCTTCATGCCTTAATTCCCTCAAATTCACCACCACTATAGCCATTTCCCCCACCTTATTTTTCCAAATTATTCTCTGTTAGGTTGGAGATAATACAGTAACTACTACTGGCTCATACAAGGAATATATAGGATCTTGCCTAAGTAATCTTCAAATTTCCTCTAATGTAAGATGCTCTGTATGAGTTAGACATTGCTTAAGTTAAAGTAAAGGGACAAATACATACACAGAAGATTAATAAGGGGATATGGGTAAGTGATTAAGTATTTGTGGTTATAGGCATATGAATCTGGAGATAGAAAGATGGATAAAATTTGAAGAGCATGAAATAGAAGAGGTAAATAAAGTGGGGTGGGAAGTGATCTCAAAAATGAAACATAATCAACATCCAGAGAAAGAACTATGGGGTTAGAATGCAGACTGGAGCAGACTATTTTCTTTTTGTTTTACTTTGTTTTGTTTTGCTTTTGCTTTCCCATGGTTTCTCCTCTTTGTTACAATTCTGCTATTCAACATGACTAATGTGAAAATGCATTTGATAGGAATGTATGTGTAGACCCCATATCAGATTACATGCTGTCTTGGGGAGGGAGAGGAGAGAAGGGGAAGAAAATTTAAAACTTATGGAAGTGAATGTTGAAAACCAAAAATAAATAAATAGAAAAAAAAATAAAATAGACAAGTGTTCCTACTCTGTTCCCTTTTCCACCTAATTTACTCACTTTTTAGTATGAAGAAGAAAATTATTTGCTTTTGATTTAATAAGGTAAAATGAGATTGGGATGATTATATTTCACATATTGTACTATAGATGCCATTTTGAGGGAAAAAGGAATGTCCACCCAACCAATTGTCAACTATATGTGATAACAGAAAAATGAAATGACATCCCAAATATTGCAGACCAATTCTCTATTATATTATAATGGAACACATGAGTAGTGGGAAATGTGGGGTTTGAAAATAATTGTTAAAAGTTTTATTAGAAATTCCAAGGAGTAGATAGACAACTCTTGCAACAATTTGAAAATAATGCCTCAATTAAAATTTTGGAATGGCAAGACCAAAGGCAAGGTCAGAAGGAGATTTTTTTTTTAGCCTAAGACAATTTAGGAGGTCCATAGGAGAGATCTATAATCTTGAGGGAGGTATAAACCTGGAACATGGCAGGAACACCAGCGGTGAGTTTTGAAGATGGCCTTGAAAGCAGCAGTGTCATTGGGAGCTCTCCACCCAGAAACAGTACAGGGATCAGACAACTTGTCAGAAGATTACAGAGGACCCTTTGCTGGTACTGTGTGCAGCTGGCACTGATAGGCAACTCTGTTGCTCATAAGCAATTCTGAGTTGCAGTTCCAAGGTAGAGAGGAACTCTTATGATAGGTCATGAAGGAGCAGAGGCCCTGGTCACAGTTTCAGAGCCAAGAGGAGCATTAATATTTGTGGTCTCAGAAGAGCAGGGGCTCTTCCTGGATAAAGACCAGAGTATAGACCAGGAGAGTAGTGACTATACCTCTTCCACCTTGGATGCACCAAAAACTTGCAGACTCCCAGAACTAGCTTTGAAAACAGAATCATGAAAAAGGCTGAAGTTTGGGTCAGTGCTTCCCCACACTTAGGTGAGCAGAGCCCAATTTTAACATAAATGTCAAAGTCAAAAAATAGGCTAGGAAAATGAGCAAACAAATGAGCAAAGACCTTGACCATAAAACACTAAAAAAAAAAAAAAGTGTCAGGGAAGACCAAGACATAAAGTTAGAAGAAGACAGTGATGCAAAATAGCTACAAGCAAAGTCTCAAAGAAAAATGCTACTTGGACCCAAGGCCAGCAAGAATTCCTGGAAGAGTTAAAGAAAGAGATGAGTGGTAGAGGGAAAATTAGGGAAAGAAATAAGAGTGATGCAAGAAAACTATAAAAAGAGAATTAAGAATTTGGTAAAAGAAGCACAAAAAAAATAACACCTTAAAAAGCAGAATTAGCTTAATAGTAAAAGAGGCACGAAAATTAAGAACTAAAGAACTCCTTTAAACGCAGAATAGGCCAAAAAAAAAAAAAAAAAAAAAGAAACAGAATAGGCCAAATGGAAAAGGAGTTACAAAAGTTAACTGAAGACTAGCAGAATTGGCCAAATAAAAAAAAGAGGTGCAAAAGTTCACCAAAGAAAATAATTCCTTAAAAATTAGAATTGGGCAAGTGAAGGCTTCAGAAAAAAACCCAATAAGATAAAGTCAAAAGAATGAAAAAATAGAAGAAAATGTGAAATATCTCATTTAAAAAAGTGACCTGGAAAATAAGAGAACTAATTTAAGAAGTATTAAACTACCTGAAAGTCATGTTTTTTAAAAAAATGAGCTCAGACATCATATTTCAAGAGATTATCAAGGAAAACTGTCCCAGCATCTTAGATCCAAAGAGTAAAATGGAAATGGAAAGAATTCATTGATCATCTCCTGAAAGATATGAAAAATGAAAACTCCTAAAAATATTATATTCAAATTTCAGAGCTTCCAGGTCAAAGGAAAAATAGTACCAGTAGCCAGAAAGAAACAATTCAAATATATAAAGTCACAGTTCAGATTATACACAATGTAATGGCTTCTATGCTAAAGGAACATAGGGCTTGAAATATGATATTGTAGAAGGCCAAGTAGCTAGAATGACAAGCAAGAATAACCTACTCAGCAAAATTAAATATATCAGGGGAAAAAATGGATATTTAATGAAATAGAAGACTTCCAAACATTGTTGTTTAAAAGACAGAAACTCAATAGAAAATTTCACATTCACACAAAAGACTCAAGAAAAGCATAAAAATGTAAGCATGGAAGAGAAATCACAAGTGAATCGATAAAGTTAAACTGTTTACATTCCTCTTGGGAAGATGATACATGTAATTCCTAAGAACTTTATCATTATTAGGACAATTAAAAGGAATCTATACAGACAAAGAGCATGGGTGTGCATTTACTGAGATGATCTTAAAAAAAAAAGAGTAAGAGTGAGAAAGTGGGATTTGTTGGGAGAATGGGAAAGGGAGGGGTAGGATGGAGAAAATTTTCTCATATAAAAGAAGTATGGAAAAAAAGAGTCTTTATAGTAGAGAGGGAAAAGGAGGTGGTGGCTGGCATTGTTTGAACCTTGTTTTGGTTGGAATTGGTTCAGAGAGCGATAAATTATATTCAGTTGGGTTAGAGAAATCTATTTTCCCCATTAGAGAAATAGGAGGGCAAGAGGATAAAAGATATGGGGAAAGGAGGGGGTTGATGAAAGGGAGAGTGGATTAAGAGAGCAGCAGTCAGAAGCAAAACAGACTTCTGAGAAGGGAAAAGATAAAACAAAAAAAATAGGAATTGGGTACGGGAATTACACAGTAATCATAACAGTGAAAGTGAATGGGATGAGCTAACCCATAAAATGGAATTGGATAGCCAAGTGGATTAGAAGTCAGAATCCAGCAATGTGTTGTACACATATATTGCACTTAATTCAGAAAGACACACACACAGAGTCAAAGTAAAGGACTGGAGCAGAATCTAGGATTCAGCCGAAGTAAGAAAGGCAGTGGTAGTACTCGTAATCTCAGAACAAGCAGAAGCAGAAATAGACATAATTAAAATAGATAATCAAGGAAACAACATTTTGCTAAAAGCCCTCTGTGACTCAAAACAAAGTCAAGTGCAAGTCACGTCATTATTTCTCTAATGGCGTGGTCTTCTTCGGCAATGAAGGACGAACTCACTATAGGCAATGAAATAATATAAAAAAACCCTTTTACATAAAGTTTCTCTGATAAAGCCTCATTTCTTAAATATAGGGAACTAAGTCAAATTTAGAAAAATAAGAGTCATTTCACAATTAATAAATGGTCAAAGCATATAAACAAGATAGTTTTCAGATAAAAAAATCAAATTTTTCTGTATTCATATAAAAATGCTCTAAATCCCTGTAGATTAGATAATGACAAATTAAAACAATTATGAGGCATCACTCACATCTATCAGAAATGACAAATGTTGGAGGAGATGGAGGAAAATAGGGACCTTAATGAACTGTTGGTAGAGTAGCAAATTGGGCCAACTGTTCTGGAGAACAATCTGGAATTATGGCCCTTAAAGGGATACGAAACTGTGCATACCTCTTGATCTAGCAGTACTAGGTCTATACCCCAAAGAGATAAAAGAAAAAAGAAAGTGACTTATATGTACAAAAATATTTATAAAGTTCCTTTTGTTGTGGTAAAGAATTGGAAATTGAGGGGATAAATTGGAGAGTGAATGAAAGAGTAGGATATGATTGTGATAAAATTGCACTACAAGAAATGACAGGGAGGGTGGTTTAGAAAAACAAGGCAAGATCTACATGAATTGATGCAAAGTGAAGTAAGAATAACTGGGAGATCATTGTGCACAATAACAGCAATGTCATAATGATGGATTAAAGGTGAAAAACTGGGCTGCTTTGATTGATATAATGATCCAAGACCATTCTAAAAGACTCATAATGAAAAAATACTATTCACCTCTAGAGGGAGAACTGATAAACTCTGAGTGCAAATTGGAGTATCATTTTCTATGTTCCTTCCTTCCCTCCTTCCTTCCATCTTTCCTTTGTTCTTTCCCTCTTTTCTTCCTTCCCTTCATCCCTCCTTCCCTTTTTGCTTCCTTCCTTCCTTTTCCTTCCTTTCTGCTTTCCTTCCTTCCTTCCTTTTTTTTGGGGGGGAGTGATATGGCTAATATAGAAATATTTTTTACATGATTTCACATGTATAATTGATATCATGTTGTTTTCCTTCTCAGTGAGTGGGGAAAGGGTGCACATCACAGAGAGAGAGAGAGAGAGAGAGAGAGAGAGAGAGAGAGAGAGAGAGAGAGAGAGAGAGAGAGGGGAGGGAGGGAGAGGGAGAGAGAATTTGGAATTCAAAACTTGAAAAAAATGTTAAAAATAAATTTTTAAAAATAAAAAAGGAAACAGAAAAAATATGATGACAATAATCTCAGTGGTGCAATGGAAAGAATACTGCACAAAGGAATCATAGGAACTGAATTCAAATCCTGCTTTTACTACTTACTACTTGTGTGATTTTGGGCATGTCACCCTCTCTGGGCTTCAGTTTCCTTATTTGTGAAATGAGGGATTTGGACTGGATGATTTCTAAGAATCCTTTCAACTCTAGATATATAATCATCAGTTTGTGAACATGAAATCTGAGCTTCATTGGGAGACAAATCCCATGGAGGGAAACTAAAACAGAGAGGAATGAATAGTCTTGCCTCAGAATTCCTAAGCTCCTCAATAAGAAAGCTGTCTTCTCATAGACTTGGAACAGATGAGAACTTAAAGGAACCTTGGAAATCAACTAATGTAACCCACTTTTTATAGATTAATCAATAAACATTTATTTAGTACCAACTATATGCCAGGCATCGTGCTAATCACTGGAGATTGTGTTTGTCCTTTGTTGCTGAAGACAACCATGCCATCAGAGAAATGATGACATGACTTGCACTTGACTTTGTTTTGAGTGAAGGAGGACTGTGCAGGTCACCAGCCTCACTTCTCCTCCGGGGCCATCTGAATCCAGTGACTAGACATTCATCAGAATGACTGGAGTTAACTCAGGATACACTGGGAGACCTTGGGTCCTTTAGGCCAAGGTCTTTGCAGGTACTCACTTAGGGTGAGGCAACATCCATTTGTTGAACAGGCCTGTTTAAGAAGTAGCCAGGGCACAGACCCTTTAATGAGGTCAGGAAAAAGAAAGACATCAGGCTGGGTGGGAAACAGTAACAGTTACTATTGATAATGACTCTAAAGCTAGGAGGTTCCAGAGGAGCCCTTAGGCAGGGGCCCATTGGCATCCCAGCTTCAGAGTGCAGTAGGTTTAAGGTTTTGGGAGGACAGGACAGGAGAGGACAGAGGAGAGAGAGGAGAGGAGAGGAGAAGGGAGGGGAAGGGAAAGAAAGGGAAGAGAGGAGAGGGCTGGGGAGGGGAGAAGAGGGGAAAGGAGGAGATGGTAAAACCCAAGTCAACTGGGCATCTTTTGACCTTCCAAATGCAGACAGGCGAGGAGGAGTTGAGTTACCCAACTCTGGGTAACTCACAGGATTGTGTTCATGACCATGCCATCAGAGAAATGATGACTTGACTTGCACATAAGAGTCAAAAGATAGTCCCTGCCCTCAAGGAGTTTACAATCTAAGGGGAGATACTACATTCAAACAAATCAAGTAGCCAAGGGCCAGAGGGATAAAGTAATTTGTCTAAAGTAATCCAAGTTAATGGCAGAATAATGGTTAGAACTTGAGTCTTCTCTCAATTCAGTTTATAACTCAATATAATACATTCAAAATCACAGGATCTACAGATTCAAAGGTGCCTTGTAGACCCCCTAGTTCAACTTATGCAGGAAAAGAATCCCTTTTATACCAGGCCCAGTAAGGGGGTTTGACAATAAGAGGGAGAAAGTATGACCATTTCACTGTTTTTCCCTCCCGAGACACAAAAACTTATATTCTGCTGTAATAAGTAGACCGCCAAGCTTAATTCAATGCAGCATGTAAATTTACAAGGTTCAAGAAGAACAAGGTATTAACATAAATTTTCAGCTACACTCCTTCTGTTAAAACTCTACAAGAGGGAATGAGAGAATGATAAAATTTCAGAGCAAAGAGCAAAGTTGGAGAGTATTTTAGAATACATTCCATTTCCTTCCTTTGGGTTTTGGGAGAGACTAACAGGCTCTTTGGAATTCACTCTCCTATCTCTTAGAATCTCAGGCTTCCTTCTAGGATTAACTCAGGTGACAACTCCTAAAGAAAGCCCTTCATATTCCACAGAGATAGGGTCCTCTCTTTTCCTAATTATCTTGTGTTACTTATCTGTTTAAAAGTTGTTGAATATAAATTCCCTGAGGGCAGAAAACACTACTTATTTTTCATTTTTGTCTTTGCATTCCTACACTACTTTATAGAAAGTAAATACTAAATGTTTGTTGGAAAGAATGGTTTTATACCCGCTAAAATATTCTCACTTTGTGTAGAAGCAAACAATTGAAACAAAGTTGATGTCAGTAGACTGGGAAATGGCTACACAAACTGTGATACCTGAATGTGATGCAACACTGCTGTGCTATAAAAAAGGAAGCAACAAGGTGGCCTAGTAGATATGGCACTGTGCTTCGAGTCAGGAAGACTTGAGTTCAAATTTCACCTCAGACACTTACCATGTGACTCTGGCCAAGTCATTTAATCTCTGATTGCCTTAATCCACTGAAGAAGGAAATGATAAACCCCTCCAATACGTTTGCCAAGAAAACCTCATGGACATTGTCTATGTGACCCTGTGACCATAGGGTCACAAAGAAACAGACATGACTGAACAAACAAAACAAGAAATAATGAATATGAAAAATTCAGAGAGCTGCAAGATGTTGGAGTCAAGGTACAGTCTATCTGACTGTGGCTGATCAGACAAATACAAGCTTAGAAGGCTCTACCACAAGTTGGGTACAAGTAGTCTGTATAAACATTTGAAGTGGAGATGTCTAAATTTGCAATCTCAAATTTCATTTGAACTACTACAATTCTGCCTTGCTCCTAGAGCGTAGCACCTTCTTTGATGCAGGCACGCCATGCTGGATGATCCTATACCAGTGTCTCCCATGTCACATAATTGATTTCAAAGTTCTTCAGAGAGACCTTGAGAGTGTCCTTGTATCACTTCGGACTTCTGTGAGCAGTTGCTTCATGAGTTCTCTGTAAAATAGTCTTTTAGGTAAATATGCATTTGGTGGTTGAACAATGTGGCCAGTCCATTGGAGTTGTGCTTTCTTTAGTAGAGTTTGAAGGCTTGGCAGTTTAGCTTAAAAAATGACTTCAGTGTCTAATATTTTATCTTGCTAGGTAATCTTCAGAACCTTCCGGAAACAGGAAGTATAATAAAAACAACCTTTTGCTCGTTTTTGCTAGTCATGAAACGGAATAATAATATCATCTTTATTAATAATAAATTATCTTAGGTTTTAAAAATTGTACGGTCAGGTCTCAATCATAAGCAATTAACATTTCTCCAATTATTTAGGAAAGATATTCCATCTTTAATTATGTAAAGACTGTTTAGGTAAAATAGTCTCTAACATTTTTGATGTTAGAGATACAGTTTTCAGTTTTATTTATCAATTGAATTTTTCTTTATATTTTATCGAATTTTTTTTGTTTTCCAGAATTTCCATTTTTTTATTTATTTGGGGTTTAAAAAAATATTGCTTTACTGTAACTTGTCGTTAGCTACATGCCCAATTCATCAATCTACTTTCTTTTCCTTTTATTGATGGAAGTATTTGGAAATATAATTTTCCCCAAGGACTGCTTTGGATGTACCCCCAAAATTTTGGTATATTTCAACTCATTCATGAAGATCATTTTACTAACATTATTTCATGAATCTTCTTTGACAAAATTATCTATTTACTTCTATGATTTGTTCTTTATTACATAAATTCTTCAGGATTAAACTATTTAATTTGCATTTAATTTTTAATCCTTTCTTCAGAGGCCCTTATTGAAGTCAATACTTCAATTTTTTTAGTATTGTAGTCAGTAAAGTGTTGCAGTTTTACAGAGGAACAAGCAACTTCAGAGAAAGTGAGATGGATTTTTGTAGGGTAAATATGCAATTTCATGACAGAAATTATGAATATTAAAATGGCAGGAAGGGTTTGTTAAAGGATTAGGTAATAGGGGAGGGGTCCCAGCCACAGTAGAACTGTGTATGAGATTGCCCACAATGCATATTGAAAAACCTACTTGAGGGGATATTATGTTTGATAATGATATTATAATAAGTCTCTCTGCATCATAAGTTCACCTACAGGACTTTTGCTATTACTTCACAGGTGCCTACTTAGGCAAAGTCTCTTCTATTGTTTTGGGATCCACATACTGCTTGGGCATCCTGGTGGTGCTGCTTTCTGATTGGCTGAGTATTGAGGTGTTGTCTGAGACTAGATGGATGTGGCTGTGGTTGATTGCTTGGACATACCCGCTGTTTCTGTGAGAAATATGAATTCATGGACAACCTGTCATTCTAGTGAGCAGTGAGGCATGTATGGGGATACTGAGTGGGTGATGGGTGGATGAGTGGCTAGATAGGGGCAGTGGACCTACAGTTCAGTGGGGACAATAAAGAAATTCGAATATTGGGGCTGGGGGCAGTTTTATTAGGATTCCATCAAAAAGATATTTAATATTTCCACTTTTCTTCATTTTATGAAGGTTTTGTCTCAGTGCAAGGTCAATTTTTTGTAAAAGTGCCATGCATAACTGAGAAATATGTCTAATCCTTCCTATTTGTATTGAGCAATTAACAGAGATATAGTAGATCTAACTTTTCTAAATTTCTATTCAGGTGCCTTTTTGTTTTTCTTTTCTATAGTTTTGTCTGGAATTTAAAAGGATACACTGAAGTCCCCAACTGTAGTTTCCTTAATATTCTCCCCTGTAATGCAAATAAATTTTACTTTAAATATTTCAATGAAGACCTGAGTCCCTATCTATCCTCAGACACTTACTAACTGTGAGACCATGGACAAGTCACTTAACCTCTCTCATCTTCATTTTCCTTAACTGTACAATGGGGATAGCAATGGTACCTATCTCCCAGAATAGTGATGAGGATGAAAGGATGTATTTGTAAAGTAGCTAGCACAGTGCCTGGCATGTAGAAGATAATTAGTAAAGTTTTCCTCCCTCCTTCCCTCCTCCTCCCTCCCTCCATCCTCCCCTCCTTTCTTTTCCTCATTCCTCTGTTCCCTCCTTCCCTTTTTTCCTATTTGAAATGTCTATATTAAATATTGATATTGGTTTATTATCTGTAAAGCATTTATAATAATGTAGTTTCCCTGTTTATTTTTTAATCATGTCTACTTTTGCTATTGCCTTGTTGTACATCAGGTTTGTTACCTTTTTCTGAGTTCACCTGAAACATAATAAATTCTATTGCAACCCCTCATTTTAACTTTATGGTATTCTTTTTTCCCTAAGCACAACATATTGTTGGACTCTATTTTCTAACAATCTACTTTCTTTCATTTTATAGGTGACTTTATCTCATTCAAATAATGTTAATGATAATAATAACACTTAGGACCTTAAGGTTGCAAAGTGCATCATATAATTTAATTTAAAATTTGATTGATCCTCATAAGAACCTTTTGAGCTATATGCTGTTATTATGCCCATTTTTCAGATGAGGAAGTGAAGCACGAGACAGGTTAGGTGACTTGTAGAGTCATGCAACAATTAAGCAGGCAGGAGTCAAAATTAGGTTTTCCTAACTCCAAGTCCCACATTTAATGCACTATGCCACATAATGGTCATGAATGTTCATTTTGTATTTCCTCCCATCATATACTCTTATACTTTGTGAAAAGAATTTTTTCTTCTCTGTGCCCTTTACTCTTTCTTCCATTTGTAAGAAAGAAGAAAATGGTAAAATGTAAAAGAGGAGGAAGGTGATCTATAATTAAAGGTTTATGTGTCCCCTGCCCAGTTTCTCCTCTCTTTTTTTGCACTGAAACCCTAATGCCTGTCATTATGCTTTATTTGTAACCACCCTTTGGAATTTGAAATGTATTTTGCTTGTGACTATCCCTTCCTCAAATCTGCCATCTCTCTAAATTCCCTTTCCCTATCTCTGTTTCCCCACTGAGTTAATACACTAGTACAATAATCTCTTTGTGTATGTCTATATATGTTGATCTCTTCTTTGTCCCATTCAGATAATGAAGTTCATATGATGCCCAAGCTGCACATCCCTGTCTTCATGGTTTTTATAATCTTCTCATGCATCCCAAATGTGAGATATAGTCATTTACATCCCTTCTCTCTCATTTATTTCTTGGTGTATTCTCTTATCTTTCTTTTTCTTTCCTCCGTTAAAAGTACCAAAACAGAACACCAACTCTACCACCACTCCATTCTAGCCCCACTTTGGTGTAAAAATTATCTTCTGGGTTTACGTCTTGTGTGTCTTCATTCAAAATATTTCTTCCCAATGTGTTGTGCTTTCTTCTATTTACTCCAGTCTCAGTTACTGATTTGGGACTTTCTCTCCAGGGCCAAGCTCTGCTACCATATTCCTGGTTGATTAAACCCTATTTGATTATAATGTTGAATTCCTGGGCTCGCAATGCTTCCATACATCTCCCCTGGTTTGGCTTCATCCCAAGAACTGGTAGCCTTCCCCAAGGCCCTAAGTCAGCGTACCTCTGTAGATCCATTTCTTTCTCTTTCTCCCCCTCCCCCCATGTCAGGATATGGCTATGAGTTTCTAAATTTCTGTTTCCCTCCTCAGGGCATTGCTCCAGGTTTCTAGACCAACTGTGATCCGCCCTGATCTGAGCCTTCCTGTGAGCTTCCATGTCTCACAGAGCTGGGTCTGTTGACCTGAACTCATTTTCCTGGCTTCTTTGGTACAATCCTTTCCCAGACTGATAGTATCTGACGGTCTCATTATACTGTTCTGGGCTGGATGGAGTCTTTTAATGTTATTTCTCTTCGAAATTCTTGATCATTATTCAATCTGATTCTTTTTTTGAGTCATTACTGGAATATATATATATAGACACATATGTAATATATACACACATACATATATCTATATACATACATATATCTATACATATATGGAAGAGCTGGTCTTCTTTGTAGCTGTTTGGGTTGCCATCCTGACCAGAACATATATGCATGTGCATGTACATATGTGTATATGCATGTATATGTATGTAAGTATAGGGGTTGTGTGTATATACATACACATGTATACACACATATATAATATCCTAATACATATACACAAACACACACATATATCTTCATTGACCTCACAGGAGAAATAGTACCTGCCCCCACAGCTGTAATGGTGTGCCTGACATTTCCTCTATTAGCCAAGAATCATCCAATTGAGCATTACTTTGAAATGTGATAAAATATTGCAAAGAAGGTACCCCATGGTAGCCATTCTCTTCAAGTTTATCTTAGAACCTTAAAACTATTGTGGGTTAAATCCTGTTTGAAAGCAGAAAGTTAAACTAGGGACATATGGTTTTGGCTGAATGAAAGGGTTCCAAATATACCTTGAGAAGTCTGCCAACAGCTCAGTTCAGTCTTGGGCCTTTAGATTTGAGATTCCTTAGTCTGGAAGAAGCTTATAACCAAGTATGTGAAGTTTCTAGACAAATGTACAAAATGGCAAATAAAGCAGCCCAAGAAATACACACCTTGATTTGTAGTCTTTACTCCTAAATTTTGCCAAGAGGGTGTGTTGAAGATCAGGCTTCTCTAGGAGTATATATGTTTGAACGGTGTGGGAAAATACATGTCAGAGCTCTGATTGACAAATATGTGGAAAGGGAACTGTGGCAAGAGTCAGGAGATATGACTTCTAGTTCTCTCCTCAGCTATCCGTAACCCCAATCCCATTATTTACAGTTTAGCTGTATGTTAAATAATCATACATCATTTACGACTTAGCTGTATGATAAATAATCGTACAAACTCTTAAGCCCCAATAAACTCTTCTTAAGATGGAGATGATAATCCCGGAGCCATTTGAACGCAGAGTACTAGACTATATGACCTCTTGATATAATGTTTTCTATAATCATATCTCATAGATCTGAGCTCTATGAGATTATAGATTATAGAAAACATTGTATCTTTAAATTTGCTATTTTTATTTTCTTCCTATTTTTTGCTTTTTTTTATCACCCTCATTTTTAAAAGTCCTCTTCCCTGTCTTGTATAATGGAGAATTTTTTAAATAAAGCTGTCTTGTATAATGGAGAATTTTTTAAATAAAGAAAATATTTTCAGCATAACCAACCAATATATTAACTAAGTCTGGTAATGTATATCCCATATACATAGTCCTCCTGCTTCTACAAAGAAGGGTACATTTTCACAACTTCGCCAAGGTCAGATTTCTTGGTCATTATATTTACACAGTGTTCAATTTCAGTGTTTTTGGTAATCAACGTTTACATTGTTGCCATCATCATATATCTTTTGTTATTCTGATGCTACTGCTTCACTGTGCATCAGTTAATGTATCTATATATCTCTGAATTTTCATCTAGCTTTATTTGAACCTTGGTGTTCAGAATAATTCAATACTTAAATTTATGATTCTATGAGAATATACAGCTAGAGGAAGATAATATGAAGAAGGAAAAATTGACCATTGTTTTTACTAATAGGTTTTTTGAAGGGCATGAATATTGTTTTATCTCTTTTAAATCTTAACTATGGTAATTGATTCCTAAAGAAGCTCACCACTAATTTACTAGCTTGAAGTAACTTAGAACAAGTTACCTCATTTCCTTGAGCGTAAGCTTATGAAACAGAGCAAAACAAATTGGTCTAGATGGAGTTCCAACTCATGACTGTAGTATCTTCATTGGAATAATTGAATCTCAGACTTGCAGAGTTGGAAGGGACCTCAGAGTTCATCTAGTCCAGTCCCTACTTGAGTTCCAAACTCAGCTCAGGTAATAGAAAGCGCTACTCTTTAGAGCAGCCCATTCTGCTTTGGATAATTTTAATAATTAGGTTGTTTTTCTTCATACTAATCAGAAAACTTAGGTCTTTCAAGTCCAACAGTTTATTCGTCATGTCAGCTAGCTCCCTCAACTATGTCACTCAGAAGTGAACATAATACCCCAGGTGTGGTCTGACCAAGACAAAATACAATAGAAATACCAAATCCTTGGTTCTAGGCAGAATATTTCTTTTAACACAACCTGAGAGCACATTGGCACCGCTAAGTGGCACAGTGGATAGAATGCCAGGCTTAGAGTCAGGAAGACTCACGCCCCTGAGTTCAAATGTGACCTCAGACACTTACTAGCTATGTGACCCTAGGCAAGTCACTTAACCCTGTTTGTCTCAGATGCCTTATCTGCAAAAATGAGCTGGAGGAGAAAACAGTAAACCCAAATGGGATCAAGAAGAGTCTGACTTGACTGAAACAACTGAAGAACAACATCTCATTAGCATTAACAATGCTATGTTGCACTGTGGACTTATATTAAGCTTGTTGTTTACTAAAACTCCAAGCCTTTTATCCATGCAATTGCTTTTTTTTTAAAAAAAACATCTTTCCATTTATCCCCACTAAAATTCATCTTATTATCTTGGGTCCATCATTTTAGTCCAATGAGGTTTTTGCAAATTCTGATATGATCATTTATTCATGAAGGTAAATAACTAAATAGCTCAGATATTTTAATAACAAAAGATCACATTCTCATTCACATTAAATTATACAGTTTTTGAACAAATGTTTTGGCTGCTGCTGCTCCTATTGTTGAGACCTATGATTTCATCAGTGTAGGGAATTCTTGGGATGAAAACTCTCTTCCATGAGCAGATTGACAATTATGACAACTTACAGTTTTACAGTTGTCTGAAGGCATTGAGAGTGACTTGCCTATGGTCACATGGTTTGTATGTGGTTATGGTCAGGCAATGTTTAGCTGATTAAATACATGCCTTATTTCAGGTGAGTTACAGGATTCTGACACCCTCAGTATTTGCATCTACCCTTTTTTGTGAGCTTATATTTGCAGTCTATTTTTATATTTGAGATGAGTTTTGAATATAATTTCCTTTTTTTATTCGAAGAAAAATAAGCAAAAATTCTACTTAAGGGACTGAGTCACTTATATTTTCATAGTAATGTAAGTAGAAATCCAATTTGAAAGCTAATGGGATTGTTTTCATTAGTCTAAAGCAGTGTTTAAAGTGCTTAACTTGATGGGTACTTTGATCCCACAGAAACCAGAATTTACTTTCTGAAGGTCAAGTAGATTCAGAAGGAAAGACATAATATAGAAGCAGAAAGAAATGAATATAGATGCAATAATTTTAAATACAAAATTGGCAAAAAAAAAATAACAGCAACTTATCATGAGAATAATACAGTATGATCAGATAGGCTTTATATCAAGAATGCAGGCCTGGTTCAGTGTTAGGAAAACTATCAGCATAATTGATCATATCAACAACAAAACTAACAAAAACTATATGATTATCTTAATATATTCAGAAAAAGCTTTTGACAAAATGCAGCACCCATTCCTTTTAAATGTACTAGAGAACATAGGAATAAATGGAGCCTTCCTTATAATGATAAGTAGTATCTACCTAAAATCATCAGCAAGCAATTATATATAATGGGGATAAGCATTCCAATACGATTGTGGGTGAAACAAGGATATCCCTTATCACCACTGTTATACAATATGGAAGTAGAAATGTTAGTTTTAGCAATAAGAGAAGAAAAAGAAATTGAAGGAATTCGAATAGGAAAAGAAGAAACTAATATATCTGTCTTTGCAGATGATATGATGATACAGTTAGAGAATCCTAGAGAATCTAGTAGAAAGGTACTTGAAATAATAAACAACTTTAGCCAAGTTGCAGAATATCAAATACACCCACACAGGTCAATGGCATTTCTATATGTTACTAACAAAACCCAAAAGCAAGAGATAGAAAGAAAAATTCCGTTTAAAGTTGCTATGAACATTATAAAATATTTGAAAGTTCACCTACCAAAACAAACACAGGAACTATATGAACACAATTACAAAACACTTTTTACATAAATGAAGTCAGATGTAAATCATTGGAAAAACAGTTGCTTGTGGGTAAGCCGAGCTAATATAATAAAAATAACAATTCTACATAAATTAATTCACTTAATCAGTGCCATACCAATAAAATTACCAAAAAATTATTTTATAAAGCTAGAAAAATAATTAAAAATTCATCTGGAAGAACAAAAGGTCCAGAATATTAAAGGAGTTAATGAAAAGAAATGCTAGGGAAGGTGGCTTAGCCATACCACATCTTCAATTATATAAATTGCAGCAATCATCAAAACTACTTGGTACTGGCTAGGAAATAGAGTGGTGGATCAATGGAATAGGTTAGGTACACAAGACACAGTAGCCAGTGACTATGGTAATCTACTGCCTGATAAATCCAAAGACCCCAGCTTCTGGGATAAGAACTCACTATTTGACAAAAACTATTGGAAAAATTAGAAAATAATATGGCAAAAACTGGGCATAGACCACCATCTTGGTATGAAAATACTCTTACCTGAGCAGATTGACAGTTATGATGATTTATAGTCCTATGATTATCTGAAGGTACTGAGAGTGACTTGCCTATAGTCACATGACCTGTATGTGGTTATGCTTAGGCAAATGTTTAACTGATTAAATATATGCTTTATTTCAGGTGAGTTACTGAGTTCTGACACCCTCAGTATTGGCATCTACCCTTTTTTGTGAGCTTATATTTGCAAAATAAAGTCCACATGGTTATATGAATCAGATATAAAGGCTGATACTATATGCAAATTAGGAGAGCAAAGAATAGTTTACCTGTCAGATTTATGGAGAATGGAGGAATTTGTGACCAAACAAGAGATACAGAACACTATGAAATGCAAAATTGATTCTGAGTGAAGTGAGCACAACCAGGAGAACATTGTACTCAGTAACAGCCACATTGTGCAATGATTGACTTTGATAGACTCAACTCTTCTCAGCAATGCAAGGACCTAAGACAACGCCAAAGACTCATGATGGAAAATGCCATCAACATCCAGAGAAAGAAATATGGAGTCTGAATGCAGATTGAAGTGTATATTTTGCTCTCTCTCTTGATTTGTTTTGTCTTTCTCATGTTTCCTTCTATTCGTTCTAATTCTTCTATACAACAGGACTAATGTAAAAATATGTTTAATAAGAATGTTTATGTGGAGCCTTGATCAGATTGCATGCTGTCTTGGAGAGAGGGTTGGGAGAGAGGCAGAGAAAATTTAAAACTTATGGAAGTGAAGGTTGAAAACTAAAAATTAATTAATTGATTATTTTAAAAAGCAGTATGGGTTTATTCCTGGTCCTACTTTCTACTCCTACTCCTCTTAGAAACAGCTGTTTATTAACCAAAGGACAAAAGACAGTGATATGAAAAATTTGAATGAACATGGAAATACTTACTTAAGGAACGATTTTTTCCTCCTTAAGTCATCGTCCTCGCTTTGTAACAAACTAGTTGTGTGTCTTTGGACATCTTACGAGTTGTTCTGGGTGAAAATGTTCACCATCTAGTTAACAACTTTCTGGTGATGTAAGCAGCTGGATGACACAAAGGTCTAACACTGGGCCTATAGTCAGGAAGACCTGTGTTCAAATCCAGACTCAGACACTTACTACAAGTGTCTTAACCCCTAGATGCCTCAGTTTCCTCATCTGTAAAATAGGGATGATAATAGCACCTACTTTCCAGGGTTGTTGTAAGGATCAAATGAGATAATATTTATAAAGCAGGGCCTGGCACACAGTGAATGATACAGAAATATTAGCCATATTTATTATTTTTAAATAATATTTATAAGCTTAAGGAATATGTCTTAGCCCATTTTACTAATGACAAAAATGAGACCAGAAAAAGTAAAATTTTAAAAGCAAAAATAAAACTACAAATATTGAATCATCATAGGTATTCTAGACTGTGTTAGGTACTATTGGGTGTGAGAAGATGAACCTATCTGGATTTGTGGGTTTATCGCCACCCTGCCATGTTTTGACTATTTCTGGACTCACTTTCTGGGTCAGCAGCTTCCATATATGGCTTGTCTGAAAAATGATTCTAAAAATACTCAGAGACAACTCAGCAGTAAGTGCATTTCAAACTTGTCATTTTCCTTTGGGTGTCCAAGCTTTGAATCTGGTGTCTGAACCTAAACTCTGACTGTGGGAACATATTTGATTCAACAAGATTTCCATTATTGTTACAAATAATTAACGAGATGCTCTTTAAAAAAGAAAACAACAAAATCCAAACACATTTCTCAAAGCTGTCTCTCTAGGTCAGTCACCTCATACCTCCTGGTGAAAGTCTGAGAGTCCCGCGGTGTTCATCCTTTTACATGCCCTTTGAAATGCAGCACAGGAATTCCAAGACTGAAACAGTTGGATGGCCTCTGCCGACACTCCTATTACATCTCCTGTCACCAGATTCAGAATGTGTGATTGAGGCTTTTTGAAAAGAAAAGAAAAGAGGCCTCAGAGGTTAAACCTTGGCAGATTTCTCAGTTTAGGATTGTGTTTTATGCTCTTTTATTTTTAGGGGAAAGTGAGGTTCCTTCTGAAACCTGGGGAGCTGTGATATCCAAATTTTGTTTAATTGACTACTGAAGCAATTTTGGTAAAATGGATGAGGTAAGGGATAGACTTAGAATCAGGGAGATGTGGCTTCAAATCCTCTTCTCTGCCAGGCCCCATAAGTTGATTAACCTCTCTGGGCCTCAGTTTCCTGAACTGTAAAATGAGAAGACCAGACCCACTAGCCTTGAGGATCCCTTCTAGCTTTAAATCTATGATACTCAAGGTCCCTTCTAGTTCTAAATCTATGATTATACAGTGGAGCAGCTAGGAAACTCAGCGGATAAAAAGCTGGTCCTAGAGGTAGCAGGACCCGAGTTCAAATCCAGCATCAGACTCTTACTAGCTGCGTGACTCTGGGCAAGTCATTTATTCCTGTTTGCCTCAGTTTCCTCATCTGTAAAATGAGATGGAGAAGGAAATGGCAAACTACTCCAGCATTTCTGCCAAGAAAACCCAAATGTGGCCACAAAAAGTTAGACACAACTGAAAATGACTACACAAGCCTTTGGAAAGACCAAATCTGTTAGAGAACTTTCTTTGGTTGATTTATATCAAGTTTCAGTGATTCTTTTTTACCTCTAGAATAAAATAAAACCCTTTGTCTGGTTTTGAAAGGCTTTCACAACATGGCCCCTTTCTGTATTTCTAGTCTCTTATGACTTACTCTCTTCTATAGATTCTATGATCCAGAGACACTGATGTATTGTTAATATATTTTTGCTTAATTTGAAGACCTTTTCCATCCATTAATAGGCCCAAGTGACCTCCTTAAATCACATGGAAGCCTAAGTCACATATGGTAGGAGAAGCTTGTTGAACAGGTGGAACAGAAAGGGTGGAGCAGAACTGGGAGGAAGTTGGTGAGAGCAGTTAGAGTGAGGAGAGAGGACACAGGCAGGTACTGATAGTTTTGTGAGTGTTTGCTTGTGGGAAAGCCCTGGTCCAGGGTGTTGGTGGGGAAGGCTTGAGAATGGTGTTGTCCCCTGAAGTGTTAATGTGCACTGACTTCTTGGTTGCTATGATGGATTTGACTTTCTGGTGTTGGGATTTGGCTTTCTGGTGTCTGAATAAATGTTTTTTTTCTGCCTTCTACATAGAGTCTGTTATGACTTTGCAATTCAGAACTACGCTGGCATATTCATAGTCATCCCTCAGTGCTATGAATGTTGCTTTGGTGATACACCTGGCCTTCTTGAAATTCCTTGTGCACCATACACCATCTCTTGACTTCATTCCTTTTCATTAGCTTTCTTCTATGCCTGGAGTACCCTCTCTTCTGACCCTCTGTCTCCTGGCTTCTCTTGAACCAAGACACAGCTCCAATCCCATCTTCTCCAAGAAGCCCTTCCTGATCTCTGCTCACGTCCCACTCTCCATTGCTAGCCTCTTTCCCTCTGAGATCACCTTTCTTTTGCCCATGACCACCTTTGATCCACAGTCTTCAGTTTCCTTCTTTGCCAAATGGAGTGCTGAATGAATTTGTGTCAGGTTTATGACTTCAAAGAACATAGATAAAAATCTCACAGTAAATTCATCTAAAAGTCATAGAGAATGATATCCAAGCCACAAGGACATAAGTGCAGAGCAGGCATCTGCTGGATACACAAATTTGTAAGGCCCAAGGACACAAAAGATGCATATGGAACTGATTCTAAAAGGACAGTGCGATCCAGACCAGGGTAATCCAAATCCAACTGGCCCAGACAAGTTAGAGGCTTTATATTTTTATACTAATGTAGTTACCAGAAGCTGGAGCCTTTTGCAAATGTACTAATCTTAGGGTAGACAGACTCACATGTACCTTTAAATGCATCATGAACAGATCAAATAAGATTAAACACATGAAGTTGGTAGACTTCCATTGGAGTCAGAGGCTATACTTATGGAGATTCATTAATCATTCTGTCTTGATTCATGTTCTCTTGACCCCTCCTCTGGGGCAGATGTCCTGATCAGCCTAAAGCTAAAGTTTTAAAGTAATATTTCCAAGGGGAAAGTGATCTCTTCCTTCTCAAGTTTCTCAGTATTTGTCTGAATCTTCTATTTGCCTTTATCTCATCCTTTCTTCTATTATTGTTTATGTCTCTTCCTTTTCATTATATGTTGTAAATTTTTAAAGAACAGAATCTATATCACATCTATTACCGAATCCCTTGTGCTTAATATAAAGCTTTGTACATAGCAAGGGTTTAATAAATACTCACTGTCTAGTTTGTGTTTTTAAAATTTTACAACTCCTCTTGGGATAGTTGGAGACAGAGTAGGCATTGAGGTATCACAAAAACCAGGGTCCAGAACCACTAGTAGCAAAACCAATGAAGTTAACATTAGAAAAGAAGCATAAAACTGAGGAGGAATGTTCTCTGTATCAAGTTTCTCTCATAAAGGTCTCATTTCTAAGATATATAGGGAACTGAGTCAAATCTATAAGAATAAGAGCTATTCCAAAATTGATAAGTGATCAATGGATTTGAGCAGGCAGTTTTTAGAGGAAGAAACCCAAGTAGAGAAATGCACATTTAAACAACTCCAGGTACCAATTCATACTCATCACATTGACTAAAATGACAGAAGAGGAAAATGACAAATGCTGGAGGGATGTGAGAAGACAGGTACACCAATGCACTATTGTTAGAGATGTGAACTAGTCCAACGATTCCAGAAAGTGTTTTGGAACTGTGCCCTCAAAACTATTAAACTGTGAAAACGCTTTGACCTAGCTAATGCTGCTATTAGATCTATACTCCAAAGTGATCAAAGAAAGAAAGGAAAAGGACCATGTGTACAAAAACATTTATAGCAACTTTTTTTTTTGTGGTGACAAAGAGTTGGAAACAGGGGATAGTCATCAATGTAGATGAACAAATTTACAAACATGATAGAACACAATTGCAGTGGAACAAATGATTCAAGGAATGATTTTAGGAAAATCTGGGAAGTCTTATATGAATTGATGCAAAGTGAAATGAGCAGAACCAGGAGGACAATTTATATAGCTAACAGTCAAATTGTAAAGATAATCAACTTTGAAAAACTTATTAACTATGATTAACACAATGACCCACCACAATTTCAAAGGATGATCTAAGAAGACTCCTTAGTACTCATGGCTTTCAGGTAGTCCAATAATTTTTAAATTATGTCTCCTGGATCTATTTTCCAGGTCAGTTGTTTTTCCAACATTATCTCACATTGTCTTCTATTTTTTTCATTCTTTTGGTTCTATTTTATAATTTCTTCATTTCTCATAGTGTCTTTAGCTTCCATTTACTTCATTACAATTTTTAAGGAATTATTTTCTTCAGTTGGCTTTTGGATCTCCTTTTCCATCTGGCCAATTCTACTTTTTAAGGCATTCTTTTCCTCATTGGTTTTTTGAACCTCTTTTGTCGTTTGGGTTAGTCTTTTTTAAGGTGTTTTCTACCTCCAGATAGAGAGTTGATGCACTCAGAGTGCAAAATGAAGCATATTTTCATCTCTTTCTTTTTCTTTCTAATTTTGAACATGGTTAATGTTAGAATTTGTTTTGCATGAATATACATATTTATAAGGGACTTTGTTTTTCTTACCTTCTTAGTGGGTTGGGATGCAGGAAAGGGAATTAGTAACTGAAAATAAAATAAAATTGAGTTTTTTTTAAAAAAGGCAAATGCATAATTATGGCTTAAAAATTAAATAAGAGAATCATTAGTCTCTACTTCCTGATTTCTATTTTAATCTTCAAATGAGCTTTCTTCTGTTTACTTCCAAAGCATTTTAAGTGCATTTAAATCATTAGTGATCATTGGTAGTGGAAGTAGAATTTAAAAGTTCTGCATCTTAGAGTTCAAAAGAAAGTGATGTAGGACACTAGTCTTTATTCACTATGTACTTACCAAATCTCCCCTACTGAATTGAAATTACCTGGATAGCCAGAACTTTGTCATTTTCATTTTTGAATCTCCATCTGGGTCTAAGAGTACCTTGGATAGTTTTTGTTTTTATTTTTTACCAGACCTGTGATTTTATTGGTGTGGGGAAACTTTTGGAGAAGAAATTTCTTGTACTGAGGGAAATCAGTGATTTGTGTGTCATTTATAAGTGATTTATTTTCATTTTCAGTGACTTATGATTTATCAAGGAGATATAGAACTTATAGTCTTAAAGAGTTGCCTAGGGAAATGAAAAGTTTAAGAGATTTGCCTAGAGTCATACATCCAGTTAAAGGCAAGGTCTGAATCCAGGTATTCCTTAACTCTGAATCTGGTTCTCAGTGTATTACATCTCTCATTTGCTATTTCTCATTTGCTCTTGATGAGTAATTTTAGTAGTGTCCAACTCTTTGTGATCCCATTTGGGGTTTTCTTGGCAATAATACTAGAGTGGTTTGCATTTCCTTTTCCATCTCATTTTATAGATGAGGAAACCAAGGCAAACAGGGCTAAATGATTTGCCCAGGGTCACACAAATAATAAGTGTTTGAGAGCAGATTTACACTCAAATCTTGACTTCAGAGACATCACTCCACCACCTAGCTGCCCTGTGTCTCTCTACCTTCACCCAAGTTAATCTTTTCTAAAAATGGAAGGGAGATGGGAAAAAAAGGAATTCAGTAGAAACTAACAGTTAAAACTCAAGAATTATTTCAGGGGGTTTCATGGTTTCTAAATTTTCATATTACTGGTATTGTGTGTGTGAGAGAGACAAAATGATGCAACAGCTCAGATGCCATTTTTACAGCAATGTAGATCTAAAGGAGACTTGTGGATAAGTTATACGACCCTTCCCACAGATGTGTAAAGCATAGGAAGAACACAGGCCCTGGTTATGAGCTGTGATACCATATATAAATAATCTCTGGGCCTCATGTATATACAATGAGAATATACTGTTTAAGTCATGAAAGGCATCATGGCATAATGGAGAGAGAGTAGGCCTAAGTATTCATGGCTTTCAGGTAGTCCAATAATTTTTAAATTATCTCACCTGGATCTATTTTCCAGGTCAGTTGTTTTTCCAACATTATTTCACATTGTCTTCTATTTTTTCATTCTTTTGGTTCTATTTTATAATTTCTTCATTTCTCATAGTGTCCTTAGCTTCCATTTACTTCATTATAATTTTTAAGGAATTATTTGCTTCAGTTGGCTTTTGGACCTCCATTTCCATCTGGACAATTCTTCTTTTTAAGGCATTCTTTTTCTCATTGGCTTTTTGGACCTCTTTTGTCATTTGGGTTAGTCTTTTTTAAGGTGTTGCTTTCTTCACTATTTTAGGCGGAATCTCCTTTAGAAAACTGTTGACTTGTTTTGGGGGATTTTTCTTGCATCATTCTCATTTCTCTTCTGAATTTTCCCTTTACTTCTCTTACTTGATTTTTAAAATCCTTATTGAGCTCTTGCATGGGCTGAGACCAATTCATATTTTTGTTGAAGGCTTTGGATGTAGGAGCTTTGACTTTGTTGTCTTCTTCTGGTTGTATGTTTTGATCTTCTTTGTCACCAAAGTAAGATTCTGTAGTCTGTTTTTTTCACTGCTTGCTCATTTTCCCAATCTATTACTTGATTTTTTTACTCTTTATTAAGGTAGGACTCTGCTTCCAGAGTAGAGGGTGCACTGTCCTAAGCTTCAGGGGTTTTGTACAACTGTTTTAAGAGACAATTCTAGGGACCTGTGAATTTTCCGTTCTTCCAAGGTGGTATGATCAAAGGAGAGGTGTCTACTTCCTCCTGGCCTGTGCTCTGGTCTGTGAATGACCACAAGCACTCTTTTTTGCCTTGGAACTCTGAGGAAGATCCCCTCTCCATTGTTGCCACAAGCTCTGAAACCCAAGTCCTCCTCCTTGCCCCAGGATCGCCACCTGAGACTGTGACCTAGATCCAACAGGGCAAAGCAAGACAATCCTGCCTCAGCACCAGCGAAGAGGTCCCTGAAATCCCCCCTGATCAGCTGCTGAATCCACCCACTGTCTGTGAGTCACGAACTTCAGAAGCAGTTGCTGCTGCCCCCCAGAGTTGGAGTCAAACTGTGCTCCTCTTTCCCCTGGATCTGACGGACCTTTCCTACTGATGTTCTAAGTTGTCTTTGGTGTCTGTGAGTTGAGAAGTCTAGAAACTGCCACATCTGAGAGTGATTCAGTCCCCTGAGACCTGCTCCAGATTTGTTGGGGCCTGATCTATGCTGGTGTGGCCTGTCCTGTACTGTGCTCCTCTCTCTCAGTCTGGTGCAACAGATTTCTCCTGTAGACCATCCAGGTTGTCTTGAGCTAAAAATTTGTTTCTCTCTGTCATTTTCTGGGTTTTGTTGCTCTAGAATTTGTTTAAAGTCAATTTTTATAGCTATTTGGAGGGTTTTGGGGGAGAGTTCAAGCAAGTCCCTGCTTTTACTCTACCATCTTGACTCCCACTTTTCATCTTTTATGTGTAAAAAATACAATCAATTCAATTTTTGTTATTTTATCCAGTTATAGCCATGTCTAGAGCCTTCAAACTTCTTTTTCTTGAGAAAGTTTTCTTGATAGAAAGAAATGCATCTTTTATATAGATAGAAAACTTTGGCATCTCTATTTTTTTTAAAATTTAGATCACATTTACTTATTGTTATACTTTAAATTCTGAACTCTCTCCCTACCTCCCTACCCTGCACTAGAGAAGGCCATTATTTGATACAGGTACATATATGTGTAAAAAACCTATTATGGACACTTCTGTTTATCAATTCTTTCTCTGGAGGTGGATAGCAACTTCCTTCATAGGGCTTTTGTAGTTGAGCTGAATATTTATAATACTCAGAATAGTTTAGTTATTTACAGTCATTCTTCAAACAATATTGGTCCCCTCTGGTTTCTAACTCTCTGAAGTGTGTTTTCCAACATTTTTCACTATATTGCCTTGTGTCCATTTTCTATTGAAGCTGTTAACTTCAATAGTGTATTTTGATTTGTATTTTGAAATGTATATTGATTCAATTTAGAGGATCTCATCATATTCTTTGCAGAATTTCTCTTTATTCTCTCTCTTCTGTTACAACAGATATTGTCACATAGTCTCCAACTTTTTGCCATGGTTTGCAAATGGCAATCAAAAGTAATACAAGATACTCAAATGCCCCATAAAATCGTGTTCCTTATTCTATTTTGACTCACAATCAAACAAATTCTGCCAGATCTATTGCCTCTCTGAGGAGAATCTATGACCATTCTGCCATTCAGCTATAACTCCCTAGTATCTTCAGCCTTCATTTATAGAAAGAATGTCAAGATTGACATTATTCAGTTTATCTACTACTAGTATGTCCATTTGTTGGTCAGTTGACAAGAATTCCACATTTAGAGTATGAACTACCATAAATGCTTGCAACATTATAAAATCTGTGTGATTACTAACATCCTTTGTAGAGCTGAGGTGCATTTAATATTTTTTTCTCTTTCAAGGATTACCGCAGGCAAAGAATTTGTCACTAAGTAGCCAGCCTACTGGCTATGAGTAGCTCTGGCTATGAGTAGCTCAGCACTAAAGTAGAAAGCAGATGCAGGTTAACATGGAAGAAACTCCTAGAGCTTTTGCTCCATTGTCCTACCCCTTAAGAACTCAAGTTCACTCTCCATTCATGGTGAGGTAGGATTGTGTGAAAGAATGGCCCTTTGACTGCATCCAGGTTTTACAGAACAAAGATAAACTTGGATACAGTCAAAGGGCAGCACTTGAGGACCTAGAAGGCCACATGTGACCTTGAGGTTGCAAGGTTCCCACCCCTGCTCTGGACTAAGAGTGAATAAACCTAGGTTCACAACCAGCTCTAACATATTAGTTTTGCAATCATAATCAAGTTACTTATCTTCTTAACCTTAGTTTGCTCATGAGGAACACAGAAATGATAACACCTATACTACCTATTTCATATGGCTGTTATGGGGAAAATCTTTTGTTTTTGTAAATTTATAAAGCACTCTGTAAATGTGATTTAGTGTAATACAAATTAATGTAGTCCTATGGACTAAAAGAAATCAGCCTTCATTTGAAAGAAATCAAGCTATTTGCAAATCAGAATTTCATCAAAAAGGAAAATTAACCAATAATTTCTTCAGAATATTGAATTTTTCACTGTTATACTAATTTACAATTATATCTTAAGTTTTTCTTTAATGTCTCCAAAAGTACTTTTCTTAAAACAATGCTGTACTCTAAAAAGTAGAGAGATTTCATCCTCCCTTACTGAAATGTAAATTTTTTAGAGGGCAAAAATCTTGCCATTTTCATTTCTGAATTGGCAACTGTGTCTAACAAAACCTTGGACTTTTAATTTTTACTTTTTTTTTCCATACCTGTGATTGTATTGATATAGACAAATCTTGGAAGAGGATTCCTTTACCAATGCTGCTTAGCATCTCCTTTGCAATTTATAGTCTTAGAAAGTTACCTAGAGCACTGGGAGATTAAAAGATTCCCTCTGGTTTATTGAGCCAATTAATGGAGCTGGTACTTATGCATTCTCTTAGATCCAAGGTCTGCTCTCTCTCCATTATGCCATGGTGTCTTTTATGACCTAAACAGTATACCCTCATTGTATATACATGAGGCCCAGAGACTTGTTTATGTATAGTATTACAGCTAGTAAATAGGTCCTGTGCCCATCCTATGCTCTACACATGTGTGGAAAGGGCTGTATAACTTATCTACATGTCTCCTTTAGATCTATATAGCTGTAGGAATGTCATCTGGTCTAAGCTGTCACTTCATTTTGTCATTGAATTCTCATAATACCAGGAACATAAAAATTCAGAAACCATGAAACCCACTGAAATGATTCTTGGGTTGTAACTGTTGGTTTCTACTGCTCTCCTTTTTTTCCCATCTCCCTTCCATTTTTTATAAAGATTAACTTGGGCCAAGGTAGAGAGAGATAAGGCAACAAGGTAGTGCAGTAGATAGAGTGCTGGGCCTGGAGTCAGGAAGACTTGAGTTCAAATATGGCCTCAGACACTTACTATCTGTGTGATCCTGGGCAAGTCATTTAGCCCTATTTCCCTCGGTTTCCTCATCTATAAAATGAGCTGGAGAAAGAAATGGCAAACCACTTCAATATCTTTGCCAAGAAAATCCCAAATGGGGTCACCAAGAGTTAGATACAAGTAACTGATTAAAGAACAAACCACATTGTCTCTGGCACTTTATTTGTGATGTGAAATTAATCAAGTCCCTTTAACTCAAACTCAGTTTCTTCACCTGCAAAATGATGATAATAGCTCTTGAGTGAGTTGTATCACCAGGTTCATTGTGAGGTCTACTGAAATGTATGTGAAACCACTTTTAAGTTGTAAATCATAATAAATGGTTTTGTAGGATATTTTGTTCTAGACTGTTTGATATAAGTAAAGGGAATACTTTATTTATCTTTCTGGCACTCAGAACCTTTGTTTTCTTTAACAATTCAAGAAATTTTTATGATGTGCCTTTTATACATCAGATATAATGCTCGGTGCTGGGTTAAAAAATGAGACTGTTGCTGCTTTCAAGAATCTTACAATCAGAGAAGTCAATACAAGAAGCATACAAAGAAAATGATGGGGTAATAATTGGAAAGATAAGGAAAAGCCTCCTATAGGAAGAGCGTGAGAACTGAGATGTGGAGGAAGCTAGGGATTCCAAGAGGTAGGAATGAGAAGCAAGAGCATTACAGGTTTAGAAAGCAGACTGTGCAAAGGAATGCCATGCACAGGAAATAGGAAGTTTGGTGTGGGGGTAAGGAAGGGAACAGAGAGATGATGGGAGAAGAGGGAAATTAACAAGCATTTATTAAGTACCTACCATGTTCCAGGAACTATGCTTTATACTTTATATACTTTATAAACATCTCACTGATCCCCACAACTATCTTGGAGGTAGGTGTTCTTTTTGTCCCCATGTTATAGATGAAGAAACTAAGGCAGGCAGCAGTTAAGTGACTTACTCACAAACAGTTGGTAAATGATGGAGGCCACATTTGAACTCAGGGCTTTCTGACTCCAGGCATAGTGTTCTATCCAGTGGATCACTTAGTTGACAAAGAAGATGTGATTTAAAACTTAAAAAGGTAAGCTAGAGTCAGACTGTGGTCTCCAAATGCCATGCTGAGGAGCTGGAACAGGGATTCTTAACCTGAAGTCTATGAACTCTTTATTTTCATATTAATTCTGATGCCTGTATTCAATGTAATTGGCTTCCTTTGAAATTTTATGTATTTTATACATTTAAAAGCACTATTCTAACTGTGTATATGAAAGAAAATATGAGAGATGAGAGATTCAATAAGATACAGTCACTTTCCCTTATTTAACTTACAGTCTACACATTAGAGTTGTACCCTCACTGGTAAAAGGTAAAGCTGTGGACCTTCAAAGGAAAGTGACACTAGTGACTACTTTATGGGGTAGCTATCATTTGAATAGGGACTTGAAGGATAGCTTAGAGTTTCAACAGACAAATATGGGAAAGAGAGGCCCTTTTAAAAATATTTATTTATTTTTTGTTTCCAACTTTCATTTCCACAAGATTTTGAGTTCCAAATTTTCTCCCCATCTCTCTCCTCCTTCACCCCAAAACACCATGCATTCTGATTACCTGTTCCCCCAATCTGCCTTCCCTTCTGTCATATCCCTCCCTTCCCTTATCCCCATCTTCTCTCTTTTCTTGTAGGGCAAGATACATTTCTATACCCCATTACCTGTATTTCATATTTCCAAGTTGCATGCAAAAACAATTCTCAACATTCATTCATTAAACTTTGAGTTCCAACTTCTCTCCCTTCCTCCCTCCCCACTTGTCCCCACTGAGAAGGCAAATAATTCAATATATGCTATATATGTGTAATTTTGCTAAAGGCTTCCATAATAGTCATGTTGTGTAAAAGTAATTATATTTCCCTCCATCCTATCCTGCCCCCCATTTGTTCTATTCTGTCTTTTGACCTTGTCCCTCCCCAAGTGTTTACTTCTAATTTCTCCCTCCTCTCATTTGTCCTCCCTTCTGTTATCCCCTTCACCCCACTTGTCCCCTTCTCCCCTGCTTTCCTGTAGTGAAGGATTTTTCATACCAGATTGAGTGTGCATGTTATTCCCTCCTTAAGCCAAATATGATGAGAGTAAGCTTCACTTTTTCCCTCTCACCTCTCCACTTTTTCCCTCCATTGAAAAAATTTTTTCTTGCCTGCTTTATGAGAGATAACCTGCCCCATCCCATTTCTCCCTTTCTTCTCCAAATATATTCCTCTCTCACCCCTTAATTTTATTTTTTTAGATATGATCCCTTCCTATTCAACTCACCCTGTGCCCTCTGTCCATATATATATATATAATAATTCCTCCAACTACCCAAATACTGAGAAAAGTTTCAAGAGTTACAAATATTATCTTTCCATGTAGGAATGTAAACAGTTCAACTTTGGTAAGTCGCTTATGATTTCTCTATTTAGTTCTGGTCTTTTCATCAAGAATGCTTGAAAGTCCTCTATTTCATTGAATGACCATTTTTCCCCCCTGAAGTACTGCACTCAGTTTTTCTGGGTAGGTGGTTCTTGGTATTAATCCTAGTTCCTTTGACTTCTGGAATATCATATTCCAAGTCCTATGATCCCTTAACGTAGTAACTGCTAGATCTTGTGTTACCCTGATTGTATTTCTACAGTACTCAAATTGTTTCTTTCTAGCTGCTTGCAATATTTTCTTCTTGATCTGGAAACTTTACAATATCCCTAGGAGTTTTTCTTTTCAGATCTCTTTCAAGAGGTGATGGTGGATTCTTTCAATATTTATTTTATCCTCTGATTCTAGAATATCAGGGCAATTTTCCTTGATAATTTCATGAAAGATGATGTCTAGGCTCTTTTTTGATCATGGCTTTTAGGTAGTCCCAAAATTTTTAAATTATCTCTCCTGGATCTATTTTCCAGGTCAGTTGTTTTTCCAGTGAGATATTTCACATTATCTTCTATTTTTTCATTCTTTTGTTTTTGCTTTGTAATTTCTTGGTTTCTCATAAAGTCATTTACCTTCCATCTGTTCCATTCTAATTTTTAAAGAACTATTTTCTTCAGTGGGTTTTTGAACCTCCTTTTCCATATGGTGGCCTTTTTTCCTGAACAAAAGTGTAGAAAAATGAAATATAATACACAGGCAAGAGTATATTAGTCCAGTCTGACTAGAGAGAAAGATTCATATATTTCATATCATTGCCTTCTATTCACCATACATTCTGTACAAGATGGTCTACTTGCTTCTCTGTCTCTATGGTCTTCCATTTTACACCTCCCACAAGCTGTCCCCCATACCTGGAATGCTTTCTCTCCTTGCCTTCCTCTTTAGGAATTTGTCAGTTAATTAAACACTCAAGTCACATAGCATCTACTATAAAAGACTTTTCTTCATCTTAGTTGTTAGGACTCTCTCTGAATATTCTGTATATACTTTATACACATATCTGTGAAGTTCTTTACTCCCAGTACAATATCAGCCCCTCAAAAACATATACTTTCCCCTTTTCTGTCTATATTCCCATTACCCAGTCTAGTGCCTGTCAAAGACCTGACTAAATTCTGACTGACTTGAACTAAATTACTTAGGGGAATAATAGAGGCTAAAGCAAAAAGGTAGGTTGGAGACACTTAAAATCAAGGTCAGTGAGTTTGGTCTTCATCTAATGGCAATGAGAACCACTGATGACACTTGATCAATGAAATGATTTTATTAGAGCCACACATTAAAATTAAAATTTGGTGGCAATAGTGGAGAAGAAGGAGACTGGAGGACCAAGATTGGCTAAGAGGTAATTGTAAAAGTCCAAGCATGAGGTAATCAGGGCCTGAACTTGGGTCATGGGAATGGAAAGAAAGGGACACAGATGCAAGAGATATTCGGAAGTAAGAAATAACAGGACTTGGCAATACTTGTGTTTGGGAGCAAAGGAGAAAGAGGCACCACAGATAACTCCAGGATTGCAAGACTAGGTTTCTCAGAGAATGGTGGTGTCATTTACAGGTATAAAGTAAAGATATGATTTTTCCCCCTTATCTTGTAGACCCAGGGGCACATAGAAAGTGGAGAAGCTAACTGATAATATATTCTGATTTTGAAAAACAAGAATTCTCTTTCTACCTTACTCAGTCAGGGTGAGAAAGTCTGGCTCTGGGCTTAATAAATGGACTTAAATAACTGCCCACATCTATGCATGCCTCAAGTGACTTGTGAGACAAGTAGTGGTGTGCAGAGTCAGTCTCCCCACCCCCATTCCAGAACCCAACGCTGTTCATTCTAGGTATTGGGTTAAAAATCTCTCCCTGTTGTGAACTTTAATTGTACCTGTTACTTTTCATGCATTTTCCTACTCAACTTTGTGTAGTACTTCCCAAACTTTCTATTAGATTGTAAACTCTGAGAGCAAGGATTGTGTATTGCTCATCTTTGTGACTCCATTATATGTCATAGTTCTTTGCTTTAAGTAGTCTTCAGCAAATGTTTGTTGGATTTCATAAGATATTACATATTTCTTTGAGTAGATATAGCTCCTAACAGGTCCAAGGATACAACTACTGTGATCTCACCCTCACAAATGACCTTGATGTCAGGAGAGGGATACTTTGATATTCCTATTTTAAAGAATGGGAAACCGAGCTATGACTAGATTATATAATTTATACAAAATCACACAGGGCAATATAGATCTCATTTTAAGCAGAAGTTCTTTCCTATAGATCACATTGCCTATTCAGCAGTCATTTCTCTATGTGTTATTGTGATGAAAAATTTGTGTTGCTTTTCTTTTTTTCCCTACAAGTTACTATAGGATATAGTTTCCTTCCTTATCTCTTTTGATTAGATCTACTTTTGCTTTTGCTCTGTCTAAGATTAGAATTGCTATCCCTGCTTTTTTTTTACTTCAGCTAAAGCATAATATATTCTACTCCAGTTTTTTGTCTTTACCCTGTTTGTATCCTCCTGTTTCAAATGTGTTTCTTGTTCTGCTATGCTCCTCCATTTGATGGGAGAGTTCATCCCATTCACATTCACAGTTATAATTACTATCTGTTCTTTTCTCTCCATCCTATTCCCCCACCCCATTTATGCTTTTATTTCTCCCTTCTCCCTTTCCCTCCTCAAAAGTTATACTTTTGATCACTACCTCCCTCAATCATCCCTCCCTTCTGTCTATTCCCCTCCCTATTCTTTCCTTTTTTCCCTTACTACTTCTTCCCTCCTTTTTAACTACCCCCTCCTTTTTCTCTGACTGACACATTATTGAAGAGAATGGTATTGGGGTGCCTAGGACTCCATAGGAAAATTGCTCCAAATCAAGAGGCAGCAGTGATCTGATCGAAAGAATATTTTGGCAGGGGTGAAACTACTAAAATAGACAAAGCATTAACTAATTTCATTCCTCCAAAGAATGAAAAACCAAATTGCCAATATAAAAAAGTGAAAAAGCAGAAATTAAATAGATGAAGAATTAATAAAAAGAATTTTTTAAAAGTTGTTTTGTCCAATTACACAACCCCCAAAACTGATAACTTAGAAACAGTTGAAAACTTACAAAATCACAAAATATCAGTATTAACAGAACAAGAAACAGAGAACTTTGATAACCTGAGTTCAGAACAAGAAATTGAATGGATCATAAATGAACTCCCAAAGGGAACAAAAACAGGCTCAGATGGATTTAAAAGTGAATTCTATTAAACATTCAAAGAATAATTAATTCCAATATTATATGTTATTTTGAAAAAAATATAGAAAGTGTCCTACTAAATTCTTTTTATGAAACAAGTATTATTCTAATAACTAAGTTGGGAAGAGCCAAATCAGGAAAAAAATACAAATATATGTAATGATTATTGCTGCAAAATATTAAACAAATATTTGGGGAAAGCCTACAACAACATATAAAAAGATAATCAATTATAATCTAAATAAACTTATTCCAAGAATGCAAAGATAGGTCAACATTAAGAATGCATATTATGTGTCATGTGAATAATAATAACAATAAACTAACATAATTATATCAAGAGATTCAGAAAAAAATGAGACAAAATATAATGTGCATTTTTGTGAATAACTACTAGAAAGCACAGGAATAAGTAGACATTTCCTGAAAATGCCAATTATTACCTAGCAAAAACCCCAAACCATCATTCTCTGTAATATAGAAATGGTAGAAGTATTTCCACAAAGATCAGGGGTAAAGGAAAGATAACAATTGCCACCAGCATTATTTAATATAGCTCCAGAAATGTTAGCTATGGCAATATAGTAAGAAAAAGAACTTGAGGATATAAGTATTGATAAAGAAGCACCAAAATTATCTGTATTTTCAGATGATGTGATGGTTTACCTAAAAAAAAAAACTCCTAGAATTTCAACTAAAATGAATCAAAACACTTAATAACTCCAGCAGACAAATATAAAATTCATCCAATCAACTTTTCTGTATGTTATTTTAACACATTTCCCCACACAGAAATAGGAAAAGAAATCCTATTAAAATTAAGTACAGTATATTTAAAGTATCTTTAAGTTTATCTACCAGGACATAGTCAGAGTCAATGTGAATACAATCACAAAATAATTTTTCAGAAATAAAGGAGGACAAATAATTGGAGGAATAATAGTATTTCATGATTAGGCTGTACCAATATAATTAAAATAGTGCTGTGGCTAAATTGATTTTTAAATTTAATGTCATAACAATTATATAGATCTAGATAAAGTAATAACACAATTTGTCTGTAGAAGCAAAAGGTCAAGAAGCTCAACAGAAATAAAATTTTATAGTATGAAGTAAGGAGGTCTAGCAGTATCAAAACTGAAACTATATTCTATAGCAATAAAATTATTTTGTACCAAATAATAGAAAAGTTGATAAGTGGAGCAAGTTAGGTAAATAATACCCAGAAGCAAGCAAACATAGAAGTATAATATACTGTTCTATAAACATAAGGACATTCACTTCTGGGAGGAGTAAGGAATAAAAATTTTCTTACTAGAGTATTTTGAAAGTACTTAGAAAGCTGCCAAATGGTCTAATAAAAATTATGTTTAAACCAGTATTTTAAGCCATACACTCTACTAAACTCTAAATGGATACATGACCTACATATGAAAGGTTATATAATAAAATTGGAGAATAAAGGAAGGAGATACTTTCTACAATTCTATGTTAGAATGAGAACTCTTACCTGAAGAAAAAAATAGAGGTGATTATAAAAGATAAAATGCTTAATTTTGATTACATAACATTTAAAACTTTCTTAATAAGCAAAATAAATCCAGATACAATAAGAAGAGATACCATTCATTTGAAAAAATCTTTACAACAAATCTAATATACGAGATATATAATTTATAGAAATATATAAGAAATAGAGCCGTTCCCCAACAGATAGTCAAAAGACATGAACATCTGGTTCTCAAATGTAGATATGCAAGCTGTTAACAACCATATGAAAAAACACTCCCATTCACTTAAGAGAAATTCAAAGCAAAACAATTTTGAGGCTCTACCTCATACCATCAGATTGATAAAGAAGACCAAAAAGAAAAATAGCAATTGTTGGAAAGAATGTGAAAGGATGAGCACATGAGAGCATTGTTGGTGGAACTATAAGTTGGTTCAAACATCCTAGAAAACATTTTGGAGCTATATCCCAGAGCAAGGAGTAAAGATGGTGGAAAGAAAGGTCACAATTGCCATAGTACCTCAAAGACCTCTTCTACAATGACCATAGAAAATGTGCCAAACTAAATTCTGAGTGGAAAAGCCAACAATAAGTCAAAGTGAGTCATTTCCTAGCCCAGGGCCACTTAGGAAGACACAGGGGTTCAAAGACATTGGGGTAAGGGCTGGTCAGGAATAAAGGGAAATGGACTAGATGGTAGTAAGTCTATGCTAGGAAACAAGGACAGTAAGGTAACAAGACAATTGGTTAGAAAGAGATCCCAGGAACCCCTGCACTACCAATGAGCAGAGAAATAGTTGCCATTTTGCAAGTTCATTACTCAGTACCAGGTCCAGTTCTAGGGTAGAAAGAAGAGATCAGCTCATGGCGCAGAGGCTCTACTTCAGTAAAAACCAGAGCATAAACCAGGAAGGCAGTGAACAGATTTCTTCCTAGATCATATCCATGTTGGGAGCACCAAAAACTTAAGGTCCCCTAGACTAAGCTATGAAAAACTTCAGTAGGATATAAGATACAAATTTTGGTCAGTTATCCCCTCTAGAGGTGAGCAGAGACCAACTCTAATATAAAGTCCAAGGTAAAAAAAAGTATGCTGAAAAAATTAGCAAATAGCAAAAATGTGACATGGAAGCTCAAGACAAACTTAGAAAACAGTGACTTGAAAACATCTATAAGCAAAACCTCAAAGAAAAATGCAAGTTGGATACAAGCCCAATAAGAATTCCTAGAGCAGATAAAGAAAGAGTTTTAAAAGAAGGGAAAGAAAGACTTTAAGATTAAATACGAGCAATAGAGGAAAAATTGGGAAAAGAAATAAGAACTATGTAAGAAAAAATATGAAAAGATAATTAACAGCTTGGCACAAAAATATTGAAGAAAGTAATTCCTTAAAAATTAGAGTTAGATAAGTGGAAGCAAAGACATGAGAAACTATACACTAAAAGACACAAAAGTTGTGTGTATCCTTTGACCCAACAATGCTAATAATCAAGCACCCCAAGGAGATCAACAGAAGATATATATGAAGAAGAATATTTGTAGAAGCACTTTTTGTTGTAGTAAATAATTAGAAAGAAAAATAAAACGCTTATTAGGGAATTGATGAGCACAGTGGAGCATAAAAACATAAGGATAGAGACGAGAACTGCGATTTCATAGTTATGGGTAACTCCCTCTAAAATCCAGGTCAGTGCCTTCCCTGTAACTTAGTTTTAAATCGATACTTAAAACAATAAGAAACTAAAATGACTTGTTACATAGTCAGTAAGAATTAGTATTTAGACTTAAACCCAGGTCTTGCTGGCTTCAAGGACTGCTTGTTATTCATTATATCACGTTGCCCCTCAGATGAAAATAGTGAGATTTTATTACTTCATAAGAAATGTTGAGCATGATAAATTCAGAAAAAGATGGAGAGACTTGCAAGATTTGTTGTAGTGAAGTTATCTGAGTCAGAAGAACAATTTACATGATAACCATAGCAATGTGAGGGAAAACAACTAAAAGTACTTAGATATCTGAGCAATGCATTGATGATGAAATATACCTTCTATTCCTTGGTAGAGAAGTGATGAACTAGTGGTTGTAGAACTAGATATACATTCTGATTCATGGCTGGTGTGGATTTCTTTTTGGCCTAATTTTATATATTTTCTATAAGGGATTGTTTTAATTTGGGGAGAGAGATTATGATGGTAGAATACTGGGTAGTAATAGACATGGAAAAAAGAGAAACAGCGTGGTATTCTCTTCACTGAAATTAACTGAGCAATAAATAATTACTATAAAAGTTTAGGTGACTAATGATGATCAATATTACATTTAAATACATTAGTTTTTTTTAAAGTTAAAAACACTGGATTGGGAGTCAGAAAACACATGTTCAGATTGTATTTCTATTGTGTAGGTTTATGGGATTTAGTACCTTTTTCTGTACATAGACAATCATACATTACTTATATAATGTATTATATATTATACATTATAATGTGTTACATATACATTATATAATACATTATAATGTACTATATACTTTATCTCATTCAAGTCTCACAGCAACTTTGTGAAGTAGGTACTATTTTTATCCCTATTGTAAAGATGAAGAAATAAGATTTCACAAGGGCAAAATGAGATGCCAAAAGTCATAGAGTTAATAACCAAGATTTTCCTTGGTTCAGTCTACTCTCTGCTATCATACATATATTCCTACTTTCCTCCCAGGGCTGTCCTGAGTGGGTCCAGAAAAGTCTGAGGAAATCAGGCCTTCTGAGGTTCCTGATATACAAAATTACTCTCCTTTTGTGATTGGGGAACTGAGACCCTTCTGAAAAATAAACATTAGCAAATGTCTACAACAGGGAAAACACATGAAGTAAGGTTTTAGTTACACTTACATAGGATATTTTTTAAAGGGTATGTAACATTTTTAACAAATGTAAATGCAATTTACATTTAATAAATGTAACATTTTTAAAACTATGTTCTACCTTCACCTAAAGGCATCTGTGGCCACTACTAAATGAAAGTGTTTGAATTTTCACTCTTATATTTGAGTCTCATAAATCTTACCCACCAGGGATTCAGGCTCAGGTACTGTTGTAACCAAGAAACAGGATAACGGAGAAAGTACGGGATTTACTGATCTGAATTTAAATCCTGACTCTGCTATGTGACCTTGCGAATGAAGTAACTTCTCTGAGCTCTAGTTTTATTATCTGCCAAATGGGTATAATATGTATATTCTGTATCTCATAGGGTTTTGTGAAAACTGAAAAAGATGAATGAGTACATTGTAACCAATAAGATACAATATAAATGTCAGTTCTTGCTATTAATTCATGAGTGAGGTCTTATTTAAATGAATAAATCTTTTATAATAAAAGCACAAAGGAGACTGAGTTTTTGTGAGGACAAAGAGATAGCTATTATAAAGGACTGGAAATTCCAAACACTGGCTAAATGTAAGCTATTATTAATTCACAGAAAAGGTCTTATGTTAACAAATCCTTTATAATAAAAGTATAAATAGAATCCCAATTCCTTTATTTTCTAATTCTTCTTCTTTGCTGTGGACATTGACCATTGTTTGGATTTAGGCCAATAACATATTCTCCATAGGCAAGTCACATATAGCAAGGGGAAGTCTGTATGCACAATTTGAGAAACTGATCACATCAGCCCCTGCAGGTTTTATAAGAATAGCTCACAGTTTCTAATACATTCTACAAACTTTGAATTTGACTTACTTACTAAGGGGTAGTACTGAATTATGAGTCTATACGGCTAATAAAATAGTCTCTGTGTTTAGCAAGTAAGAAATGCTTCTAGAGTTGATTTCTGGCTGACTGCCTTGTTTTTGTAAGCAGTGCTCTTCTGAGGCTTCATAATTGTGTGTGACTTGAAAGATCTGTGACACTTTCTGATTCTCTGTTTCTGAAACACTTTTGTCTCACTAACAAGGAGCTTGTGTCTGAAGATAAAAAAGCCCTTAAGAAACAAAAGAAATCACTCTTATCACAGAAGTGGGAGTCACCATGAAAACTGCTACATCAAGAAAGAAATGACCAAGGCGGGGTCAACGTGTCTAAAAAGTGTTATGAAGTTCTAGGCTTTGACTGCCTTAATAGAATTGTATTTTTGGGGAAGGAAAGAGTTCAATGTATAGTTGGAGGTCCAAAGGGAACAGTATCTTGACAATGAATAAATGACTTATTTTCTTGAAACTTTCCTAAGAATCATTAAAAAAATAAACATTATAGTAGTGATTCCCTACACAGAAGGCTATCAATCAATGTTGAGTTGTGTTGCACTGCACTGAATTAACTTACCGCTGTTCAGGGTGCCATGATGGCTACTGGGGATACAGTAATGAAAATTGATTCTTCCCCTAGGAGCCCAGATAAGGCACATACACCAATAATCAGATTGTAATTTAGGATATGAAGCACATAGGTAAGGTCCAAGTGAATGACCTGAGAGATTTAAGGAGGAAGGCATCACTTAAAAATTTTTTTTAAAGACTTCATTTCCCTGTCTTACAAAGGCTAAAAGTGCAAGACTGATTGGCATGGGAGCTTAGACCTGCTCTGTTTCTGACCTGAGCTGGTTTACTCCTTCTTCAGCAATCTGGGAATTCTCCTCTCCGGGGGACCTACCATATTAATACCAAACTTAGTACTGGTCATCATTGCCTCCTGCAACTCAGAACTCCCAAACTTAAAGCTGAAATTACGTATTTGTACCATCTCTTATAGTGGAGGGATCACTTTTAGCAAGGAATATAGGATCATAGGATTATAAATTTAGAGCTGGAAAGAACCATAAAGATTATGTAGTCTCGTTAACTCTCTCATTGTATAGATGAGGAAGCCAAATCCAAGAAAGATAAAGTGACCTTGCCAAAGTCAAGCAGGCAGTATCATATAAGAGATGACATATGAGTCTAACCTTGAAGGTACAGAAGGACCTCTGCTGGTGAGATTGAGTGGTAGTCTATTCAAGTTTGGGGAGGCAGGCTAGGGTATAGGCTAATGTACAGCAGCAAAAGAAGGCAACAGAGAACAGAGAATGATTCGATATAATTGGAGGACATAGTACTTGAAAGAGAGTAGTATACAATATAATTGGAAAGTAAGTTAGAACCAGAGCATGGAATGCCCTGTATAATAAGAGGGTAAGTTAATACTTTACCCTTTATGTGAATGGGGGTGGGATGGTAAGAGGGAGAGGGAGAAAGAGAAGACTGATGGTTCTTGGGTGGGGGAGAAGAATATGAATGACACAGATTAGATTTATTAGTTTCATAGTATATTAGTATATAGAATGATTAATTTGTAACAATGTGAAGGTTCGACTGAAAGGCAAGGAAAATATAATACAAAAAGCAAGCTAGTAGACTATGGCAGTGGTCCAGGTAAGAGATAAATGTCCTCCATTAAAGCCATATGAGTTTAAAGTAATTGAATGAAAGATATTTCAAAGCTAGAATGGACAGGTGTCGGTGACTGAATGGATATGGGCTGGAGAAAAGTTAAGGGGTTCTCAGGTCTAAAAAAATGAGTCTCTGAGAAAAGAGTGGTTTCAATGATAGAAATAGGGATGTTATGGGAAGAGGAATATTCAGAGGGGAAAGTAGTGAGCTAAATTGTACATAGGTTGAGTTTGAAGTATTGACAGAAAAACCAAATGGAGAAATCTGTACACATCTGGAAATCTAGAAGAGGAGTTCAAGAGATAAGAGAAGAGATTTACAGAGTCATTCACATAGAGGTGATAATTAAAGCCATGGGAGTGAGTAAAATCACTAAGGGAAAGATGAAGCCTGAGGATTGCCCTTACATATCACCCTGGCTGAAACAAATGTAGAATAACCATCTTTGCAGATTTATCCCCTTACGGATGCTTCCTTTTATTTGGGTGTCTAAAGGAGTCATTTCCAGACTTTCTGGAGTTGGGATATCATATCGTCAATTCTAGAACAAACATTTCTCTTCCATGTCTATATTGGATCCCTGCCACACCCAAAGACAAGGCAGTATTAATCAATGGAAGAGAGAGTATGGGACCTGAAGTGAATAGATCTGGGCTACACTATCAGTGTGCCCTTGAGTCAGTCACATACCTTCTCTGAGGCTCAGTTTCTTCCTCTGTAAAATGAAGACGTAGAACTAGATGACTTTCAAACTCTTTGTAGTTTTGAATCTTCAATTCTGTGATTTCCTCTACATAATTAATCTAGGTAATTCTAACTAATATTTTAAAAATTAAAGGATTTTTAAAAGTAAGATACACTTTTCTTTAAACATTTGGATTATCTTTACTATTGCTTTATCCCAAAGTTTCCCCACTATAGAATGCAAAACAAGTAGGAATTCACAGTATTTCATAAATTTTGTACTTTTTAACGTGCAGAATGGGAAAGAGAGAAATTAGCATGGATTCAGATTTTAGTCCTGACTGGATTTGTGGCTCTGAGGAGTCACTGAAATTCCTTCAGCATCTTTTTGCTCATCAGTAAAATAGGGACCATAAAACTAAGGCAGCTAGGTGGCATAGTGGAAAGAGTGCTGTGCCTGGAGTTGGGAAGACTCATCTTTCTGGGTTCAAATCAACCCTCAGATACTTATTGGCTGTGTGACCCTTCACTCTGCTTGCCTCAGTTTCTTTATCTGTAAAATGATCTGGAGAAGGAAATGGCAAACCACTTCAATATCTTTGCCTAGAGAACCCCAAAAAGGGTCACAAAGAGTCAGACACTATTGAAATGACAGAACAACCACAAAATGGGTCCAGAGGAAAAAGCATTGTATTTGGTGTCAAACAACTTGAGTTTAAGTCCTGGTGCTACAAGACACATCTGTGTAACTTCAGGCAAGCTTTGTCACCTCTGTGTCTCAATTTCTTCATCTACAGTATTAAGATTTTGCATTAGCCAGATGATATGTTAGCTCCAATTCCACTATACTCTTCTATTAACTCCAGTTCCATTATCTTAGTATGTATGATTCTATGAATATTTGTACTACTACATAGTTCACAAAGAATTGTTTGAAGGGTTAAATGAAATAATGTGTGCAAAGCACTTTGTAACCATAAGTTACTCTAAAAATGTAAACCTGAAACAAATGTTGGCTGCTCATTTACAAGACAGTACAGAAACAGCATTGCAAGCTGACTGACACATCCTTCTTCTATAGTGTAGGAAAATTGTTGTGGTGACAGTTGGTGTATTCTACATGCTTCCCACCCTGCTGGAGATAGTCATACAGTAAGTAGGTGCTCATTTCTGGTTACTCACTTTTAAATCAGCGGTCAGCATCACACTCCAAACTCCAATGCAGCGGAAGCAAGCAGGTCTGGAACTTTGGTATATCTGTTTTGAAAATTTTGTCATCTCAGACCCAAGATAGGACCCCTTACTTGGAATGGGGAGCAGATGTGTTAATTGACTAAAAGCCTATCATTTTAAGACTTTCATTCATCTGTCAGAGAGGGTGCTAAAGGAAAACAAATGCTCTGGATTTGAAATTTGGGGTATAAATCTTAGCCCTGTCACTTGTTACCTTTTGACTTTCGAAAAGTCATTTAATTTTTCCAGGCATCAGCTCTCTCATCTGTAAATTGAGTTGGTTAGTATAAATGACCAGAGTTTGGGGATGAAATGGAAAAAGTAGAGACTTTGGAGTAAGAACATGGGTATAAATCTGTAGCATCAAGGATCCCAACATACACAGAAGAGTCTGCTGTAACAGGTTCTTAGATTTGCTTTTCTAAAAAGAAAGCAACCTTTGAGGGGTCAGTAATCACTTTAATCAGCACATATATCATTCACTTAGTTCAGGGGAAAAAGTCAGTACCCTGAACTTCAGAGAAAATACAAACAGAGAAACAAAGATCAACAGGCAGGTCTTCCAACTGTCTAACTGTAAGTAATTCATACATTACAGAACAACAGGCAGATTCAACTGTCTTACCATACATACATAGTTACCAGAAAGAGAAGCATCAATATCTGGGTTTTCAAAGCTGGGAAGGCTCCTTAGCAGCTGCCCAGAGTGTCCTCTGGCCAAAAACCACTTCCAACTAGGGCTTCATTCCAAGCTCTTACTGCTCTGGTCTGGATTCTGAATAAATACACTTTTAGGGCCTCTGTCTCTTGTTTACTATGTGACCTTAGGTAAATCACAACTTCTCTGGGGCTTAGTTTCATCGCTTACAATGAAGAACTTAGATAAAATGACACTGAGGCTTCCTTCCATCTCTAAATTGGTGAATTTTGCCAGGTTTAATTTTAATTGAAATCGTCACTATTGTAGTCATTCCACAAGCTTCTAAGGAATAATGAGAGAGCTCCCAGGGATTCTTACAACTATCTGGTGACTAGTACCCTGTCTGCCTGAATTGTACATCTGGCCTCACTAGAATAGTCTTTTCTCTCTATTGTACTCATGTCTTGGTGCCTCCAAGCTTTGTATAGCTGTTAGATCTTATCCCCTTTCAACCCCAACCTTATCCAGTGTTGATAAATAATCCACTCCCCCAGGAGCTACCTCATTAATCTATGGAAGCTTTCAGGGGGGCTACACTATGTTAATTTGGAAGTCAAACTGAAAATCATTTGGGGTTCTTTTGTTGTTTTTACTACTATTAAAGATAGTGGTTATGAAAAGAAGCATTGGAAGTTTCTTTTGTTGTTGTTATGGCAGGAAATGGAAAGATGCTTTTGTCAGTCACTTATTCCAAGTAATAATTTATTTTGTACCACAAAAAAGAGTTGTAGAAGACTAAAAGAAACTTTGATCTGGCACTAATAGTACATCCAGTAGTATGTTTATATTGCACAAGCGTCTCAGTTACATTCTAAGGATCTGACCATATTAAATTCTGAGGGTTTTCTTTCACTCTCCAGGCAAGATGTTAGATCATTTGTATCTGCCTCACATCAACTTAATTCAAGGAGAAGGAACCAATTTTCACTCCTCAGTTCTCTTTAGTCTAGCAATGAATTTATTTTAACATATACTTTGTCTTGGTTGCAAGTTTTACCCTTCCATTTATTTATCTCTTTCTCTATAAAGAATATTGATCTTTTAAATATTTTATGGATTTTCTGTCTTTCTCATCACCAAAGTACTTAGCCCTGTTAAAATAGCTCAATGTAAGAAACATATAGGATTTTATCAATGGAAATGACACTAAAGAAGAAACATTGCTATATACTTTGTACTAAAAATTGTGTATTGTACTAAATTGTGTATTGTACTAAAAATATCCCTGGGCCTTTCCTTCTGCTGGAAAACTATATGGAGCTAAAACCTATACCAGGAGTGGGGAACCTGTGTCCTCTAGGTCACTGATTCCCCACCCTTGACCTATCCATTATGTTCTATGTCCCCTTAATAGAATGTGAGCTTGAGAGCAGAGACTGCTTTAATTTATATCCCTAGGATTAAGTTGTATGACTTTTAAACATATTTGTTTTATTTAGTTTTTGTTACATTTTGAGTTCTCATCTGTCTACTTCTCTTCCTTTCAACCCTGCCCTAGAGATCAACATTTGATATAGATATATATGTGAAACCTTACAATACATACTTTCATATATATCAAATCTTTCTCTGGAGGTGGATAGTATCTTCATTCATAAGTCCATAGTTGATTTGAATATTCATATTACTCAGAATAGCTTAGTTATTCACAGTTACTTTTCAAACAATATTGCTGTTGCTATATACAATGTTCTCTTGGTTTTGTCATTTCATTTTTCATTATCTTGTGCAATTTTTTCCATGTTTTTCTAAAATTAACCGCTCATCACTCCTTACAACACAGCGGCATTCTATCACAATCATATGCCACAATTTATTCAGTCATTCCCCAAATGATGGGCATCTCTTCAATTTCCAGTTCATCGCCACCCAAAGAGAGCTGCTAAAAATATTTTGGAACATATAAACTCTTTTTCTTTTTCTCTGATCACCTTAGGAAATAGACCTAATAGTGGTATTACTAAGTCAAAAGGTATACACAGTTTTATAACTCTTTGGACATAATTCCACATTATTCTCTAAAATAGTTGTATCAGTTCACAGTTCCACCAATAATGGATTAGAGTTCCAATTTTTCCATATCCTTTCCAACATTTGTCATTTTCCCCCTCTATTATTTTAGAAAACCTGATATTGTAAGGTGGCATCTCTAAATTGTTTTAAATTACATTTTCCAAATCAATGGTTTAGAGCATTTTTTTCATATTACTACATATAGCTTTGATTTCCTTATTGAAAAGCTGCCTATTTATTTCTTTGACCATTATCAATTGGGTAATAACTCATTCTGTTATAAATTTGACTTAATTCTCTATATATTTGAAATATGAGGCCTTTGGTCCAGAAACTGTCTATAAAAATTTCCCCCCATTTTCTGCTTTCCTTCTTATCTTGGTCATATTGTCTTATTTGTAAAACCCTTTTTAATTTAATGCAATCAAAATTATTCATTTTAAATCCCACAATGTTCTCTATCTCTTATTTATTTATAATTCTTCTCCTATTCCTATGTTTCATGTTCTTCTAATTTACTTATGATATTTCTCTTTATGTCACGTATCCATTTTGACCTTATTTTGGTTAATGGTGAAGATAATCGTCTTACACCATTAAATTTAAACCTAGTTTATGCCAGACTACTTTCCAATTTTCCCAACAATTTTTACCAAATAGTGAGTTCTTATTTCAAAAGTTTAAATATTTATGATTATCTACCACTTTTAGCACTGTAACCCAGAGAGATCATAAAAATGGGAAAAGGACCTACATGCAGCTCTTTTTATGGTGGCCAAGAACAAGAAATTGAAGGGATTCAATTGGGGAATGGCTAAACTAGTTGTAGTATATGAATGTAATGGAATACTGTTGTGCTATAAGAAATAACGAACAGGAGGACTTCAGAAAAACCTGGAAAGATTTATATGAACTGATGCTGAGTGAAATGAGCAGAACCAGAAGAACATCATACACAGTAAGAGCCACAGTGTATGAGGATTGCATCTGATAAACTTAACCCTTCACAGCAATGCAAGAACCTAAAACATTTCCAAAAGATTCATTATACAAAATGCCATCCATATCCAGAGGAAGAACCATAGAGTCACAATGTTATTTTGAGACTGATAGAAAGTGAATGGGTTTGACTGTGATAATATCAAAGTACATGACAGGGAGGAAAGCTTTGCAATATTATGGGCTGCTAAAATGGATTGCTAGGTGGGCAGGGAGCCTATGGGAAATAGAGCAGTCCAGACCAGAGTCAGATAGCACCTAATAGCCATAGAGGAAAGAAGTGAAGCTAGCCGGTTGCAGTTTCTCTGATTCATCTCCTTATCTGATGCCTCACTACTCACAAACCACTTTTTATACTCATTGTGATCTCATTCACTTGATCCCCACTTTGTTCCTGGTTCATAAAATCATAGAAATTAGAACTTGAGAAACCTTAAGTAATCATTCATCCTCTCATTTTTAGCTGAGGAAACTGAGAGCCATCCCTTTTTTTAACTCTCTCCCTTCGCGGTCTTGCCCCTGAAAGTACGATATTTAAACAATGTACTGCTTTCCACCCTTAAACGCCTTTCCTTTTAATCTCTAATGTTTCTTCTCTGATTATCTCTAATTCAGGGTCACCATCACCACTAGCCATCTTCTTCTTATCCAAGCCTCAGAGTGATATTGGAGATAGAAAACTATGCTATTTAGTTCTACTAAAAATTCATTCTATCTAATCTCAACTGGACCTTTAATGCTTCACAGTACCTTTTGTTCATTTCAATTTTCTCCAAATCACACTCCCCATAGTGTCTTCTATAAATTTTCTTTTCTTTCCATGAGCAGCACCGCCCCCAACCTCAAGCCATCTCTTTTTACTGACCTGTTTTAACTGAGAAGATAAAGACCATCCATTATCTCCTATCCTTGATAGTCTAGAATTTTTCTAGACCTTCATCTCATTCTTCCCTCAATTGATTTAGTTTCATCAATCACTAAGGATTTATTGAGCACATACTGGATGCCTGGCACTCTGCTAGATGCTGTGGATACAAAGATAAGAATGAATCCCTGTCCTTGAAGAAGTTAATGTGTAGCCAGAAGTGACAAAATGAATATATGTATGTACAAAATATTGCAATGTGATGGGATGAGGTGGGGTGGAGGAAGGCACTAGCACCTTGGAAGTATGAAAAATGGCTTTGTGTTCAATGAAAGTGTTTAAAAGAATAAATTTTTTCCTTATGATTGTCTTGACTATGTCCCAAAAGTTTTGGTATATTGTCTCTGTCATTCTTTTTATCAATGAATTTTTTTTATTGTTTCTATGATATGTTCTTTGACCTGTGAATTTTTTAAGGTTAAATTATTTAATCAAAATATTGAATACAATTTTTATCAAGTTATGATTAGTAAGGAATATGTTTAATATTTCTACTTTTCTAGATTTATTTATAAGGTTCTTAGGTTAATTTTAATTTCTTTGTAAAAGTATAATATGCAACCAAGAAATCAGTGCACCATTTTCTGTTAACACTCAGTAATCACCAGAAATCCGTTATATCTAACTTTTGTAAAATTCTACTTGTATCCTTTACTTTTTTTCTTTATCTTCTGGTAGAGTTGTCTGGGTCTAGGATGGTACGTTGAGATCCTCTATACTTAAGGTTTTACTATTTCTCCCTTTTATTTGATTAACTTTTCCTTTAAGTATTTAGATACTAGGTTCTTTCTGTCTCTCTCCCAATATTGATATTCATTCAATTAATTCATTGTCTATGATGCCTTTAAGCATAATATAGCTTCCTTGTTTATTTTTTAATTTTTTCTTATTTATCTTTTTAAATCCAATCTATTTTTTACCTGGTCTGGAATTATGACTGTTCATTTTGCTTTTACCTAAAGTATAATAGATTTTGCTGCTGTGAATTTTTATTCTGTGAATCTTTGTGTTTTAAGAGTGTTTCTTTTAAATAACTACTGTTGGATTTTGCTTTCTAATCCACTTTACTACTCTCCTCAATTTTATGGGTGAGTTCATACCATTTATGCTAATAGTTATAGTTGTTAATTTTGTGTTAATTATGTTCTTCCCTCCATCCTCTCCATCCTTTCCTTTGATACTTTCTCCTCTCTGTTCTCACTCCCTCCTTTAGAAAGAAAAGGGTATTAAGAGAAAAATATACTAAACACTAGTGATCTATATTTGGTTCAATCTACTCTTTTTCTGCTACTCCTCTTTTCTTCAACCTAGTCTCTAAACACGTGCTTACCTTTTTTTCCCCGTTTCTTTTATTTCTCCCTTCATGAATCTTCTCCAAAGACAGCAGGTATTTGCTTTGCTTAGGACTAATCCTTCACATCCCTCTTAATTCCTGCTCCCTTCTGTGTCATCATTGAATTTAATACATTTCTAACATTGTGTGTATGTGTGTGTATTTTCGATGGAAAGTCTTCAATAAAAGGTTGAATGCTTTGAACTGAAACTTTAAGAAAACTATAAGCATAATTCTTTTTACATAGTAGGAACTTAATAAATGTTTTTATAAATGTCATTATTCCCCAGTTGTTAAGTAGGTCTAGAAAGTTATTGAAAGCATTCATGGCATTGCAGTTATTATTTACTAAACCAAAATTTTTGCTCTTCTGAGCATGGCCTTTTCTATTCCCAGAGAAGCAGTCTGATGACTTTTTGGGTGACCTCGGTGAATAAACTTACTTTTCTGAGTCTCTGTTTAGTGAATGGGTCAAGAAATATATTTTGGGGGCCTGAGAATCTTAGGGCATATTTTTTAAAGGTCAAAATTATAGTAAATAGTAATTCCCACTTTTTGAAATGTCTTAAAATTTAGTTTGGGACACCAACACACGATAAGAATAGTTATATGAAACTTTACCAAACACAGTTTATAACAATCCTATTCAAGGTTTATATAGTAAGTATCAGAGGTGGGATTTGAACCACGTTTTCCTGGCTGTACAGCTGGCTCTCTATCTACTCTACCATCATGAATGTCTTAGTAGATTTAGTAGTAGTAGAAAAAAATAAACTGTAAGCAATCTTACTATTCACCAACTGGGGAATGGTCAGACAAATGATGATTTTAAATGAATAAATGTAGCATCTATTATGTGCTTTCTATGTCCAAAGCACTGTGCTAAGTTCTGTGGATACAATAGTAAAGTAAGACCGTCCCAATCTCCTTCAACAGATTGTCATCCTTACTCTTCCGCTTATTTTCTTTCTTTCCTTGTCTATTGACTCATTCTCTGGTGCCTATAAACATGCCTATGTCTCTCCCCTTCTCAAAAAACCATCTCCCAATCCTCCCATCCCCAATAACTATCATCCTATATCTCTTCTGTCTTTTGTATCTAAATTCCTTGGAAATGCTGTCTACAACAGGTATCTCTACTTTCTCTCTTAATCCCTAACAATCTGGCTTCTGACTTCATGATTCTATTAAACCATTCTCTACCAAATTCCATTGATCTCTTATTTGTCAGATTCAATAACTTTTTCTCAATTCCCATTCTCTTCAACATCTTTGTTGTCTTTGACATTATTGATCACTCTCTCCTTAACTCTCTTTTCTCTTTAGATTTTCCCACCACCACCCCGTTTTCCTGGTTCTTCTCCTACCTATCCAACCTCTCTTTCTAAGTCTCCTTTGCTGGATCCTCCTCCAGATCACACCCTCGAACCATCGGAGTCACTCAGAGTTCTGTCCTACACCCTCTTCTCTTCTCTGTCCATACCCCTTTCCTTGATATTTCTTTCAGTTCCCATGAATTTAATTACCATTTTTATGCTGATGATTCTCAAATCTACCTATCTTGCCCTAATTTCTCTACTGACCTCTAGTCTCACATCTCCATCTACCTTTCAGACATCTCAAACTGGATATCTAGTAGACATCTTGAACTGGATATCTAGTAGACATCTTAAAGGCAGTCTTCCCAAACTGGACTCATATTCCACATGATCCCTTCTTCCTGAACCCTGCAACCACCTTTCCTGTTACTGTTATGGGCAACACCATTCTCCTAGTCCCTTAGGCTCTCCACCTAGGTGTCATCTTTGACCCCTCACTATCTCTCACCCTCCACCCCATATCCAATCTGTTGCCAAGCCTATTAATTTCACCTTTGTAACATCTCTGTAATATGCCCTCTTTTCCCCTCTAGTGCTGGTCCTCATCTCCTAATGCCTTGACTGTTATGATAGTCTGCTGGTGGGTCTGCCTGCCTTGTCTCCCCACTTTAATTCATTCTTTATTTAGCTACTAAAGTGTTTTTCCTGAAGCACAGCTCTGATGATGTCAACTCCCCCCTCCCCCAATAAATTCCAGTGGCTTCCTGTCACCTGTAGAATCAAATAAAAATATCCTGCTTAGCACTCAAAACTCTTTATAATCTAACCCCCTCCTACCATTCTAGACTTCTTAGTCCTTACTTCCTATCACATACTCTCGGATCCAGTGACTGGCCTCTTGGCTATTCTTCTCTGTCTCTTGACTCCAGACATTTTCTCTAACTATCCCCCATTTCACTTGGTTTTTTGTTGTTGTTGTTTTTTTTTTTTTGCTACTGATCTTCTTGGCTTCTTTTAGGTCTCAACTAAAATCCCACCTTCTGCAGGAAGGCTTTCCTAACTCTTCTTAATTCCAGTGCCTTCCCTACATTAATTATTTCCAATTTATCCTGTATATATCTTGTTTGTACATTATTTTCCTGTTGTCTCCTGCATTAAATTATAAATTCTATGACGTCAAGAACTGTTTTTTGCCTCTTTTTTTTCATCCCAAAACTAAACACAATGCCTGGTACATGTTGTTGTTCAGTTATTTTTCAGTTGAGTCTAACTCTTTGTGATCCTGTTTGTTTTTTTGGAAGGGGAGGAGAGGGCAAAGATATTAGAGTGGTTTGCCACTTCCTTCTCCAGCTCATTTTACAGATGATGAAACTGAGGCAAATAGGGTTAAATGATTTGCCCAGGGTCATACAGCTAGTATCTGAGGTCAGATTTGAATTCAGAATGATGAGTCTTCCTGACTCCTTAGCACATAGTAGGTGCTTAATAATTGTTTACTGACTGGTTGATTATGATCCTTAAAGTGCAGTGGGAAAACTGATAATGCCTCTTCTTTAATGTCATTGCCATTGTTAAAATGATGTCAGATGCTGATATTGAACCATTTAACAGGGCCAAAAATTTTGGTGGCAAGAATGTTCTTTTGTGGTCTTCAGTAGTTATGACTTTAACATCTGCAACAGAAGTTTGCCAAGCTCCATCTACACAGGGATTATCTTCTAGGATGATGGCTGTGGACACTGGGCTGGAAGAATTGTTGTTCCTAAGGCTCTTGGGTTCAGGACCTTGGACTGTTTTCATCCAGGTCTGAGAGAAAGTGTGGGTTAAAGCAATGGTAAACATTTAACTTGCCTGGTACATGGTACCTTCTGTATCTCCCTCAACGTACCTTGCTGTTTCAGCTAGACTGGCCTGCCTGCTCTATGTTTGGTCTTTGGTTGGTAGCTGGGGAATGGCTAGCCTTTTTTCCTCAAGGAGTTGCCTCCCTAGATGATGACTGTGAGGGTGGGACTGGAAACAAGATGGGCTCCTGTGGCCATCTGCCTTACGTGGCAGTTAGTCAACAATTGCTGCTGGTGATGAGGAGAAAGGTGGGCCCCCTCTCCACAATAGTTTCTTCACTCATAATGGAACTGAATAAGGAAAGGTTTGTATGAGGTCATGCAGAATGAAGAATGCAAATGAGAAAAATGTACATGTTGACTACAACAAAACTTGAAAAAATATAATAAAAGATGAAAAATTATTCAGAAATATATGAGATTGTAAGGGGTCAGAGAAACAAGTAAGATGTTTTTCTAAAGATTTTGTTAGTGTAAACTATACATTTTCTTTTAAAAATGTAAATAGCAGCTTGTGACTCCATGCAAGATCATTTTTAAATTAAATATTTGAAGCTTTTGTTTTTGTGGTCTGTTATTACAAAGTTGAAAAAAATTTAAAAGTATATATAATTTGGGCTATACAAAATATAAACCCCTCCATTTGGCATTTAAAGCTCTTTACAAGCTTTGCCTCTTTATTGGCCTCTTTATTTTCAGTTTTCTTATATAACATTCTGCTCCACATTCAGTATTCCATTTCCTCCCTCCAAGCTTTTGAATTGACTGTCTCCCATGTCTAGAGTTGTTTTTTTATCTTCACTTCCCTATCCCAGAATCTTTGGTTTCCTTTAAAACTCTGCTTGTGTCATCTTCTGCCAGAGGCTTTCCTGGTCCCTCCAGCTTCCAGTGCTCTCTCTAAAATTATCTTATGTTTACTTTGCACGTATCTTACATACATCTCTGCATGTACATGTTTTCTCCTCTGTTAGGATGTAAATTCATTGAGGGGAGAGACTAATTTAGTTTTTTCCTTGGATCTCCAGCACTTATGCATGATGCTTAAAGGATTGATCATCAAGCATCCCTGTGCAGTAAGTATATGTAGGACAAATATAATTACTTTTTATTGTTGAAAAACTAAGGGTCATTTTCCTGAGGTGAAATCACTCATGTAAGATCACTCAGTTCTTAAGGGAAAGGGCTTGGGCAGAAAAGATTCTGACTCTGTCCAGTACTGTCCATTACATCATGTCATCTCTCAGCAAATTACACACACACCCACACACACAGGTCTTCCTGACTCCAGTGCCAGTGCTCTATTTACTGTACCACCTAACGGCTCAAACAAATTACATATAATGCAGTCTTTAACTCAATTAACTCACTCCCAAAGCCAGTAACACAAAGGGCTTCCAGGATACCTTATGATTTCCCTTTTACAGATGGGCAGAAGGAAGCTAAATAAATCACTTAATTTCACATGGCAGGTTGGTCATGAGGTCAGGAATAAAACTTATCTTTTGCCTCCAACTCTCCCATTCTCACACCAATCCATCTCTCCCACTCTTTTGTCCTCCTCATTTTGCACTGATCTCTACCTTTTTCCTTTGACATGAGATAATTTGGATAATCTCCTTTTTGTTATTGGAAGAGAATGAGATATTTGTAGGTATTTGTTTTCAATAAAATGGATCTTTACTAGAACCATATAGTAGAACGTCAGAGCTGGAAGAGACCTTGGAGTCATCTAAACCAACTTCATGTTATGGATGTAGAAGGAGTTTGGATTGTAGCATTTCTCATGGGCTGGGCATGTGCTTTGGCTCCATGAGAAAGGACATATGTACTCTGTGGCTCTTGACTAAAGAGATATGTATGACCAGAACTTCCTCAGTGGTCCCTTGGTCAACAGAGGGAAGAGGAACTTTGCCATAGAGGATTGGTGATTGAGTCAAAAAGCACTGTCTACATCATGGACCATAAGTGGTAGTAAGTAAGTATTAAGTAGTAAGTAGTAAGAGGAGAAGACTTCCATTCTTTTTAAGAGAGCCTTTTTGTCAGTACACACTCAAAGTGAGTTGTCCTTTGAACTTGTAGCAAGACTTTCCTGTATCTCGAAATACATAATAAAGGTGATTGAAAAGATCTTGGGAGATCTGTGGACCTGTAGAACAGATTGTCCTTTCACCTCATTCTGCGCTGTTCCTGCAGCATCTTAAGGTCCAGATCTCTGGCCAGCCAGGGCATAGCTTATTTTTCTAGAGGTGGTCATCTCCTCTGTGAAGGGTATAATTTCAGTTGCTTCCTAGTAGGCAACAATCTATGAAAAAACTCTAAGTTTCTTAAACTCCCCCATTGCTTTCTCTTTACTCCCTCCCCTGGCCTCAGTTACCCAGAACCCATGTAGACTGATTACTCATGCTGCTTGGATGATAAGGGAGTCACCAACTCTGTTCATTCAGGTAAGATGGAGGAAACCTACCCTACCATGGAGTCCTAAGGTCTTCCAAGCATTACTATCTGTCCTGCATTTATGCCTCCCAGACCTCTAGCACTATTTTCTGACCTAATGATGAAATGTAAGGAACATAGACTTTTCCATCTGCCCCGAAAAAGAACTTTTTAAAAGGAATTTATTGTCTCTTCCAATTACAGTGTGAGGTCCTTGATTCAGCCTCTCTGAATTTTCTCTTTGTCTCTTCAGAGCTAAACACAATGCATGGAACAGAGTAAGCACTTAATAAATATTTTAAAATCCATTTATTTATTTATTCATTCATTTCCAAGGCTGGAAATATAAATGAGTCATGATTGCTCCTTTGGTGGGCACAAAGAAAGAAATAGACATCCAGGGACTTGAGGTCCAGTCTCAGCAAACACAGTCTCCTCATCTGAGCAGTCACATACTGTGGCTGTTTTGTAAGAGGAAGAAGGGGACAATCTCTTATCTCTGTTTCTGAAAATCCAATGAAGAACTGGCATTAGCCGTGTCTCAACAAAGATGCTCCTTGAGAGTACATGGTGTCTCCCATTGCACCTTATGGCACACAGAGAAGGTGACTTTTCCTGGCTAAGCTGCCATCCTTCTTTGTCATAGCATTCCACTTCCTGAAAACCAAGGAACAAGTTAAAAGATTCTGATTGCACATGTTGTTTGTTTATCTGTTTTTTAGCAAGGGACGAGTACACTTGTGTCACTCCTACAGCTGTGCTTGAGCCAGCTCTAACCTGCCTTCTTAGTCAGATTATTAAATTGTTACATTTTCTGCATGAGTATTTACACCTCAGAAATAGCAGTTGCTACAAACTTGGGCTTGATTTGTTGGGGTTTTATCACCTAGATTTAAGAAAGTATGAATAATGTGGATTAAGCTTAGAAGTGTGGGTGTGCATACATTTTTTTTCCTAGAGAGCAGTTAAGCATTCACCAGTAAGTCCTTGAATAGCTCTATAAGTATTGCTTGAGTTTGGTAGGAATGCATTTGAAGGCTCAGGAATGAAATCATCACTGAATTGGAGGCCTGGTGGCTATTAGCTAATGGATGATAATGATGATGATGGTGATAGTCTTTTAAAGAGTAGTTTAAGATTAGCAAATTTTATTTGAGCTTCAAAACAACTCAGTTTCCTTCCCATGGAGCCCACAGGGCACAAGTCCAAGTCCACAGAAAGTGTGCCAATCCAAAACTACTGTCTACATATGCAGATGGGGAAACTGAGGTGCAAAGAGCAGTATTTTTTCTTCATTTTGTCTTTTTCAAAGTTTTAGCAGCAGTCTCCCTAAAAGATGTAATGAAAAGAGCCTAGACCAGCAGGGATGGGGAAGCTGCAACCTTGAGGCCATATGTGGCCTTCTAGGTCCTGAAGTGTGACCCTTTGAACTTCACAGAACAAATCCCCTTTTAGAAAAATTTGTTCTGTAGAATTTGGACTCAGTCAAAAGGCCATACCCAAGGACTTATAAGGTCACATATGGCCTTGATGCCACAGCTTCCCTATCCCTGGAGGGAATACAGAGCCCCATACTCTGATTCTGCCAATAACTTACTCTGTCACTTCAATTTTCTGGGTCTCAGTTTCCTTATTTGTAAAATTGATCTTTAAAGTGCCCTTCAGCTCTTCTAATCTCTGACTCTGATTTATTTTATCATTAACTGAGGAGTGGGAGAAACAACTCCTGGTCTGTTTTTGGTGATGTTAGAGTTTTGTTTTTTCCTGAGTTATATCTTGGTATACCTTCTTTTCATTTATAACTGACTGCACTGGGAGGTGAACTTTAAGGAATTTGGTCTTTCTCAAATGAAAAGAAACTTGGCAAAGCATAAAGATAAAAACTAAGTAGAAATTTCTCCCACAGTGGTTATCTTTAGTCCATGTTGAGGTCATTTCCCATCGCAAAAAAATCTATTGCAGGCTTTCAGGCAACAGGCCAAATTCACAGTGGAAATTCACCCTTCATCTCAGCACCCAGGAACATGTTTAATTCTTAAGTATATGGAGTGACAATAAACCCCTTAATTTTAGTTCATCTCTTATGAATTGCGTTCATGTGGAAGTAACAATAAGATCACTGGATCATTGATTTAAAATTGGTGGGACCTGCAAGGTCAGCTACTCTAATCCCTTCATTTTACAGTTAAGCAAACTAAGTTTCAGAAACCTAAAGTGGCTTGTGCAAAGGCAACAAATAGAAAATGGCAGATGTAAACAGGAAAGAGAAATCATAAGGGACTTATTAAAGTTGAACTGTTTACATTCCTGCATGGAAAGATGATGTTTGTAACTCATGAGACCTCTCAGTATTAAAGTAGTGGGAGTGGAAAAAAAAGTATATATATATACATATATATGTATATATATGTATATGTATAGACTGAGGGCACAGGGTGAGTTGAATAAATATAAAATTAAGGGATGAGAGAGGAATGTACTGGGAGAAGGAGAAAGGGAGAGGTAGAATAGGGTAAATTATCTCACGTAAAAGAAGCAAGAAAAAGCTTTTACAATGGGGGGGAAGAAAGGGGAGGTGAGAAGGAATGAATGAACCCTACTCTCATTGGATTTGACTTAAGGAGGGAATAACTACACATTCAATTGGGTATGGAAATGTATCTTACCTCACAGGAAAGTAGGGGGAAGGAATAAGAGAGGGAGGTAGTAATAAAAGGGAGGGTATATTGGAGGAGGGAGTGATCAGGAGTAAACACTTTTGAGGAGGGACAGGATCAAAGGAGAGAATAGAAAAATAGGGTGGGGCAGGATAGAATGGAGGGAAATATAGTTAGTCTTTCACAACATGACTATTATGGAAGAGTTTTGCATGACTACACACGTATAGCTTATATCAAAATGCTTACTCTCTCAATGAGAGTGTGTGGGGAAGGGGGAAGGGAGAGAATTTGGAACTCAAAGTTTTGAAAAAATGAATGTTAAAAATTGTTTTTACAAGTAGCTGGGAAATAAGATACACAGGCAATGGGGTACAGAAATCTAACTTGCCTGACAGAAAAATAGAAGGGGAAGAGGATAAGACAAAGGGGGTGTGTGATAGAATGGAGGATAGATTGAGAGAAGGGGTAATCAGAATGCATGCTGTTATGGGATGGGGGAAGGGGAAAAATGGAGAGAAAATTTGGAACTCAAAATCTTGTAGAAATAAATGCTGAAAACTAAAATAAATAAATAAGTTGAAATGTTGGGGGTGGGAATAAAATGGAAACTCAATATACTGTAAGAATACTAGGAACAGTGAAAAGTACTGTAGAAAGGATGTCCAAATGTCTAGGTTCCAGTTTCATCTTAACTCTTAACTAGTTGTATTATTTTGGGCAGATTCTTTTATCCCTTTGGTCTTCAGTTGTTCCTATAAATTGGTAGGGCTGAGCAAAATGAGCTTAAAGTCTTCTTTGACTCAAAAATTCCACAATTAGACATATACTTATCTGGAACAGCTAAAAATGGAAGGCCCAGATTAGTTCAAAATATCCATGTTAATAGACAGGCACCATGCATATCATTCAAGGAAGGTCAGTTTTCAAAGACTTTAAATATAATAAAGTACAAACAAAAAAAAAAAAACTGGCAGCGCTAGACTTTTCCAAATTCTTCAACTCCTTTCACTGTACCAGGAGGTATCAATGAAATAATGGCCTTTCAAAATGATTACAATGCATTTGACAGCTGCTGTCACTGAAGCAACGTATCTACCCATTTCTTAGATTACAATATTGGCTAAAATACTTTACATATATTAACCCAACTAATCGGCATAACAGCCCTTTTCAGAAAGGTAGAACAAATGTCATTATCCCCATTTAATAAATTAAATACCTAATACATGATTAGAGTGAGTATCATATCAATTCTTTTACTCAAAAATTTTCTGCAGCTCCCTATTTCTTACTAAAAATATATTTCAGACCTACCACAATCTGGCTCCAGCCCTCTTTGCTCTTTCTGCTACTATTCCCCATTGTCTGGGACATGTTCCACTTTAATTGAACTATTCTCTATCCCTTGTCCTCATGCTTCCTTCTTCCATCTCTGTGGTTTGCTCAAGTTTTCCCTCAAGTTTGTAAAGATCTTCCACATCCTCAAAATAACACAGTTCCATCTGTTTTAACCTTTCTTTGCCTTTAAGGCAACCTCAGGTGCCACTTCTTTCCGGTGCTTTCCATGATTCCTACCTCAACCTCCTTAGATTTCTCATAGCCTTTTACCTGGACTCAGCCCTTGCACTTATCTCTATCTCTCAGGCATCATAGTTATTGGTGTACATTTCTTTCCACCCTATTAGATTAAAGGCATCCTTGAGAAAGGGTCTTTGTCACATCCTTGAGAATAGGGTCTTTGTCACATCTACCTTTGTATCCTTAGTCATTGCACAATGCCTTATGGGTAACAGGTACTTAGGAATATATGGCATGTTCAGGGAGGACTAGCACCTCTGGTGTTAAGGCTTGCTGAGCCCTTTTCAGGGCTGCTCATCCACCTTTGGTATCCATTAGTCACTCACTTTTTCATGTAGCTCCATGAAGCTATAACATGAGCAGCAGCCACACTCTGCTGAGTAAAACCATCTCAGCAGCTGAGCTAAACAATATTGAGGATAACCGAAGGTTCTCAAACCCTTCAGTGAATTAGCGGGATGTCTACTCCAAGCATGTGAAGACTTCTCCTATTGGAATGGGTGGATGAGAATAATTTATTCCAACAGCCATGAAGGCAGCTGAAGCAGACTCTGTGTAGCAGTTAGAGCTTGGTCAGACTCAAAGATACCAAGGCTCAGGCCACAGTCAGTTTTCTTGACTTTTGTCTTGCCACTGGACTTTAATGGCTGGAAAAAAGAATGAGGCTGATGATGTTGGGCAGCTCAGTCTCATTCAAATTCAATTCATGTGCCAGTCAGGACATTACCCCCATGATGCCATTGATCTTCCTTGAAAAAGAAGAAGAGCAACAATGAGTAATTAATAAATGTTAATTTAATTTAATAAAGTTAACTGAAAATCCCCAAGTCATATATCTAGAAGCACTGGGATTTAAATCCAGATATTTTGCCTCCAAATTTAGTCTTCTTTCCATTCTACCACAGTAACCACAGGAGAGTGTCAGATTCAGACCATTTGGTCAGTACCATCTAAGAAAATGACTGGACATTAATTGACAATAAGATTAATATCTAATAGTAGGGCCCTGGAACACCGCCAGTCTTACCAGTACTGAATAAATGCTTACCACAAATAAAGGTTAATGTGTGTAAAGAACAGCTGTCAGCAAGACACACCAGCAACTGTTTTGGAGTGGCCAGAAATGGAGCAACTATGAGCCAGACACACAGAAGGAAAGCTTTTGAAACACGATCGAATACTGTGTAAAGCTATGCTGCAGAACTGTGGACAGCTGGGACATGACAGCTGAAGGCAGATCCAGCTCACATGTTACGAACAAGGATGATCATGAAGGAAAAGTCAGGGCACTCTAAGGGTCATGGGATTTGAGAGTTGTAAGAGAGCTTAAAGATCACCTAGCAGCCCAACCTCCACATTTCCCAAATGAATTGGAATCCTTAAGAGGTGACATAGCTTGATCAATAACAGACCATCACATCATACTGCCCTGTTGTGCCCCCATTGACAAATAACACACCACTTTGTCAACAAAAGAAAATGTCAGTAAGTCAGATGCTGGGTACGGCTGGAATTGGAGATAGGGAGGAAGAAAAAAATATTCATTGAAATGATTGAAGTTCAAAGGGTCAACCAGAGAGAACTGTAGTCTACATAAGTAGAATGGACTAACTTTCAGGAAAGGGTGGCCTTTCCTTCCTGGAGATCTTCAAACAGAGTTGAATGACCATTTATCTGCCACTGAACTTCTGGGATATGGTACCGACTTTTAAAGGCATGCAGTTTTGAGAAGGCAGGGTGTGGTCATTAGCAGCCCATAGGCCTGAATTCAAGTCCATACTTTGTTACTTGTTAGCTGTATAAATTTGGGCAAGTCGCTTAACCTCTTATTTTCAATTTCTTCTTCTACAAAATAGAAATAATACCTGCAAGCACAAGATCCAGACCAAATATTTACCATACCTACCCCACAGACATGGTGTAAGGAAACTGCTTTGTAAACCTGATGCTCTCTATGAGTACATGATATTATTCTTTTTTGGTGCTTTTACGTACAAATATTTACTTCAGATAGTATAATCACAAATATACAAAATTACTCCTCAGATACAGGAGGGGCATAATCTTTCTCCCTCCTCCCCATTCTTTGTATTGCCTTAGTCTCTGGGGAGGGAAAAGGACTAAACATATGATGCAAAATGTGAAGACTTTTCCTATTGGAATGGGTGGAGAATAATTTGTTCCAACAGTCATGAAGGCAGCTGAAGCAGGCTCTGTGTAGCAATTAGAGCTTGGTCAGACATCAATATTAACGGGAACAAGGCAATTTGTCAGTTTGTCACACATTATTATGGCTGTCAAGTTTTTGTGGGATAGCCTGCAACAAAATTCTTTTCCATAAAAGCCCCTTTAATTTCTAAATGAACTGAGAAAGATGTTCCAAACTGAATTTAGGAGAATTACTTTTTATTCCTATAGCAAACTTAAAAGGTTGCTAAAGATTCACTAAGAATATTTCGCATTCATAGAGTGCGTTAAAATTTACAAAAGGCTTGAAGTAAGTGGTTTTATTCCCATTTTACATATGAGGATATTGAGGCTTATGGAAGCTATGAATCTTGTCTACAGTGACACAGCTAGTACAACTCATACTAAGGACTCAAATCCCAGGTTCCTGACCCTCAGATCAGTGCTCTTCTTAAACTGGAGAATAAAAGGAAGACTCAAATTAACCTCAGATTTCTTCTGGGAAGGGTTTCTGCTAGAAATTTTGTTTGATATCTGGGACATAAAATTTCAAGTCAGCATCTTGGATTTGAGACAGAGAATTCCTGGGGCTTACTTTCTTGTGGGACCAGCCAGTTTGTAATTTGATCAGGACAATTCTGACTTCTAGCGTGCAGAGGAGATTGTGGAGAATAATAAATTTGAATGCAGCATTGTTTCCATTACTGAATGACCAGCTAACACTTTTTAAAATTTTAAACAAACATTTGTCAAATGAAATAAGGTAACTGAAAGTTATGTGATTAAAGTGCTATTAAATGGAAGCTATTATTGCTATTATGACACTTTCAAGATCCCAACCCAATCTCAAGAATTGAATGGGGGTAGGGGGGAAAAAGCTTCAGAAGAATAAGGAACATTTTACCAGTCAGATCTGTAGGAAAGTGAAGAATTCATAACCAGACAAAAGGTAGAGAGTACTATGAAATGTAAAATAGATACATTTGACTACACTAAAATAAAAAACCTTTGTACACACAAAACCAATGCAACCAAGATTAGAAGGAAAAAGAAAGCTGGGAAACAATCTTTACAGCAAATGTCTCCAATAAAGGCCTTACTTCTCAAATATATAGAGAACCAAGTCAAATTTATAAGGCTATAAGCCATTCCCCACAATAAATAGTCAAAGAATATGAAGTGTTCGCAGGAAGAAATCAAAGCTATCTATAGTATACAAGGAAGCACTGAAAGGGTCATGAGTGGAAAAAGTTGGAGAAGTCCTTCTCTAAATCACTTTTGATTCAAGAAATGTAAATTAAAACAATTCTGAGGTACTACCTCACACCCATCAGATTGGCTAATATGACAGAAAAGGAAAATGATAAATACTGGAGAGGATGTGGGAAAATTGGGACACAAATGCACTGCTATTAGAATTGTGAACTGATCCAACCATTCTAGAGAGCAATTTGGATCTATGCCCAAAGGGAAACCAAACTGTGCATACCCTTTGACCCAGAAATATCACTACTAAGTCTGGACCCCAAAGAGATCATCAGAAAGGGGAAAAGACCTACGTGTACAAGAATATTTATAGCATCTTCTTTTATGGTGGCAAAATATTGGAAACTGGAGGGATATCCATCAACTGGGGAATGACTGAACAAACTATGGTACATGAATGTAATGAAATACTTTTGTGAAACAAGAAATGATGAACAGGCAGATTTCAGAAAAACCTGGAAATACTTGTACGAACTAATGCAAAGTGAAATGAGCAGAACCATGAAAACATTGTACACAGTATCAGCAACATTGTGTTATGATCAACTACGAATGACTCAGCTCTTCTCACCAACACAATGATCCAAGACAAGTGCAAAGGACTCACTAAGGAAAATGCTCTCTACATCCAGATAAAGAACTGATGGTTGTTGAATACAGATCAAATCATTTTTTAAAATTTACTTTATTCTTTTTCATGCTTTTTTCCCTTTTGAGCTGTTTCTTTCCAAACTGTGACTAATATGGAAATATGTTTTACATGATAGCACATGTATGACCTATATCAAATTGCCTACCATTCTTGGAAGAGGGAAGGAAAGGGAAAAAATTTGGAAGTCAAAATGTTGTAAAAATGAGTGCTAAAATTGTCTTGACATGTAATTGGGGGGAAAATAAAATATATTAATTTTTTTAAAGTAGGTTCAGTTATACAAGCTAAACTAAAACAATTAAGTGTCAGGAATCCTAGTCACATTAAGACAAGTAAGCATAGGTCTTTGTCTACCTTTTACCTCCAGTTCTAGCTACATATGGAGAAGGGGGGATATTAAATAAGGGTGAGAGGAGGGGAGAAGAAAGAACCAGGATCATCTTTGCTGGCTCAAGTCCAAGTATCATAAGATCACAAAGGAAAAATAATGCTATGAATAAAAGGGAGAATTCATTTTTTCTGAATCAGATTAAGATTCAAGTTCTCTTAAAGAGATAGAGAAAAATTCTTAGGGGATCCTGGGTAAATGATTCACTGAAAATCTCAAAATATCAGAGTTGAATGAAACATTAAAAGTCATTCTAATAAATATATACCTGAACAGAAATCCCTTCTTTTAATAATTTGTTATCCAGTCTCTACCTGAAAATGGCCAATGATAAAGATTTTCCTCCTTCATACACACTTTTCAACGGCTTGAATTGTAAGGAAAATTTACTTTATATTTATCCTAAATATGCCTTTCTGCAGCTTCTATCAAGGGCTCCTAGTTTTTGCTCTCCTTTAGGAGAAGTGGAACAAATCTAATCTCTCTTCCATAAAGATACATTTAAAAACACTGATGTTTTCCCTAAATTGTCTCTTCTTTGGGTTAAACATTCTCAGTCCCTTCAAATGATTCTCATATAGCATCACCTTCAGTTGCTTTATCATCCTTACTGCCTTTGCCTTTAATATTTCATTAATGCAGAGGTTCTTAATCAGAAATCCATGAACTTGTTTTTTTCTAAAATATTATAATAACTATTTCAATGTAATTGCTTTCCCTTGAAATTCTAGGCATTTTATTTTATGCATTTAAAAACATGCTTCTGCAAAAGGGTTCATAGGTTTCACCTGACTGCCAAAAGGGTCTGTGCTGCATACAAAAATGTTAAGGACTCCTACATTAAGGTAAATAAACTGTAATAATACTGAAGATTTCCTCCAGTAGATGGAATTTCTTCTCTCTTAGCTTAATATGCTCCCTAGAATCAATTGTGGATCCAGGAATTTTTATAAGAATTCCAGATACTCCTATTCCAAGGTGCCAGACCCTGTGCTAAATGCCTTATAAATTTTATCTAATTTTGTCCTGGAGAAGGATAAAATCCCCTCCACTCCTTCCATCAACTAAATTTCAGCATAAATATTCTCAAAAATGTGGTCTCCCAGTTCTACTACCTGAATCTGCCCCAGTAATATAATGTCTATGTCAGCAACTAGTGACAGGATGCCTCCTGAGTGACTCCAACTGGAGAAGAGGCAAATTCCCCCTTGGAGTCATACTGACCCCTCACCTCCAGAGTCTGATTTGCAAAGATTCTCCTTAATCATTCCTACTATACTTCTCAGCACTGAGTTCCAAAAACAATTTCTAGCAGGCAAAATTTAAGTTTTTCTGAATCCAAAGTAAAGAGAACTCTGAAGGTTTATTTATTATCTGAAGATGTCCCACTTGCCTAATGAATGATTCATTAGAATGGTTCATTAGAATCATTATTCTGTAATAACAGAATATTGTATATGTAATATTGTATATTATAATAATATACATATATAATATATAATAATATATTATTATATAATATATAATATATAATATATAATAAAATATAATATAATAATGTAATATTGTATATCTTTTTATTATATTCTTCAATAACTGTCTATCCTTATACTCTGAAGTATTTGACTGACTTTAGCAATTCATATGAATATATAACATCCATTACCAACAAATTAAACCAATTTTCCAAGGTTTTATTTAGCTGCTATTTCTTAGCTGAGGGAAAAAAAAAAGAAGAGAAAGAAAGAAGAAAGAGAGAGAGAAAGAGAGAAAGAAAGAAGGAAAAAGAGAAAGAAAGAAGGAAAGAAGGAAAGAGAGAAAGGAAGAAGGAAAGAAAGAGAAAGAAAGAAGGAAAGAAAAAGGAAGAAAGAAAGAAAGAAGGAAAGAAAGAAAGGAAGAAGGAAAGAAAGAAAGGAAGAAAGGAAGAAGGAAGGAAAGAAGGAAGGAAAGAGAGAAGAAAAGAAAAAGAAAGAAGGAAAGAAAAAGAAAGAAAGAAGGAAAGAACAGGAAAGAAAGAAGGAAGGAAGGAAAAAAGGAAGGAAGAAAAGTTGGTTTAAAAACAGAGGCTCTATTAATAGCATGAAAATTTAGAGAGAAAAAAAACCCACCAGATAGTTAAAACAACTGGGAAATATTTCAAACAAACTCTCCACAGACGAGTACACAACAATACAACTGCCAGAAAGAAAGTTCTCTTTGGCTTATCCACGTGATTAGGAAACAATAGTGATCTTACTCTGGCTGGCCTTCCCATTTGGCTCTGTTACATAAACTCACCCCTGACTTAAAGTTTTTGTTATGACTCCTTTCAATATGTTGCAGTCAGGCTAGTTCCCCTCATCCCATTAAAAAGGTATATAGCAAGTAGGAGTCACACTATTTTCTTAAGTAGCCTGCAGAGTTTGAAATCCAGAGTTAACAATATGTGCTCTGTTACTCCACAAGTTTGCCATAAAACAGGCTGTAATCTTTGCCAGGAGTATGCTGTCCATTCCCAGGAGGTTTACTGCCCTGAGGAACACTTTAGGCTGCTTAATCGGCTGCTCAGCCTTTCCCTTATAAGGCATTTTCACTTCACCACAATGGAATGACAGCCTCTCCAAGTGCAAGCCTGTCGGGACCAGATGACAAGTAACAATTTACCCCACTTTTAGGGCCGAGTTTATGCTATCTGCCATGAACTGTTCCCCTTCAAGCCTTCACCATGATAAAGACTTCAGGAATGCGAAGGGTTGGGGACCTGGGAAGCATTAAGTCTGCAAGAACTAGCTCTACTTTTGAAGTCACTGTAGATTAACAAAGGGGAGTGAATACGAAGAATATGACAGGGAGGACAAAAGGAAAACTAGAATCCAGTAACTTTAGAGCGAGAAAAGGAACTTTAGAGATCTTTTAATGCAAGGTTTCTTTACCTGGGATCTTTGAAATTACTTTTAAAAAATATTTTTATAATGATATTTAAGTTTTTAAAATTGTTTTTATTAATGCCTTTTATTTTTTACATCATCATCATTTTCCTCAGTATCATTCCCCTTTCCCTTCCAGAGAGTCATCCATATGACATAAAATATTTTTTAAGGACAAAAAACAAGAAAAGGAAGAGGAAACAATCAGTACAACCAATTAATACATTGAAGAAGTCTGATAACATGTTCAATGTGCAACACTTATGGACCTACCACCTCCAGAAAGGGTGCCTTGATGGGGGCCTCTCATATCTCTTCATTTGAGTCATTCTTGATCTTTATGATCTTGCTACATTCACTTTTGGGCTTTATGTATGGTTCTTTCCATTTATAGATAACTGTATTTCAATTGCTTTGCCTTGTAATCCTATATATTTTATGTCAGCTACTTAAAGTCATTTTTCTGAGTAGGGTACACAGCTTCATCGGACTGTTGAAATGGTCTATGATGCAAAAAACAAGTTAAGAATCTGTAATCAGCTATAATCTGATTATATATCAATTTATATAAAACTGATATCCAGGAAAGTTAAGTGATTTGTTAAAAATCACAAAGCTAGTGGAGCAGCAGTACTAGGACTCAAATGATTTGAACTATACTATTAGGTATATGAAAACAAACAAATGAATGAATAAATGAATGAGTAACTGACTAATTGAAGAACTGGTGGTTTGCTGTGCCAATATTGGTCTAAGCTAATGTTTTATGAATGTAAACAACAAAATTCAGGTAAATGTTAAGATAAAGCTGCCAAAACTTGTTTTTTCACTCCAATACCCCCTAAAAATGAGATTTTAACTACCCCAAATGGGAAATGCATAAAAGTAAATACATTGAACCTTATTATCACCATACCTTAAAGACCTTAGTGCGATGCAAAACTGTTGCCTGACAGAGGTAGAAAGAACCCAGAAACCAACTTATCCAGCAGATACTGGATCTTCTTCCCAAATAGAAAGAAGATATGGTGGCCAAAGGCATCACAGGTTTAGAATATAAGTTCATTTGCAAGAATGAAAAGAAGGTTGTAGAAGATTGTAAATAGTATTGCTTTAGAAATATCAAAGGACAGTTGCATGGGGAATTAAACTTCAAATAACAGAATGATAGGATTTAGAATTGAGAGAGACTTAGAAGACATTTAATCAAAACTACTCATTTTACAGATGAGGAAACTTCAGTTCAGAGACATTCAAATTCAAGTTGAGTTCAGATTAAATTTTTTTGCTACTATGTGAACTTGTCTTTCACATGAGACCTAGCTAAATCAGAACATCCTAAGAAAAATCTGTTGGGAGTTTTCTTGGCAAAGATACTAAAGTGGTTTGTCATTTCCTTCTCTAATTATCATTTTCTTCTCCAGAATAAGACCTTAGAGGAAGCTTATTAGTTATATATTAAATTTTTTATTGAATTAAATTAATATGGGAAGATTAGTGTCAGTTACTCAAAAGACTATTTTTTAAAGAAATTCAGTGTCACTACATTAAGCACTTCCAGGCATCAATAATAATAACAATAACAAAAAATAATAATTGTATACAGCACTTTATATTCTTCAAAACCCATACATATGATCTTTTGTCCTCACAAAATTGTAAATCTGTTTTATAAACAAGGAAACTGAGACACAAAGAGAATATGACTTATGAAAGTCTCGCTAAGTCAATGGCAGAAATTGGACTGGAGAGAGATTTCCTGGCTGTTATTACAGTGATTTTTGACACCTACTGTATTAAGCTTTTCTTTTTTATACCTTTATATATTTATATATTTTATATATTTTTATACTTTTTTATATTCTGTTTTACCCAGTTACTTCTAAAAACAATTTTTAACATTTTTTTAAACTTTGAGTTCCACATTCTCCCCCTTCTTTCTTCTCCACCCCTCCTCATTGAGAAGGCAAGCAATTCAATATAAGTTATACATGTGTAGTCATGCAAAACAGGTCCATAATGATCATGTTGGGAAAAGAAAACAGACAAAAAAAGCTCAAGAAAAACAGAGTAAAAAGCAAGTATACTTCAGTCTGTATTCAGACACCATCAGTTCTTTCTCTGGGGATGGATAACATTTTTCATGCTAAGTCTTGCAGACCTGTCTTAGATCATTCTGTTGCTGAGAATAGTTAAGTCATTCATGGCTGATCATCTTACAATATTGTTGTTACTTTGTACATAGTACATCTCATTTTGCATCAGCCAATGCAATTCTTTCCAGGTTTTTCTGAGAGCATCTTGCTCATCACTTCTTATAGTACAATAGTATTCGATCACTATCACATAACACAGCTTATTCAGCCAGTCCCCCATTGATGGGCATTCCACCAGTTTCTAATTCTTTGCCCCCAGAAGAGAGCTGCTAGAAATATTTTTTGTACATATATGTCTTTTTCCTTTTTGTTTTTTGTCTCTTTTGTTATACAGACCTAGCAGTGATATTTCTAGGTCAAAAGGTATGCCTGGTTTTATAGCCCTTTGACCATAGTTCCAAATTTCTGTACAGAATGGTTGAATCATTTCACAACTCCACCAACAATGCATTAATGTCTCCAATATTTCTCATTTACCCTTTCTGTCCTATTAGACAATCTAATAGGTATGAAGTAGTACCTCAGATGTTTTAATTTGCATTTCTCCAAACAATAGTGAGAATATTTTTTATATGGCTATAGATAGCTTTGATTATTTCATCTGAAAACTGATTATATCTTTTGACTATTTATCAATTGGGGAATGAATATTATTTTTATTAACTTGATCTTTTTCTTCATATGTTTGAGAAATGAGGTCTATTGGAGAAACTTACTTTAAATTTTTTTTTCACAGTTACTGTTGCTAATTGTATTTCCTTCCATCCTATTCCCTCCTCTCTATTCAGTTCTCTCTCTCTCCAGTCACTCTGCCCCTCCTCAGAAGTCTTTTGCTTCTGACTACCCCCTCTACCAATCTGCCCTCCTATTACACTTTCCCTTTTTCTTATCTTGTTCCCCTTATGCCCTTACGGTAAGATAGATTTCTATACCCAATTGCACGTATATGTTATTCCCTTTCTGAGCCATTTCTGATGAGAGAAAGGTTCACTCACTCCTCTCTCTTTCCCTCCCATATAAAAGCTTTTGCTTGCCTCTTTTATGTGAGATAATTTACCCCATTCTATTTCTCTTTCTACCAGCACATTCTTCTTTCACTTCTAAATTTTATTTTTTTAGATGTCATTCCTTCATATTCAACTAACACCTGTGCCCTCTGTCTATATATACTCCTAACTACCCTCATAATGAGAATAATCTTATGAGTTACAAATATCATCTTCTCTATAGGAATGTAAATGATTTAAACTTATTAAGTTCCTTATTATTTTCATTTCCTGTTTACCTTTTTATGCTTCTCTTGAGTCTTGTATTTGAAAGTCAAATTTTCTATACAGCTCTGGTCTTTTCATCATAAATGCTTGAAAATCTTCTATCTCATTGAATGTCTATTTTTTCCCTTGAAGAATTATACTCAGTTTTCCTGAGGAGGTGATTCTTGGTTGCAATCCTAGCTCCTTTGCTCTCTGTAATAACATATTCCAAGCCCTTCAATCTTCTAATGCAGAAGCTAATAAATCTTGTGTTATCCTGACTGTGGCTTGAAAATACCTGAATTGTTTCTTTCTGGCTGCTTGCAATATTCTCTCCTTGAACTGGGAACTCTGAAATTTGACTGTAATATTCTTGACAGTTTTCATTTTGGGTTCTCTTTTAGGAGGTGGTCGGTGGATCCTTTCAATTTTTATTTTAGCCTCTGATTCTAGAATATCAGGACAGTTTTCATCAATAATTTATTGAAAGATGATGTCTAGCCTCTTTTATTTTTATTATGGCTTTCAGAAAGTCCAATAATTTTTATGTTATCTCTCCTGGATCTATTTTCTGGGTCAGTTATTTTTCTTTTTTTAAAACATTAATTAATTAATTTTTAGTTTTCAATATTCATTTCCACAAGATGTTGAGCTCCAAATTTTCTTCCCATCTTATTCCCCACCCCAAGATGTCATGCATTCTGATTACTCCTTCCCCCAATCTGCCCTCCATTCCATCACCCCCCACTCTTGTCCCCTTCTGCCTTACTTTCTTGTAGGGCAAGATAGATTTCTGTACTCCATTGCCTGTATGTCCTATTTCTCAGTTGCTTATAAAAACAACTTTGACATTTGTTTTTAAAGCTTTGACTTCAAAATTCTCTTACTTCTTCCCTTCCCACCCACTGTCATTGAGAAGGCAAGCAATTCAAAAGAGATTATACATGTGTAGTTAGGCAAAAACACTTACATAATAGTCATATTGTGAAAGACTAGCTATATTTCCCTCCATCCTATCATGCTCCCCATTTATTCTATTTTCTCCTTTGTCTCTGTCCTTTTCAAAAGTGTTTTCTTCTGACTCCCCCTTCTCCCAATCTGCCCTTCCTTCTATCCCTTCCTGCCCTTATTCCCCTCCCCCTAACTTTCCTGTAGGATAAGATACTCAATTGAGTGTGTATTTTATTCCCTCTTTAAGTCAAATCCAATGAGAATAAGGTTCACTCATTTCCTCTCACCTTCCCCCATTCTCCTCCATTGTGAAATTTTTTCTTGTCTCTTTTATGTAATTTACCCCATTCTATCTCTCCTTTTCTTCTTCTCCCAATATATTTCCCTCTCACCCCTTAATTTCAGTTTTTAGATATCATCTCTTCATATTCAACTCATCCTGTGTCAACTATCTATCTATCTATCTATCTATCTATCTATCTATCTATCTATCTATCTATCTATCTATCCATCTATCTATCTCTATCTGTCTATCTGTCTGTCTGTCTCTCTGTCTGTCTAATATTCTCCAACTACCTTAATACTGACAAATGTCTCATGAGTTACAAATATCATCTTTTCATGAAGGGACGCAAACAATTCAACTTTAGTAAGTCCCTTACGGTTTCTCTTTCCTGTTTATCTTTACATGCATCTCTTGATTCTTATATTGGAAAGTCAAATTTTCTGATCAGTTCTGGTCTTTTCAACAAGAATGATTGGAAGTCTTCTATTTCATTGAAATGCCATGTTTTCCCTTGAAGTATTATACTCAGTTTTTCTGAGTAGGTGATTCTTGTTTTTAATCCTAGCTCCTCTGACCTCCAGTGTATCATATTCCAAGCCCTTCAATCCTCTAATGTAGAAGTTGTTAGATGTTGTATTATCCTGATTGTATTTCCATGATACTCAAATTGTTTCTTTCTGGTTGCTTCCAATATTTTTTTTCTTGACCTGGGAGGAGGGGGGAGATGGGAATTCATCCTGTGTATGTGTGTGTGTCTCTCTCTATATATAAACGTATATACATATTCATATATATACACATATATACACACATATTCATATATATATATATATATACATATATATGTATACACACACATACATACATTCCCTCCAACTATCCTAATACTGAGAAAAGTCTCATGAGTTACAAATATCATCTTTTCATGTAGGAATATAAATAATTCAACTTTAATTCAAACCTTATGGTTTCTCTTTCCTGTTCACCTTTTCATGCTTCTCTTAATTCTTCTATTTGAAAGTCAAATTTTCTATTCAGCTTTGAGCTTTTGAAAATGAATGCTTGGAAGTCCTTATTTCATTGAAGTTACATTTTTGTCCCTGAAGTATGATACTTAGTTTTGTTGGGTAGGTGATTCTTCATTTTAATCCTATCTCCTTTGACTTCGGAAATATCACATTCCAAGCCCTCTGATTCCCTTAGTGTATATTGTGCTAAATCTCGTGTTATTCTGATTGTGTTTCCACAATACTTGAACTGTTTCTTGCTGACTGCTCATAATATTTTCTCCTTGACCTAGAACTCTGGAATTTAGCTACAATATTCCCAGGAGTTTTCCTTTTTGGGATCTCCAGGTGGGGATTAGTGGATTCTTTCCATTTCCATTTTATACTCTTGTTCTAGAATATCTGGGCTGTTTTCCTTGATAATTTCATCAAAGATGACATCTAGACTATTTTTTTGATTATGGCTTTCAGGTAACACAACAATTTTTAAATTAGCTCTCCTGGATCTATTTTCCTGGTCAGTTGTTTTTCCAATGAGATACTTCATATTGTCTCATAAAGTCCTTAGCTTCCAATTGCTCCCTTCTAATTTTTAAGGAATTATTTTCTTCAGTGACCTTTTGGACCTCTTTTTCCATTTGGGCAATTCTTCTTTTTAAGGCATTCTTCTCTTCATTGACATTTTGGACCTCTTTTCCCATTTGGGTTAGTCTAATTTTAAAGCTGTTATTTCCTTCAGCATTTTGATGGGTTTTCCTTAGTAAGCTGTTGACTCATTTTTCATGAGCTTCTTGCTTCACTCTCATTTCTCTTTGACTTTGTTGTCTTCTCTTTTTTGATCTTCTTTGTTACCAAAGTAAGATTCTATAGTCTGAGCCTTTTTTATGTTATCTTCTCATCTTCCCACCTAAATACTTGACTTTCTAGCTCTTTGTCAATGTAGGATGCTACTTTCAATGGAGGTGGAGGGGTGGAGGTGGTGTACTGTCCTAGATTTCAGGGGTTTTGTATCAGCTGCTTGATCCTTCACTGTCTGGGTCCCAGAGCTCCATAAGGAGTAGCTGTTACTGCTGCTGCCACTGCCGCTGCCATCACTTCCCCCACCCCAGGGCTGGGGCTAGACCCCAGTCTGACCATGCTCTTCTTTCACCCAGGCCCCACAGAGTTTTTGCCACAGATTTATGCCATGTTTGGCGTTTGTGGGTTGAGAAGTCTGGAAACAGCCACAGGTGTCAGTGATTCAGTCCCCCAAGGCCTGATCCAACCCTGTCTGTTCTGGCATGGCCCATGCTAGACTGTGCTCCACTCCCAGTTAGGTGTCATATTCTCTTCCTGACAACTTTGCAGGTTGTTTTGGGCTGGAGATTTGTTTCACTCTGTCATTTTGTGATTTTTGTAGCTCTAGAATTTGTTTAGAATCATTTATTTTATAGGTATTTAGAGTGGTTTGGGGGGAAATCTCAAGCAACTCCCTTCTTTTACTCTGTCATCTTAGCTGTACCCCATCAATTATTTTTCCAATGAGACATTTCACATTGTCTTCTATTTTTCCATTCTTTTGGTTTTGTTGTTTCTTGATTTCTCACAAAGTCCTCAGCTTCCATTTACTCCATTCTAATTTTTAAGGAATTATTATCTTCAGTGAGCTTTTGGGCCTCCTTTTCCATTTGGCCAATTCTGCTTTATAAGACATTCTTTTCCTCATTTGGTTTTTAGATCTCTTTTATCATTTGACCTAGTTTATTTTTTAAGGTGTTATTTTCTTGCATCACTCTCATTTCTCTTCCCAATTTTTTTTCTCCTTCTCTTACTTGATTTTAAAAATACTTTTTAAGCTCTTCCATGGTCTAATACCAATTCATATTTTTTTGGAGATTTTGGATGTAGGAACTTTGACTTTGTGGTCTTCTTCTGAGTATGTGTTTTGATCTACCTTGTCACCAAAATTTTTTCCATTGTTTGTTCGTTTTGCAAGACTATTACCTGACTTTTAACTGTTTGTTAAAGTAGGGCTCTGCTTCCAGGGTGGAGGTGTATTGTTCCAAGCTTCTGGGGTTTTGTGAAGCTGTTTTCACTAAACTAGAAAATGGGGCTAATAAGGACCTGTTCTTCCAAGGTGGTATAATCTAAGGCAGATCTGCATAACTTGCAAACTTCTTTGGGACACAGATAGGTTAGACTAGAGAGAGAATGATGGTTTTTCATGGATTTCATGACAAAAAACTGAGTACACAACCCTAAACTTTTCATGGGCCTCCTAAAATCCTTTGATGGGGCATATGTTGTGCAGGCCTAATCAAAGGAGAAGTGTTTACCAGTCTTTTCATCTGTGCTCTGGTCTTTGAGTGACCACAAGCTCTCTTTTCTGCCCTGGAAGTGTGAAAAGTATCCCCCCTTCACTGTTACTGCAAGCTCTGCTATGCTAGTGCTCCTCCTTGCCCTAGGACTGCCACCCATGACTGGGACTTGGATTCAAGTGTGGACAAAGCAAGATAGTCTTGCCTCAATGTTAGCAAAATGACCCCTGTAATCTTCTTATGACCAGTTGCTCAACCCTCTTACCCTGTGGGCTTAGAGCTCCAGAAGCAGCTGTTGCCCCTGGCACTGTTGATTCAGTAACTCCCAAGGCCTGCTCTTGGTTTGCTGGGGCTAGAGCTGAGCCTCTCCTCCCTCTTTCAATGAATGTTTGGAAATACAGATATGGGAGTGGATTTCATGCATATGACATATCTTCATGGTATCTCTCTCTCAACTGACTTTTGTCAATCTAAATACCATATCTAAGATACCATATCAATCTGCATAGAAATGGTGGGAGTAAATTAGATTCCCCAGGGATATAAAGAGAAAAGAAGGCCATACATAGAAACTTTTCTCCTCTCTCTCCACAGAGGATTAAGAAAAGGACAAAGGTCCTTCAAAGGACAGAGAGAAGGAATATTTAGAGAAACAGAAGGAGAACCAAGAGACTATAGGTAAATGAAAAGGAATAAGAATTTCTATGGTACTTACTATATGCCAGGCACTGTCCTGAGCACTTTTACACTTATTTGATCCTCAAAACCACCCTACAATAAGGATGCTATTATTAGCCCCATTTTCTAGTTTAGGAAACTGTGTGTTGTTAGTGAAATCAAAGCAGAAAGAATCTAGAGAGAATGCATAGTCAGCATTCTCAAATACAGGAGGGAGATAAAAAGAATGGCTTTAAACCGATCAAAGGATTGGGTTCTTAAGAGGTCTCTGGTGACATTTGAGAATGAAGTTTCAGGAGAATAGTGGTGATGAAAACCAAATGGCATGAGGTGGAGGAGACAATCAAGAACCAGGGATGTTGAATGGGGATAACTTTTTGAAGCAGTTCATGAGCAAAGGAGAGATGTAAGGTGGCACCTGGATATGGTAAAGGGACCAAAGGAAGACTTTTTCAGGATTAGGCAGATTTGAGAAGGCAGATAGACAAAAGTCAATTGAGAGAGAGAGATACCATGAAGATATGTAAACAGAAGGGATGACCGCTGGAACGGGAGGAGGTGGGAGGGAATGATATCACCTGCACAAACAGAAGCATCAGCACAGTGAGAAGTAGAAATAATCTCTTTTTCACAACTCACAAAAGTGATCTGGGAAGAAAATGAGTAATGATATTGATAGGTTTTGTGGAATGGAAGAGGGGAGTTAAGAAAATTTAATCTGGTGACTTTAATTTTCTCAGAAAGTTAAATTATCTGCATGAATTGGAGATGTAGTTGCGAGCTTGAAGACAGAAAGGTTTGGAATCATCATTGCAGGGAATAACGTAGGGAGTCAATAAGGGTAAAATAGGATTACTGAGTAGCAGCAAAAGTCCAGACCAGATTACTATACACTACAACTACAATTTTGTGACTTTGCACTAATGCTCTATATTTAAAGGAACTTACAATTTACTATAGAAATTTTATTGCAAGCAATATTCCACCCAATTAAAAAAACTATGCTAAGCAAAGTACATTATTATTCCTGTCTTTCTTTGTGAGTATTGTCTTAAAAGTAATCAGCACCAGGACAAATACTTGAAGCAAAAGTGACCAAAATTGACTGGTTCAGCACTAAGGTGGTAGGTAACAATGGTGTCTTTACAGCTAGTCTGCAACTTCCTACTGTTGTGGCAGTGTATGGGTCATTATTAGGAATATTTCAGGCAGAGGAAAGGCTGTTACCAGCGCCAACAGATTTAATTAGACTGGCTCGCCTTTGTACATTTAGGCACAGTGAAACTAAAAGCTCTTTTCCATATCTCTGGGATATGGAAAAGGATGCCATTCAATTGTCTTGGATTCCAAACAGTCCAGATGACCTTGCATACAAGAGTAAGGAGAAGACCACAGCAGAGAGTAATTTTAAATTTAGGCTTCTGCCCTCATGTAATGGTAATTTAAATGGGAGAATCTTTCCCATTCATTAATAGGTCCATGTGACCTCCTTAAATCACATGGGAGCCTTAGTCCCATGTGGTGGGAGGAACTTACTGAATGGGTGGAATAGGAAGGATAGAACAAAGCTAGGAGGAAGTTGGACAGGCTAGTCAAAGCTGAGAAAGACACAGTCAAGCAAACAGCTAGGCTTGTGAGTGTTTGTTTGTGGGAAGGGAGGGGTGGGGGAATGGGGGAAGGCTTGGGAATAGCTTTGTCCCCTGCAGTGCTAATGTGTATTGACTTCCTGGTTACTATGACTAATATGGTTTTCTGGTTTGGGGATTTGGCTTTCTGGTGTCTGAATAAATGTTTATCTTCTGCCTTCTATATGGAAAGTCTGTTATACTTCGTGATCGAGAACTATGCTGGCATATTCATAGTCACCACCAGTGCTGTGAATATTTCCTTGGTGATACACCTAGATGTGGAAGTAATAAGAAAAGAAGGTATGAGACGCAGCAAGGAAGGAAAGTGTAGGAACCAGCAATCTATTGTTGCTGGCAGAAGTCATAGGAGCAGAGCAAGGGATATGATTGCAGTGTCCATTAGCATTGCCCAGTCTTTTAAGAGAACAAAAAGTAATAGTCATGGTGGGTGGGAGAAGTACTAGACATGAGAGTCAAGAGACACGAGACTTTTTACCTGTGTAGAACAGGAAGCCCTAGAGAAGAAAGACAGAGAATTGTAGAATCTCAAAATTGAAAGGAATCAAAAAACCATCTAGATTAGCCCATACATATCTGAAAAAATCCACTATTTAATATACCAAACAAGTAGACATTTAGGTTGTTGTTTTTAAAAGACCTTTAGTAAAGTCTCACTATCCCCTGAGGCAGCCTGTTCCATCCTTGGACAGCTCTAATTATCAGGAAGCCTTTGCATACAATAAACCTAAATTTCTTCCTATACAGTTTTCATCCATTGTTCCTAATTCAGCTCTTTGGGTTCCTATTTCTGCTCTTTGCCATATTTCACCACATAAACATCAACACCATGTAATTGTCACACCCTATTTTTTTTTCCAAGTACAAAAATTGATCTATGGTCTTTCATCACAAGATCGATGTATGATATATTTCTGTTAGTCATGCTGCTTAAAAGGTAAACAGAGCAGCAATGCATTCACCAGTGGCATATGGATACACATTTACACATTGTGAGCCCAGAGTCTAGAATTCTCAGTGTATGTACATTGTCAATATTCAATTTCAATATATATTCACTGCATTCTTATCTTATACTGCAGACAGTTTAGTAGTAAATGACTTTTAAGTAATACTGGAACAATTTTTTTTTTAAGCTTCACGTAATGGTCATACCCCACTAAGTTTGCAAAAAAGCAAAAAAAAAGGCATAAAATCGGCTACAATTATATGGTAAAATACAGTAAAACAAGTCTGGGTAAATACACATTATTGCAGGGGATTTTGTACATAGCAACCTGAATACTATCTCTAATTTTATTACTCTTTAGCTATGTGGTCTCAGTCAAATCTCTTTCTTCTTTGGGTTTCAATTTCCTCATCTATAAAATGAGGAGAAGGGATTAGAATTGAACTATCTAAGACAAAATATAGGTCATGCTCCCACCACTTTTTGTCCTCAAATCCCATCTGTATATTATTCAGCTCTTGGTCCCTTTGCTCTGTCAAAAAATGTTGGGAAATTATTAAGGTTTTAGAAAGAAAAATGAAACTTTATACAGTAGTAGAAGGAACAAATAAGCATCATTTGCAATTTTTGTTTTGGGGACTTAGGACTGAAAACAACAAGGACTAACAGAGGTAGATAGGCACAGGTGGTCATTGACACAGGCAGGTTTATGCCACTGCTAACAGCTACCACAGTGGAACTCGAGTTTCCAACCAAGCCTAGGGCATTTTGCTTGTCTTTGTATGAGGAAGTCAACATGACTCCTAATTAGCCGAAAGAATGCCAAATGAGACATGACAGAGGACCTGTGGAAGGGGCAGATTTGATGCCACAGCTTCTTGGAGGAGAGACACTTGTGGCTCCACACTGTTTGGATTAGAGATATGTCTGGTTCTAGACACTCTTCTGGGGAGAAACACATAAAAAGACTTTGGAAGCTCAGGTTATGATAGGCTTATCAAGAAGTCATGCTTCTTCATTCCATTTCCAATTTCGACAGGATCACTTGACTGGTGGGAGAACACTTGGTTTTGTCCTTCATGCTCAAAGAGGATCAAAATGACATCACTATATGGGGGTCAAAGTACACTGTGTCTGTCTGTGACTGGTTGGGCCAATATGAACTAGGAAGGCTCTACCATGGATTGAGCACAAATAATTCATATGAACATTTGGAACGACTCCAAATTTGCACATCTCTCATTTCTAGACAGACTGTACTTGAATCTTAGCAAAGCTTTTGACAAGTTCTCTACTAATATTCCTGTGTAAAAGATCAAGAGATAAAAATAATAGCCATGAGTCTTCCCCAACAAGTAAAAGCATGGGACAAAGTCCTTCCTTATAGACTAAATGAAGATATGGAGGTGACCTATTTATGCGGATTAAGGACTAGATTCAATGAATAGTTATAGTCATCCTCAACTAGAGAGAAATCTGTAATGCAATGCCCTAAAAACCTGTCCTTGGCGCCAATTAGTTAACATTTTCTAACATTGACCTGAGTGGCATGCTTATCAAATTTGTGGGTGGTACAAACTGGGTAGTATAAAAAGATCTCAACTGGCTAAAGATGATGATCTAAATTCACTAAGATGAAATTTAATAAGGATATATTTAAGTCATTTACTTTCATTTAAAAAAATCAACATCACAAGTGAAGAATAAGGGACACAAAGCTAGTTAATAGTTCAAATGGAAAATTCTGTGGGGTTTAGTGGACCAGATACTCAACAGTGTGGAAGGGCAACAAAAACCAACGAAATAAATAAATCCTAAAGTGATCTCAAAGTGTATAAAGACCGTTTTGAAAATAAGGGAGCTGTGATGGGAGCAGATGGAAGCAGATGGGAGCTCATAGCCACTCCCTACACTTCTGCCTTAGGCTTGCTTTTTCTTAAAGGATATTGAAACCAATTTTGAGACTTGATTGGTTCAAACATCTGTAAGGATCTCCAGGAGAAAGCTGATACTTTGCTAGTGGATGACAATGGACAAGTCAGACAAGTAAGCTTTGCTCAGCTCAAGTAGCTGAGAGTATCCTCAGCACATATTCTTGTTAAATAACCATCTCATGGTAGGACTAAGTAAATTTCCTTTAGTTTAACTGTTGAATTATAATAATTATGATCACTAGCATATATGTAAATAATGCTTTTATGGTTTGCCAAGTACTTTACATATTTTATCTCATCAGGTCCTCACAACCAACCTGGGAGATAGGTGCTGCCTATTCCTACTTTATCCCCATTTTACACATGAGGAATTTAAGACAGAGAGGTTAAGTGACTTGCCCAGGGTTACTTGACTGAGAAGTGCCTGAGGCCAGACTTGAACTCATGTCTTCCTGACTGCAAATCCAGAACTGTATCTACTTTGCCAATAATAGGCAAAGGTGCTTTTAGTTGGTTAAATGACCTATCAGTGTCTCATTTCATTCCAATATCAAAAATAATTAATAAATTTCAGATATTAAAAGTGAATCAAGATACTAATTACAAATTCATAGTTTCCACAAAACTAAGAGGACTATATGTATATATATATATATATATGTATATATGTGTGTATGTGTACATATGTAAGTTTGCATGTCAAAAATAAGATCTGCCCAAAATAAGAAAATTTGTGTTTTCCTGGGGCCTGTCTAAAGATTATCTTTAGTAACCATCCCCCCACAGCAGACACAGACATATATATAAAACACTTTCATACTTCTACACATATATAAATATTTTGAAATGATGAATGACTCAGATGTACATCCAGCTTTTTCCCCAAACATTTTTAAGATGTTTACATTGAAACCAGATGCCCCAGAGACAGAGAGCCCTGCTTTCCGTTGTTACTTTACATTAAATATGCCCACTTTAGATTTTTCTGTAGGTTCTTTGTTTCACTCCCAAGTGAAAAGAATGCTCTTTCTGTTTGATTTTCTTTGCTATCGGTGCGGCAGAACCCCACTGAGGGGATTCCAACCATGTTTTATTTCTACTCTCATCTTTTTTTTTCAGCTGACTTGGCAAAGGTAACATATAATGACTTCAAGGATCATTCTTATTACCAGAGGTAACACATGCTTTCCTCTCTCCTGTCTATAGTCTGGTTTTCTCTTTTCTTTTTTTTTTAAGGTGCATTTTAAAAAATTGCTTGTTTTGAAAGTTTGTAATTACTCTCAAATGGAGAACTGATTTGTTTTTTTTTTCCAGAAACACATTTCACACAAACACACATCATGGATCTAGCTTTGGAAGGGAAATAATGCCGTTGCTTTCCTATTCTTCCAATATGTGATTTGTATGTAGGGAATTCCTGTCTAGCAGCACAGTTCACAGGAGGTTTAATCTGTAGAAATGTATATGGATATTGGCTCAGAGAGCTGTATGTAAAAATGTGTACACCCAAGAGTGCTTTCTTCCTTTCTTAAGTAATCATCTTGTAATTGACCATCAAATGAACCAGAAAGAAAGCCTATCCCAGTCTGGGGAAATAAGCAAATTTGCAAAAGACCTACTAAATAAGCACACCTGCTTCATTTTCTAGTTGAATTTCTGCTTGGCCTAATAAATCAGTTGAATTCATAGACTTAGGATGAGTACAGCACAAAATGCTTTGCAAATGGAACAGAAAAAATAAAGACTAAGAATAGTTCAGGTGTTTCAATGTCTTTGTATTTCTCAGGGCCAGCAGCAATTCCCTGCAGACATGGGCATTCCTTAAATGCTGGCCAGATGGATGGATAGACAGATGGACAGATGACTGTATGACTGATTATTGCTGGGAGTAACTATTTACTAAGCATTTTGCGGGGGCTGAGGTGACTGTTGAGTGAGAGAGAATTCAGTTTAAGCAGAGCCTCTATATATAGGTGAGTTTGAGCAAATCTTCAAGAGATGGCAATTTGCATCTACATCAGTGGAGGGAGTTCCCTCACCAGAATTTTCCCACACTGAAGTAATCACAGGTGCAGAACCTCCCCAGCTGGGTGTCCAGTGGCCAAAGTGCTAGATTTGGCAGGGATTAAACCAGGGATTAAATCCTGCCTCAAACAATTGCTAGGTGTGTGACCCTGGGGTAAATTGCTTGCCTTCTTTCAGTCTCAATTTCCTCATCCCTAAAATGGTCTTGATGGCCTCTAAGGTCCCTTCAATTTATGATCTTACTATTCCCCTTTTAAAAAATTGTTCAAAGTCTCTACAAAAATGTTACTCTAATACTTTGTGTATTAGAATATGGAGGTGATCCTGTCTTCTCAAAGGACACAGAAAGCTCTTTCAGGTTTGATTAACTTTAAGACTTCAGATATGAGCTCAGTATATGTCTGGATAGATGTGTATGTGTGTGTGTGTGTGTGTGTGTGTGTACGTATACATATAAATATATATATTAGTTTGTTTTATTCATTAGTCATGTCCAACTCTTTGTGTCCCTATTTGAGGTTTACTTGGCAGAGATGCTGGAGTGGTCTGACATTCCCTTCTCTGTCTCATTTTACAGTTAAGGAAACTGAGGCAAACAAAGTTAAGTGACTTGCACAGGATGACACAGCTAATAAGTGTTTGAGGCTGGATTTGAACTCAGCTCCTACTAACTCCTGTGCTGGCTCCCTGTCTACTGCACCATCTAGCTGCCCTAACAATTATTAGAGTTAGCATTTAGTCAGAACTTTTAAGATTTGCCAAGCACTATACTCAGGACAAGTCTGTGAGGTAGGTGCTGTTATTATTCTTATTTTAAAGATGATGAAACTGGCTTAGAGAGTGAAGTGATATGCTTTCCCAGACTTTGTCAGCTAGTAAGCTTTGGAGTCAGGATTTCATCTCAGGTCTTCCTAGCTCTCAAGTCCAATACTCTTACTGCATCACCTACCTGCCTTTTAGGGAAATGTGTGTATGTGTGTGTGTCTGTGTGTGTGTGTGTGTGCGTGCACGTGCAGATCAAGACAGAGAGACGGACAGATACATTGACTAACCTAGATAAGTATGGAGAAGATTACATCACTACAATCCTGGCTTCCATATAATAATTTTTTTTTAGCCAAGGCAGGTCATGAGAACTGTTCACCAAAGTATATAGGGTTTGCAGTCTCTGTTGATGGATCTAGAACCTTTTAGAGATTGTACTTCATTATTTTAGCCTTCAAAAACTAAGAATATGATTAGGAGATCTATAATTCAATGATTATTCTCTCAAATCATGTATTTTCTATTATTCTAGCATTGAGTTTATTTTTGTAAAACTTTTAAAAAAGTGCATATCCTTGGTGGTAATACACATTTATACACATATATAGTATACAGCAATAATGAAATAAAGGGGGTTCCTCATTTTGGACTTCGTCCAAAGTAATATAATTACTGAAGTACTCAAGGGAATACAATCTCTAAGGCACTTTAGCCTATAAATGTGATCAGAATATCACAGATTTGGAGATGGACCCCATAAATAACATAAGACTTTAGTAAAATTTGGATTATTATATGTAATTGATAATAGTGATAATAATAGAAAAAGAATTAAAAACAAATGGGAACAGAATGAAGTACACCCTGCCTACTTTTGGACTTGTGGTAGAAATGCTTTTGGTGAGTCTTTGGAATATAAGGTTACATTCCAATACTCCTATTTCATTATCAAAAATGGCCACTTTATCCAGCTGTAGTGTAGTCTGCAGAATTTTATATGTCAAAGAATAATAACAGGCTAACAGATCATTTTTAACTAAATCCCATGAAAAAGATGAAAAAAATGAGGTGGTGATCAAAAATAAGAGTCAGTATTTATATAATACATTAGTATTTATGTTATCTCTTTCAATCTTCATCATACCCTTGTAAGGGGTTTCTTTGAGACACCCACTGGAGGTGTTCATAGTAGCCCTGGATCACATTGACATCCCACCCTTCTGAATAACCTATTTTAAAATGTTTCTGTATAGCCATGGATACCGATATCAAGAAAAAAGTGATTGAAATTCAGTTTCCTCATAAGACAAGAATATGGCATTTTTGATATCCAAATTTTGGCTCACACATCAAGACTCAAAGTCCCTGCTTCTATTAACACAGGGTATCTTGGAATGAAAGTGGTGAGTTTGACAGAGAAGAGAAATCACCAAATTGGTTCAGGGGAAATCTGTGGGAACTCCTTCCATCAACACATCCACCATAAGGAGACCCCCGAGGCACTCAGAAAGTGAGTGAATTGATCTAGGTCAAATGCTGGTGTCAAGATGTGAACCCATGCTTTTACCGACTTAACCCAACACTCAATCCCCCGTATGATGTTGCCTCTCTTTAGTTTTTCTCATTCTTATTGCTTAACTAATTTAGGTACTTTCTAACAAAATGGGTAAAAGTAGGAGATGTGTTTTAGCACATACCTGAATTTGACTTTTCTGTTGCCTCTTTCCCCCTCTCTCTTCTCTAGTGCTCACCACAGTGCCTGATAGATACATAGTAGGCATTTAATAATTGTTTTTAAACTCATTGACATGTGTTTTCATGCTATATTTTAAGAAAACAGTTAAGAATGGGTGAGTGACACCACTGTATTTCAGATTTCTTTTGGCCTTCTGAGAATTTAGAGAACTATTTCACTACTTTTGATGACTGGAGCAAAGCTATACATATTTGGAATGTCTGACATACCAGTTATTTAACAGGTATGTTTCTATTTTTTTTAATCTGTATTGGTATCTTCCATTTTCACATCACTTTTATTTGCATGCATATGGAGAAATACAGATATAGATACAGAAATAGGTGATATAGACATGTTCCTCCCCACTCCCTACCCAGAAAAGCATCTCTTGTGACAAAGATTTTCAAAAGAGGGGAGGAAAACTAGTTCCCTGAAATCAATCACCAGATCAACTGAGTTGGACAGTATATGTGATACTCTGCATCTATAATCTCCTGAGTTTGCAAAGAAAGGAAAGAGGTTCATGTTCTCAACTCTTCATCGGTGCCAACAGATATATTTTAAAACCCATTTATCATATGTTTCAAATTAAGAGACAAACAGAAAAGGAATTGGTATTTTGTAATGGAATGCTTAGTCTATTTAAATTCCATATTATGCTGTTATAAGGTCTGGAGTCAACCATTTCCACTCTTTATCAGTGAGTTTTTCTCTCTAACAACAAGGCCCTTGGTCAAAGTAAGAGGAAGATGGAATCTGTATTTGTGCCAAATGCCATCTCAAGTAGCCCAACCTAAAAGCACGAAGTTGGATGTTCTTCACAACAGCAGCAGCCTTGCGGTTATCCTCAATAATACAGCAAATATTTTAAGTCCTTTTGGGAAGAATGTCTCTTGGAACAAGTGAATTGAAACAATTTCCAAAAATAGTGCAAAACTGATTTCCTGATCTTGGATCCATTCCAAGGGAAATTTCAAGAATTCAAGGGAATAATGTACTAGATTTTTTGTTTAGATAGAAGGAAGAGAGTTCAGTTCTCAATCATATTATATTGATGACTTTTGTACTAAACAGCATTGCTTAATAAAACTTATCAGGGATAGGGGGCTAGATACCATCGAAGTATATGTAGAATGGGGTGGAAGCGGGTACCCACAATCTGTAATAGGATTGTCCAATCGCTATAAAGCAGAGAGATGGAGAAGTGAGTTCAAATCCTTCTTCAATCCCTTTCCTAGCAGTGCACTTCTGGGCAAGTCACTTATCTTCTCTTATCCTCAGTTTCCTCACCAATAAAATGGGAATAATAAGAGCACAGGGTTGTTATGAGGGTCAAATGAGATAACATGTAAAGTGCTTTCAGACTTTAAAGTACTATATAAATGCTAGCTATTACGATTGTGGTGGTGATGGTGGTGTTTATTGACATTGTACTATGGCAGTTACTCAGTGGAAGAAATTGGGCTATTGCCTAACTTGAATGTGCATTTGCTTAGCAGCCTCGTGGTAATCTGTTATTTTTGGCCTGTCTGTCTCTTGCCTGATTCGATGCATTGTTCCCCTTTCAGACAATTTTAACAACTTTACATTGCAGATTTTACTTTCCTCGATACCTTAATACTTGGAGCCATTCCCCGTGCCTATAAAAAAGTCTTCCTTCACTCTGGAGTTCTTTGCCAGCGTGCAAAATCTCTTTGTTTCCATTATAGGAAATACTGTCAGGAAAATGAGAGCTTTTCATAGCTAACTCATGCAGAAGAGGGAAGATTTTCCACAAACATTAGGGCTTAAAAGGATAAGAGTGTGATTTTTGTACTGAGTGAGTTTTAGGTGAAATTATAATGTCCATCTACCTGTAGACTTATGCCATTGAAACTGTGCTTGGCTATTGACCATTCTTGGCTTGGTTCCCCCCTTTGGATCCTACCTTGTCTAAACAGCACTTGTGTGTTTCAAAAACTGACTTGTATTTTGAAACCTTGAGCATTCCTCTTGCCATTGGCCTTAAACCTGCTATCTAATGAGAAATAATTCTTTGACTTCCTCTAATCTTTTACTTGCTTCTTATATGAGTATTTAGTCTTAAAGGATTAGCTAAAAAGGAAGGAGTCATGAAGAACCTTACTTGACCACAACCACACATTAATTGACAAGAGACAGAAAAAATAAAGAATTCTAGTAACTGAATTCCAGTAACTCTATGGAGTTATTGGAACTCCAGAAATTCCAGTAACTCTATAGTTATGGGAACTCCAGGAATTCCAGTGACTCCATGAAGACAAAGAGGCTTGGAAAGAAAGAAGAAAGGAAAGAATGAAACAAATATCTATTAAGAGCCTATTATGCAAATATTTTTATAAATATTTTGTCTCATTTGATCCTCACAAAAACCCTGGGAGGTAGGTACTATTATCATTCCCATTTTTACAGTTGAAGAGACTAAAGCAGATAGAGGTTAATGACTTACCCAGGGTCACGTTGCTAGTAAGCATCTAAGACCAGATTTGAACTTGACTTCAAATCCAACACAATAACATCTAGATGCTTCTGAGAAGATAGATTAAGCCAGAAAAGTAATCAGATGCTCAGCACTCCTTTTGCTTCCTGCTCTAGTACAGACCTTCAGACCTGAATCTCTTTCCACGAGAAATAATATAATGGAATTATGATACAATGGAAAGCACTGGGAATTTGCAGTTTGAAGTTTTGGATCCTAATTTCTAATCTACTACTTCTTGTGAGACTATGGTCAAGCAAGATAATCTTTGTGCCTCAGTTTCTTTATCTGTTTAATGGAAGCTGAAGGGAAGGAGTCAATGATTCCTTTAGAGATTCTTTCTTTCCAATTCTAAATCTATGATTCAATATGAGAATCAGAAAAACAACCAAGTTTCCTAATCATCTTAACCCTTTGTAGATAGCCTGGTAACCAAGTCAGTCAGGATTTTCAATTTTTATTTGTTCTCTCAACTAGCACCCATATTCTTCCATTTCAAGGCTCGTCTCCTGTCTTGTGGTTTTTCTATTCACCCTGCTTTGGGCAGAATATGCCAGTGTCCTTTGGCTCCCAAATAGATAAGACAATGGTAAAGGATGGCAGAATTTCTTGCCATACTGCAACATATCCAGCAGGAAGCTCTAGAGACAAGGGAGCAATAACAAAAGTTTTCCCAGAAGTCTAAGAACCTAGACTCCCTGCAAGATACATTTGCCCCTCTGAAGGCAGCAAACCTTTGATGTCGGCAGCCCTGGAAATCGGTGGCATTAGCCTCAGCCCCTGAAATTCCCCAGGCTCTTTCATTAGTCACAGGACCAAAGTGGCCTTAATGTCATACTACTTAGTAGGATAGGCTACCCACTGGACTGTCATCATGATAATAGCTTCCACTGGATAACATAGAATTTATTTGATATCTAAAGGAGATGGTCTATGGCATTAAGGCCATGATGGCTAGCCCGCAATATTGCTGGCTCCAGCTTAAATAACAGTGACAAAACATCCTGGCTCCGCCTAGATCTTAAGTCATGACCTTAGTTCTGGTGGATTAATTTTTGAAGGATGTAGTTGAATCTATCCAAACTGTCCTGGCTGAACATAGCTACCAACTTGCCAGTACTTATCAGGCAATGTGTGTCCATCAAGTCCCACCTTCAATCATGGCTAAATTTTTGGCAGATCTTCCTGCACCATCTCAAGCTACCTGGGATCCAGTTGTTAAAGAAGACTGGAGACTTTTGTGGTTTAATTGATACCAATTAAGACCCAGTTCTGCCATCCTAGCACACAAATCACCCAGACAGAACTAACAAAGACCTGACTTCCCACCACTCTGAAAGATAAGTTGGCAGAGAAGTTTCCCTTATGTAATAATCTTGGCTCTGGGAGACTTAATGCTTCTTGTGTAGATTGAAACAGACCCTCCCTTTTGTCTTTCTATTAATATTTCTCTAGGAACTCTTGTCTCTTCCTTCTCCAACTGACATTTCTCTAATTTGGTGTAGATGGTGCTGGTGTATCTGCTGGAGGATGGCTTATACCAATCAGGCAGGCAGAAAAGGGTGAAAGTATCCAATAAATCACACTTTCCTCAGTCTAACAGGCCTTAGAACTCCAAATCTGTGAACTTTTCAAAATCTGTATGTATACCTTTCTATCAAACCATACTACCTCTCTGGTGGGTTGGGAGAGGGAGGAAATTTGGTCTTCTCCACCCTTAGCTCACTAGATGTAGTCTCAGATTATAAGCACAGATGATGGCCAGTTCATGCATTAACTAGATGTTAATACCTTCTTATCACTTTATGAAAGCAAGTAACAAGTATTTATTAATCAATTGCTAAGTGCCCTGCTCAACACAATTTATCTCTGTGAAAGTCATACGTATGAAATATGAGCACCTCTCTTTGATCAGGAGGGAGAAGTTTCATCACAAAAAATTATTAATCACTTTCCTCTATCCCTCCCTTTTAATAAATATGGTCTAGTCACTTTGAATTCTCATAGGAATCATCAACTGAAGAAGAACCTAGCTACATATGCATTTTTGTTGTTCAAGTTGTATCTGACTCTTGGTGACCCCATTTGGGGTTTTCTTAGCAACGATACTGGAATGGTTTATCATTTTCTTCTCCAGCCCATTTTACAGATAAGCAAACTGAGGTAAACAGAATATTAGGTAACTTCCCAGAGTTACACAGCTAGTGAGTACCTGAGGCTGGATTTGAACTCAGGTCTTCCTGACTCCAGACTTTGTGTTCTATCCAATGCTGGATACATTGCAGTATGACAAGCAATTCTGCCATCCTTTGCCACAGTCTTATCTATTTGGGAGCCAAATTGGGATTAATTATTATTAGAAAGGAGCAGCACTACCCAGCTGCTCCTACATATGCATAGGAGAACATAGAAAGATCATACATGAAACTTCATATTTCTCTTGTATGGAACTTACTTTTCATTGTAATTTTACAGCAAATTTAACCAATAGCTTTCAAAGCTATCCTACTGGTCTGTAATTCTTTCTGGTCTTCCTTCTTTTTCCTTCTGCATAATTTGAGAATCTGTCTTGAGGGAGGACCTTGTCTAACCCTGCCTCACTACAATCCAATTCATGAGCAAGTCAGAACATTACCCCATGATGTCACTGGGGCTTGTCAAAAACTAAGGATACATGACAGCAGTAGCCACAGTAGCAGCAGTCACAACAATCCAGGCTAGCTTGTCTGACCCCAGAATTCTATTTGAGGTCTATTATCACCTTTGTTAGCTAGTGCCTCAGGTAAGATAAACCCTTGGGCTGGGGGCCTTTGTCCTCTGTGACAATGGTGTTGGGGACTCCATAGGCATGATAGAACCTTCGTTCCTAAATTTTCTTTTAAATTAATGACACCAAAGCTTTGGCAGTGTACTTTTGGATTACTCCTTCCAGTTCTTTTGTAAGAATTCCCATGGAGCCTCTTTCTCTAATCTGAATACTGAATAGATATAAGTCTCAGCAAGCCAATAGTACTAGTCAGTCAGTAAATAATTATTAAGAACCTACTTATGTGCCAGGCTTTGTGTTAAGTCCTGGGGATACAAATACAAATGAAAACAAAGATAGTCCCTGCCCTCAAAAGGCTTACAGTGAATTAGGGGAAGACAATACCCAAAAGGAAGTTGAAAAGCAGTGGATTTGGGGAAGAGAAGTTATCATATAATTGAATGGTTTTCAAGGAGAAAATTCTTTGCCATCTCCTTTGCTCTAATAGCCCATAGTCCTTCATTTTTGATTGCTTTTTCTTAATTACTGCCATCTTAGTGCTGCTAAGTGCTAGCCGTCACCCTAGGGACCGTTAGCTCTGGAAGTAACTCCATAGAGAGTAGTTCTCCTTGCTGGTATGGAGGGCTCACCTGCTCCCCTATAGGGATAATTGGGAATAGCATTACTTTAGAGAAGGCAGTGTAAGACAGTATAAAGAGTGCTGGATTTGGAACCAGGAGACCTAGGTTTGAATCCCTGTCTTGACACCAATTACCTATGTACCTTGAGAAAGTCACTTGACTACACTAAAACAGTTTTGCATCGGTAAAATTAAAGATAAGATCTAAACAGAAGCTTAAATGGGATTTTTTTGGGCCTGGGATAGGGAGAGGGGGAAGGGGAATAAGGTGGTTGAGGAGGATGGTGGCATTCACTTGGAATGTGGCTGCTTCTTGACACAACAAGGTTTCTGCTTTGCTGAAGGATTAATTATTATTAGAAAGGAGCAGGAAGGTGATGAGAAAGAATGGGAAAGGAATGGAGCTACAAGGTAAAGAAATTAACCATCTAGGATATGCCTGCCTAGGAAAAGGAGATGTGCCCAGGGCAGTGGACAGAGGGCAGGCCTGGAGTCATGAAGACCTGAGTTCAAATTCAGCTTCAGACACTTACTAGTTGTATGACCCTGGGCAAGGCATTTAACACTGTTTGCCTCAGTTTCTTCATTTGATGAATGAGCTGGAGAAGGAAATGGCCAATCACTCCATTATCTTTGCCAAGAAAACTTCAAATGAAATCACAAAAAGTCCAACATGACTGAAACAGTTGGACAACAAATTATGGCTTGATCTCCAGAGTGTCAGCTCTAAATGTACAATTCCATAATCCTTTTTGCATTCTTGGCTGCACTTCTCTTCTATGCCCTGGCTGTAAAGGCACAGAACTATCTCACAGCCTGACTTGATGAGACAGGGAGCTAGGGAAGGAAAAGATAAATCATTCTTAGACTTCTATCTCATTCAAATTCTGATTTTTAACCAAGAGGCAATGAGCCTCGTGATGAGAATACTCATCTCTTCTTTTCAAGTAGATTACCAAAGAAATATTTTCTCCTTTTAATTTTTTCGTTGTTCACATTCAAACCAAAATGCAAAGTTTCACATAACATTATGTCATGGTGAGTTATTGGAACACAAATATTTAAAGGATCCAAAAGATTTACATTTAGAGTTCACAGGAGTTCACGGTCTTGAAATGAAATGTGTAATTTAGGTTCCTTAAATAGCTCTCAGTCATTTGAAAGCACAAGTCTGTGTCTAGTTCAAGACAAATGAAAATCAAAGTTGAGTAAAAATCAATTCTTGGTAAATTCCCGGCAGTCAACTGACTAAGAATGTGATGTCTAAGAATTGGATTTTGGTTTCTAAACTATAGCTTAAAATACAGAAATAATGAGCTCTTGACCATGGATAGTATTTACCTAATAAGATCCAATAAAAACATTAAAAGGTTCAAATCTCACCTCAGATATTAGCTGTGTGAACTTGGGGAAAGCATTAAGTTCTTCTGAGCCTGAGTTTCATAACCTTTAAGATGAGGATAAAAATAGCTATAATACCTGTGAAGTTCAAATGAGATAATGTATTTAAAAGCATCTTGGAACTTTAAAGCACTACATCAATATCAATCCTTGTTATTAATAATATCTATGAGCATTTAAGTAGCATTTTAATGTTTGCAAAGTGTTTTACAAATATCTCATCTTCACAACAACTTTAGGCATTAGGAGCTAATATTTTCCTTATTTTACAGGTGAAGAAACTGAGGTAGACTGAAGTCAGGTCACACAATTAAATGATATCTGAAAACAACAAAAAAATTATTCTTAAAAAAGGAAGCACCATCTACTTGATCTATTAACTTACTCCAAAGCGAACAACGTGCATAATAAAATTCCTGCTATCTTGCACTTGTATAGTGCTTTATACTTCACAGAGTTCTTTCACAGACATTCATTCACTTGATCTTCACAACCTGGTGAGGCAGGTGTTGTTATCTTCATTTTATAGATAAGAAAACTAAGGCCTGGAGTTGTAATTACTCACTCAAGGCCCCATATCTGTATGGGCAGCACAAATGTAACTGGATTTGAAGTCTTCTGATGAGCAGTCCAGTGCCTGGAAAATTTTTTCCAAAACAACATTATAAGATATTCTGAATATGCAAAGGCCTTAGGGCAAATGACAACATTTTGCATTTTTGGATAGTGATGCAATAGGTGTTCCACTAAGGTTCTATTTTAAAATTTCATTATCAAATTTCATTTCAGTATAGGAGTGCCCCTGGATTCTCAAATATTATGCCAATAGATCTCACATTGTATCACCTAGGCAATATTCACAGCACTGAGGATGGCTATCAATACGCTGGTGCAGTTCTTAGTTGCAAAGTATAAAAGACTCTCCATAGAGAAGGCAGAAGAAAAACGTTTATTCAGACATCAGAAACCCAAATCCCAGAACTATAAAGCCAAATCCATTGAAGTAGACAAGAAGTCAAAACACATTAGCACTGCTGGGGACAAAGGCATTTCCAAGCCATCCCTCACCCATCCACCCCCAGGGCCTTCCCACAAGCAAACACTCAGGACCTTCCTGTGCCTGCTGGGCTGTGTCCTCTCTCCTCCACCCTGACCACTCTCATTAACTTCCTCCCGGTTCTGCTCCACCCTTCCTGCTCCAGCCATTCAACAAGCTCCTCCTACCACAGGTGATTTAGGTATCCAGGTGATTTAAGCAAGTCACATGGGCCTATTGATGAATGGGAAAGATTTTTCCATTTAAATTGTCATTGCATTTAGCTGCAAGATCTTTCATATTTATAACCTGGGTTGGTGGGGCAATTGGTATCAACAGAACTGTAACAGGGATAGCAGAAAATAAGTACACAAAACAATATCTTAGGGTGGGGCTTGAGCACAAGCACCCCATCAGTCGCCCCTTGAACAAATGAGGCCTAAAATCCTGGGGTAAGGGGTGAAGGTCTCTTCTTCCATAGATACTTCCTGCTGAAATTGGAAGTACAGCTGCCCCTGCCCCAAGAAGTCCCATTTGAGAGATCAGTTGTTTAGGTGGCATCCAGAGCTTGGTCAATGCAAGGTCCAGAGATAACACATCACAGTCATGGATAGGGGTTGACATCCAGCTTGAGTGATCAGGCATTTGCAGGTGAAGGGTATTAAGCCTGCAGTTAACGAATGTAGCAAACAAGTTTAATAGACAAAAAGGAAAAAGAAGCAAGGAAATAATAACCAGAAGCAGGGTAGATATAGGGTCAGCTGTGCTTCTGGAGTTCTTGAACCCACTATCATAGCTTCATTCACAGTAGAATATATGAATTAAGGGTACAATTTGGTAATCATCTTCTCCTGAATAAGCAACAGTTATGTTATTATTTTTCCTGTGTGCTATAATTTCCACAGTCTTTGGAACACTGTCTGGCTTCCATTTTAACCATTCTTTAGCTCCCAGTTTTATTCTATTTATTAGTAGAACCCAATCCTTCAGTTCCTCTGCTAGTTATTTCAGAAGGAGGGTCAGTTTTCACGAGAGGTACTGTTTCAGAAGGTATAATAATAACTTGAACTATTCTATCACTTTTACAAAACTGTATGGGTTCTTCACCTAAATTTTGAAAAGTCCCAATAATTTCTCCTTGATAATTAGAATCTTTCACTCCAGAATACATGTACTCCTTAAGCTGCTAATCTTGTTTTAGGTAATATCTGTCCAAAATTATTTTGAGAGATTCTCATACAAATTTCAGTAGAGATTTTTCTTATTTCTTTTCCATCCAACCAAAAGTCCTCTAAACAATGTAAATCATGTCCTGGATACAGTGCTGGAACATCTAGCCTTACAGTCTAATTGTCAACATTTGAGATCTTATGTGTTTGTTGTTTTCTAATTTGCATCCTTCTGACTAGAGGCTTCCTCCCAATGGTTTATTATTCAAATTACATAAGGCAATGAACAAATTATCTTTCCAATGTAGATAAGAATTATTAGAACTTAACTGCCTTAATTGTTCTTTCAATAATCCATTCATTCTTTCAATTAACCCACATGCTTGTGGGTTATGGAATATGATATATCTAGTCTATGTTGTCTAACACACAATGTCTCTTCATTTCATTACCTTTGAAATGTGACCCATTGTCATTTTGCATCTTCATTGGGGTTCCATAATATAGACTTATGATATCTAGAGTTTTGTAGGTGTTCTTCTGGGTTGCATTCTTATAGGGACAAGCCACTAATACACTTCAATAGGTATCAACACAAGTATCTATCTATCTATCTATAAATATATATCTATATATCTATCTATATCTATATAAATTTGAATCCTTTATCTTGGGGGAGGGGTCCAATATAATCTGTTTGCCAAACTTGGACTGGTACTTTTCCCTTTGCTATCTCTCCAGTTACTACCCAAGAAATAGTTTGGTTCTTTTCCAATTAACATATATAACATTCCTCTGCTACTTGTTTTAACAATGAACGAGAGATACTAACACTTTGGTCTTGAGTCCACTGGTTTGTGGCCTGGACACCTAAATAACTAAATGTTTGATGGACCCATTTTGCTAGTACCAGATCATCAGTTGGTATAAGCGTAGGGACCACATGTTGAGTAGCAATCTTTGCTAGTTGATCAGCATGTACCTTGTATTAAAGTTCTGTCATGGTGAGAGCAACATGAGCATCTACATGAAAAACTGACAAACTGGTAACATTCTTTGCCCCAGACTTGTTTGCCATGAATTTCCCAATTCTGATTTTTCCACGTGGGCATCCATGTAGCTAACTCATTAGCTACCACCCATGAATCAGTGAATATATGCCACTGTCTTCCTTGTTCTGTTTTGATAGCTTGTTTGATAAGTTCAGCATGTTGACTACTTCCACCTATCTCAGAACTTTCCAAAGTCTGCCTAGTACATAGGCTATAGGCTTTTGCTTTCCAATGTCTTTTGTGGCCCAAACGTTTTGCGTGTCTCTTTTCTTCTTCATTTAATCCATTATATCCCTCATTCCATATCCCTCAAGAACTGTACCAATATTTGCTTTGGTTCAGGGATTGTATCATTTCTCTCTATATCTGTTTGCTATAGATTCATGTAAAGCAGAAACTCCACTTTTGCCTGTTTTAGATCTATTTTGAATATCCTGTTTTCACTTAATTATGCTAGCCTCCTGTGAGTGTTCAATTCTATGAGAAGCTGGGGTACTCATTACCCAGGTCATAATTGGGATTCCAGGTCTCAGTATTACCTCATAGCTTAAAGTCAGCTATTCAGTCTCGACCAAAGCCCAATATACAGCTAACAACTGCTTTTCAAAAGGGTTATGTTGAACTCCAGATGAAGGGAGTTTCCTAGACCAAAATCCTAAGGGTACATTTCTGCTTTGTTGTTTTTGCATAAACTCTAGTTTGCATATTCATCCTGTACAGTCACTTGTAATTCCGCCAGGCCACTTTGCATTGGCCATAAATCTAGGGCCAATTGTATAGTGGCCTTTGATTCTTCAAAGGTTTTACTCAAGTCCCCAATCAAATTCATATTTTTTCCTGGTAATTTTATATAAGGGTTTCAAAATTTGTCCTAGGTGTGGTATGTGATGTCGCCAATATGCAAATAATCCTACAATTTTTTTAGCCTCTTTCTTATTGGTGAGGATAGGAAAATTCTGAATCTTTTATGAAGCTTGTGGGAGAACCTCTTGCAGCTCCTGATTCCATTGTATACCCTAAAATTTTATATTTTGAGCTGTCCCTTGAATCTTTGCAGGGTTAATTTCCCACCCTTTGTTTTCATATGCTCATTTGAAATCATCAAACTCTTCTCCACTTCTTTTACATTTTTCCCCTGTGTCATATCATCTATGTAGTAGGTAAACTGTATACCAGCTCTGAATCATACAAATATTCAGTCACAATCCTATGACAAATAGTGAGGCTATGCAGATATCCTTGTGGTAAGCATGTAACAACATATTGTTGGGCCTGCCAAGTGAAAGCAAATTCATCCCATTGTTTAGAATCTATTAGGATAGTAAAGAAAGAATTGAATAAATCAATAACTGTGTACCAAGTCCCATCATATTTCTGGATCCTTTCCATTAAGATAATGGGATCTGGAATAGCTGCATACAAGAGAGGAGCTACCTTATTCAATTGTCTATAATCTACTGTCATCCTCCATGTATCATCTGACTTTTGTACTGGCCAGACACGATTATTCCACTGAGGGGGTTGTAGGGACTAACACTCTTTTATAGTAATGATGATTTCATCTTGCCCACTTGGCACACCATACTGCTCTAAAATAATTACTTCAAAAGTTCAGGTAAAGTGATTGGGTCCATTTTTATTTGACCCACTAAAACTGTATTAATTCCTATCTTCTTTGTTGCAAATTGAATAAAATTCTCAATTATCTCCTTAAACAGTGTTACCTCCTTGGTTCTCCTGTTTCTGCCTTAGTATTGGTCATGCTTCTGCCTGAGAAATTTCTCCCTCCAACATTATTTCATTTTCTTGCTCTGACTTCCTTATATTTTCTTCCCATCCCCTCTCATGGCTGTGGCAGCTAGGCTGAGTCTGTACAAGGGTCATATGGACACTTATTTTGTCAGCCTTACACTTCTTCTGAGCTAAATGAACAGCCTTTTCTCCCACCTGAGACCCTAAGAGCCTGAACATTGAAAATTTTGGGGGGCGGAGCCAAGATGGCGGAGTAGAAGGACACACATTTACGAGCTCCGAAACCAAAGCCCATAGAATTAATGTAAAAAGAGACCCCCATAACTTCTGGACCACTGAAAAGTGTACAGAAACGGAGTGGAAGAGATTTCCGTGCCAGAGAGCCCTGGAGAGCCATCCCCAGGGTCCGTGGCGCTCCGGAAAGCGGACCCCACCCCAACGCTGCCCTGGCCGCGGCCCCAGAGAAGCAGATCCGAGCAGGCTTCAGAGACGGAAGCTCTGGCAGCCGGGAAAGTCCCTCTGCCCACAGAAGCTACAGGTCAGTGAGAGAGGCTGGGCTGGAGGAGGGGAGCAGAGTGTCTCCGTGACTCGGGACCCCTCGGGAGGAAGTGGCAGTGGCAGAGACAGGGGCAGGAAGCGGCGGAGGCAGAGGCATGGGTGGCGGCTGAGGCAGCAGCTGCAGCAGGCAGGATCTTCATTACTGAAAGTCTCTGCATAAGCGACCTGAGGGAGCTGAGCCTGGGAGACGGCCCTGCCCCACCCCACTCTATTATTGAAGTCCTCTGCATAAAGCCCCTGAGGGAACTGAGCCTGGGAGGTGCCCCCCCACCCGCTCCATTCCTGAAAGTCTCTGCATAAAGCCCCTGAGGGAGCTAAGCCTGGGAGGCGGCCCTGGCCCCACCCCAGCACCAGAACTAAAGTTCACATTGATTAGCGGCTGGCGGCGGGGAAAGTCCATTTGAACCTCAGACCCTAAGCACTAGCTGGGCGGATCTAGGCAGAGGTGGACAGGAATCTCAGAAGTCAAGTAACTGGCTGGGAAAATGCCTAGAAAAGGGAAGAAAAATAAGACTATAGAACATTGAAAATTTCCATGCAAACTAGTTAACTCTTTTCCCATCTGAATTTTTCCTTCAGCAGCTTATCTCTGCTTTTACATATAATGTGGTAACCTGTTAATAAATCCAGCCTCTCCTACATACCCCTGTGAGCTCTTTCCCTGGTTTTATTGGTATTCCTTGCAAACATCTTCCCCAATCTCAAGGTTCTCCCTACTGTAACCTTGGTTCCCAGTTTTCACAGGGTCCAGTGATTTTAGTCTGTTCCCTAGCTAGGGAGAAATATGGTAAATCCTCCCATCCTAGGATATCCATTTCTTCCTCTAAATGCTTTCTGCCTCCAAATAGAAATTTTATACCCTCTGATCCTGTTTGTGATGGTAAATATATCACCCAGGTAATATTCACAGCACTGAGGATGGCTATGAATTTGCTGGCATAATTCTCAATTGCTAAGTATAAAAGACTCTCCATAGAGAAGGCAGAAGAAAAACATTTATTCAGATACCAAAAAGTCAAATCCATCATAGTAGCCAAGAAGTCAATACACATTAGCACTACTGGGAACAAAGGCATTCCCAGGCCTTCTGCCCTCCCCCTATCACCCTAGGCACCCACCAGGGTCTTCCCACAAGCAAACACTCACAAATTTTGCTGTACCTATCTGTGACCTCTCTCCTCCACCTGAACCACTCCCACTAATTTCCTCCCAGTTCTGTTCTACCCTTCCTATTCTACCCATTTAGCAAGCTCCTCTCTCCACATGTAACTTAGGCTTCTAGGTGATTTAAGCAGGTCACATGGGCCTATTAATGAATGGGAAAGATCTTTCCATTTAAATTGCCATCATACACACTCTGGAAAGTCATAGCAACTTGGAAAGAGGACATAAGAGATAGAGCCCTGGACCTGGAGCCAGAAAGATCTGAGATCAAATCTGGTCTCTGATGCTGATTTCATGATCCTAGGAAAGTAAATTAATCTTTGTAGACTTCAGTTTCCTCATCTGCAAAATGTGGATAACAATAGCACCTGCCTCTCTGTGTTATCATGAGTATAAATGCTATAATAATTATAAGAGAAATTTCAGATCTTAAAGTATTGTATAAATGCCAAATATTATTATTGCTGTATGTCATTCTCTACATACAGCCTCACTAACTTTGGACAGACTTGTCACTCTGTTGGTTTTAAGGTGGTGACTTTTTCAGCCACTGTTTTTGTTGTTCAGTTTTTTTTTTTCACTGTGTCCAACTCTCCTGACTCCATTTGGAGTTTTCTTGGCAAAGATACTGGAATTATTTGCCATTTCCTTCTCCAGCTCATTTTACAGATGAGGGACTGAGGCAAACAGGGTTAGATGACTTGCTCAGGGTCAAGTAGCTAATAAGTATCTGAGGTCAAATTTGAATTCAGGAAGATGAGTCTTACTGACTCCAGATCCAGCACTCTATCCTCTGTATCATCTAGCTGCCCTTTTTAACCACAACTCTCAAAGATTATCTACTAAGTCATAGGATCACAAATCTAGAGATGGAGGAACCTTAGAGGACATCTACTCCAACTCCTCCATTTTAGAAATTAGAATTAGACATTAGAAAATTTAGAAATTAGAAAGCTGAGATCCACAAAGGAGAAGGGACTTGTCCAATGCCACAAAGGTAGTAAGTTGGGCAAGCTGGAATTTGAACTTAGGCCCTACACCAAGTTGAATAGGCTTTCTACTACACAGAGGGGTTACAATCTGTGTCAGTGATGGCAATATTCATGTTAGTGAAATCACACAAGCCTTGAATATTGAGGTATGAAATGAAAACTGAAGAGCAAAAAAAAAATCAAAATATTAAATATTCTATCATCAAAGTAACATTTACACAAACTTACAAAGAGTTTTCAGAATTAATTCAACTCTGAAAAATTCAGAATCTTTCATCTTGTCATTAATTTTTCATATAATGACATCTTAGCAATGATGCATTTGTTGGTGGTGACCATAAAAAAATTATATTGAGGGGGCAAAGGGTTGTAAATTTTACAAAACTACTGCTTATTATTTTATGGAAAGTTCCCTTTATTCCTATGTTCTCCAGTGTTTTTAATAGGAATGGGTGTTGTATTTTGTTGAAAGCTTTTTCTGCATCAATTGAGATAATCATGTGTTTTTTGTTGGTTTTGTTGTTGATATGATTGATAATGCTAATAGTTTTCCTAATATTGAACCAGCCCTGCATTCCTGGTATGAAACCTACCTGATCATAATGTATTATTCTCTTGATAAGATGTTGTATTCGTTTTGCTAAAATCTTGTTGAAAATTTTTGCATCTATATTCATTAGAGAAATTGGTCTATAATTTTCTTTTTCTGTTTTGTCTCTTCCTGGCTTGGGTATCAAAACCATATTTGTATCATAGAAAGAATTTGGGAGTACTCCTTCTTCCCCAATTTTCCCAAATAGTCTATATAGTATTGGAATTAACTGTTCTTTAAAGGTTTGATAGAATTCACTTGTGAATCCATCTGGTCCTGGAGATTTTTTCCTAGGGAGTTCATTGATGGCTTGTTCAATTTCTTTTTCTGAGATGGGGTTGTTTAAGTATTCAATTTCCTCTTCTGTTAATCTGGGCAATTTGTATTTTTTAAAATATTCATCCATCTCATTTAGATTATCGAATTTGTGGGCATAAAGTTGGGCAAAATAATTTCTAATTATTGTTTTAATTTCCTCCTCATTGGAGGTGAGTTCACCCCTTTCATTTTTAATATTAGTAATATGATTTTCTTCTTTCTTTTTTTTAATCAAATTGACCAAAGGTTTATCAATTTCGTTAGTTTTTTCATAAAACCAACTATTGGTTTTATTTATTAATTCAATAGTTTTCTTAATTTCAATTTTATTAATCTCTCCTTTGGTTTTCAGTATTTCTAATTTGGTATTTTCTTGGGGATTTTCAATTTGTTCTTTTTCTAGCTTTTTCAGCTGCATGCCCAAGTCATTGATCTCCTCTTTCTCTATTTTATTTATGTAGGCATTCAAAGATATAAAACTTCCCCTAAGAACTGCTTTTGCAGTATCCCATAAGATTTGGTAGGTTGTCTCATTATTGTCATTCTCTTGAATGAAGTTGTTGATTGTTTCTATGATTTCTTCTTTAACCCATTCCTTCTTTAGGATTAAATTATTTAGTTTCCAACTGATTTTTGCTTTATCTTTCCATGGCCTTTTATTACATATAATTTTTATTGCATTATGATCTGAGAAGGATGCACTGATTATCTCTGCCTTTCTGCACTGGATTTTGAGATTTTTATGTCCTAGTACATGGTCAATTTTTGTAAATGTTCCATGTACTGCTGAGAAAAAGGTATATTCCTTTCTATTCCCATTCAATTTTCTCCAAAGATCTATCATATCTACCTTATCTAGAGTTTTATTTACCTCCTTAACCTCTTTCTTGTTTATTTTGAGGTTAGATTTATCAAGTTCAGAAAGAGGGAGGTTGAGGTCCCCCACTAGTATAGTTTTGCTGTCAATTTCATCCTTCAACTCCCTCAATCTCTCCTCTAAGAATCTGGATGCTATACCACTTGGAGCATACATATTTAGTAATGATATTGCTTCATTGTCTATGGTGCCTTTTAGCAGGATATAGTTTCCATCCTTATCCCTTTTGATTAGATCTATTTCTGCTTTTGCTTTGTCTGAGATTAGGATTGCTACTCCTGCCTTTCTTACATCAGCTGAAGCACAATATATTCTGCTCCATCCTTTAACCTTTATCCTATGTGTATCCCCCCGTTTCAAATGTGTTTCTTGTAAGCAGCATATTGTTGGATTATGGCTTTTAATCCATTCTGCTATCCGTCTCCGTTTTATGGGAGAATTCATTCCATTCACATTCACAGTTATGATTACAATCTGTGTATTTCCCTCCATCTTCTTTCCCACCATTTGTGCTTTTAGCTCTGCTGTCTCCCTTCCCCTCCTCACTAGTATTCACTTTTCACCACCTCCTCTTGCCGCCTTCCCCTCTTTCTTTTAGCCCCCCTCCCTTTAACTCCCCTTTACTCTTGTTGCTTCTTCCCTCCCTTTTGCCTCCCTCCCCTTTCTTCCCCCTTCCCCTCCCACTGCTTATAGAGCTAGTTAGGATTTTCTACTTAAGTTTATTGTTCCGTCCTTTAAACAAATCCGATGAGAGTACCTCTCACACAATGCTCATCTCCCTCCCCTCTTTCCCTCTACTATGATTTTGTACTTCTTCTTGTGATGTAATTTGCCATTTTCTGCTTCCTCCTTTTCACACCTCCTATTACACTCCCTTCTCATACTTAAATCACATTTTTTATCATGATATCATTTACTTTATACCCGTTCCCCCTATGCTTATCCCTTTTATATTTCTTAATAGCTGCACAGTTCTCAAGATAAACAGATATCATCTTCCCTTATAGGGAGGTGAACAACTTGCCCTCATTGGGTAGCAAGTTGTTCCCCCCCCCCCCCCCACTGTTTACCTTTTTATGATTCTCTTGAGACCTGCATTTGAAGATCGAATTGTCTATTAAGTTCTGGCGTTTTGGTCAGGAAACTCTGGAAATCCCTTACTTCGTTGAATGACTTTCTCCTTGCCTGAAATGTTATGCTGAACTTTGCTGGGTAGTTGATCCTTGGTTGCAGTCCCAGCTCCTTTGCCTTATGGAATATTGGGTTCCAATTCTTTCGATCTTTTAATGTAGAAGCTGCAAGGTCCTGTGTAATCCTGATTGTATCTCCTTGATATTTAAATTGTTTCTTTCTGGCTGCTTGTAATATTTTCTCCTTCACTTGATAGCTCTGGAATTTGGCAACTATATTTCTTGGGGTTTTGAGTTTGGGATCCCTTTCAGGAGGGGAACAGTGGATTCTTTCGATGACTATTTTGCCCTCTGAATCTAGTACTTCTGGGCAGTTTTCCTTGATGATTTCCTGGAAGATATTGTCCAGGCTCTTTTCTCCATCCTGGGTTTCTGGCAGGCCAATAATTCTTAAGTTTTCTCTTCTGGATCTATTTTCCAGGTCAGTTGTTTTTCCAATTAGATATTTTACATTTTCTTCTATCTTTTCATTCTTTAGATTTTGTTTGACTGATTCTTGCTGTCTCATTGAGTCGTTAGTTTCTACTTGCCCAATTCTAATCTTCATCAAATTGTTTTCTTCTGTTAACTTTTGTATCTCTTTTTCCATCTGCCCAATTTTTCCTTTTAAGAAGCTATTTTCTCCAGTTAATTTTTGTACTTCCTTTTCCATTTGGCCTTTTAGGAATTTATTTTCTCCAGTTAATTTTTGAACTTCTTTTTCCATTTTTTCAATTTTCCTTTTCAAGGAGATGTTCTCATCAGTGAATTCTTTCTTAATAATTTTAAAATCATTGGCCAGTTTATCTTCTATTTCCTTCTTCAGCTGTTCCAGGAGAGCTGCTTGTACTTGCGAGTAGTTCATAGTCCCTTCTGAAGTCTCAGATGGAAGTATAGTCTCAGCTGTGACCTCTTTGGGGCTTGTGTTTTGGTCCTTATCCCCATAGAAAGATTCTATGGTTCTTTCGGCCCTCTTCTTTTTCCTGTTCATGATTTTGATTGAGTGTTGTGGCTTCTGGTTCCTTCAGTCAGAAGCTAGAGAACTTTTTGCTGAGATGATGTGTGAAAAAGCTAAAAGCAGGTTTTTGTTTGGTGTTTCCCTGATCAGCCCTGGGTTTAGCTTGTTAAGTGTGGGGAAGGAGTGGTCTGGTCCCAGGAGATCTCAGCTGAATTGAGGCAAAGGCAAGCTCAGGAGCTGGTAATCCCAACTGCCCTATTGTCTTTCTGATTCCCCTGGACAGCTGAGGCATGCCTAGATGCTAATGCGTGTTCCCACCCCTCCTGGGTCTCCTCTCCTGGCGGTGAGGCTTGCCTGGGTCCTAGTGCAAATTTTCTCTGCCCTGGGTCCTCTGTCCTTCAGGTTTGCCTCTGCCACCGTATGAGGAATCCCCTTAGCTATTTTCCTCGTCTCAGGTGTTATGAGACTATTGGTCTCCTTCTAATTCTACTGATCTGGGATTTTTCTGGGGAGATATTTTATGGTTCTTTCACGGTCATCAAGCGGGGAGGAGAGAGCATTTACTGATCACTCTGCCATCCTGGCTCCTGGAAGTTCAAGTAGGTGACTTACTGAAGTTTGTTCTTCGGGCTGAAGGTCTCAGGAGCTGCTGCGCTGATATCTGGCGCTCAGCGGTTCTCACTGACTCGGTTCTGCTTGTCTCCCACCCCGGGTGCCGCTCCTCTGGTTCTACCCGCCACTCAGGTTTCTCGGATCTCTTCTGCTCCGCTGCGCTGGCCGTGCTGCGCTGGCCACGCTGCGCTGTGTGCTGTGGGTTCACCCCCGTGGAACAGATCCTTCCCGTGGACCTTCCAGTCCCACCTGAGCTCCGAATCTGTCACCGTCTGTCTCCCACTCGATTCCGCACCTCCAAAATTTGGTCAGATTCTCCTTTCAGAGGTACCTGGAGGAGTTTGTCCGAGAGCTTAGGTGAGTCGCTGCTCTCACTCTTCCATCTTGGTTCCGCCCCTAAATTTTACAAAACTGTAGTATTCTATAATTTCCCAATAATTGACAATTAGTCGAATGGGGAATGGTTCTAGTTTTCCTTGACATCCATTCCATGTATTTCTTGGATAGCAGGCCTTTATGAGAGAAATTTGTTAACAAAATAGTTTCCTTCAGTTAACTATTTCCCTTCTAATTCTAACTGCATTTATTTTTCTTGGTCAAAAACTTTTCAATTTTGTATAATTAAAATTATCCATTTTATATTTTGTGATCCATTCTACCATTTTTTTCATCAAGAGTCTTTCCACTACCCATAATTGTGTAAAGCATCTCCTTCCCTGTTTCCATAATTTATTTATGTTATAACCTTTTATATCTAGATCCCCTATATATTTGGAGTTTATGTGGTATATTGTATGAAATTATTGTCTAAATCTCATGTCTGGTAGGCTGTTTTCCAGCTTTCTTAGCCTTTTTTGTCCAGTAGTGAGTCCTTACTCCAGCATATGGAATCCTTAAAGATGAAATACTTAGGTGTGATTGTTGCCGAATCTCATGTACCTAATCTATCTAACTGATAAACTTTTCTATATCTTGCTTGGTATCAAGTAGTTTTGATGATTATTACTTCGTAGTATATTTTGAGATCTAGTCCCCCACTTCCTTCACACTTTAAAAAATAGTTCCCTTGAGATTGTTCACCTTTTGTTCCTCCAAATAAATTTTGTTATATTTTTTTCTAGTCCTATAAAGGAGTCTGATTGTTATGGAACTGAATCTGTCAAATAATTTAGGTAGTATTGTCATTATTATTAATTGGCATAGTCCAACTGTTAAGCATTTTGTTCTCTAATTACTTAAGACTTCCCTTAATTCTGCAAAGAGTGTTACATGACCATATCCATATAATGCTTTCGTGTCTTTGTAGCTGGAATTCTGGGGCAGTGGATAGGTGGCATACTGGCTAGAGTGCAGGGCTTGGAGTCAGGAAGACCTGAGTTCAAATTTGACCTTAGATACTTCTTAGCCTGGACAAATCACTTAACCCTATTTGCCTCAGTTTCCTCATCTGTAAAATGAACTGGAGAAAGAAATGTCAAATTATTCATCTTTGCCAAGAAAACCCCAAATGGGGTCACAAAGAGTCAGACACAACTGAAACAATTCAACAGCAACAAGCAAAAGATAGAATGCTAATGTAAATTTGATACATTCTTCAGTTTAGAATTGTTTCATTCTCTTTCTCTTCCCATTTTTTGATAATGTGCAGAAAAGCCAATAATCTTATTTGTTTATGTTATATCCTACTACCTTATGAGGTTTCCATTGCTTCAATTAATGTTGAGTTGGCTCTAGGGTTCTCTAAATTTAAAGAATCATGTCTATTCAAAAAGTAATGCTTTTGTTTTCTCTTTTCTTGTGTTTATTCCCTCAATTTCTTTTTCGTGTCTTGTTGTATTTAGCTAGCATTTCTAGATTATAACAAATAATAGTTGAGCTAATGGACATTCTTGCCTTACCTCTAAACTTATTGAAAAGGCTCATGAGTGTTTCTCCATTATAATACTGCTAATTCTTGATTTCAAAAAGATGTTATTTACCAGATGAAGAAATGTGCAATTTATTCCTAAGCTTTTCCATTTTTTAAAAATAGAAATTATTGTTATATTTTGTCAAAAGCTTTTTCTACATCCTTGACTTAGAGCTGAAAGGGATCTTAACTACTATCTGGTTCAAATTCCTCATTTTTTCAGTGAGGAAACTGAGTCCAGGAGAGATTAAGTGACTTACAAAAGGTCATATAGGTAGCAAAAAGAAAAAGTAAGCTTTTAAAAAAAAATCTATGTCCTTCTCAATCTCCTCATTTTGCACATAAATGAAGAGACAATCAGAGTAGTTAACCAAATTGCTTTGGTCTATTTGCCAAAGATCTCAGAGACTGAAAAATCTATCCATATTTTGTGGTTGTTATTCAAGGAAAACTTAACAATAAAGTTCTAATAGAATATTTATTCCATGAACATTATCTAATGAAATGATGGAACTAGATCTGATAATACTTGGTCTAATACTTCATGCTCATGCTACACTGCCTTCAATAATTGCTACCATTAAAATACTTTCACTTTTCACTAGCAAGAAGACCAAATATGCCTTTAGGAAGGAGAGACCCTGTATAATGCAAGTTTTTAAGTAGACCCTGTTCTCTGGCCTCTTAAATAAAATAACACAAGAAGCAGACAAAAGTGAGAATGCTCAATTGTAAAACTGAGCTACATATTTGGTTTCCCTTCATTTTGACTGAATGTGCTATCAATGTCCACCCTCCTTATGGGGAACTACTGTTCAATTATTTTTGTAAGCATAGGATTTACATTCACATGGGAATTATAATGGGATGAAAAGTGTCCCATGCTCCAGAGATTAGCTGCTACCAAATGTGAGATATATTGTGACTGGAAAATTCCTCTATGATAAAACTCTCTGTGCTTTACTTCAACCACTTAACTTCTGTATGTTTCAGTTCCCTTATCTGTAAAATGGGGAAAATGATAACACCTACCTCCTAGGGTTGTTGTGAGGACCAAATGCGATAATATTTATAAAGTGCTTTGCAAAACTTATGACATATATTTATAAGCCACAAAATGACAGACTGAAGCAAATTGCCAGCCCAAGAAAATATGAAAGGTCAACAGGAAGGGTCTATTGCACTGGACTGGGAGCAGAGCACAGTGAATGGAACTGGAGCAGGCCTTAGGGAACTGAATAGCTGACAGCAGCTGCAGTTTCAAGACTCCTCAAACCACCAACACCAGAGAGCTTCAAAGGTCAGTGGGAAGGGTCTCTCACCTGACTGAGAGGGTAGTTTGGTCTGGCCCTGGCCCCAGCCCCAGGGTGGCAGCAGGTTGCTTCTGAAGCCCCTCACTTAAAAAAAAGCTCAAAAGTCAAGTAAATGACTGGGAAAATAAGCAAATGAGGGAAAAAGAAACACACTACAGATTCTTACTTTCTCGATGAAGAGGTATCTTCTTACATCACTAGTGATGATGAAGATCAAAACATACAACCAGAAGGAGACAACAAAGTCAAAACTCCTACATCCAAAGACTCCAACAAAAACATGAATTGGTCTCAGACCATGGAAGAACTCAAAAAAGATTTGGAAAAGCAAGTAAGAGAAGTAGAGGAAAAATTGGGAAGAGAATGGGAAGGATGCAAGAAAATCGTGAAAAACAAGTCAACAGCTTGCTAAAGGAAATCCAAAAAAAATGCTGAAGAAAATAACACCTTCAAAATTAGACTAACCCAAATGGCAAAATAAGTTCAAAAAGTCAATGAGGAGAAGAATGCCTCAAAAAGAAGAATGGTTCAAATGGAAAGAGGTCCAAAAGCTCACTAAAGAAAATAATTCCTTAAAAATTAGAATGGAGCAAATGGAAGCAAATGACTTTATTAGAAATCAAGAGATTATAAGACAAAACTAAAAGAATGAAAAAATAGAAGATGATATGAAACATCTCATTGGAAAAACCTGGAGAATGGATCCTAGGAGATAATTTTAAAATTATTGGACTACCTGAAAACCATGATTAAAAAAAGAACCTAGATATCATCTTTCAAGGAATTATCGAGGAAAACCAGAGCATAAAATAGAAATGGAAAGAATCCACCAATCATCTCCTGGAAGAGATCCAAAAAGGAAAATTCCTAGGAATACTGTAGCCAAATTCCAGAGTTCCAAGGTCAAGGAGAAAATATTACAAGCAGCTAGAAAGAAACAATTCAAGTGTTGTGGAAACACAATCAGGATAGTACAAGATTTAGCAGCTTCTACACTAAGTGACTGAAGGGCTTGGAATATGATATTCCAGAGATTAAAGGAGATAGGATTAAAACCAAGAATCACTTACCTAGAAAAATTGAGTATAATTCTTTGGAGGAAAAAATGGAACTTAAATGTAATAGAGGACTTCCAAACATTCTTGTTGAAAAGACTAGAGTTGAATAGAAAATTTGACTTTCACATACAAGAATCAAGAGAAGCATGAAAAGGTAAACAGTAAAGAGAAATCACAAGGGGCAATTAAGTTGAACTACTTATATTCCTACATGGAAAAATGATATTTGTAATTCATAAGACTTTCTCAGTATTAGGATAGTTGGAGGGAATGTGTGTGTGTGTGTGTGTGTGTGTGTGTGTGTCTGTAGAGAGAAAAAGACAGAGACAGAGAGAGGAAGTACAGGGTGAGCTGAATATGAAGAGATGATATCTAAAAAGGAAAATTAAGTGTTGAGAGGAATATACTAAGAGAAAGAGAAAGGAAGAGGTAGAATGTAATTAATCATTTTATTAAAAAAAGAGGCAATAAAAAACTTTTATAGTGGAGGGGAAGAAGGGGAAGGTGAGAGGGAATAAGTGAGTCTTTCATCAGATTTGACTTTAAGAGGGAATAACATACACATTCAATTGGGTATGGAAATTTATCTTACTCTACAGGAAAGTAGAGGGGAAGGGTATAAGAGAGGGGGGATAATAGAAGAGACAGCAGATTTGGGGAAGGGATAATCCGAAGCAAACCCTTTGGTAGAGAGATAGGTCAAAGGAGAGAATAAATAGAGGGCAGGACAGGATAGAGGGAAATATAGTTAGTCTTTCACAACATGACTGTTATAGAAATGTTTTGAATGACTGACTACACATGTATAACCTATATTGAATTGTTTGCTTTCTCAATGAGGGTAGGTGGTGAGGAGGGAAGGGAGAGAATGTGGAACTCAAAGCTTTAAAAACGAATGTTAAAAATTGTTCTCACATGCAACTAGGAAATGAAATACAGAGGCAATGGGATATAGAAATCTATCTTGCCCTACAGAAAAATAGAAGGGAAAGGGATAAAGGGGATGGTGACAGAAGGGAGGACAGACTGGAGGAAAGGGTAATAAAAATACACCTTGTCATGGGGGGGGGGAGAGGGAGAAGGTGGGGAAAAAATTTGAAATTCAAAATTATAGGGAAGTGAATGTTAAAAAATGAAGTTAAATTTTTTTTTTTTAAATAGAGCCTGAAAAAAAACAGGAATGGGATATGTGATGGGGTTTATGATGATGACAGAAGCCTAGGTTATCACCACCAGAAATAACAAATTGTGTTTTTAAGGTACCCAAATTTCTTGGTTAGGACTGATTTTGCAAGTAAATAGTAGAAAGAATTTAATATTCCTTCACAAATTGCAAAAAAATAGTATCTATTGATGACTTTAAAAGGTAGTTAGAAGGTGTGGTGGACTGTGAGCTGGACCTGGAGTCAGGAAGATCTGAATTCAAATCCAGTTGCAGAAATGGTGACCCTGGAAAAGTCACTTAACCTCTGTCTGCTTCAGTTTCCTCATCTGTAAAATGAGGGAAATAATAGCACCTTCTTTCCAGGGTTGTGAGGACTAAATGACATAATGTTTATAAAACACTTTGCAAACCTTAAAGGCACTATATAAATGTTAGCAATTATTATTGTTGTCAATATGATTCAGGTAAGGAATTGAAAGAGATAGAATGGTAAGTGTGATTGACACCACTGAAATTATTAAAAACAAAACTGAACTAGATTTTACCATAATTAGGTGTTAATATGCATAGCATATTATGTAGGTATAATATACTAATACTTATATATAGAGTAACATATATTAATAGCTGTTCTGGTAAGTATTTTGCCAGTACGATCCACTATGAAGTTTTCAGGATACTAAGGCTCTATTCTGAGTTTTTTTTTTTCTCTTTCTTCTTTCTCTCTTGCTGACCTCACAAATACTGAGATTGTTACTCCTAATACATCATATGTAGCCTTCATCTCTCTCATAAGCTCTAGCTCCACATGTCCTACTACCTGCTGGAAATATCTATCCTTCCATAGCCATCGGGTTATAGCCATTAGCTGAATGTCTTGTAAGTATATCAGATGAAACATGTCCAAAACAAAACTCATTATCTTTCCCTTTAGGCCTTGACATTCACAATGTGTCTTCCTAAATGCATTGTCTCTCCCGATTAGAAAGTGAACTCTTTGAGAAAATGGATGATGTCTCTTTTCAATTTGTGTCATCTACACGTAGTCCAAAATAAGTGCTTCCTTCCTTTACTCATTGCATGCCAGAAGCTCACTATCCTTCATAAACTAGCAAATGACAAATTCCCATACTACAAATATGAATCCCAAAATTTCCTTGAGAATTCAACAAATAAAATGCCTTAGAACTAGAACATTGTCTCAGATAAAACTTTTGCTCCTAATTGTTTGGACATAATATTGGCCCATAAAAATTCAATAGATATTGATATTGTGTATATTGTATATATAATATACAATGTAATATAACATGTAATGTAATATAATAGATATTGTAGCAAATTGTCATGATCTCCTTTGTTGTTGAACCATTTTCCAGCTGTGTGTGACTCTTCGCAACACCATTTGGGGTTTTCTTAGCAAAGATACTGGAATGGTCTGCCATTTCTTTCGCCAACCCCCCCTTTTTTTGAGACAAACAAAATTTAATATATGCACAGTTTTATGTGCAATGCAGCATCACACCATGTAAGGCATTTACTATTATTTTATACACTCAGATACTTTCCAGCTCATTTTATAGATGAGGAAATTGAGGCAAACAGGGTGAAGTGATTTGCCTAGGGAGGCACAACTAGTAAGTCAGTGAGGCTAGATTTGAACTCAGGAAGATGAGTCTTCCTGCCTCTGCATCCTGAATTTCATTCACTGCACCACCTAGCTGCCCTTCAAACTAATAACCTCCAAGCTGTTCTCTGTTGTTTTTCAAGAGGATCAATGACATGGGTGGCGGGGTAATGTTTTGACTTGCAAGTGAATTGGATTTAAGTGAGGTAGAGCTGTGCAAAAACCAAAACAAAATTCTCCAACTATGTGAAGTGAAAAGCTCTCAGAACATAAAAACCTAGCAGAATAAATCAAAAGCACGTGGAAGCAGGATTAAGTGCCAATCCTTCTCATTATGTTGCCTTGGTAGGCTTTTGCTGAGCCTATCAAAGATGACCCAATATTTTAATTTAATAAGGAAAAAAGCAATCATTTTATCTACTTATGCAAGTCTTCAAAACTCTAAAATACAAGAATAATAATAGGATAGGAACTTGTCCTCAAGCCCTCTGTATCCCAGTTCCATCGAATATGAGAGCACTCATTTTGTGATTTCAAGTTTGCAAAGCCCTCTCTGTGTTACCTTATTTCCCCACTGCCTCTTAATATCCTAAAAAGATAATGGTGGATAAACACCCATGCTGTCAGAGTTAGCTTTTGTAGCACTGTTACTAAATTGTGTTAAAATGCCTCAGTGGAGGCAACCCAATCAAGTAGGCACTATTTATCCCAACCTGGGGTCAAGCTATCATTATAGAGAATTCCCTAATGAATTTGGATGAATAAATTGGCACCAGATTATAGCGAGCTTTCAAAGTCAGATGAAACTTAGATTTGACACAAGAATCAGGAATCAACTGAAAATTTTAGATCAGGAGAGTAGTAATAGTTAAAGCAATGGAAGGTGGTGAATTCTTTGTAGAAGAACTAGAGAGAGATCATAGTATAAGGCTATATACAGCATATGTGACTGGGTGAGTAGGATCTAGAGAGTAAGGAGGGAAGACTAGCTGCTGTCTAGCTTTTGTTTCCTCCCTTGGAATATGGGCATTGTTGCTATTTTGGAAGATGGCCAATGACATCATTGGGTGATGTTCTAACTTGTGTGTGAATTGGATGTAAGTAAGGCACTTGCACAGAGTCATCAGCCTCACTCTCTCCGAGTCATCAAAGTCCAATGGCAAGGCAAAAGTCAACTGGCAATGACCCAGGATACAGGGCATCTTCCTGACCAAACTCTAAGCTCTCCACAGCACCTACTTCTGCCATCTTCATGGCCACTGGAACAAACTGTTCTCATCCGCCCATTATACTGGAGAAAGTCTTCACCTGCTTGGGAGGGTGGACATCCCCCTAACACATTGACAGGTTTGAGGCCTCTTGGTTACCCTTAACCAGCTTTAGCCTGTCTGGTAAGATGGTTTACTAGAATGTGGCCGCTGAATGCTACAGCTTCTTGGAGTCACAGGTGAGAGTTGATGGCCAGGTGAACATCAAAGGACAATGAGCAGCCCTGAAAAGGGCTCATCAAGCTACCAGAGGTGCCAGTTCTCCCTGAACACCCCATATGTCCCATTGGCATTGTCATTCTTTTCCAGACACTACCTTTTTCTTTTCAATGAGTGATATACTCCCTTGGGAGAGTGTAATGCCAGAGCCCCACCAGTTAGCCACGCTGCTATTTTTTTTAAAGCACCAGTGTTAGTCAAATGGGAAAAAAAGGACTAAATCCTCATGGCTTAATCTCAGTGCTTTAGGGAAATTCATCCAATATAACAATTAATGACATTTTCTCTCTTAGAGGTCCTAAATTTCTAGTGAGGGGGTTGGAAAAGAACCTTTATTCTCAGTCTCTATCTCTGAGTTCTCATCTGCTTTCAGACACTGTGTGATTCTAAGTAAGTCACTTAACCTCAGTTTCCTCAACTGCAAAATAGGGATAATAATGGCACCTACCTCCCAGGGCTATTGTGAGGGTCAAATGAGAAAATATTTGTAAAACACTTAGCACAATGCTAGGTACATAGTAGATGCTTAATAATAATAATAATTATTATATATATTATATATTATATTATATATTATATTATATATAATTATAATAATAATTATATATATATAATAATAATCCTTCCTTCCTTTCTTTCTTCCTTCCTTCCTTTTTTTCATGGGTACTGTCAGAGTACCATGCCTCTCACTATCACTTCAAGACAGGATGAAAAAAAAAAAACACTGTTCCTTTAAAACACAATCCTCTTTAGTCTTAACAAATTGACGAATTTCCATCCCAACCAGCAGAACTTTTATTTCCAAATCTATATGTCCTTGTCACAGGGGATAACAGGGGCTACAAGGCTAAGGATTGAGCCTTGGGAAAATGAGCCCAATTAGTAGGCATGAGAAGGAAGGTCATTTCAGACAGAGAAGGAATAGTCACAAGTGCTGGAAGAAAACCAGGAGAGTTCAATGTCATGAAAACCAAGGGGAGAGAGTTTCAGGAAATATAGTTAAATTATATAGAGATAGAGATGATATTGCTTATAGAAATAGATATGGATGATCTATAGATATGTGTGTGCATGTATGTGCACGTGCAAATGTTTATTTGCGTTTGTCTCTTTGTATTGTGAAAAGATTTTTCTTACTAATCATTACATTGGAGACTCAGAACTTCCCCCATCCCCCTTTATCTAATCTAATGGCTCTGTTCCTGGTCGTGGTGTTGCCCTGACAGGTCTGGGAAAATGTTAATTCCTCCCTATTGTCAAGACAGGTGATATGGAAATTGATGTCTCTTTGACCAGAATTAAGGTGACCTATATGAAGTACACAAGACTCTCATTTTAATATAGTCCACCTTTCAGCGTGTTGACCAATCAGAGTTCATTGGCACTCCTTGGGAACACCTATTCTTCAAAAGGCATGTAACTGTGTCCCCAACCCGGACTGGTAGGGGCCCAGTTCTGGACTGTAACTCCCATGCAGTGCATGTCACCAGCTTGTGAGAGAAATTAAAACCATGGACACGACCTAATTCATTTGTCTCTTTCTTAGAACAAACTCTGGTAAGTTTGACAGTATATACACAGTATAAATACAGTGTTTTAAAAGCCAGTATCCACTGGTACTAACTTTGACAAGTGATCGATGTATGCTGACAAACTTGTCAAAAGTCTGCATCTGTTGTTGCTGTGTGTTTTGAGGCTAAAACCAAGCATAAGACATGGAGAAAATGCATATTTTAACAAGCAGAGATGCACATTGTCCTTCATTTCACCTTGTTATAAAGCATCTGCCTCCTGTCCTCCCTCTTCTCAGTTCTTGTTAGCAAAAAATCAGTAGTCAGTCCGAGCTCAGTAATGTGACAAGTTGTATGCTGCATTTCTGAAGTTTAGAAAGGTTTTTGTGTTTCCTCCTCTATCTGAGCCATATCTTCCTAGGCTCCTAATTAACATCATTTAAGATAATGTTCTTTTTTTTCTAAAAATTTATCTGCTGATGTGAATTTTTCTTTCATTCATTCTTTCTTTCATACACCCTTCTTTCATTACTGGGAAAATCTAAAGTCACAAATACCTTGATCGCAAATATGTGGACGTATGCATGATTTAATAATATTTTCTTGAACATTACACTGCCATTCAGATTGTTGCTTCTCTCTTAGGTGATTTTTCTGTTTCTTCCTATCATTTAATTGCGGCCATTCCTCGAAGCTTAGGGAAAAAGTCATAGTATATGTTAGCTCTCTCTCCATCTTTCCCTCTTGATGCATAGCATTATGTAGAGGCATATTAATAGATACAATATACACACACGTATATATGCATGTGTGTGTACATATATACACATCACAATATAATGAAAGTTCAAATTTTTATGAGTTTTAAACTTCAACAATCACTTTTCAGAGAGGCAGAAGATCACGGTGGATAGAAAGCTGTCCCTACATTAAACGAGACTTAGATTCCAAGTCCTGGCCCTAACATATACAGGCTGTATCACCCTGAACAAATCACTTAACCTCTCAAGGCCTCAGACAGCTCTTTATGCCTATAAGTTGCAGAACATGATGCACAATGATAGAGGAGATTTCTTCACCAAGAATTCCCTATACCAGGGAAATCTCAGAGAGCTTCCTTCCTTCTCTCTTTACCCCATCTCCCTCCATTCAATTCAGAAGGAACCAGACAAATACTTTTACTTCTTAATACCAATGAACCCTTACATATTATATGTAACTCAGGCTGGTTTGGGCATGTCCAATTCTCATAACATGGAGATGCTTTTAAAGGACCTTTTGAGCATGCCTAGTTCACCTAGCATGGAGCCCACTACATCCTCTATCACATGGGTAGGGGTAGCCTCTTTTGGTTGTCTGTGTCTTTAAAACACATCCTCTTTCTGCATTCTTATGCATTCTTTTTGATTTGCATTCTTTTCCTATGCATTCTTTCTTGATTTGCCCTTCAGGGGCATCTCCATGTTAGGAGAACTGGATCTGCCCAGAGAAATTCCAATTTATATATGTATGACAGATCATGTGGTCTGTTGAGTAGAATCTAGTGTCAGGAATACCTAAGCTCAAGTTCTATACTCCTCCTGAACTCTAAGGAGCAGTCGATCAAATGGGGACTGAGGCCTCTGGGCTGGAGTCCAAGGAAAATTGTTGGACCAAGAAAAAAGATTTCTCATTAATGGGAACTAGAAATCAGCAGAGAAATACTTCTTGGTTTTGGGGGGTGGGGTGGAAAGGCTTAGCCATAGTGAAAGTAAATGAAGTACAGTAATGATAATATGATGATGATAACTAGCAATTATGTCACTTTAAGGTTTGTAAGTCACTTTACATGTATCAACGAATTTTTTCTCACAGCAACCTGGGAGGCACCCCCAATTTACACATGAGAAAAAAGAGGTTGACTGACTTACCCAGGGCCACACAGCTATTAAGTGTCTGAGGCTGGATTTGAACTCAGATCTTTCCAAATCTAGGTCCAGCACTTTATCTACTACATCACCTTGCTGCTTGAGAAAGAGAACTGGACTTGAAGTCAGAGCTTGATTCTTATCCCTATTTGTCTCTAATAAGATATATGTCCTTCCTTTGACATGTTATTTTACAGCTCAGACTCTGAGTTTCCTCTTTAAAATAGGGGTAATAATACTCAGGGACTTTGAAAGATTGTCTTGAGGAAAACACTCTATAAACTGTGAAGCACTAAGCAAAGGTAAGCTATTCTACTTCAGATCATAAGCAGGAAAGGGAAGACTTCTAGAAGAGCTCGTCTTAATTCTGAATTGAGAACAAACTGCTTCTTCTTGTTTCGATGTTGGTCCTTCATTCTCAGGAGAACCAGCGATGTCACAAAGGTGACGTCTTGACCTTTGTATAGGTGAGGCAGAGCTGCACAAAGTCATCACCCTCATTCTCTCCTCCCGTCGCTAGACAAAATTCAAGATGACTGGTCAAGGACCTATGTGCAATGAATGCATGGCCATGGCCTTTCTAAATTAGGGTCTTTCCCAGGTGTCAGTCTGTCTAAGGACATGCCCATTCAATGGCTAAGAGCTAGGTAAGAACTGAGACGAAAGATGACATAGTTCTATGTTCCAGTGGATAGACAGAGGAATTTGTCGTCAAGAAATCTCAGTAAAGACTTGTCTCCAAAGATGGACAGAGTTGAACCATATTGATAAGGTTGAAGGCAAGAAAACTTGGATTCAAATCCTGTCTCAGAGACTTATTAGTTGTGTGACACTGGGCAAGTCACATTAACTTCTTTGTGACTCAGTTCCATTTTCTATAAAATGAGGGAGTTGGATTCAGTGACCTCTAAAGTCCCTTTTGGCTCTAAACCTATAAACTTATATCCCTATTTTATATACCTATAATTGTCTACCTTAATACAGTCTCATGCATCTCCATGCCTGTAGTACTCAAGACCACTGGTGTCAAACTCAAGAAGAAATGGGGCCACTAAATCATATATAAGGATCCCTGTGGGCCACATAGTGACTTAGACAACCACATATTAACATTATCTATATTTTTACTGTGTGTTTATTTATATTGTCAAATATTTCCAAATTACATTTATTTGGTTCAGGTCATTTATTACTAGCCACAAGGGACTTGCTGGCGGTACACTGGACACCTCTGCTCAAGATAATTACCATGAAAGTGTGTGGGTACAGGAAATAAAAGGGGCAAGGCAGGGAATATTCCCAAAGCTATGGCAATAAAGAAACCATCAGCCAGGGGCAGCAAAGGCAGGTGGAGGCAGGGAGCTACAGCTTTTCTCTAGTGTCCCACAAGACTCATGGGGTGATTTTTCAACAAAGGCTGCAGAAAAAGTCACAGCTCATAAAACAAGAAATACAGTAAATAGCCAGGCTTTAACTGGGGAGTCATGTTGTCATTTATCCTTCGTTTTTGAAGAGGGAGATCAAGAGGCTGTGTCTTCCCTGACCCATGAATTGGATTTAATTGAGGCAGAGTTGCACAAAGTCCTCAGCCTTACTCTCTCTTCCAGTGTCATTGAAGTCCAGTGGCAAGACAAAGTCAGAATAACTGGTGATGGCCCAGGATGCTGTGGATGACTTTGGCATCTTTGATGTCTGACCAAGCTCTAAGCTTTCTACAGCAACTGCTCCAGCTGTCTTCATGACTGTTAGAAGGAGTTGTTCTCATCTGTCCATTCTGATGCTGAGACCTTCACATGGTTAGAGTAGACATCCCCCTAACTCATTGATATGTTTGAGGCTCAACCTGGGTTAGTTCATCTCCCAAGATGGTTTACTGGGGTGTGGCCACCGTGCATGTTTATAGCTTCTTGGAAACATAGATGAGAATAGGATGAAAGTAGACACTAAAAGTGGATAAACAGCCCTGTAAAGGGCTGAGCAAGTCCTCACACCAGAGATACTAGTACTCCCTGAACACCCCATACACCTGATAAACCTGGGGCAACCAAGATGTAGACTCATGCCGCCTCTACAGATAGATGAAAAGATGCTGGGGTGTTTTTCTGGAGAAGAGAGGAAGCTGCTCATTGTCTACAAATACTTGAAGGGCTGTCACATTGCAAAGAGATTAAACTTATTTAGTGTAACAAAGCTAGCACCAAAAGGTAGAAGAGAAAAGGAGAATGGTTATGGCTGAATATTAGGATGTTCTTAGTGATTAGAGTTGTCTGGGTGTAAAATGGGCTGCCTTGTGAAGTAATGAGTTCGCTGTTGCTGGAAGTAGACCAACAGAGTTTCCTAAGTGTTTGCCAAGGAGATTTGTAGAAGAGATTCATGCTTTATTTGGGGGTTAAATTGGATGATCTGCTCAAGGTCTTATGACTAGTGAGAGAACCAGTACTCTGAATCCAAATCCAGTCTTGTCTATACCAGTGCGTGTATGTATGTGTGTGTGTGTGTGTATGTGTGTGTGTGTGCGTATCCTATTGCACCATGCTGATTGTATCCTATAAAAAGCAGTATGTATGAAATTACAAGCAAGCTTTTTTTTTTTTTTTTTAAGAAACAGGGTGTCAAAATAATGGAAGGAGAGAGTAAAAACCGGGGATGGTTTTTCAAATCTTAAGTAAGTGAATGAATGAAAAAAAGCATTTATTAAGCACTGACTGTGTGCAAAGCACTGTGCTAAACACTACAAATACAAAGGAGAAAGCAACAATCTCTGCTTTTATGGATCTCACATTCAAATGAGTCAAACAATATAAATATGTATGTATATTGTGTATATATACACATTCATACACATATGTATAAGCACACATATGTATATGCTATATATTTTCCTATTTGTGTATATAAAAGTGTATAAATATGTGTATATGTGTGTGTATATATATATATATATATTTTTTTTTTTTTTCTGCTCTTATTGAATGTGAGTTTTTTGAGAGCAGAGACTATCTTGCTTTTCCTACTTGTATGTCCAGGGCTTAGAATAGTGCTTTGCACAGTCAGCGGTAATATTATTAATAGAGCTATTAGAAGTCTAATCATTCAACCGGTTCAAAATCCACCTAACTGTGCTTGTCTCCCTGTCTTATTTCCAAAGATATCATGAGAGACTTTGTGAAATGCTTCACTGAAATATAGTAGAAACTGTCAGAGAGAGGGGGGATAAAGTTATAATACCTCTAATTCTTTTATGTAAGTTTGGTTGGCTCTATGACCTGGCAGAACCATCTTTGAAAGCATAATTAGGAGGCTGTAGCAATGCCCTAGATGTCCCAAAATATCTCTTAACTCTGTTCGTTCTGCATGATGGAGAAATGAGGCTTTGCCAATACCATGATTGCCACTCTCGCACAGCTGAAACTTTCCTACCCTGCATTTCATCCCCTTAGGTCTAAGAACGCTGCGCCTTGCCTGGGGACAGTTAGCTCTTGGGATAACACACATTCATGATGCATTCCATTTTCTAATTGGTCTTCCTCCATTTTAAATCCATATTCCACACAGCTGCCAAATTGATATTTCCGAAACACGGAGCTAAGGATTTACACACACCCCTCCACCCCCCATTCTATGCAGAAAGTTCAATGGCTCCTTACCGCCTCAAGGATAACGTACAGAATCCTCCATCTGTTTTTTAGGGTCCAACACAATTATGGCTCCACCTACCTTTCTGGTATTATTTTATATTGCTTCCCTTCAGGTAGTCTCTTTTCCAGTTAAATAGGTCTGTTAGCTATTTCTCATTTATGATATTCAATCTCCCAACAAAAGCCTAACATTTTTTCAAATATATCCCTACTTTCCTCTGATCCCGCCACCACCCTGGTGGAGCCCCTCATCACCTCACACTTAATTATTGCAGCTGACTTTTGGTTGGTCTCCCTGTCCAAAGACTCTCCCCTCTATAATTCATCCTCCATTTAGATATCAAAATAATCTTCCTGAAGTCCAAGTCTGACTATGCATCCTTTCGCACCAACCTTCCCTCCCAATAGCTTCCAATCTATGTACCCATCCACCTTCAGCTCAAATGTAAAGTTTGGCTGCCAAAGCCCTTCATAACCTGGTCTCTTTTTATCTTTTTAGTTTTCTTACACCTTACTCCTCCCTCATCTCGTGCTCTTTCTCCCCTCTCTTCTCACCACCCCCCCCCCCCGGCCCCCGCATACTCTGTGATGTCTCCCGGAATGTTCTTTCTCATTTCTAACTCTTGGTTTCCTTCCTGTCTCAGCTAAAATCCCACCTTCTACAAGCTTCTCCTTGTCCCCCTGAATGCTAGCGCCTTCCTTCTCTTGATTATATCCCATTTATTATGTATATAGTTTGGTAGTACATAGTTATTTACATAGATTATTAGCTCCTTGAGAGAAGGGACTTTTTCTTTCTTTTTTCCTTTTCTTTTTATCTCTAGTGCTTAGCACTAGTAGTGCTAGGCATATAGTAGGAACTTAGTAAATATTTATCAGTTGACTGGATGACTGATTTTCACCATTGTCTCCCTTGCTGGAATGTGTATGCCTTTTTTCATCTCACTTTCTATACTCCCTACCTTCCTTACAGACAGAGTTCAGGGGCTACCTCCTTCCTATGGGAAGACTTCTCTGATTTCTCCAGTTGGGATTTCTCCAGTTCTTAGTTGTCATTTCAGTTGTGTCCAACTCTTTGAGATCTCATTTGGGGCTTTCTTAGCAGAGATACTGGAGTGGTTTGCCATGTCCTTCTCCAGCTCATTTTACAGATGAGTAAACAGATGAAGCAAACAGGGTCTGAAGCTAGATTTGAACTCAGGAAGTATTCCTGACTTCAGGCCTAGAACTCTATCCACTCGGCCGCCTAGCTGCCCAACTAGTTGTTAGTACCTCTTGAAATTATTTAGTATTAGTCTAAATATACTTTATGTTTAAATGTGTTGTGTCCTCACTCCCACCCACTCTCTATAGAAAGCAAACTTCTGAAGAGTAAGAACCTATTTTGTTTCAAGTTTTTATGCTTAAAACAAGTACATGGTGCTTTGTATATAGTGTTGCTGTTCAGTTATTTCAGTCATGTTAGACTCTTTGTGACCCCATTTGTGGTTTTCTTGGTAAAGCTACTAGAGTGATTTGCCATTTCCTTTTCGAAATCATTTTATCTAGGAGAGAATTGAGGCAAACAGGATAAAGTGATTTGCCTGGGGTCACTTAGCAAGTAAGTATCTGAAGGCACGTTTGAACTCATGGAGATGAGTCTTCTGGACTCCAAGCCCTGCCCCATTGGGTTTAGTAAATACTTAATAATTGTTTATTGAATTGAACTAAATAAACTGAGTTGTACTTATGTACCAATGCGAGGAATCTATTTTTTTCTAACTAGTAAAGTGGAAATGATAGGAATGTTTGGTGGAAACGATTCTGACATCTTAATGTTTATAATAGATGGAGAGATAAGTGTCTACTGACACCAAGGATGGTGACATAATTTGCATTATTGTAATTACTGTTCTTCATTCTCAAAGAGGACCAATGAATCATGAGGGTGATGTCCTGATTTGCAAATGAATTGGATTTAAGTGAGGCAGGGCTGTGCAGTGTCATCAGCCTGACTCTCTCTTCCAGAGCCATTGAAGTCCAGCAGCAGGAAGTCAGGATGACTGCAATGGCCTGGGATACAATGGATGACTTCAGGTTTTCTAAGTTGAAGTCTTCCCCAGGCCTCATTTTGTCTGCGGTAATGCCCATTCATATATAAATAACTATAAAAATGTTGAGTGACTATTGATGATCTTTGAAAAGTCATGGCAAACGGTCAATGTGCCACAAGAGTTGGCTATAGGTATAGGAACTTGGCCAAAGTGGTGGGATAGATTTCAGCTCAATATCAGGAAGAAAGGAAGTTGGGAGACCTTGGAAGATTGCGATTTTCCTTTGACAGAAAGTGTTCAAGCACGTAGTGAATGACTTGTCACGTTATTAAGTTATCAAGCACGTAAGAAGGCTATAGAAGGGACTCATTCTTCAGGTATGGATTGGATTAAATGAACTCTAAACTCTCTTTATAGTTTACAATCCCATGATCCTATGCCATCCTAAATTGAAGACAGTCTATGAAAAGCCTTGAATGTCAGTCTAAGGAGTTAGGCTTGGTCAGTGGTAGGGAGCCATTAATAATATTGGAGGTATGAGTGAGTGATTAGAGTAGGAAGATTACTGGTGCTATAGGTTTCTAGAACAACTATTATCAGAAACAAATTTGTTGCTCTGCCCCTTGTTACATATGTGACAGTGGAGAAGTCATTCACCTCTCACCCCTCTGGGTCTTGGTTTAATGATTTATAAAAGGTGGCGCTTAACTAGATGACGTCTTGAAACTCTGAATCTTATGATCCTACGTTTCTGCGCTACCTTAGTCATTAGATGATAAATGCATAACCTGCAATGCAGCTAAAAAGCAGGAACTTTCTGCCTGGTAACAAAAGGCCTGTGGGATACTGTCTATTCTTAAAAGCACTTGATGACCATTTTAAAACAGAACATGAAATGGCATCAACTTTTTAGTCCCAGTTTTGCTTTAAAGCAATATCCAACCAATTATTTTTGATAAATCCAGAAAGCAAACCATACAGAGAGAGATTTGGAAATCTTCCCCATATTTCATTTTATATTCATTCATTTCTTTTCATTAAAACTTATGTTAGGATAAAGAAGAGCTGTGCACTCACTTCAAAGTGAAAATGGAATGCTTCTTCTCACTGTTTAACTTCACATTGCCCCTGATCCTATCCATTTTTAGTAATATTTTCTTTTCTACGAAAATAAATGCAATTCAAAGAAAGCAGGGCCAAAATAACCATATACACAATGAGTACAGTAATGTAAATGGCAACACTAAAAAGTATTTGAACTATGATGAATTATAATGAACTATCTTTGTCCCAGGAGACAGATAGTGAAACATACTTCCTTCCTTTTAGTATAGAGATAGAAGACCATGAATGCAGAATATGTCATTCTGGCATGGAAGGTCCACTATATCAGTTGGTTTCGCATAAATATTTTTCTTTATTATAAGAGAGAGTTAAATGGGGGAGGTTAAGGGTACCAAAGAAGTATAATTTCTCAAGCCAATAAATGGCCCTGGGAATTGAAACATAAAACTCACTTACCTTTTCCTTCTCTGCATTATGTCATTGGATTTGAAAGGGAATTTTCTTATTAATAAGCCTGCCACCCAGTTTGTGTTGGACTTCATTAGCCTTAGCCGTTCCTTGAATTCAGTGACAGATCACTTTCTTTGGAAGCTGGAGTGCCCTGTGGACTGAGATCAAACTACAGTTCTGGCTGGAAGGAGCACATTGGAAACAAAATGACTTTGCCTCCTAGCTTTAGATTTGGAAAGCATTTTGGTTGATCATAAGACCTTCATCACTCCTCTTATGTTCTAGATGATGAAAAAGACTCAGAGAATTTAATTGACTTACCCTAGGACACAGAGATCATCAGCAGAAGAGCTGGGTTAGGGGCCAATTCATCCGACTTCCATTCCAGTACTGTTTCGACTCCCCCAACATTGCTAGAAAATATGAGAAATCTTTGGAAAACAGATTTTTGTAAACATGTCTACCCCTGAATCTTGTATATTCATTAATAAGGATTGATGACATTTAGAGAAGTAAATTGAATGCTTTTCTAGGATGGTGTGAAGATGTAAACTTCTCTATTTTTAGCCCTTGTTCAAATATGTTTAAAAATTTATGTAAACTGAAGCTTACTCAGTCAATAAGCATTTATTAAACTCCTACTATATTCCAGGAATGCTAAGAAAGGCAAAAGACAGTCCTCTTTCTCAAGGAGTTCACAATTTAATGGAGGAGACAACATGTAAGTTGTGTACAAACAAGTTGAGTTAGAACTAGTTTATAAGGAAAGTAATAAGTTAATAAGGGGAAAAAATAGACACAAGCTGTATTGCCTTGGGCAAGTCATCTAACCTCTATTAGCCTTAAGGAAATGGCAAACACTCCAATATCTTTGTCAAGAAAATCCCATGGACAGTATTGGCATGCTACGGTCCACAGGATCATGGAGAGTCGACCACAACTGAATGAATTAGCAACAACATAAGAAAAATACCATGTGGGAAGGAATGGGAGTATGGGAGCCATTAACTAAAACAAAAACAAAAAAACAAAAGCAAATTTCACTAAGAAACATAGATGAAGAAACCTCTTGAAGAAAAATCACATAACTTGCCTCCCTTCTTTGCAGAGGTGGGAGTCTATGGGTGTAGAATATTGCCTGTGCTCTCAGAAACTCCGTGTTAATAGGTTTTGCTATGCTCTGATTTTTGCTCGTTTGTTTGCTTGTTTGCTGGGGAGAGAAGGGAGAGGGAAATTTTCAGAAATTAAGGTGATCTATCGGCAAAAGACGTTAATTAAGAATAAGATTTTTTTTTTTTTAAAAAGGAAACTCATTCAGAACTATTCTATAAGGGAATGAAGTTGGTTTTCCCACTGTAACAACAGCTGTCCAGAAATGAAAGAAAAGTTCTCAAAGAAAAGAAAGTTGAAATTTCAAAGAAACCAGTCAAAATATGGCCAAACATTTATCAAGCACTTCACTATTTGACACTGAACCAAGTGCTGAGGGTACAAGAAAGGGAAAATACAAATGACAGTTTGGCCCATGGAAAACTCACAGTCTAACAGCGACTTCATATGAAGGTTTTGATAGAGAATTATAAGAATGATTCTTTAAGATGAATGGATTTCATATTAAGGAAAGGGTATTGACTGGGAAAGAGATTGACATTTTTCCTCTTGCCCTTCCTCTAGCTAAATGAAGAAGAAAAGGGATATGACAGAAGAAAGTAGAGTTATCCCTTCCACATCGCAACTTTCACCATTGTGGTGTCAATATATCATGGGTCAGCATAAGAAGTTTAAATGGGAATTTTGGGGAGTTTTGCAGAAGCCACAGACAGCACGCAAAGGCCAGCAGATGACACAGAAAAAGTTAGACACTCAGAAATGCAAAAAGTCTATGCATTGTATTACATTATATAATATCAACATATTTTGTCTTTTGATACCATAGCAATTCACACTTCTCAAGTAGGAAAAGAGGGCTAAAACCTGCATGGATTTTCTAGATTGGATCCAATAAACCCCCATGATGTGGAAAGGATAACTGTATCAGTTCATTAAGGCCAGTGGGTTATGCCACAGGGTTATAGACAAGTATATGGGAGTTTCAATACCAAAAGTGAGAGAATGAGCTAAAAGGGTTCAGAAGGTAAAAGAAGAAAAGGATAATTAGTCATAACTGTTAAGGAACAGTGAGAAAGTTATCAGATTTTAATGGGCAACTAGGAAGTTCAGTGAATAGAGTGCTGGGCTTGGAGTCTGGAAGACCAAAGTTCAAATCTGGTCTCGGATACTTACTGGCTATATAGGCCTGGGTGAGTGACTTAACCTTTCCTCCCTAGTTTCCTTACCTGTAAATAATGGAAATAATACCACCTACCTCACCAGGTTATTGTGAGGATTCAATGAGAAAATATTTGTAAACTTAGTATGCTTTTATTTTAACTATATACTTATTTCTTTAAATCTTGCTCTATGCATATAAAGAAATGCGGCCCCAGTGCTATGGCATCATCAGAAAATAAACATTTGTGAATAATATCCCAGGTGTGTGTGTGTGTGTGTGTGTGTGTGTGTGTGTATGTGTGTGTGTGTGTTTTCATCCTTCACTGCCGAAGGAGACCATGCCATCAGAGAAATATTGACATGACTTGCACTTGACTTTGCTTTGAGTGAGGGAGGGCTGTGCAGGTCACCAATCTCACTTGTCCTCCAGAGCCATCTGAATCCAGTGACCAGATATTCATCAGGATTACTGGAGATGACCCAGGATGAGGCAATTGGGGTTAAGTGACTTGCCCAAGGTCACACAGTGTCAAGTGTCTGAGGTGAGATTTGAACTCAGGTCCTCCCACTGCACCACCTAGCTGCCCCAATATCCCAGATAAAAGAATGATGTAGCAACAGGACTATTTTATTTTCATGTATTTTATATAGAAATCTTTTTTAAATGTATAGTATACTTACCTGCCTTCTTCAACAAAGGATACTGAAAATAACCATTCCTTGATGACTCCAGGTCACTAATATGATCATTACTAAAGGCATCTGGTTATGCAGTAGATGGAGTGCTGGGCCTGGAGTAAGGATCTGAATTCAATTCCAGCCTCAGATACTTACTAGCTGAGTGACCTTGGGCAAGTCATGTAAAGTCTGTGTGCCTCAGTTTCCTTACCTGTAAAATTGGGAAAATAGTAATGCCTACTTCCCAGAATTCTTGTGAGGATCAAATGATAACTCTTTTGATGTGCATATATACATATATGTATGTATATATATACATATATGTGTATTTGTGTATATATTCATATACACATATAATATATGTTTATGTATATTTATAAAGCAGCTGGCACATAGTAGGAGCAATATAAATGTCCCTTCCCTCCTCTTCCCTTTTCTCTCTGTGGTGGTAATAGATGACAGTGTGACTAAGAAAAGGTGGATGAAGACTAACTCCTTTAATATACAATAAATTCAGCACCTCTGCACTGTATGGAAGAATGTTGTAAGGGATGATAGGTATGGAATATTGTATTCACTGTCAGTGGGTTTTGGTCATGGGGTAGTACTTGGGAATGATAGTAATGTAAAAGCAAAATACATTAAAAAATTTTTTTTAAATATTATGGATAAGTCTTAAGCAGGAAAGAAGCAGCTACCTATATACTCATCCAACAGTCAACCATAACAAAAAACCCAAAGACTATTACATCCACCATACCACAATTGATCTAGTTCAGCTAACCAACTATTTAACCCTTCCTAGTTGTACACCTACCAATTCAGTTAATTAATCTTCAGAATTAGATTTAGACTCAAAGTTGGAGGTGAGGTTGGGTGGGACATTCATAGTATGTCACAAGGGATAGGACCCAGCATTAAAACACTAGTCAAGAAATAATATTCACAATATTGGTCAGAGCCATGAAGAGAAAATTAAAATATGTTAATATGTGTTCTTTTAAAGGAAACAGGAATGCATATAATAAATCTTATTTGCTACTAAAATACATTTTTTTAAAAATTGGAGTGTAAATGGTTACCTTTTCAGGTGTTTAGAGGAACTCTTATCCAGAAAGACTTATTGCCTAAGCATTCTGGAGAAGTGAGGTTTTGTTTTGTTTTTTACTGTATTTGAATTATGGTACTATGCTTTCCAGTCCTTTAAAATGAAGTTTTATGATGCTTTCTCTGAGTCAAGATCCAGATGTGAGGTATAGCATCTCTCTGGCAGGCTGTGACACTGACTAACACTATGGAAACAAAATACAAGCTGTTAAAAACTCACAAATGATCTACACACACAAGTGAACACCAAATCTCCTCCCCACCTTCACTGAACTCCACTGGAAACCTGCAAGAGATTAAAAAAGGGGAGGGGGAAGGTTTTGGAGAATCAAGAAGTTCAGAAATGGAAGGTCAAAAAGTCCTTGATAAAACATATGCAGCTTTGGAGAGAGAACTTGGGGTAGACTCCCAGGCTGACACCCTCCTACCGTACCTTGTCTAACTACATCTTACCGGGTGCTGCCTGCATTTTTTTTACTTCACTGTCTGAAATTTTACCAGAAATTCTCTTGAGTTAACTAAACATCCTCTTTTTTTTTTAAAAAAGGATTAAATTAGCTAATCAATTAATGAACATTTAAGTAATTTATTGTTGATCAGTTGCGTTGGACTCTTTGGGACCCCATTGGGATTTTCTTGGCAGATACTGGACTGATTTGACTCTTTGGGACCCCATTGGGGTGTTCTTGGCAAAGGTACTGGAGTGGTTTGACTATTTGGGATCCCATTGGGGTTTTCTTGGCAGATACTGGACTGGTTTGCCATCTTTTTCTCCAACTCATTGTACAGATGAGAAAACTGAGACAAACAGAGTTAAGTGACTTGCCCAGGGTCACGCACCTAGGAAGTATCTGCGATTAGATTTGAATTAAGAAAAAATAACCTTTTGAACTCCCAGTCTGGTACTCTATCCACTGTGCCACATAGCTGCTCCTATTTAAGTAATTACTATGTGCCTGTTAATGCAAAGACAAAACCAAATCATTCTGCTCTTAAGTAGTTTATATTTTATAAGGGTTAACAGCATATAGACATATAAATATTTGCTAAATATATTTTATATATCTATATATGTACATATATGTATGTGTACATACATACATACATAAACAAATTCAAGGAGGAGTTGGGAATCAGGAAAAACTCAGATTGGAGGTGACGGGATTCTAAGAGATGAAGGCAAGGAAGGACTGAATTCTAGGCAAAGTCATACAGAGACTGGATGCGAAATATGTGAGTTCAGTAAGAAGCTTCTAGTTTCATATATTGAATACATGTCCTATGGTGCCAACTGGGTATAGGGTAGTTCAAGTGAAAGCATCCCTCAGCATTACTACCCTCACCTCCACCCCTCCATGACACAGGGCAAGGAGAGGTTGCTTCCCTCATGAGACTTATCCCGACTAGGCTTAATTTGCCTCAAGGTAAAAACTAATGTTAGGGCAATGGGGACATATAGATCATCACATGTGCTTATACATTCCCAATTTCTGAAAAAATTACAGTTACTTTAACATCTTTCTCTTGTGTGTTTGAGAGACCCAGACAGGATTCATGACCACCTCTCCTCAACATTTCACGTCACTCTGGCATGAGGGTTAATGTCTCCTGTCCCTTTATGAGCCAAAATATTCTCTTAAATCACTATTTAGGCTGATAATAACCACATAAACAAGGATGGAGGTGACCATCTGATTTTTTTTTTGCACTTAGACAAAAAGACGTACATGGAATTGCAAAGGAGATAAAGTCGGGAAGTTGATGAGGTCAGCAGGCATGGGCTGCTTTTGAGTAGCAGCCAAGAGGAACATATCTTGTTCTCTCTTCCTGTGTCTTCCTCCCCTAGTTGAGTAGGAAACAAAGTAGAGTGAATAGTGACTTTCCCACTCATTCTGATGACTGCCATGTTGCAAATCCCAGCCCACCAGAGTCCCTTAGGAAGGGGGTGAGGGGAACAGGCTTCCAGAGATTGGATGCACATGCTAAATCCTGCCTACAGTTCTTGCTCTTGCATGGGACATAAGATGGAAGATCTTCCCACTCTTATTTCCCACAGTTCTCAGAGCCAAATTTAAAAACAAAATCACCAAACGGATGTCTTTGACAATCTATTCAACCATTTCTGCAATCTGGTGTCTCTATGGCAACGCTCTGAGGGCAGCAACCAGGGAATCAAAGGGTTATAATAGACATCATAAACATGGTCAGACATAAAAGGAGCATTTAGAGAAGCATAAGAACAAGTGTTGATGAATGAATAGGACAAATTTAAGTAGATACATGACATAGCAACAAGAATTGGAGTAATATTACTAGATGAAGTTTATTAGATGTCTCTGAGACTCAGTTTTCTCATACATAAAATATAATCACTTACCTTAGTGACCCTCATAGTGTTTTATGAAGGTCAAATGAAAATTATTTATAAAGTAATATTAATAGATTGTAAGTTTCATAAGGACAAGGTTTGAGTTCTCTCTTTGTTTTGTACCTAGATGTAAATTACAGTCCAATTCTGACGTGTCATTGTGGCCTGAAGGGGACCCCGGGTTCTCAAAGGCTATTGCGGAGGAGCACAAGGTCTTCCTATTTGGGGATAGCTTAGAGATGCAAAGTATGTCTGCTATCCAAAGACCAACCTAACGAAGGTCAGAGATAGTTGGCCATCAGGTTGGCTGCAAGCCAGGCCCCCAACCCTGTATGAAAACTAGGTAACATTTTATACCTCTCTAACCCCCCAAAATCTTTTCCCTTTTATCTCAAGCTCCTGTCTTAGACCTGTCGATTTTTTCATATTTAAACTTTATTATTATTTGTTTATATATTTATTTAAAATTAGAATATATAAATGTTTCCCTTGATCCCAAGGGATCCTTTATTGATCACAGCAGAATCCTTGGCTGTATGTAGAACATGCACACACACATATACTGTATACACACATACAGAACACATGTATATATACATATATAATCATCATATGATATGTATTTCTCTGACGTGCATAAATGTATAGATGTGTGTGTATACATACATATATATATGCATGGAGAGCGAAACATATACATGTCTTTTTCCGACACAGACTGTGAAATTTATTGTAGTTGGAGTCAAAGGATGCAATTCTAGCTCTGCTACTTACTCTCTATACAACCTGGGGCAAGTCATTTCCTGCCTTAGAGATTCAGTTTTCTTATTTGGAAAACAAATGGGTTGAACTAGAGCATGTACCCTTAATGTTTTTTGTGTCCTAGACCGCTTTGACAGACTGGTGAAACCTATATATGAAACCCTTTTCAGAAGGATGTTTTTAAATGCATAAAATAAAATACAAAGGATTACAACAGAAAACAAAAACTAATGAAAATAAAAATGTAATTTTCTTCCCATTCAAGTTCAAAGACCCCTTGAAATCTATCCATGTACCCACTGTATGTGGGTCCCAGGTTAAGTGTCCTCAGACTAAATCATCTCTAAGATTCCTTTCAAATCTGAATCTCTGCTCCTATAACTGTAACAGGTCTTAGTGGTCTTATAATCTACATTGGTAAAGGGAACAAACACAGTGACGAAATCAGACATGCTTAAAGTATTGAAATATGTGTCTGGCAATGTGTCTTTGTCTCTTTCAGCAGTTCTCAAGCTTTTCATCTCAGGACTCCTTAATACTTTTAAAAATTATTGAGGATCCCTCAAAGAGCTTTTGTTGATGAGGTCTATGTCTATTTGAAACATTGAAACATCTTAGTAATAATATGAAAATTATTTTGACTTCATGGACCCCAGATAGGGTGTCCAAGACCCTTAGTGGATCACACTTTGAGAAACACTGGTCTAATGAATGAACTGTGAAGCAGTACACAAGTGGTATGAGGATTTGTTGCTCAATTTTTTTTTCAGTTGTGTCTAAATTTTCATGACCCCATTTGGCATTTCCTTGGCAAAGACACTGGAATGGTTTGTCATTTCCTTCCCTAGCTCATTTTACAGCTGGGGAAACTGAGGCAAACAGGGTTAAGTGATTTGCCCACTTGGAGGGAGAAGAATGTTAACTCTTCTTTCCAAGTTGTAAAGGTTTGTCTCTGTTAAGGGGCAAGATTTCAGGAACTCTTTAAATGGCAGAAAAGTTATGATATGAAAAGTTAGAAGCTTGAGCTCACTCTAGGCAGAGTTTGTGGTACCCAAAGGAGCAGCAATTATGGAGCAGGGTGAGCAAATGAGCAAGGTTTTGAGCTTTCCTGACAAGATCAGATGAACTCGTAGCTGAATAAAAGAAATAGATGAAAAGATATGATTTGGTGATCCTTTGGTACCATCCTGGGCAAAGATTAAATGGAGACAGAAGGGAGATATCTAGAAACCTTTGACAGGAAGACAAACTACCATATAACACAAATAATTTTTGATTGTTTTACTCTTGTCTTTTGTTTGATATCTCAGTTATTTCCACTTACCCTCTCCTTCCTCGCTCTACCCTTGACCACATTCTTAGAACAACAGAAAATACTAAAGCAAAATCCACAGAGGAGTGAATACATGCTACGTCTGGATTTGAGAAGACTTAGGTCCAGATTCCACCTCAGATATGTACTAGTTGTATGACTCTGGGCAAAATCTTAACCTCAAAGGGCCTCAGTTTCCTCAGTTGTTAAATTAAGGAGTTGGACTACATGGATTTTAAGGTCCCTTCCAGCACTAGATGTAAAATCGAATGTAGCAGCTGCACATAGGTATATATGCTGCATTCTCTGTCTATAGTTCCTACCTCTATTGAGAAAAAAAGGCGTGTCTCCATCTCTTTTCTAGGACAAAGATTGTTCATTAAAATTCTTTGGAATTTGAATGATTTTTGGTGTTATTGTCATTTACATTATTGGAATTATTGTGTATATTTATTTTCTTCATTTTGAATTACTTCATATAAGTCTTCCTATATTTCTCTAAGGATTTGGCAGCTATGTAGAATACTAAATAGAATAATACTGCGATTACAGATAAGAAAACCTGAGTTCAAATCTTGCCTCCAATATTTGTTAGTTATGTAACTTTTGACAAATCAATGAAATCTCTCCGTCTTAATTTCCTTATCTTTATTGTGGGAAATCAGACGATGGCCTCTAAGATCACTTCCATTTCTAAAGTTAGGATTCAGTTATCGTTATTTACAATGCCATATTTCATCATATTCAGGTATCATAATTTGTACAAGCACACCCTAATGAATGGTCAAGAAATTTTTTCTAATAGCAAAAGTGATATTATCAAATGCATCAAAATATTTGCAAAGTAATATTGCAAATATTTTAATACATGGGACCTTGAATCATCTCCTTGGTGAGTTTGCCTAGTATTAAGATCACTGGGCCAAAGGATATGGATGAAGAGGTAACTTATTTTTCTCGCATAATTTTTTCCAGCATGGTTGGACTTATTCATCACTCTATCAACAGTATATTAAAATACTTGCCTTCCCATGGCCCCATACATGGCGAACATTGACTATTTCCATTTTTTATCACCTTTGCAAATATGATAAAACACTTATAATTCTAAATGTTTTTGTGGTAGCATGTCAAGATCATAACTTTCTTAGCTTATTGCTGCACAGTTCAGTAATTTATCTGCCCCCGATGTATGCTATAGAAAAAAAAATCCCCAAACATACGAAAACTCATGGAGAGAATACTACCTTCTTTCTCTCTTGATACAAATAATCATCCATCGCTATAGCTTGAAGAGAACTTAGAAGTCACATCCAAAGGAGTGTAATACTGTGCAGAAAACTGACATGGCCTACGCAAAGTCATATAATTAATGGCTGGGTGAAGACACTAGGATATACATCTCAGCTTCTAGACTAATGTTTTTACTGGAGAATGAAACCTCAGGTGAGAAGGGAGACATCTGTCAAAGGAGAGTGTTCACTGTATTGCAATTTGTAGTTTTAAAAAAATTCACTGGGAATTACTGAGATGTGGTGACATTCCCAGTATCAAACAACCAATATGTGTCAGAGGAAAGACTTAACCTCAGGGTTCTCAAACCCCTATGCAATGCCATAATGTGTCTCCGTGGAAAGTAACTCTTCCATACTAGAGATCTCAACCTGCAGTCCACAGAACCAGGGGTCGATGAAAAGATTTCAGGAGGGTTTATGAACTTTGGTGAAGAAAAATTACATCTTAATTTTCATGACTCTTTATTGTAGTACAATGAATTTTATTTGATGCATTTAAAAGCATTATTTTTAAGAAGGGGTTCACAAGGCTTCATGAGATGGCCAAAGGGGTCCTTGACACACAGAAGATTAAGAACCTCTATTCTGTACCCAAAGAGCCTCTGCATTGCAGAGAAGATGATGACTTGCTTATTTTACAATAAAGAAAGATTGGAATGGGGAGAAAAGATTTTTCTTAAAACTTTGTGTTGGGGATCAGAATATCCAGTTATACCACTGAGTCTATTTTAAATATATTAATATTAAAAAAATTAATAGCTTATTATTTTTATTTTTCAAGTGCCAAGTATTTTTAAACTTGTTTTAATCAGCCAAGATTTACCTTCTAACCCTCCTACCTCAACAAATTTCCACATTTGTCATGTCCAAAAATATGTATTTGGTTTTGCATTCTGAGTCCTTCTCCTCTCTATCAGGAGGTGGGCAGGATGTTTCATCTTTAGTTTGCTGGAATCCTGGTTAGTTATTATGCTGATAAGAGTGCAGTACAATAGAATTCTATCATATTTATATACCATAACTTATTCATACATTCCCCACCTTATGGGCCCCTCCTCAGATTCCCATTCTTTTCCATCTCAGAAAAAAAGGCTATATTTTTTACATCCTTAGAGTTTTGCTTAGGACTAGCCCTCCCTTAATCTGACCTGTCTCTAATTCCCTTTTCCCCTTCTCCTTTTTCCCCTCTATTTCCTTGTGGAGTGATATGTATTTTTTATATTTGTGTGTGTGTGTGTGTGTGTGTGCACGCGCATGTGTGTGTGTTTGGATATGTTCATTCTTTCTTCTCTTCACCAGTTCACATGAGAATGAGGCTTAAATGTCAGTTGCTTCCCCCTACCAACTCTCTCCTCCTTGTTTGTACAGATGTCTACTTGTGAACCCTGATTATGTGAGACAATTTTCCATCACCTTCCTTTGTCTTTCCCTCTCCCCCCTAGGGACGTATTCCTTTTTCTTTTCATTCTTTTCTAAAGATCAAGATGTAAAAGAACTACTTCCAGACATTGTCTAATTGGACTCTTTTTGTGAACTCTGAGGATGATAGGATTCAGAGGGGACACATATATCATCTCCCCACATTTGAATGTAAGCTGTATATTCTCATTTAGTCCTTTATCATTTGTTCATTCAGGTTTACCTTTTTTTGTTTCTCTTTACTCCTGTATTCAAACATCAAAGTTTCTCTACAATTCTAGTCTTTTCATCAGGAACACTTAGAAGTTCTTGGAGGTACTTCATTAAAGATCTATTTTTTTTTTGTTTTTATCCCATAATATTACACTCAATATTTCCTGTTATTTTTGGCTACAAGTCTATATCCTTTGTTTTCTGGAATACTATACTCCAAGTTCCCTTCTCCTTTATAATGCTGATTATATATATATATATGTGATATTATTTATATTTATATATATATATATGATCCTAACTGTGACTCCTCAGTACTTGAAGTCTTTCTGTCTGGTTGCAGTATTTTTTCTTTGACTTGGAAACTCTGGCTTTTGACTCTGATGGTCCTGGGAGTTTTCATTTTGGGTTTTCTTTCAGGAGGCTGCTTGTGTACTCTATTTCTGCTTTATCCTCTGGATCTAAAATATCTGGGCTATTTTCTTTTAAGATTTCTTGAAACATGATGTCATGGTTCAGATAGTCCAATGATTTTTAAATTTTTTCTTCTCCTCAATCGATTTTCTAGCTTAGTTGCTAGATGCTTTCATTTTCTTCCTTTTTTTCAGCCTTTGACTTTGTTGTATTTCTTGTTGCCTCATGAAATCAACTGGCTACTGTTTTGTCCATTTCAATTTTCAGGAAGTGTGCTTCCTGGGCAAGGTTTTGGACCTCTTGTGCCGAATTGTTCATTCTTTTTCCAATTCTTTATTCAATAACTCATTTCTTTTCTATTTTTTTCTCAAGTGCTCTCATTCTTTTCTGGAGTGCTTTGCTAACATGCTCCTGACTTGACCTCTCCTCACTGTGACCAGAACTCCCTATCTGTCTCCCTCTGGTGACCTGAACCAGACAAAGGAGTCACTCTAACTTTCTAAATTTCTCTATCAGGATTTGGTTTGTTGCATTTTCTAGGTCTATCTGGAGGAACTGGGGATGGGACCTCAGCTACATTGTTTCCTTCTACTCCACCATCTTGACTCTACCTGCCAAAATATTTTTAAAAATTAATCTTTCCCTTCCACTATTCCCCTTCTCTATTGAGAGAGAAAGAAAACAAAACAAAATAATAACAAAAACAAAATCACCTGAAAAATAAAGCTCTGAATTCCCAGTTGTATTCAGTAGTCCAAGGGTAGTAGGGGACATTTCAGAACTCTGTAGCTTTCTGGGAAGAGGGAGGTATGTTAGTGGAGAGGGAGTAGAAGAGATGCAAATCCAAAAATAAGGGAAACCAATATTAAGCTAGGTGGTACAGTGGATAGAGCACTGGATCTGGAGTTAGGACAATGAGTTCAAATATGACCCCAGATATTTACTAGCTTATGATCCTAGGCAAGTCACTTAAACCTGTCTGTCTCAGTTTCCTTATCTGTAAAACAGGGATAATTATAGCAAATACCTCCCAGGGTTGTTGTAAAGATGAAGTGAGATAATAATTGTAAAGCCCTTAGCACAATGCCTGGCACATAGTAAGCGCTATATAAATGTTAGCTATTGTTATGAATACCAGAAAGTTGGTAGATCAAGGTTTTAGGGAATAGAATGTTTGAGGTAGTCTTGGCAATTTAGTGGGAAAGGGTCTACATTGACTCTGTCTCCTTTTACCATGATAGGATCTCTCCAGTCATATACAGCACAGATTTAAAGGACCTTTTTTCCAAGCTGTGTGTAGCCAAACAAGTAGAAGGCCCTGACTTACCTCATAGTCCCATCACACATGTCTTCTGATGATGTCAAAATTGCACCATATATCAAAATAGATGATTCAGATTCAAGTCTTGGTAGAACCCCTCTCCCAGATAAGTCACGTACCCTTTTTGGACCCATTTCCTTATACATAGAATGAGGATAATTGCACTATCTACCAATATTCATCAACAAGCATTTATTAAGTGTGTACCATGTGAGATTGTGTTAGGCACTGGGGATACAAATACAAAGACAGTCCCTGACCTCAAGGAGCCTACATTCAAATAGGAGAGGGAGTGGTTATAGTACAAACAGATTGCATATATGCAAAATGAATACAAAGTGATTGGGGGATGACACAGGATGCCACTACCAACTGGAGAAATTAGGAAATTTCTTGAAAGAGCTGGTACTTGTGCTAAGCTTTGAAGGGACCTAGGAATTCCAAGAGGTAGATATGAGGAAGAAAAGGATATTAGACATGGGAGAGAGCCTGGACAAAGGTATGGAAGTGGGATATGGAGTATTATATATAAAGAACAGAAAACAGTACATCTGTTTGCCTGAAACATAGACTTAGATGATGAGAGTAATGTGTAACCAACCAGGCAGGGGAGTATGGAGGCAGAATGTGAAGCATTTTAAATGCCAAATAGAGAAGTGTGCATCTTATCTTAGAGGCAGCAGGGAATTTCATGAGCAAGAGAACAATGTATTATATCAGTTTAGCAGTTTTGGGGGAGATGGATCAGAGAGGGGAAAAACTGGATGCAAAAAGACCAGTAAGTAGCCTCCTTCAATAGCTTTGTTGAGAAGGGATGATGACTTGACCTAGGGTGGTGGCTGGGTGAGGGGAGAAGAGAGTGAGACCAGAGACATTAAATATTTGGCAACTGATTAGATACCGGGTTAGAGGGGTGAATGAAAGTGAAAAGTCAAAGATGAATCCTAGATCAAAAATCTTGGTGACTAAAAGGATGATGGTGCCCTTGACAAAAAATAACAAAGTTAGGGAAAAGGAGGAATTGTAAGGGAAAAATATTCTTTTTTATTAGTATTTTATTTTTTCCAATTATATGTAAAGATAATTTTTAACATTCATTTTTACAAAATTTTGAGTTCCAAATTTTTCCCTCCTCTGTCCCCTCTTCTTAAAACAATAAACAATTTGATATAGATTATATATGTACAATCATGTAAAACATATTTCCATATTAGTCATAGTTGTGAAAGAAAAAAACAGAGCAAAAGGAAAAAAAAGCAAAAAATAATTAAGTGAAAAAAGTATGCTTTAATCTGCATTCAGATTCCATCAGTTCTTTCTCTACATGTGGATAGCATTTTCAATCATGAATCCTTTAGAATTGTCTTGGATCACTGTATAGTTGAGAAGAGCTAAGTCATTCAGTGCAATGCTGCTATGTACAACGTTCTTCTAGTTCGGCTTATTTCACTTAGCATCAGTTCTTACAGATCTTTTCAGGTTTTTCTGAAATCTGCCTACTCATAATTTCTTATTGCACAGTAGCATTCAATTACATTCATGTACTGGACCCAGATGACTCCAGAGGAGAAAGTGAGGCTGGTCATTGTGCAAAGTCACTAGATTTTGCTCCCATTGAAAGTGCTGCTGTGAATACATTGGCATATATATAGGCCTGAAGACAAAATTTCTTAGGGCTTCATTATTTTACTTAGAGAGGTGATAGTTTCAGGGAGTAGAATTAGATGTATTTTTTGAATGGGATCAATGAGGGAATTTATTTTGCTTGACTATGCATATTTGTTACAAGGAATTCCTTTTTCTTTTTTTTTTTCTAGTGAGATGGAGGTGGGTTGAGAGAGAAAATTGATTTCTGTTAATTAAAAAAACCTTTGATTTAAATATAAATAAATAAATTTAGTGCCTTGTGGCACTACTACACCAATTCTCTAGTTAGGCCTCTGGTACAAGCTACTTCACAAAGCTGTTGTGAGGAAAAGTGCTTTGCTAATCTTAAAGTGTTATATAAATATGCATTATTTAATACATATTATATGCGTATTTATGTTCAAACAAAAATACATGCATGATGCTTTGCCAAAAAACCAGTGATTTTTGCCTACAGTAAATGCTGATAGTTTTAAGACCATTGTTTGTAATTAAGTTAGAAGGCTTTTTTTATGGCAAGTCTTATCCCACACCCCCACACTGTGAGAAGTATTAACAAACCGTGACAAACAAATGCATTATAGAATGAAAGTGTTGATTTACAAGCTGGAATTAGAAACATCAGAGAGGAAATGCTATCACTGGGATGGTTTTCAGGAGCTCTAACACTAAGATAACAGAGCCCTGTCATGGAAGTATTCTAAGAATACCAGATAATCTATTTGCCTAAAATAACCTTGTCTGTGTTAGAGGTTAAAAAGACTACAAGCGTTTCTATTTGGGGCTGTTAATTTCTTCATTTGCTCTTATTTTATTCATAATAAATCATACTCAACAAAGTTTAGAAGTTACCAACTCCAAAACTACTCTCTCAAAGGCTCTCTCCATCCCCCACTTTTTCTAGGACATCCTCTCAGTTATTACAGTTGATTAGAAGCTACTAATAACATCTATCCCCACTCAATGATCGGTCAATAAGTATTTATTAGATACATTCTGTGGTCCAGGCACTATGCAAAGCACTAGGGGTACGAAGATCAAAAATGAAACAAGTCTCTGTTTTCCCTGCTATTCCAGGAGACGACACCGGGGAGATGGTGCCAGGACATGCAAGTGAAATTGGGTTTAAGTGAGGGAGGGCTGTGCAAAGTCACCAGCCTCTCTTTCCCCTCTGGCGCCATCTGGATCCAGTGGTGAGATACAGATTAGGATGACTAGAGATGGTCCTGGATGCAGTAGAGCAAATGCAAACAACAACTGTTTCTCTTTTGACCTAAAACCCTGAGGGTCTTCCCCTCCCCGATGGATTTTCTTTTCTTTGCCTCATTTCTTACCTAGCCTTAATCACTGAATGCGGATGCATCAGTCAAACTGAGACCTGTTAAAAACCTTTGCTTAAAAAGGCCAAGGTCTCCCACTGCATCTGGGGCCATCTCAAGTGGTCCTTATCTATCTATCTATCTATCTATCTATCTATCTATCTATCTATCTATCTTCTATCTATCTATCACCACTGGACACAGATGGCTCCAGAGGAGAAAGTGAGGCTGGTGACTTTGCACAGCCCTCCCTCACTTAAATCCAATTTCACTTGCATGTCATGGCACCACCTCCCTGATGTCATGGTCCTCTTCAGGAATGAAGCACAAACAACCACAGGAGACAATATATAAGCTGTCCCAAAAGTCTTAAAGCTATATTAGTTTATATGCAAAGTACTGGGGTAGGACATCACAGGCTGGAGGGATCCAAAAGGCCTAGAGCAGAAGGTAAACTTTGAAGGAAACTAGAGATTCTAAGAAGTGGACACAAGCATTGCAGACTGTTGGGGGAACAGCCTGTGCAAAATAAAAAACATTTCAAAGGCTGAAGAGAGGCCCTTTGGGAGACAATGAAAGCAAATTCTGATAAATTTTTGCCCAAATAATAAATGGCACAAACCAATCAAGCCAATTAGCCAATGGCTTTCTCTCCTGGGTGCTGTATTGGACTTTCTAGACACACTGTATATCTCAGGGCATGTGGACTTGACTCCCGCACTTTGTACCCTTTGCTCTTTCCAAGACCAAGGTAAACACTAAGTCAACAATTTTGTTTGGTTGAGCCCCAGTACCCTTTTGGAGACTGCGGAGGGATAGCTATTGGTGTGGACGATTAGGGCTTCTTTGGGAGAGTAGGAAAAGAGGGGCTGAGGAGCATAGCCTTAGCTAGCCTGAGGGAAGGGCATCTGGACACTCGTTTGACTTTAAAAACCCGGGTTACTCAGAGGAAGGAGAGTCACCGTAATAAATACAGAGAACCTCCTAAGAGCAAAATGACGCAAAGCCAACGCTGTCTGTGCAAGGTCCACAGGGCAGCGAATGCCACCTCCATCCCATCAACGACTGACTGCAAGGAAGCCGCTTCACAGAGAGGATTTCCCCAGCCCACCCAGCCCAGCCCTCCATACCCAGAATAGACCCGACCACATTCCTCCTCTGAAGTTAAACCCAGTGTCACATTTTCATGCAGCAACCCTTGTACAGCAATAACCGTTATTTGTCCCCGACTGCAGTTGGATTGCCAAAGGAATCTGTCTGGCGAGCTCCTTTCTGGCCCCCAGCCCCACCCCCGGCCCCCGCACTCATCAGAGGCTGGCCACCGCACAGCTGTCTCATTCCCCTGCATCAGGCGGCTTCTGATTACTATGCCTTCTCTCGATGGGCAAGTCCTGTTGTGACCTAACACCCCAGAGGCGGAGCGAAGCGGCGGAGACGTCAGGGGAAAAAGCCCATCCTAGCCATGCGAGCCATCCCCGGGCTCCGCTGCTGCCAGCCCACATCCATGGCTTGTGTGACAGCATCGGAGCACAGAAGCCGCGTTGAAATGCAGTCAGCAGCGCAGCTGGGAGGCAGGCAGGGAGGCGAGGGTCCAGGGACCAGAAGGCGCTTCCCGTGAGCTCGCTGCTCCGCTGCGGTGCTTGCCAGCCGGCCCGGAGCTTCCCCTTGCGGCGGTGCCAGGCTGCGTGCAAACAGACCCTGCGCTGCAACTCAGTTTCTCTGGGTGACTGCGGTGTTTCCCCCCTCCCCCTTTTTTTCTCCCCCTTCCCGTGTCCTCTTCTCTAGGATGGCGGAGGCAGAATTGCACAAGGAAAGGCTGCAAGCCATAGCTGTAAGTCTAGTTTCATTTTACTTGCTCTATTGTCTGGCAGTGGAAGGGTACCCTGAATTTGGGGGGGTCGGGGAAGGGGGGGGGCATTCCAGCACGGTAGCTCCATTGGCATGCTCTTGGAAAAAGAAGTTTGCAAGGTCTTGCTTTGCCTTTTCTCTTTAGATGCCTTCATAAAGGTCAGCACATGCATTTTTCTGTCTGTATGCCCCCGTGTAAAACTAAAGTGGGCTTGGGACTGGGGGTTTGAATGAGGTAAATTCAGAGCGATTTGTACAGAAATGAGATGCTTTATGTAAGGACCGGTGGGAGCAGGAGGGGAAAGAATGAAACGGTTCTAAAATGTTCTCATGCCGTGCCCAGGAGGGTGGGGAAACTGGATTAAACGGTGATTTAACGTCCCTGCCATTCTCTTAGCTAAAGGGGGGAAAAGTGTGTAGCTCCCCAAACTGTTAGAGTGGAATGCCATCTCACTGAGCTGAATGTCTGGATGCCACTGGAAGCCCTGAGCCTCACCTCCCCTTGGCTGGTGTCGTATGAAAAAGGGCACACGGAAGAGGAAAAAATACTGCTTATAACAGGGCCCAGGCACAGCCATAGCTTAGAACTCCTAAGATTTGGGGTGGAGATGAAACGAGTCTCTGCTCTAGGGCTCGGATATTCTATGCACCTCATCTAACTGGGTTCAAGGCAATCCCTTTTGGCAAAGTTCAGATATCAGTTCAAAAAAGTTGTGCAATATAGGGTCGCTGCATGTGCTACTTGGGTCTTAAAACGCCTAAATCTGTCCAGATTTTAGCCACCCCTAGACCAGTGTTACCAATGATCAACAGATGTTGTGTTTTTACTATAAAGGCCACAGCTGGATTATATATTTCCCTTGTAGATGAGGGAATGATTACCGATGTTATAAGGAAGAAAGAAAAAGTAGGGCTAATAACATCCTAGCACAGAACAATCTCCAGAGGCACAGTAGATTAAATATGTCTTCTGCTCCAAAGTTTCCTGGGGGGAAAATATTAATTTGTTGGAGGGAAGTAGTGGGCAGAGCTTTGCCAACAAGTTATATTGTTTTCTTCCCCCCAGAAGGTTTTAAGCCATGTTTCTGATGGAAAGAGGCGTTCAGGCCATGTTGTTTTTCTTCTTAAGACATCTGGCATGAAGGGATTCTCTTTTATGGAATTGAAAGTCCTCCTTCCCAACTCTTCAAACTCAGATTCTGCTTTAAGATGCCACTATTGAATTGAGAGAGTCGCCTCTCACCATATCTAATCTGAAAATTTCAGAAAATGGAGTCTCCTGAACTCAACAAGCTATGTCATTATCTATGGCTCCTAGGTCTATTTTAATGGCCCATAAAGTCATTCATTGCTTCAAAACTCCCTAGCAAACCAGTGTTGCCAGCATGTCATGCCCTTGATAAGAAGAGATATTCGAATCATGGTGCCATGTAGATAGCTGATGTTTTGTAATCGATGGCATAATAAGAGGCTGTAACTGGAGTTGGTATTGAGGCACAGATAACTGGGTGAATTACAGGAATCCTAGATGGAATCCCTGGTGCTAGAAGCTCCAGGCTTCTGCTGAGGGCTTCCTTCACATAGCTGTCACATTTTCTGACTTGGCATACTGGTTTCCTTCAGTGAATGGCTAAGCAAAAGTTGGCACTCATAAGAAGACTGGCTGCACGTGGAGAAAGGCAAGTTGGCAATTGCAGGTCATCTGGAGTCAACTGTCGCAAAATGTGGCTGACTAATCCAAGTAGTGGTTTACTTTAGAAAGGAGTCTGGCACAATCTTCGGAGGACTTTCCTGTGTGTGTGTGTGTGTATGTGTGTGTGCGCACCCACAAACATATATATATATATATATATTCCTATATATCTTATATATATATATATTTCCTTTACATGTGTATGTCCATAAACATGTATACATATGTATATACATATATATATATCTTTAAGAACATGTGTATCCTTTGTGCCTTTATAATTTTATGTGAGTAGATCTGGAGGATTGTTTGTGTCAGTTTCAAATAAGCAAATTCACATATGAATTTTGACAAATACATGTCCTATACTTTCTAGGATTACTGTCAATGTGGCACTGTGCAGGATTACATCATTTGGGGGAACCTCATTATCTAGTTCATAGTTTCTTAACCTGGGGTTTGTGAACTTTTTTAAAAATATATTTTGATAATTGTGTTTTGGTATAATTGTTTTTCTTTATCTCATGAATTTTGTTGAATGCCTTTAGGAATATTCTGAAGAAGTATATGGGTTTTACCACACTATAAGAGGGGTCAGTGACCCCAAAAGGGTTCAGAACCTCTCATCTATTTGTTTTCTATCATCCCTAGTCCCACCTGCCTGCTTCCTCAATGCAAATTCAGTCTAAAGTACAGTGCCCTCTTCTCATTATGCCCTGGGGGAATAATGGTATCCATCTACCTCCCCCTCCTCAAGCCTCATCTCCACAGGCTGGGACACTGGAAGGCTCCCCAGGAAAATAAAGAGAGCTAGATGGTGTGGTTAATAGAATTTCTCAGATAGGAATCAAGAAGACATGAGTTTGAATCCTGACATAGATTCTTATTAGCTATGTGATCCTGGACAAGGCATTTATCCTCTCTCAACCTCAGTTTCCTTATCTTTAAAACAGGATCTGCCTTACAGGATTGTATTGAGGACCAAATGAGATAACATATGTAAAGTCCTTTGCAAAACCTTAAAATATTCTATAAATGTTCATGATTAATATGGAAGCTTGGGAAGAAACCCATGCCACCTGGAATAATGTTATATAGATTTCCTCAGGTTCTTGAGGCAGAAACAGTTTCCTTTATTGACTCAGACAGTACACTAGCATGCTGTGCTATGGACTTAGAGCCCAGTTTGAAATGGTAAAAGATAGGAAGGTGGCACTGGGGGATCCCTAGGTGAGTGGATTATGACCATGACAGATTCAAACAACAAATATTGTATTTCTTAAGCATCTTGATTCTTTATAAGACACTAAAAAACAAGGGAGATAATCTCTCAGTACTAACTAGCATAGGGGAGATTTATGACTGTTATAACTAGTGCTGTGAAATAACAGTCATGTTACCCAAAATAATCAGGTCACATGGTGACTGAACAATTCGCCTTACTGATTCAGTCTCTATTTCTTCATCTGTAAAATGAGAGGATTACACGAATGATTTCTAAGCTCCCATATAGCCCTAAACATAAGATCCTGTTATGATCTCAGACAATTTTAATTTTCAAGCAAACCAGTCCTTCCCCATCATCTACCCTGCTCCAACTGTCTCCAAAAAATTTTTTTTCTAGTTCTCTATTTGAATCTTTCAGTTTGATTCTCTTATCCCAAGGCAAGAAATGGATTGTTCTAATTTTTTTTTTTTTTGCCAAAACCAAGAGGAAATCATAATAAGCACGATCATTTAAAAACCTATTTTGTCCATTAGTCAATCAGGCAGCAAACATTTAAGTGCCTGCTCTGGGCTAGGCATCGTGCTTAGCGATGGGGATACAAAGAGGTAAAAGACAGTCCCTGCTCTCAAAGAGCTTACAGTTTAATGGGGTGGGCGATATGGAAGTAACTATGTGCAGACAAGCTATAGATAGAATATATTGGAGACAATCAACAGTGCACCTCTACTTTTCTTTTTACTATGACTAACTTTAGAGGGGGCGGGTTTCATAATTACCTTTTCTTGTTTTAAATGTGAAAGGTTTAGTCTAAGTGTGGAATGAGCCCCAAAACAGTTTTAGGCCAAGAAAGTGTCTCTGGACACCATATCTGTATCTTTTTTCCCCCATGAGCATTGTGGGTGATTCAGAATTCTTGAGGGATGAAGTTAGAACACTGCTGAGCAGCCTGACATGTACCCTTGGCATGAGGAAACCATGAAGCCCACTGGTATTAGTGGTAAGCTGAGGACCCACATCCTGTTACAAATATTCTAAGAATTGGTTCAGTGAATGTAAACCATCCAATGTCAGTTGTATCTTAATGAATAACGTTTGCATTTTGAAGAGGCCACTGAGACCAAATGGAAACCAAATGTAGGGAAGGAAGTGTGGTGTCTGAGCTTCAAGAAAGGATGACAGAGGCATCCCATTCCATCCCATCTAAAACTGACTCCCCTCCCCCTCCTTCCACTGAATTATAATTTAGCTCTGGGGTCAACTTGGAAAACTGCATTCTGGGCAACAGCGATGAACATCCAAGCTGCAATGCTCTTGGGTTATAATAGATTAATAAAGCCTGAGAATTTGGGTGTGGTTAAAGTTTAAATTTGAAGCCAGTTTATACCGACTTTTGTTTGATTTTATCATTTAAGAGCACACTGTATACATAGCACTCTCCTAGCACAGTCCTGTTCTCAAGTAGCTTGTAATCTACTTGTGTACATATATTCAAGAAAATTTACAAATCTAACATATTAGTGACTCACTTAAATAAAGGGCCTTATTTTTCATGTTGGTATTCTTCCAGTGTTGTTCCAGAATGCCAAGATCATATAGCTTCACAGATTTAGAGAGGGAAGTGAATTTAAAGGTCACTGAGACCAGTCTCCTTATTTTACAGATGAGGAGACCAAGGGCTAGAGATCTAAATTTCTTGCACAAGGTCACACTGGTAATCAGGCAATAAACATTTATTAAATACCTATTATATGCCAGGCACTGTGGTAAGCACTGGCAATACAGATACAAAAAAGGATATTTATTTCTTCCCCCAAGGAGCTTATAATCTAACGGGGGAAGCTGAAAGGAAGGGGTGGAGGAAAGTGGCAAAGCTCAGATCTTAAACCATCTCCTTCAACTCCAAACCCAGTGCTCTTGTATGATTTTTTTGTCTCTAAAGTCTCTAAAGACTTTGTAGTCTCTAATGAATTGAAAATGAGCATCACCCAAGGGCAGTGAATATGGTATATGATGGCCTTGATCAAGCAACAACACATTTCAAAGAAAAATTGGAGGTCTATTTTCCAGAAAGCATGGAATCCCTGTGGCAGACATGGGAGGGGATAGTCAACAGACTTGTGGGATAGATAAGCATGAACAGGTTGGGATTGGGAATCTTGGATCACATCAAGGAGATCTTAGATCCATTTGAGTAAGTGCTGAGGTAGTGTAAAGTATAAAGGATGGAGAGTATTATTCAGACAAGTCTTTGAACAGGTGAGTATTAAGTAGTATTTTTAAAGGAGCAGATCCAATGAACTAGTAGAAAAGATAGGAAAAGACATTGCAACTGAAGAAATCTAGAGATGGGAAAAAAAATCAATGTATATGTAGAGTTGTTGCTGAGCAATAATAAGTAAAAAAAAATGGAACAGAAATAAGGGCAGTTAGTAGAAATGCTGTACAGAAGAGTTTGAATTGACTAAGTTAGAAAACAGGGAGATATGCAAAGTTGTTGAGCAAGGAAGTGGTTGGATAAAAAAAATTAATTTTTTTTTAGAAAAATAAGGTTTGTCTCATTTTATTTTTCCTGATTAGTATTGGGACTATTTCTTTAATATAAGACTAAGATGGTAGTTCAGCAAGAAAAGATTATTCTTTTTCTAATTCCTGCTCAAATCAAAGAAGTTTTATTAATCATAGGAAAAAAGGTAATTAAAAAAAGTTCTTTTTGTAAGAAAGCAGAAGTTCAGGGAATATTTTTTAATGAAACTACTGACTTTTTACAATTGTGAAGAACATGGAAACAAGCATGTGACTTCAGATACCTTGTGGTTGGACAGTGGTAGATATCCAGAGTTCATATAAATATTTCATTTAGTTTAACTTAATTGTCTCAAAGAAAACGAGCAATGTGAACAATGCATAAAGCTGAAATAGGGTTTGCAGTTCTAACCTTGCTCAATGTTTGCAGTCTTGATACATGAGAAACATGCATCTCAACATTCCAGACCTGAGCCTCCTGGGAGCAAAGACCATCAGCCACAGTGGACTCTGTGGTGTACTGAGAATCATAGCTGGCATCTGAAATCAACTGACGCCAAGTAGATATTGATTTGATTCTGGCAGCATTTAGAAGAAAGTCAGTTCTCAAAGCCAATTCTCAGGAGATGTGAGTGTTCAAGTTTCCAAGTTACCTGGCACTACTTTTCCCTGGAGCTTTCAGCATTTTATACAGCATTTGCTTATGGTATTTGTAGTACGATTGAGTTTGAAGGGCTCCTAAGGGAAACTAAGGTCTAAAAATGTTGAATGGCTTTATCCATGGTAACGTAGCTCAGAATTGGAAATTTAGAACCTAAACTTGGGTCTTCTGACTCCATGGCCAATGTATTTTTCATCATCCCTTGCTGTCTCTCACAACGGCTAAGTTGGTACCTTCCACTACTAAGGGAAAGGGAAAGAGAATGGAAGACAATGGGCATTTAATTGCTGTCTTCAAATATTGGAAAGACTGTCATATGGAAGAGAACTTATTTGCATCCTGGTCTTATCCCCCCATTATACTGTTTGAATACAGGGATGGTGTCTTACTCCACCTTTGTATTCCCAGCGACTTGAGCCTAGCAGACACTTAATAAAATTTTGCCAAATTCTTGATTTGAATTTTTGTAGGTTTGGAGAGTAGAACTAGGATCAAAGGGAAGAATGACAAGAACTCTATAAATCAATGTGCAGTTATTAAGCACTTGATAAGTATGAGGCACTATATGGGGCGTTAGAAGTACAAAGACAAAAAAGGAAACAGCCCCTGACGTAAGGGGGCTGTTCCATCAGAAAAAGTAATGTGTACACATAGAAGTAAATAGAAATATTTATGCAAAAAAAATATGAGTTCATTGGGTTAAGGGAAGGAAGCCAGGGATTCTAATGGGCAGAAAAGAGGTGAGGTTTCATTTCAGGCATGGCGGGGTGGGATAGATTGTTCAAAGGTATATCACAGAGAAATGGAATGAGGAGGGGGAAAGAGAGAGAGAGAGAGAGAGAGAGAGAGAGAGAGAGAGAGAGAGAGAGAGAGAGAGAGAGAGAGAGAGAAATGGGAATGAGAAACTAAGAGAAAGTAGCAGGCTAGTTTGGTTGAAGCACAGAGAACATGTCCTGGAATAGTAGGGCATACCCAAGCTCTTAGCAGCTTTATCTGGCAAGCACAGAAGTTTGTATTTTGTCTTAGAGGCACTAGAGATTTTTGAGCATGGAAGCCCTGCTCAAATCTATGCCTTAAGAATATCACTTTCTCAGGTCTAAGGAGAGTTAATTGAATAGGGAAGACTCTTGAGGTGCGGAGACCAATTAGAGAGCTGTTGCAGTAGTCATTGTGAGAGGGGATAAGGACCCATACTTGGTTAGGGGTTTTGTGAGTGGAAAGAAAGAGAAGGATGTAAGAAATGTTGTGACAGTGGCATCAATAAGATTTAGCAATTGATTGGATAGAGAAACGAGTCCAGTTTGAATCCAAGGTTGCAAACCTGGATGACTAGAAGGAAGGTGTTGCTTTTAGCAGAAATAGGATGTTAGGAAGATGATGGACTTGGGAGAACAGATAAGCTTTGTCTTGAGAAAAGTCATGCTTGAGATACCTATAAGATCCAGTTGGAAATGTCTGATAGGCAGTTGGCATGGGACAGGAGTTCAGGAGAGAGACTGAGGCTGATATAATCTGGGAATCATCAGCATAATGGTGATAATGCAACCCACAGGAATTGATAAAATCACCAAAAGAAAGAATGAGGAGAACAAAAAGTAGAGGTCACAGAACAAAACCTTGTGATTACACTTAGAGGAAAATGTTTATGACATGAATTAGGATCCAGCAAAGGAGACTGAGAAGTGATCAGACAGGAAGGAAGGGAACAAGGAAGGAGACAGGTCATGAAAACTCAAAGAGCGTATTCATGAGGAAAGGAAGGTTAAAAGAGTCATACTATAGAGAAGTCAAGAAGGATGAAGACTAAGAAAAGGTTACTGGATTTGGCAATTAAGAGATTGCTGATAACTTGGAAAATTGGAGAGAACAGTTATGGTGAAGAAGCTATATTACAAAAAGTTGAGTGAGAAGTGAATGTATATAAGAAAGTGTTTCCTACAAGTTTGACTATAAAAGTGAGGAGAATGACTTTATGAGATGGTAAAGTCAAATGAAGCTTTTGGGTTTGTTTACGAATGGGGGTGGGGTGGGACCTGGGCATGTTTACAGTAGACAGTACAAAGGACAGTCTCTCCTTATTTACTGGTTTCCTCTGTGTTGGGGACAGTTGCTGGAGGGGACTGGTGGGAAGAGGGTGAACAGAATAAGTATCTTGGCTTCGAGGAGAAGGGCCGCTTTTTCATCAAAGACTAAAATAAAGGAGGAGCAAATAGGGGATAAGGTCAAGGAGTTTCAAGATACAGCTTAGGAGAGGAGGGGTAGACTAATTGAAAGGAGCTTGTCCTCAGTCAGAGAGAGGAAATTTAGAATTCTTCTAATTCTTAATTAGAAATTTAGAATATCTGGAGTTATAGTGAAATCAAGTGTATCACTGTCCCTATTCAAAGCAGCAAAGGAGATGATAAAATGGGTGGGTAAGGTATTCATGAACCATGTTTTTAAAGAGTTTTCCCAAGGAATCAAAGTCAAGCTCACTGTCCTCTATCATGTAGACTATATTGTCTTCTCTGTTTTGCCAATGAGGACATTTGCCCTTTCCCAAACCTGTACTTTGCTTGGTTCAGACTCCAGGAACATTATACCCACACACAGGATAAGCTGATTACCTGAAATCTCAGCATCATGCTGATGGACTCAGTTTTGGATACTCAGCACCTTCTCAATTCCCTGACCTCTGCTCCTTCTGATTGGTGGAATGGAGGGTGGAGCACTAAACTCCTCCCAATACCTTTCTTTATAGAGGGCTGAGATAGTGACTTTCAGCTAACTCTCTATTTTTCATCTGTAGCTGTGCTTGGTTTGCAATAAACATGGTGCCCTGTGCTGGACCCTCCCTAGTGGTTCATCTCCTTTGTGTATTGTCTTCCTCTATTAGATTATAAGGTTCTTGAAGGCAGGACTGTCTTTTTTTTTTCTTATCCATATCAACTGAGCACAGTGCCTGTCATATAACTAATACATGTTTATTGAATGGAATTGAAAATGAGAGTTGAGAAAAGCTGAACTTGGTTCAGTAAAAGGGATTTAAACCATCTAACAATGGAATAACCAGCCTCCAGGAGCAGGGAGTTCATCTTTCATTTTAGAAGAGGGCCAGTAACATGACTTAACTTTTGTTCATGAATTGGATTTAGATGAGGCAGAGTTGCTCTTCCTGACTCCAAAGCTGCCAACTGCCAACTGTTAATATAAGTAGGCAGTCCTGGAGAAATAATTAATCTCTCAGTGTTCAAACAGAACACATAACTTAGTTTCATTTAAATTTATTTGGATTAATTTAATTTAAAAAATAAGTTAGTGAAAAACTTTAAAAAGCTATTTCAATTCATCAGACATTTATTAAGTGCTTACTGTGTGTAAAGTACAGAGGATCCAAAGATTTCAAAAAGGCATAGCCCATATCTTCAAGGGGCTTACATTCTGTTGTGTTGGTCTTTTGACGTAGGAAATAATTTTTAGAAGATATAGAGTTGAATGGAACTATATTTTATAAAAGTTGGTAAAATTATCTACTTCTAGGAAAGGGACTCCTAAGATTTCAGGGGAATCAGAAGGTCCGTGAACTTAGTGGAAAAAAATGTATTTTTATTTCAATAAAATTTGTTTCCTTTATAATCCTATATATTTAAAAACATTTTCTTGAGAAGGGACTCAGCTTCACCGCACTGTTGGAGGTATACATGCCACAAAGAAGGTTCAGAACTCTTCATCTTGATACTTCCTTCATTGATTCTGACTTTGAGCCACTTTAATGTATTCATTTATTAGATTCCTCAAGGAGCAATCAAGATGACGGAGCTGAGAATAGGTTCCAGGTATTATTTCTAATAGTTGTAGCTGCCAGTTGGCATAGCCTTACAGCCAGGAGTGGTATGGCATTTTACCAACAAAAGCTTGAATTTAGGAAAAGATCATTGAAAGCCTTGACTTTTCATGTGTTAAATGCTTCAATGAAAGTGTTAACACTTTCCTGGGACATCCTGGGAATGCTAAATGGGTGGAAGTCACTACAGATGGTCAAAGATTTATTTCAGTTCCAATGAGCATTTATTAAATACCCTTTGTATGCACTGCATTGTGTTGGATGCTCTGGAAGATATTGTGGTTAGAGCTGATAGTCAAGGCAGGAAGACAAGTCACATATAACCATAATGTACAGGGGCAATAATAATTAATTTTGGGAGTGGGGAGGATGGTTCTGAAGTTGTGCTTTTATTGACATAAAACAGTCTCTGGTGAGAAAAAACTCCTACCAATATAAATTGGCATTTATTAGCCTTTGCACAGCTTGCTCAGGATAGCTAGTATGTATCGGAGTAGGACTTTAACCAAGATCATCCTGAGACTATTATCTGTTACACTATGCAGCCTCTTAGTAGCAACAATAAATTACATTTACATAGTATTTTATGATTTACCAAGGGCTTTGATCCCAACTGCCCTATGAGGTAAGTAGTACAAGTCTTATTATCTCCATTCTGTTGTTGTGCAGTCTCTTCATGACCCCATTTGGAGTTTTCTTGGCAAAGATACTGGAATGGTTTGTCATTTCCTTTTCCAGCTCATTTTTACAGATAAAAAAACTGAGGCAAACAGGGTGGTGACTTACCCAGGGTCACCCAGCTAGTAAGTGCCAGAGATCAGATTTGAACTCAGATCCTCCTGACTCCAAGACTGTTGCTCTGTGTCACCTAGCTTCCCTAATAGAATCCCCAAGGAAAGTGAGAATCAAGCCACATTTGGAAGCATAGTCATAGAATATTACAATTATATATCCTAAATCCAAATTTCCTGAGTTCTCTACTTGTACTCTATGTTGTCTCTCCTACAATAATACATCACTGAGGTGTAAAAATAAATGAAAACACCAAACATGGTGCAAAACAAAAGATCCAAGAATAAAAGTCATTACTCTTAGGGTATGTAGTAAGTCAAGAATGACTTCATAGAAGAAGTAGCACTTCAGGTGGGCTTCAAAAGGGAGGGTTTAGCATTCATCAGTTTGGTGGGGAGGCCATTACAAGCCTAGGGAACAGCCAAATCAACAGCATGTATGTGGGAAAGCTCAAGTTGTTATATACCAGTTCTGCTACAGCGCTTGCTTTAAAATGTGAATGTGTTTTAACCTGATTGATATATTTGAGAACATTTCGAGTATAAGAGATTGAGTTTATTTCTGTTCAATTTCTTCTATGAGTAACAGAGAAAGAAGTCAGAAAACTGCACCATGTTTTCAGTAACTCATAAAATGCAGCCTTCTGTGGCCCACTGAAGGATGAGTTTTGTCATACGGCCAAGGGTACAGGACAAACAGCTGCCTGATGGCTGCCATTTATTATAGTAGTTAGGTATTTTTTTTTAACTATTTAACGTGTATAAAACTAGCCTACTGTTTTTATCAGGTTTCTATCTTTTTTAATTATGTCACTGATAAAGTTTAGAGTGTTCTAGACCTAATCTCATTTCCCTCATAAAGCCTGTGGTTTTTATTTGTGCAATTTTGCATAGTGAGACTTTTTGGGGAACACATCTGTCATCTTACAGCAGATGACTTACAGAGATGACTGTCCCTATATGTCCTGTTCCATAATGAGAAGGAATACAAGATAAGACTGATGTGGAGTTGATAGTACCGTGGTATCATATTGTGAAGAGAATTGAATGCCTAGCAGGAGTTTAAACGTGAAAAGAGGGAACTACTTGAGATTTTTGAGGAATGATGACTAACTCTGTGAATGAGAAAAATTATTCTGGCAGTGATATAAAGGATTGATTGGAGGGGTAGAAAATTTAGGGAATAAAACCTGTTAGGAAGCTGTTCCACTATTTTTGGCAGGTTTAATTAGGGCCTGCGTTTTGGTGATGGCAGTTGGTACATATAAAAGATTTGAAAGATATTGCAGAGATAATTGACCAGATTTAGTAACTGATTGGATAGAATTGAAAGAAGAAGTTCAAAGATAACAATGTTTTAGGCAGGTGAGGCTAGATGGGGGCTATAGCCAGAAATATTGAAATAAAGAAGAAACCAACCCAAGAGAAAATAAAGAAAACTTGGTTGAGTTTGAAATTCTGGGGCCTTTGAAACTAAGGGAGAGAGTACATAGAAAGTAGAAAGAATTGGTCAACTAGGTCCCTAATGTTGCAGAGAGGCCAAGGAGAATGAGGACTGAAAAAAAAAAGCCATGAATTTGATGATTAAAAGGCATTAATGACTTTTTGGGAAAGTAGGTAGCTAATCCCATTTTCAGCTCAGAGGGAGATGTACCCTCCCAGCACAACCACCACTTCTGCTTTCATTGACCTCTCTGTCAGGCTGACAACCAATCTCCTCCCTCCTCTCATAATCCATTTCATGCATCCCTGGGGTTTAGATGTGGGGCCATATAGTCTGTAAAATCATCTAAGGGGAACTATTATAAGGAAATAAATTGTTCCATTATAACCATTTTTGTGGTGCCTATTACATGCAAGACACTGTGCTAAGTGCTCTTTACAAAATATCCCATTTGATCCTTAAAAAAACCCTGTGAGGTAGATGCTATTATTATCCCCATTTAACAATTGAGGAAACTGAGGCAAACAAGTTAAGTGACTTGCCCAGAGTCTTCCAGCTAGTATGTGAGACTGAGATGATCTCAGATCTTCCTGACTTTACGCGCAGTGCTCAATCCACTTTACCATCAGCTGCCTCACCCTGTCATATCTCACTGTGGGTGTTCAATAAATCAGCTTTAAAGTCCTTTGCCAACTTTAGCCTTCCCTTAATTTTTTGCTGAATTATATTGGTTTACTTACCATGCTAGGTGGGTGGGATTTTTGTTATTTTTTGCCTTCTAAATTATAACCAAACAGTCATTTGAGTGTTCACTTTATTTTTAAATTCAAGCTTGAAATTCCAAACTTTGAGAGTTAACAAAAAAAGTTATTCTGAAAAGAAAAGCATATGTTTGAAAACCTTAACCCCTTTCATGGTAGGTATGTGGTATTCTTGGGTGCTAAGCTAGGCACCTTTGAGATGAAAAATATCCGAGTTTTTTGATAGGTGGAATATTTTAGAGTCTGATATTCCAAGGTGGCGAATAATACATACATCAAAATGATAAGACCCTAGTTGGGGGGTGGGAGGAGTGAAGGATATGGGTTTATTTGGGGATTTAAGGAAGATGGACCTAGTTCACTTGTAGAACATTTGCCAAATTGATTTCTTGATGTCAAAGCGAGAGAAACAGTCAAGATAAAGATACACTTATGCAAATGGTAGCACCCAAGTGTATAAGTGCATTTGTCTCTGGGATATATTTTCTTCCTAAGTCCAACAAGTGGGTGGCCTGTCCCGTTGGGACCTGCTAACTCTCCGTAAATGGTCCACGGCCTATCAGGAGTACATTCTTTGATACTCTAGAATAGCAAAAGCTACATAGGTATGCTTTACAAAAGAACCAATCCATGACCAGAAAATACTATGCATCTATGAATTTACCTATCAGAAGTCAGTATGGCCATCTGTGCTGATGAAGTTTCTTTTGTGTTTAATGGGCATACCTAAAGATTGATTAGTCACATGGGATCTTGCGGTTCACCAATCCTCCTCTGGGGGAAGGAGCCAAGTCTTGCCACACTGGCTAAGAAGGGTATGCCTGGCCTTGTAGTGATTGGAACAAGCTGAGTCTGTCTTCAAATTGTGTTTTTTATACTTGGCAATTTCAAAATCAGCTTACAGTGCTACAGAACACAGGAAAGGTAGTATCGGCAGGACAGAACTTACAAGTTGATCTTTAAAAGTCCTTTAACCTTTGTGTTTCCGTCTTTCCAAAAATGGAATATTAAAAAGTAAGGATAGAGCCCTGTTCTTAAGATTTGCAGTTTTCATCTAATTAGTATAATTACTTAGAAAGCACAGTGCTCTCCACATATTTGTTGAACAGATGAAAGATAAAAATAAAGATTTGAGTGCATTGTCCTTTAAATGACATTTTTTCTTTCCGTTATTAAGTGTATGTAAGGAGGATTTTGTTATCCTTTTTAGAGTTCAGTGTCCCAGGATCCAGGCCATAGCAATGTCTAGTTTCCAGGTGTTAGATAATAACTCCTAGAACAGTCTCAAGGATCCTAGATAGTAATTCCTAGAATCATAGTGACAGACAATCCTACTGAGGCTGCTCCATGAGATAAGGGGTGACATAATGTAATATTTACTATGCTTGTGCAGAATAATGATATTGCTAAAGTTAACCTGTGAGTTTAATGTTGGCAAGGTGCCTTTTTTGTCTGTTGCTGTATAAAGCAAGTAGGCACTGGTCAATGAGGAGGGGAACCATGGCGAACCCAAAAGGGAATCTGTGTGTGCCTTGACTGGCCCCCATCAAGCTTTGAGAGGATTTAGAGGAAGGCACAAGCTGTGTCTGTCCTGATTAATCCCTTGGAGAAGTAGAGGTAGAGGCCAGATTTAAACTCAGGTTCTCCTGACTCCAGGCCCAGTATTCATTGCACCAATTAGCTGCCCTCTAAAAAACATTTTTGCATTTACAAAGGGATATTCAGTTGAAGATATAGCAAGAACAGAAGTACAGACATTCTCCCCAACACCTGAGGGCACCCTCTCACCTGTAATATCTGAGAGCCTGTCATACATAATACAATTTCTACAAAGCACTTGCCCCATCAAATTCACTCCCAATGTGTCATGGGTGATAGACAGGTGGGTTTGAAGCTCTGCCTCTACTGAGTTGGCCCAGGTGGGTCATTCAGGACCTCACCCTTCAGGCTTGTATATTTCATAGTTTCAGAGACATCTAGTGGCTCACCATTCTGACCTGTCATAGCTAACAGTCATAGCTTCACCTGTGTCAGATATCGTTGGTTTCCTGGACTTGGTTGTATGGACTCCACTTTAGAGAGGATATTTAGAACTTGGAAGGCAACCAGAACTGAGTGGCAGCAAGATGATGCCATGCAAGGATTCATTGACAGAAGTAGCCATATGATCTTGGGTAAGTCACTTACCAAAGTAACTGATTGGATAGAGTTTCCTCATCTGTAAAATGAGCTGGAGAAGGAAATGACATAGGACTCCAGTATCTCTGCCAATGAAACCCTAAATGGGGTCACAAAGAGATGGGCTTGACTGAAAATGACTGAACAACAGCATACATATAAGTTTATATTAATATTGGTATTGACATCAATATAAATACAGATAAATACAAAATGAATACAAGGTGGTTTGAGGAGGGAGGAGACTGGTGGCTTCAGGCAGTATCAGGGAGATTCCTGTAGAAAGTAGCATGTGACCTAAGTCCTAAAGGAAACCAGAGATTCCCAGAGGCAGAAGTGAGTAGGGAATAGATTCCAGGCACAGGCTACAGCACTAAAAGGAAATAATGTAAATTTCAGATAAAGCAATTTATATTGGATTGTAGGGGTAATATTAGTTATTACCTAGAGGTAATAAGGAGCAACCGGAACGTATTGAATAGATTCGGGGAAAGCTGAGAAAGTCAGGCCTTCACATTAGAGAAATCACTTCAGTAGCTATATCAAGAATATACTAGAACATGAGGGTATTAATGAACATGGTGGATGTGTAGATGGAGAGAACGGCATATATATGAGAGATGTCATGGAGATAGAAAAGATATGAACAGGGTGAAAATTAAGCATGAAAGATGACCTCAAAGTTGTGAGCCTTGGTGACCAGAGGAAGACCTGAGTTCAAAGCTAACCTTTGACCCTGACTAATCATGTGACCTTGGTCAAGTCACTTAATCATTGCCCCAGTTTCCTTGACTACAAAATGAGGGTAGTAGTAGCTCTTACCTTGCCAGCTTGTTAAGCTCAAATGAGATAATATTTGGTACAAAAACAAAAAAAGCTTAGAAAAATATCTGGCACATAGCAGCCACTGCATAAATGCACGTTCCCATTCCCATTTCCCTTCTTTTCTTCTCCAGTAGACTAAATTCCTCTAAAGGGCATTTCAAGAAGTTGACAAGCATTTATTAATAGCCTATTATATACCAGACATTGTACTAAACCAAGGGGAAATAAAGGCAAAAGAAACCTCTGCTCTCAAGAATTAAATAAATCTCAAAGATTTGCAATGTACTTAGTACAGTCCTTGGTACATGAGTAGACATTGTATATGCTTGCCAGCTAGCTGCTGTAATGGTAGTGGTGGTGGTGGTGGTAGCTGTAATGGTAGTAGTAGTAGTAGTAGTAGTAGCCGCAACAGCAGCAGCAGCAGTAGTAGAACTAGTAGATAAAGATCCAGGCCTGGAGATAGGAAGTTAGGAAGATCTGAGTTTAAAATCCAGCCTCAGATATTTACTAGCTGTGTGACTTTGGGCAAGTCACTTCACCCAGTTTGCCTCAGTTTACTCATCTGTAAAATGAGCTAGAGAAGAAAATGCCAAACCACCATTTCAGTCAGAAATGACTGAACAATGATAGTAGTAGTAGTGGTGGTGGTGGTGGTGGTGGTGATAACTCACAGTTTAATGGAAGAGGTTCAGAATTTCAGAAGAGGGATGGTTTGGGGGCAGAAGTTAATGAATTCTGTTTTGTTCATGGTTTCTGTACCTTTGTACTAGCTGTCCTCTGTGATAGAAATATATTCCCTTTTCACCTCTGGCTCTTGGAATCCTTGTTTTGCTTAGAGACTCAGTTCATGTGGGGCTTTCTTGAAGCCTTTCTGATCACCCCAGCTGCTAATTTCCTCCTCCCTCCCAAAAGTACTATGTATTACTTCTGACTTTCAGACACCGATAGCATATGTAATGCTAAATGTCTACTAGGCCCTAGTGATATAGGACTAGAGATTGGGGGAGATACTAAGGCAGGATACATGGGCTTGGGAGTCATTAGCATAGAGTAAATAATTGAACACATGCAACCTGATGAGGTCAGGATAGAGAGAAAAATAGATGAGGGCCTTGAGGAGCATTCTCAGCGATTGGGCCAATAAGTCACACAAGTAGAAGGAGAGCCAGGAAAAGGGAGCATCATGAAAACCTAGAAAAGACAGAGCCTGCAGTAGGAGGGGGTTGTTTAACATTGTTAGACGTTTCAGAGGGATCAGGAAGAATGAGAATTAAGTAGAGGCCATTCAGTTTGGCATTTAGGGGTGACAACTTTAGAGAGAGAAATTTCAATTGAGTGATAAAGTTGGAAAGTTAGATTGAAGAGGATTTTCTGTGTACCTTTGGACAATTCGGCCTCTGTTTCCTTATATATAAAATAAGGCAGTTGAACTAAATTATCTCTAAAGCTCCTTGCAAGTCAGAAATTTTATGATTTCTTTTCAAGGCATAAGTATCTTTCTTTAAAAATACTAGCACATTTCCAAGGGAATCGGAAACATATTTGAACATTGTTAATATTTTATCAATAGATTAAAATGAAGATAGTAATAGGAGTGCTGTGTGTAGAATTTCAGTTCCAGTTCCAAAAATTGCTACCAGGGGAATGGATTTAATTTAATTAATTTAATTTCACTTCACTTTCTTCATCTGCAAAACAAAAAAAGAGTACCTGTAATAATTTCCTTATAGGGTTATTCAGAGAAATATAATTAATATTATATATACTATATAATTATATAACATACACTCTAATTGATTATATATACTACAAAATTATAGAATATACCATGTAATTTATATTGTATAGAGTATATGATTATATAATAGTGTATGTAGCATGTAATTATATATACTACATAATTATGTAATATGTATATAGTATATCAGTGACGTTATATACTATATTAAGGATATATAATGGACATATCATATCCCTATATGGTATATAATCCATATCATACATATAATCATATACACTATATATACTTATATATTATACATATTATATACCATACATATAATTATATACACTATATAATTATATAGCATATGCACTATGTCTAATTTATATATGATATGTAAAATAAGTGTGTCTATAGTATATAATTGATATTGTATATTATATAGTTTTATAATATATAAAAAAGATATATACTATAACAATATATAGCATTTATATGTAGTATATATAATTGACATTATATACTAGAGTATATAATTGGTATTATATATACTATATAATTATATAGTATTTTTATATAGCATATGTTAATATGAGCTTTAATACAAGAACAGTTTATATGTTCTTAAGAGAGAACCAGATAATAATTAAAGCAGTGTTAAATTGCAAGGACTTAGTATGGAGATGGTTTTCCTCTTGCTGAACTTGAGAATACAACTGGGATACTATCCTTTAACAGGTTTGAAGTCAGACCTGTTGCACAGGCTTGAGCAGGATGATGACACGTGACATTCGGTGAACTGGGTCCTGTTTCAGTTTCAAGCAGATCATTTCCAACTCACTTATCTTGCTGAGACTTTTAAGTTCTTGTGTTGTTAAGGTTTGTCTCATTTCATTTCTTTTTTTTTACTTGTTGTTGGGTTTTTTTAATGTTTCAAAGAAACTCACCGGAATCCCTCCAGTCTGTGTAGGGGTTGGAGTGGTAAGGGAAAAGGAAAAACAGAAATTTTGGACAAAAGTCATCCCTGGCCCTAAAATTAGTTGCTGGTTTTGTTTCTCCGGAAAACATTTTTCCAGTGATTTAATTTGTATTAAGAAATATAAAAAGACTCTTTAAGCTCAACAAAATGAAATGACTATTTCCTTACTGCAAGGAACACAATAAAGCTTCTTAAACAAATTCTTCAGTTTCTGGGCTACAATGTCATGTACTTTACATTTATTGAATACTTTGATGTGGTTTTTATTACTTCAGTTTTTTCTCATTATGTTTTGGCTTCCCAAGTCAAATGCATGTTTATATTTTAAAATCTGAGTATCTGATATTATGCTAGTTTGGCTAGACCCAAAATGGCATTGCATTTTAAAACAATCCTGTTTTCCATGGAGAGAGAGTCTAGTGTGAAGGAAGGTCTAGGAATTGGACATACTTGGCTTGACTTCAGTGGAATAACCAGGCATAAAAATGGCAGATTTCAGTGCAAGAGAAGGAGGAGCTTTCTAGAAATTTTGAAAATGCAATAGATGGCCTTGTAAATTAATAAGGTCCTCAACACTGCAGATGTTCAAGGAACAGTTATGACTTCTTTGTCAGAGAAGTTTTAGGACTTTTAAGTTACCTTTGACTCTGGTTCTACAGTTTATCCTAAGATACTTTTGAGGTGTCTTTTTCCTTTTTCCCCGCAACTCTCGATTCTCAGAACAGTGCGATGTGACTGCCAGAAAAGCTTATGAGATCTTGGGCTGCCATAAGAGAGGCATAGCTTCCAGGAATAAGGAGGGGGTGGTCCTGACAGATACTCTGCCTTGATCAGACCACATCTGGAATACTATTTGAGGCCACTGTGTTTCAGGAAGAATGCTGGTAATCTAGGCAACCAGGATGGTGAAGCTCATGGACTTATATGCCATTTGAGGGTCAGTTGAGGGAGCTGAGGATACATAACAGAGAGAACAGAAGACTTGGAGATCATGAGGGAACAAGTGCTCAAAAGATCATCCTGTGGAAGAGGGGTAACCAGAACCACACAGTGTAAGGAAAGTTGGCTGTGGAGCTGAGTACCTGGATTCACTTCCTGATTGTGATGCTTTGTTTGCTTCAGTTCCTTCACTTCTAAAATGAGTGGGTTGCACTTGATAATGACAGCTAGCATTTATAGTGTTTTAAAGTTTTACAAAGTGGTATGGGTAAACAGGCAGACAGACACACATCTTAGTTTGACCCTCAAAACAACCCTGTGAGGAAAGTGTTGCTATTATCCCCATTTTACAGATGTGGATACTAAAGCAAACAGAGGTGAAGTGATTTGGCTAGGGTCATCCAGGTAGCAAGAGTCTGGAACTACATTTGAACTCCAGTTTTCCTGGCCTCAGGACCAGCACTGACAACTTGTCAGCTACCCACTTGAGCATTTCCATTTGTTTATAGATTGGATTAGTTGGTCACTGAGGTCCTTTTCAACTCTTAAATTCTGGGATTTCATAGAATTTTAAGTCTGGTAGGAATCTTATCTCAAGCCCTCATTTTGGAACTGATAAAACTAAGACTCAGGAGAGGTCAAGTGATTTGTCCAAAGCCCCACCACTGTCACCTTGCATCCGGGCCTCCTGAGTCTGATGTAAGCCATCTTCTAATAGCCTGTTCATTCAGGGTAAGAGTTGTTTTTCACAATTAGGATCCAGTAGCCGCAAAGCACACACTGATGAGGAACCAAGAATCAGAAAGTCCAAGGATGGACTGTTTCAACTTTTGCCTTCTACTGAAGCGTTCATAGAGTCAGCCTATATCAGGAAATGTGGCATTGACCTTCGGGGTCTTAAGACGCAACTCATCAATTTCGTCTCAGGTTTCAAGTCAAAGTTCCTAGTGGCCAATCTTAGATACCAGCCTCTCTGAGTAAGGTTAAGCACTATTTATCTTTGCCCTCTTTGTATTTTTTTTCCATCAATAATGCTTCGGTCTGCCTGGAAGTGTGAGAAGGGAATTTTAGTAGACAGATATTTCCTAATTTTTTGAGAAGCAGAAGAGCTATAATTACTTAAATCACACAACTTGTGAGTTTATTTTTGTTATTTTTATTAATACAATCTTAAATTTAAATGGATTGAGTTTATCCAAATTAGCCAGAAATTATAATTTACTAAAATTAATAATAAATATCAATAACAATAATACATGTATATATAGTACTTGAAGGTTTTCAAAGCACTTTACATGTGTGATACAAATAATATTTTGTAAGCATCATTTGATTCTCACAATACTCCTGTGTGGTAGGCATTTGATGTTGATTGATTGATGTAAGTTTATTGAATGATTGATTGCAGATAAGGGCTATTATGCTCATTTTATAGAGGAGAGAGGGCAAGTCACTTGTCTAAGGTCACATAACAAGTTAGTGTCTGAGGCAAAATTTGAACTCAGATCTTCTGACTCCAAGTTCAATTATCTAAACAACTCTGTTTTTTTAAATTAATATTCCTCTTTATTACATAATTCTTTCAGTTTTTCTCTCAATATCATCTTATTTCCCCTTCTTGTTGTCAAACCATATTTTACCTTATATAATATACATAAAACTTTATATAAAACCTTATATTTCTATTCCCAATCACAAATAAACACACTTTGTTATGCCAGTGGATTCATGATCTCTCCGGTATAGATACCTCTACTACTGCTGTATTAATAGTAATGATAGCAGCTAGATGGTTCAGTGACTGGGCCTGAGTCAGGAAGACCTGAATTCAAATCTAGCCTCATACACTTACTAGCTGTGAGCTTCTGGTGAAGACACTTAACTTCTGTTTGCTTTAATCTACTGGAGAAGGAAATTGCAAATCACTCCACTAACTTTTTCAAGAAAACCCCATGGACACCAAGGGACACCATGGGATCATGAAGAACTAGATGTAACTACACAGCAGCATTAGTAACAAACATTTACATTGTGCATTAAAATTTGCAAAGTGCTTTACCAATATTATCTCATTTGATCCTTTACAACAACCCTGGGAATATGATATCTAAGAAGTTAGAGAGACATAATTTCTGGGTAATTCATTATTTTACTAATTATGGCTAGTGAATAATCAATAAAGGCTTTCCAAACCAAAGACGGATGGGGAGGCCTCTCCACTCTTGTATGCCCTTGGAAGAGTGGGTGTTCCTCTCAGGCAGCAAGCGACTCTGATTGGTTAACAATGAATGAAAAAATGAATATCAGAATGAGTGGTGGACCCATTCTGGTGAGGGGCTGGGGCCCTGAATTTGGTTATGCTCTTACTTCTCTCTACCCAGACCCCCTCCAGCCTTGGGTAGTTTGGACAAAGGGATCGACACCCCCCCCCCCCCTCCCCGCCAAGACTCTCTGAGTAGAATATAATGGGCCGGAATTCACCTGGGTGAGATTCTCTTTGTAAGGCATTCTAGGTGGGTGGGAGTAATAATTCCACCTAGATAAAATGGTCTGGTTGGGGTAAATTTTGGGGCAAAGTCAGTAAAATCCTTGAGAGACTGGACTTTGAATGAGGAAATAGGAAGGAAAAAACTCTGGACTCCACACACCCCAATATTAATAGCTTATTAGTATAAGAGAGAAATCATTTCTTTCAGGAAAGTAAGTGCTAATATCTTCAGCTCACTCCATCCTAATCGCAGGTTTCTTGTGGTGGCTGCATTCTGGAAAAACCTATTTCTCCTTGCCCTTTTAGGCTACAAGCCTGGGAGTGGGGGGGACTGCTGTTGTTTGAGATTCTTTTAAATTCAAATCATCACATCCTCAGCCTCTGGCCTCAGGTAGGTGTTATGACAGTAATAAAAGGAACTATTCATCATGTTCTTTCATCTGGATTTTTCATCTGCCTCCTAGTTCTGTTAAGTAGCACCTAGAAAGACTTTCCATGCAGCAGGGGATGTGTAGTACTTCCTGGCTTCACCTCTCTCCTTGGAGGAGTTGGAACCCCCACTTCTCTCTCAGTGAGGGCAGTGACCTTCATTGATGCCCTCTCTGCCTTAGGGATCAGGAAGTATGCCACCCCACTCAATCTCCACTTTATATTGAAGGTTTTCTGAGATTGGGAATGCCTGCCTTTTTGACTCCCATCATGTTCTTGGTGCAATTTGTCTTAATCCTTTGGAGTGCCAAAACATGACTGCTAGACAAGAACATAACCAGCGCATAACCAGCAAGTCCTCTACTGGCATACCTGCCATTTCAGAAAAGCCCTTGTCCTCCTTACACATCTTTCCATTGTGCTTTGTGTCACCTACAATTTGAATTCCTTAGAAATCATGGTGTCCCATATTTCATAGCCATATGGTATCATTGGGAGAAGACTGGTATTAGAAAGATGGAGACTGCAGTCAGGAAATAGCTTCAGGTTACCAAAAGCACAGCTGCATTTTCTGAATGCAATTCAGCCTCTTATCTTGCTGTTAGGAAGTTCTGGGCCCAGCTCATTGCCTGTCTGATATGTATGTGTATACATACATGCAAATAACTATCTATACATGTACATATGTATACACATCTACATATATATACAGATTTCTGTGTATATGTAGGTATGTGCATGTAGATGTGTGTGCATGTACATGCATACATACATATATAAATCTTAGCAAATTAAAGGTAAGATTCTGATGCAGAGAATGTATATGTAGTGAAGGAATTCACATTATTTATGTGTGTATCTCTCTTATATACATATACATATACAGAGCAGCCCCACTGTCAAGGCTTCATTCTCCATGAAAGCTTGGATTTAATACAGCCTTAGTTGGTCTAAGTAAACAGTACATATTTTTTTTTTTGCACAGATTTAAGATGTATGACCCTCCCTACTATGAGGTAACATGTATTGCTGTGATTAGGTTGCTTATGATAATGGCTTAGTCTTTTTCAGTCATGTCTTATACATACACACACATATACACACATACATACACACATATAGAGCATTGTGGATAGATAGCCAACCTCAAAGCCAAGAAAACCTTTTATTTAAGTCCTACCCCAGACGACATAGGGGCTATGAGATGCTGGGCCAAAGGGCAAGACCTCTTAGTGTTCTGAAGAATTCTTTAAGACCATAAACTGCAGAGAAGGTTCCAGACTGCTTTGGTACCTAACCCAGAAGTTCCCTATAGCATTGAAAGTCTTAGTGTGTGTGTATATAGAGATGGGCAAAGAGTTGGTAGGAAGAGAGGGTATTGAAGGAAGAGGGCTGGAGAAAAGGGGGGCTGAGGGCAGGAGGTCGAAGGGAGACTAGAACAGCCTTTGTCCTGGTAACCCTTTCACCCTGACATTTTAATTTGGGTTTTCATAAAAAAAAAAAAATAAAGCAAAGGCCCCAAGGGAGCCAGGCCACATGATATATAGTGTTGTGTCATTATTGTGACATTATATGTGTATACACAATCTAGCACACACATATGTATTGTGTATACACACATGCATATCTATGCAAAATACATGTTATTTGTGTATATGTATGTGTGTACATATAGACAGAGACAGAGGGACAAGGGGAGGATGGTGGGGAAGAGAGAGGTGGGCTTCTTCTCCACTCCACATAATCTGGACATTCTACATTCTTCATCTACTTGTTTGTCCCTACATCAATTAATAAGTTACTGTGAATAGGTTCAACATGCAGAACCATAAAAGCATAGTTTTATGCCTTGAAGGGACCTAGGATCATCAGACCTACCATTTTACACCACCCCTCTGCCCACCTCTGCTGAAGCTCCAGAAGCAAAGCAATTTGTTCGGTGTCAGTCAATGAGACTACATCTCCTATCTCCATCACACCATTCTGCTTCTCTGAATGAAATTCAAATTTAAAATGTGGACACAACTGACAGCTTAACACTAGAGAATTTCAGTCTGAGTTTTGTTTTCTAACTATAAAAAGAGAATGACTCTTTAATTATTCAAAGGTAATATTCTGGTGCAGACAATGCATATGTGGTGGGAGGAAATCCCATTATTTTGTGTCACACACACGCGCGCACACACACACATACACACACACACACACACACACAGCCAAGGCTGCATTCTTCATGAAGGCCTAGGTTTGATCCAGCCTCAGTCAGTCTGAGCAAATAGTACAAATCCTCTTATTTTGCACAATCGTTAAGATGCATGACTCTCCCTACTGTGAAGCAACATGTATTCTTATGATTATGGTACATATAATAACGTGACATGTTTTGTTTTCATGAGTAAAATGGCCACTGGGCCAATTGAAAAAATAACAACCTTTCTCTATATGAGAGCTCATATTGACTTCTGAATTACAGCTAGGAAGCACATTACTTTCCTTACCTATAAACTCCATAGGATGGGCTCCAGTCTCTAGTTAGACTGGATCCACTCCAGAATGCAGAGTCTAGGTAGCAAAGGTAGAGTCTTTTCTTAGTAAATGACATTGGAAAATTCAGTTCTCCTAAAGGAGGGTTTAAGTTCGTGTCAATGGGGTGGGTAAATAAATAAATAAATGAATGAAAAGATAAATTAATAAATTCAATTTGACTTTTCATTGTAAGAATAGTTTAAGTTGTATCACTGAGAATACTTCTTCCATATCTAATAGTTATAATTTGTGCTGGACCTATGCCACAACTGGGTTCAGTCTTAGGGGAGCCTAGGATACTTTTCTCATATTCTTTGGCTCTTTCCATCCCTATTCTCAAGGGCCAGTTGGGAGTAATTAAAAATGATAGTGCTTTGACCTCTACAAGATGGGATATCTGGGCACCTTTTCTTTTTTGATGTATGCTCTTATCTTGGTTTCTGTGAAAGCACTTTTGTGATCCTCCAGTTATCAAATTTTTTGGCATCTCTACTCAACTTTGGTGTTCTTGAAGTCTCTGTCCTTGGCTCCCTTCTACTCCTCTCCCTTGTTCCCCAAACATGGGTCATTACCTATAGACCCCATTTGGTGTTTTCTTGGTAAAGAAACTAACTATCTGTCTCTATCTATCCCTGACCTCTTTCCTGAGCTCTAGACCCATGTTTATGATTGAACATTTCTATCTGAGTTGACATCTTAGTCTCACCCATCTAAAATTAAACTTACGTTCTTTCTCTCAAAATCTGTGCTTCATTTTTGATTTCTCTGTCCCCTCACTGCAAACCCCCACTGGTACCATCCATTGTCTAGTGACCCATATTCCAAATCAGGGAGCCATTTTTGACTCTTCTCCCTCATCTCCACTTCCTATCTTCAATCAGTGATCAAGTCTTGTCTTGTTTACCCTTGTAGTGTTTCTCAAATCCATTTCTTTTCTTTTTCTTACCCTGTTACTATTAGAAAACCAGTATGATGTAGTAAAAAGAGTGTTCAGTGAGGGATCATAGTACCTAGTTTCACATTCAGTCGTTAGGCAAATCATGACCTATTTGTGCTTTAGTTTCCTCATCTAGAAAGCAAGGAATAGAATGGTATGGTAGATAGAGACCTTGCTTTGGAATTAGAAAGACCTGGGTTCAAGTCTTGCCTCTAACACATACTGATTATGTCACCTTGGGAAAAGGTGACAGCTAAGTTCCCCAGACAACTCTAGAAGAATATAAGTTATTGAGAGTTGAAAGTCTACATGGATAAAGGAGTTCCCTTACAGGGACTTGCCCATACTGGTAAAATCACATAGAGATTTTTCTTTTTAGTGAGGGGTAAGGAAAGGGTAGACCAAGTTAGCTCTCAGTTAGACCAGTTCTAAATCTGGTTGGTGGTCCTGATACTGAATCTTATAACCACCCACCTTAAATTTTGCAGTAGCCTTCTAATAATAGACTGCTCAGCTACTGGTCTCTTCTTCCTTCAATTCAATCTTCAAGCTACTACCTAATCACAGTTTTGATCATGTTTCTCATCTGCTCAGAATCCTCCAGTTCATGACAAAGTACCTAGGGTGAAATTGATGGCTTTCAACCATCTTGGTCCAATCCACCTGTCCAGTATAACTGTCTTTCTTCCAACTCTTCTCCATGAACATCGAAAACTGGATTGTTCACTTTCTGCTAACCATATCTTGCATTCCATGTCCTCTGTGTCTATGCTCACACCATTCTACTCATCCTTGGTAAGCTCCAACACAACTCTCACCTCTCACTTTAAGTTTTCCTTGATTCTTCCAGTGAGAAATGATGATATCCTCATTGATCTTGACTTGGTTTTTGGTTCTTTCAAATGAATGAGTGGGAAAGCATTGGTTAAGTGTCAAAAGCATTGTGCTAAGCTCAATGGAAAATAAAAACAATCCCTGCTCTCAAGGAAATCACAGTCTAATGGAGGAGACAATAAATCCCGGAGGTTTTGGCTAAAAGTCAAATGGAAAGGCCCAGTGTTTCTTCGGGTGCAGCAGCACCTCTTATATACTTATATTCTTCAAGTTGTTCAGTTGTTTTTCAGTCATGTCTGACTCCTGGTGACCCCATTTGGTGTTTTCTTGGTAAAGATACTAAAGTGATTTGCCATTTTCTTCTTCACCTCATTTTACAGATGATGAACCAAGACAAATAGGATTAGATGACTTGCCCAGGGTCACACAGCTTCTAAGTGTCTGAGGGTGGATTTGAACTTACAAAGATGAGTGTTTCTGACTCCAAACCCATCACTCTATCCACTGCAACACTTAGTTGCCCTTTATCTTCCATGTGACTGTATTATGTCCCTTCTATTATAGCAAAACAAATCAAATTATTGCCCATATTTGTTGACATATGTTTCATTCTTCTGTAGTTCACCATTTCTCTGCCAAGAGGTAGAAGATATGATTCCTGTTCTCTCCTATGAATTTACCATTGGTTATTGGCTCAGTATTCTGAAGTCTTTCAGTATCATTTTCCTTTAATTATAATAATAATGATAGCTAAATTTTCTATAGCACCAGATCTGTACAGGACTTTAAAATTATTATTTAATTTGATTGTCACAACCACTCTGGGAGATAGGTGCTATTATTATCCCCATTTTTACAGTTGAGGAAACAGGCAGACAGAGGTTAAGTGACTTGCCCAGGATCACACATCTAGTGTCTGAAGGTGGCTTTGAACTGGGGTCTTCCTTACTCCAAGCTTGGCTCTCTATCTCCTGTGCCACCTAGTTACTGTTATTATGACCGTTGTATAAATTGTTCTGTAGTTTTGCTTACCTTGCTCTGCACCAAGTCATACATATCTTCCCAAGCTCCTCTAGGCTCTTCATGACTGTCATTTCCTGTGGCACAATAATATTCTGCTGCATTCATGTGACATAGTTCATTCAGCTATTCCTGTCAATGGAATCTACTTGTCTTTCACTAATTTCATTCTAAATAAAAGATTGCTATAACTGGTTGTCATTTTTTTTAATGTTAGGCAATTTGACTAGTAATGGCGTCATTGGGATAGTTATTTGTCTTTCATTTTCAAAGAGAAAAAATGGTATCAGGAGAGTGATGTCTTGACTTGCAAGTGAAGTGAATTTAAGTGAGCCAGAGCTGTACAAAGTCCTCAATCTCCCTTTCTCCTTCAGTCGTCTGAGTCCAGTGGCAGGACATAGGTCAAGATAACTAGACATGGCCCCAGATGGAGTGGGTGACCTTGGCTTTTTTAAGTTAAGGTCTTTCCTAAATCTCAGTTTGTCTGAGGCAACACCCATTCAGTGATTTAAGGCTAGGTAAGAATTGAGGCAAAAAAATGGCCTTGTTTGCTTACTCAAAAGAATCAGTCTGAGAGGGGAAGACCCTCTGGGCCTCTGTCCAGAACTGAAACAATTGCTCTGAGCCATCAAAACCCAAACAATGAACAAATGTGGGCTTGGGCTGGGACCTCATATTTGCCTGTCAGTGAAAGCCAGAGAGATTTGTGTTTAAAAGCATAGTCAAGTAACTCCATTTGAATCCCGATGAGCTATATCAAAGCCTGTGTGTCATTGGGACAAAAATTATGCCTTACTCATATTGGTACTATAACCACTTTTCATCAGCCAAGCACTGCCTGCATGTTACGCTCTCTGCTCTTATCTTCTGCCATAGAGCTCCAGGAAACCATGAGGCACTCGATTCAGGTCACAGCACAGGTATGTGACCTGTATTAGAAGCAACAGATACCCATATCAAACACAAATATGATTTCATGTTTACCACTCTGTCACCCAAGCACATACTTCCCTTGCTCATGCAAAGAGCTGTGGGAACTCATCTGAGAAGATGAGTAAAATAATTCATTTGAATTGACTTGGGGAAGTTTTAACTTATTGATGGAGTGGCAATCCTACCTCAGTGACAAATTTAACTTGCCTTTGGTTTTATATGTTACCAAAAGCATACAGGCAAGGCATTCAGATGCATTAGTAAGAGTATAGCCTGGGTATAAGGAGATTTGACCTTGGTTCCATCATTGGCTTATTTTGTGACTATAAGCAAAGAACTTAACCTCTTTAGGCCTTTGTTTTTTAATCTATAAAATAAGGAAGTTAGAGATAACCAAGGACCCTTTTATCCCTAAAATAGGTCCAATTTCCATTGTGTTTCCATTTGTAAAGAGAACTCTTATAGAAGAGACCTCCTCTTGCAATGTGGATCATCAATTGTTCATCAACTAATAATCTTAGTTTGGGGATTCTTAACCAGAGGTCCACAGACCACTCCTGTTCCCCATGGCATCTGTGGATAGATTTTAGGGAGTCATTGAACTGGGGTGAAAAATATATATTTATACTATGATTGATTTCCTTTTTAACCATTTATATGTTATGCATTTAAAAACTTTCTTTTAGAAGGAATTTCACCAGTCTGCCAAAAGCATCTGAAAAGCATTTTGAAACCATAAAAGGTTAGGAACCCCTGTCTTAGAGAATCACTCCTAAAATTATATATTCTAAATGAAGATTGGTTCTGAGTCACCCTGAAGACTCATGCACAAGAAGAGGGATACAAAGTTCTATTCTGGGCCCTCAATTACAGCTTTCTTTCTTTTTTAAAAAAATTATATATTTTTCCCAATTGCATGTAAAAATAATTTTTAACATTCTTTTTAAAAAAATATATTTTATTTCCCCCCAATTACATGTTAAAACAATTTTTTAAACTTTTAAAAAAAGTTTTGAGGTCCAAATTCTACCTCTTCCCTCTTCTCTTCCCTCCCTACTCCCTGAGATAGTAAGCAATCAGTTATAGCTTATACATGTGCAATCATGTAAAACATGTCCATATTAGTCATTTTGTGCAAGAAGATGTGAATAAAAGAAAAAGAATGAAAGAAAATGAAAAATAATATATTTTAGTCTGTATTCAAACAACATCAGTTCTTTCTCTGGAGGCAGACAGTATGCTTCATCCTTAGTCCTTTGGGATTTCTTGGATCTCTGTTGTTGACAATAGCTCACACTGGCAGTTCTTCATCAAACAATATTGATGTTACTGTATATAATGTTCTCCTAGTTCTGTTCTCTTCACTTTGCATCAGTTCACATAAGTCTTTTCAGTTTTTTTTCTGAAATCATCCTGCTTGTCTTTTCTTATAACGCAATAATATTCCATTACAACCACATATCACAGCTTATTTAGCCATTCCCCAATTAATGGGCATCCTTTTGATTTATAATTCTTAACAACCACAAAAAGAGCTGCTATAAATATTTTTTGTATAAATAAGTACTTGCCCCCCACCCTTTTTTTTTTCAGGTCTTTGGGATATAGACATAGTGGTAGTATTGCTGGGTCAAAGGGTATACGTAGTTTTATAAATCTTTGGGCATTGTTCCAAATTGCCTGCCAGAATTAACATTTATTCTTTAAAATTTTGAGTTTCAAATTCTCTCTTTTCTTTTCTCTCCTCCTCTCTTCCTGAGGCAGTAAACAATTTTATATATATATATATATATATATATATATATACATATATATGTATATATATAAAATCATACAAAACATATTTCTTTATTAGTCATGTTGTGAAAGAAAATTCAGGACCCCCCCCGCCAAAAAAAAAAAAAACATGAAAAAAATGATCTGCATTCAGACTCCACCAGTTCTTTCTCTTGAGGTGATAGCCTTTTTCATCATAAGTCCTTTGGAATCGTCTCAGATCATTGTACTCCTGAGAGTAGCTAAGTCATTCATAGTTCATCATTGTACAATATTGCCAACATCTTCATGTTCTGCTCATTTCTTTCTGCATCAGTCCATGTAAATCTTTTCAAGTTTTTCTGAATTCATTCTGCTTATTATTTCTTACAGCACAATAGTACCCCATTACAATCATATACTGCAATTTGTTCAGCCATTCCCCAATTGATGGACATCCTCTCTCCTCTCAATTCCTAACTCTTTGCCACCACTAAAAGGGGTGCTATAAGTATTTTTATACAAATAACTCCTTTTCCATTTTCTTTGATCTCTTTGGGATACAGACATAGTAGTGCTATTGCTGTATCAAAGGATATGCACAGTTTGATTGCCTTTTGGGAAGAGTTCCCAATTGCTCTCCAGAATGGTTCAAAATTACACTAAGAGCGCTTTAGTATCTGAATTTTGCCACATCCCCTCCATTTGTCATTTTCCTTTTCTGTTATATTAGCCAATCTGACAGTTATGAAGTGGTACCTCAGAGCTGTTTTCATTTGCATTTCTCTAATCAGTGGTGAGTTAGTGCATTTTTCTCCTGTGACTATAGATTGCTTTTATTTCTTCATCCAAAACCTATCTATTCCCAGGGAAAACTTTGAAGAAAGTAATCCAATACTGTCTACTTGAATATGATTTTTTAGCATATTGGTGATTTTCACTTAATTCTACATACCTCTCCTAAAGTCCTATTCTGATGTTCCAGAATGTTGTGATAGCCAGAAAGAATCTTAGAGGCCATTTAGTTTACTCCCCTTATTTTATGATGACACCAAGGTTCAGAGTGGTTGAATTACTCACAAAGATTCACACAATAGTATCAGGAATGTATGAACCTAGTTTTGCGGAGTCAAGTCCAGCACTCTGGTGTATAAGTAACCCCAGGTTCTTGGAAGTTTTACCAGTTGAGTGAAAGCTCTGTCAGGTTCCTCCCTGTCTGGGAAAGCTTTTGAGTGTGGGCCTGGTAACAGACAATATATGTTTACTATCTAAGATTGAACCTAGCCAAATTCAGATATACTCGTTACTAAACTGGGTACAGGATGATGAATTTTTTAGCCATAACAACCCTTGAAGACCTTCTGCTAAGTCATGTGAAGTTGGTGACGTGCAATGATGGAGGGAAAATACCCATACTGTTGAAATCCAATGTAGTTGAAGATTTGAAGCTATTAGTGGAATACATGTTATAAGGAAACTCAAGGTTTTCTGAAGGTTTTGAAATATGATAATAGTTTGTAAGTCTTTTTTTAAAAAACTGATAGAATAGGAGCATATATTTTGCCTGGGAAACCTTCAATTTCTAGCCCCTAAATTTTTAGGCAGTGTCAAGGGTGGAACTGGAGAGAATGGAGTGAATATTTGCACCAATACATTTTTGTTATCTGAAACAAGAAATAGTGTGTTACCTGAACCATAAAGGAACCCCCTTTTCTCACCTAATTACAATGTGTGTTCTTCTGGAGTAAAAAATGTTTTATTCTCCTATTTGTATCTCCATTGTCTTCTTAGCTCAGTCCCTAAAACATAGTAAATGTTTTTCCATTCCATCTGGTGGTCTAGAAATTAAATTATTTCTGGTTCTAGGGGTTATGAATTTAAACTCTCATGGAACCCAAATCTTTCTTTATTAGGGAATAGCAGATCTTTTTAGTGTCTGCCAAGAAATAAGAGACAAGGGTTATGGGAATTATGGGAATCCAGGTGATCAAGCTGACTTCAGGGAACTCCCCCAGAAAGAGTCCCTTGTTTCTGGAAGGGTAGGGACAGCCCTTTGGTCTATGAGAAAAAACAGTGTGTGGGAGCCAGAGATGGAAGGGAAAATTGATAATGATTGGAGATAAAATGTTACAAAGTATTGCTAAGCTAATAATGTGTGATGAATTTATGTCTTTAGTGAATTTGTGGGTAAGTTTATATTTGATATCAGACTATGTCTTCAGTGGCACCAGAGATTGGGAATAATAATGTGTACTTGTGGGTTGGGGGTAGGACTGTCTCAGACAGTAAGCATATTATGTTCAGTAATTATAGAATAGATATTTATATGATTTTGCATGGGGTCCTTAAGGTTTATAGGAGTAATAAGTTGTGTAAAACAAGAACAAAAAAAATCTGTAGGTTCATCATCTAGTTTTTTCTCTATCCTTAATCTCCCTGTGCTTAAATCCATTCTTTCAGTTATGTTAACTTAAAGATTTTTCTATTAATATATTTTGTTTTTACATCATCTTTATTTCTGAACATAGGTCTTCCTTCTTCCCTTCTCAGTGAGCCATCCCTTGTAACAAAGAATACGTTATTTAAAAAAAAAAAACCCTGTTCAGTAGAAAAAATGAACACATCAACTTTGTATGACAGTGTATACAGTATTCCATAGTTCCCTCCCTCTGAAAAGAAGAGAGATGCATTTTTCTTTACTTCCTCAGGACAAAACTTGGTCATTCAGTTTTATTTTTTTGTTCTTTCAATCTTTCATAGCATTCAATTTCATTCTCTCCATCTGTATTGTCTTAGCCATTCATATAAACTTTCTATCTGTCCCCTTGCCTAGTGTACATATAAAAGAATTACTCCCTGTTGTTGTTAGGTAAACTAGCCAAAGAGAAGATCTAATTTGTATCTATGGCTTATGGCTCATAATTTTGATTCATTCTAACTTTTCATCTAGGTCTCACCTACAACTTAAGGAATCAGATTGCCATATTAAAGGATATCCTCTTCAAAAGTCTCGTCCCTTCTATTTCCAGAGACTGGAAAGTTACACTAATAGATGTTCTCCCAGTTGTCAGTACTTCTTAAAGACAGAGATCTGATGAAGCCGAGGTGCTTTGAAAGGTCTGGTTACTCTTTCAATACAACTCTTTTTTTTTTAATGAAGCTACTGCCTTTCATCCCATTACTGTCAGTAAACATAGGGTCTACAGGTCAATAACATTCCTAGCCCATCCTGCCTAACTAGCACCTTCCATCAAAGGGCAAAAAAAACTCAGCCTTGAGGTCTGATGACACACTACTCAGAAGGATTGCTAACATTTGGATAACAGAGCCAGAGTCCAAAATGATCTTGACAAGCTAAAGCATTGGATTGATACAAAATTTAATAAAGATAAATGAATGGATGAATGAGAATTTAACAAACTAGCCATGTTCTAAGCCCTCTGATAAACCCTGGAAATACAAATAGAAAAAGTGAGATAGTCCCTGCTTGCAAAGAGCTCATGTACAAATTGAAGAGCATAAACCCAAGCAAGATGAGATTATTGTTTTCTATTTGGAGTTTAGTTTCCGAAGCTCAGGCTAAGTTGTAAACATCTGAAGGATTTATCTTCTTTGAACCCTGACAATTCACAGCTATGCTGAATCACATAGGTTTTGTGCCAACTGCCTCTGAGACAATCAGGGGCCAAGTCTTTGTTATATTTTCTGGGAAGTTGGCATTTTGCCTTGGGGGCTTGTTCATGAGAAGGACCTTTTGATTCCCTGGACAGGACTCTGAGCAGACATTTGTTAAGAACACACCCCACCACTACTCAGATGTTGGTGCTCTCTCTGTATGGTGGTGTATGTAGTGTTGTGGTGTATGTAGGTGGTTGTATTACTTGTTCAGACAGTTGGAGCCCTGTCTGTTGAATCGTATTACTTTGTTCAGACAGTTGGAGCCCTATCTGTTGAATCTCTATGCTAATTTCTCTACTTGTATTTTCTATACTCACTTCTTTCTGCTTATCTGTAATTAAAGTAAGATTGTGGACCCCTTTAAAATTGTCTTTCCTTTAGAAAAGCAGATCAAAGAACCTGTGCTAGCAACCTACCCTGTTTGCTAGTATGGTTGCTAATACAGGGAGACAATCCCAAAGATTCAACTGCAAGACAAGTGGAAAGGTTCAGAAGTCTTAATGGTTCTGTAGCAGTGTGCATCCACCTGGGGTCTTCAAATTAAATCTAGGTCTGATGAAATTGTCAGGGATCTGGAGGACATAGAAACAGTAAAGACTGTAAGTCCTAGGGGATCTTAGAAGGCAGGTAGTAAACCTGGTGGTTCTTCATCTCAATAGAAGAAATAAATTTGGTGACTCCTGTCTATCTCATCCAAACCATGTGAGTAAGTTAAGCAGCTCTGATGGGTTCTGGGTTACCCCTCAGCTATCTTGGATGAGTCCCAGGGAAGGTAATAGGGGAAAGCCCATTTCCCAGACATCCAAGATGTATATAAAGCCTTATAGTTGCGTTCAAGAAAGTCATTCATAAGGGCAAGATGATGGAGCTATAACAATTCATCTAAAAACCATCTGGATATTTTATTGAACTGGAAAGTCCATATGAGTCAGTAGTATGATATGGTAGCCACAAAGATTAATGATTTGAAACTACATTAAGAAAGCATAACTTACAGGAATAAGGATGTGATAGTCCTATTGTACTCTGCCATAGTTAGGTAAGTTTTGTGTTTTGTTCTGGGCACCACATTTTAGAAAGCACATTGCTAATTTGGAAAGTGTCCAGAGGAGAGTTACCAGGATGATGAAGGTATTAGTTAATCAATTAGCATTTATTATGAAGAGTGGTTGAACAAGGAGGTAATATTTAGTAACATAAAGGCTAAGAGGAGCATGATAGGTGCATTCAAACAGTGGAAAGTGCCTTGTGGAAGAGGGATTACATGTGTTCTGTTTTGCCCCAGAGGGCATATAGGCAGGGCAGATTGGAGGTCCTGGGGGACCTTAGGAGAAAATGGCAGGGAAGATGGCAGTCCTCAGAGCAATGGGCAGAAATCATACAGGGCCAATATAAGCTTGATACTTGGAAAAATCTTTTTAGGTATTAGAACTGTCCAACATTGGAATAGAATAAAAGAAGTGATGGGTTCCCCCTCACTTCAAGCAGAAGCTCAGTGATCATTGATCATGTATCTTGTGGTAGAATTTCCTTTCGGGGTATGGGTTGGACTGGATGACTACTGAAGTCCTCTCAACTCTAGAATTAAGGAATTCTGTGATTCTTCCCTACCAGGGAAAATGAGATAAGGAAGAGGGCATGTATTAGTATACATGCTATACCAATTTTGGCTAAGATGGAAACTAGCAAGTTTTTTTATTTGTAGGCTCTCTGACAGAAATGGAAACATCCACTCACTTCCATATAAAGCTAAAATCCTTTTGGACTTTTCATTCCCCCATCACATTCCCAAAGACTAAGGAATGTTTCTACATATCTGAAAGCATGGTGCTGTTAATGAAGAGATTTATTTAGAGAAACATGTTGTTAGGAGACATAGTATACATACCAACAAGAAGGAGTGGTAGGAGGAAGCCAAGCTGCCAATGGTCCCATCTGCTAAATAATAAATTGTGCGATGAGGCCAGGCTTCCTACAGTTTCTCATCTCTGGCCCATATAAATGGTATGAGGATAATGTGCTTTTTGGTACATCTCCTAAATTTTTATTAAATTACTTGTAAATTTCCTCCATTTTCAATCTGTTTTATATCTACTTTTTTTCTTTTGTGTTTCATTAGCAATGTTTTTCCAGACACTAAAAATAATTATTGCTACTGATGGGAAGTGATTCCCTAAAGATTGTCCAACCATAAAACTAATGTAATGCCCTAAATAGAGGAGGGTGGCCTACATTTAGTAGGGTGTATTTCTTGAACGATTTCATCTGTAGAAGTGGTCAGTATGTACTGTTTCATTCAACTGTAGGAGCAAAGAGCTTCTCCCAAAACCTCCATTTAAGAAAGGGCCTCAGATTAAGCATTTCTTCATTTTACACACTGCTGTACTTTTTAGGAACTTTTCCATCTTTTTTATTTTTTATCTCTTTTATTGCATCAGTCTTGGTATTTATACCTCATCCAGTTTTCATCCCTTGTCATACCCTCTGCCCTTCTGATTGGGGGGTGGTGGAGCTACCTGGAGTCAGGAAAACCTGCATTCACATAAGGCATCAAGTCAGTTTCCTCATCTATAAAATGACAATAATAATAGCACATGTTCCCTTCCCCACCCTGCCATCCCCAGCATTGTTGTGAGGACTAACTGAGATATTTGTTAGCACGGTGCCTGGCACAGAGGAAGCACTGTGTAAATATTAGTTTTTATTATTGTTGCTATCATATTATTATTAATTCAGTCATAAGTCCAGCTCCTATTTTTATCCATCACCAACCTGTGGTTTTAAGAATTTGCCTTCTTCCTCTCTGGAAAACCAGGACATTTACACAGTTCTTGTTCTCTGATATTTTAGCATGGTCACCATCACATATGCCCTGACATGGTAGAAGGGAGTTTCTTCACCTGAGAGTCCCCCACATGAATGAAATGACAGGTCTGGAGCCTACCCTTATCCATAGGCCTCGCTCCAGTGGACAAACCAGGACTAGTATGGGAAGAAGTTGCAGCGAGGCAAATTAAGGTTTGTATAAGGAAAACTCGTCCTAATGCTTTGATCTGTCCAGAGGAGGAATGGGTTGCATTAGAAGATAGTGGGTTCCCCCATCAGTGGAGATCTGGATGATTAGTTACTGGCTATACAGAAAAAGATTCCCATCAATGTGTGACTTGTCTCTTTAATTAGGCTACAAGTCTGTCCTCTTGTCAGGGACATTCTAGAAGAGGTGCCTGCTCAGGCTTGGCTTGAACTGGATGACCTCTGCCTTCCCTTCCATCTCTGAGATATTTATACTGTTTGGTCAAGCAAACAAACAAGCATTTTAAAGCACTTGCTTGTGTCAGGTTTTGTGGACACTAATACAAATTGGAGACAGTTCCTGATCCCGGGAAGCTTACTTTCTAGGAGGGATATAGTTAGGGAGGGGGTGCCAAGGAAAGGGAGTTTTGGTCTAGGTGGTCGCAAGAATTGTGAGTGGAACAATATGATAATAGACTGTTTTATACTTTCCAATAACAATGGAAGTATTGATTTGATTATAGTTTCTGGATAGAAAATGTGGGGGAGAAGAGGAGTGTATGTGTCTAGCCAAATGGCAAGGAGTCTGTACTGGCTAGGCTTGGGTGGCCTGGTGGATGGCTGAGTGAAGCGAAGCATGCCTTGGGGATCTTGCGCTCGCAAACTATAGGGTGCTAACGTGAAGACTGATTTACATTCCAATCTGCTCAGCTCTACTCCAGGGAAAATCTCAATGGATTAACTCCCTTGGGGTTGGGAGGAAGGTCAGTTTAAGATCTCTTGAATTGGAGAATTGCTGATTCAAGCCTGTTAATATATAAGCACTACCTAATTAATCTGTGAAATGACTCCTTGATAAGATTAGGAAATGAGTTTTTTTGGATAAATATCTTTTCAAATTTGGGGGTGAAATGGGGAAAATCAAAAAAGCATCCTGCTGTAGGCTCTTAACCTTTGGATGCCATCATCCTAGTGATATTAATTGCAATAAGATAGTGTCCATGGGGCTTGCCAAACAGTACCACCGAAGTGGTGGAATCTCTGACAAGTCCAAATCCTAAGAAGTTCCCTGTGTCAATGAAGTCACAGAACTAATCCAACCAAAAACCTGTTTGGTACCAGTAATGGTGCCACCTTATTGGAACCTTCCATGGAGAAGGGAATATTTACAACCTGGCTTAAGGCAGAACCTGTGAATGGCTGTATCTTTAGTCTCTACTTGGGATTATCTTGGATTTTTGCCCAAAGAGTTTTAACTACAACCAAGTTTTCTTGACTCCAAATCAAGAACAAATCTCCACTTGAATGAATGCTTGTCATGCTACCTGGGTGCCACCTGAACATTAAGGAAGTCATTATTCAATCCCCTACAGTATTTTTCATAAGAAACATAGCCTCATAATATTGAAATAAAACAATTAATAGAGCCATACCATAGGGTCACAAATAGAATATTTTTATTCCAGATTAAGTTCCATAACATAAAATGAAATGTTTCATAAAATGTACCTGCACTAAAATCCCTTCCCCTCAAAAAAATTTAATGTAAAGACAATTCATTGTAGTGCAGTAATGTCTAATTGAAATAGAAATTGGGGGCCCCACAAAACCACACATAAGGATGCTTGGAGGATGCATATTAACTTAGTTTTAAAATGTAACATTATCTATAACTTATGGTATTTTTATTTATTTTGTTAAATGTTTCCCAGTTGCATTCTAATCTGATTCAGGCTATACTTGGGATGTTGTAGGCCACATACAGCCCACTGATCACATATTTGACCCTTCTGAGGGGCGGAATTTGGAGTTAAGAAGAATTAAGACCATGGAAAACTCATTTAACCTCTGGAAGCCCCAGTTTTGTCCAGTGAAAAATGAAAATAATAACATTTGTGAAATTCAAAGGATATAAAATACTAAATAAGTTTTTACCTATTTCTCATTTAAAATATCCACCCTTGTTTTTAAATTTAATTTTTACTATTTTTTTTCAATTATAAAGCATTTATTTTCTTTCTTCCTCCTCTTTCTTGCTCTCCATTTGAACAACTATAAAAGAAAACCCTTGTGAAATATGTATGATTAAGCAAAGCAGATTCCATCATTGTCCATGCCAAAAAAAAAAAAAACTGCCTCATTCAGCATTTTAGAGACACTGCCTCTCTGACAGGAGGTGGGTAGCGGTAGCATGCTTCATCTTCAGTCCTCAAAAATTGTGGTTGTTCGTTGCAGCAATCGGCGTCTAAAATCTTTTAAAGTTGTTTTCTTTATAACATTGCTGCCATTGCATAAATTCTTATCCTGATTCTGCTTAATTTGTTTTGCATCAGTTCTAAGAAGTCATCCCAGTTTTCTCTGAATACTAATATTTTAAGAAACTAAAAATGCTAATTCCAAAACTTGTTAACTTAATAAGGACTACTTTTAGTCTCAATCACATATTATTATTTAGCAATACTGAAATCTTGCAATTGTGTCTCAATTTATTATAGTTGGAGATGATTTTTTAAATCAATTTTTGATCCATATTATTAGCATTGGAGTATAAGAGTGGTAACACTGGAGTCAGAAGACTTGGGTTCAGATCTCTCCTCTGATGTCTGTTATCTGTGCACATCAGCCTCCCTGGAACTCAGTTCTGTCATATATAAAAAGAGGAGTTTGGACTACGTAGCCTCTGATATCTTCTGGCTCTAGATCTCTGATTTTCTGTGTGTTTAGCTGACTGGTTGGTGGTTTTCAGGTGCTAGACTGTGAAAATTTCAATGCAATGTCTTCATCCCTTTTACTTGGGTATTAAAAAAGTTATGTAAAATCACCAAGATGACCTGAATGCAAAAACTGGATAATTGATATCATCAAGGACATGTATGACTTGAAAAAGAGATGAACCTCATGTAGTGAGACTGAAGAGGAACTTAGATAGACTAGGTACTGTACTAGTAGTCACAAATTAGAATAAGAACCAAAAGAAGACCTCCTGAACATTCGGTAGATTGAGTATTCATTGTAACACATCGTCATCATCCTCCTAGAAAACCCTCCTCTCCCTCTGTCCACATACCCTTACCTATGAATGCTCTGTCCAAAGGAATATAAATTTTAATTACTGAAACCTCTGTGGGTTTACAAGCTATATTTCTTTCTTAAGGACCATACCTTAAACACAAATCCCTCTTGCTTTCATCGATTGACCAATAATAGGTCTGAGCCTAAGCCTTACTTCCTCATTGGTTGGGTTTTGTTGACTCAGAGTAAATATAATAGCAATTCTTTCTATTTTGGCCAGAAACCCTGAGAGTCTTCCCCTCCCAGATTGATTTTTTTTCTTTGACTAGGCAAGAGAGGACATTCTTTGCCTCATTTCCTACTTAGCCTTAATCATTGAATGAGTGTTTCCTCAGTCAAAGGAGACCTGGGAAAGACCCTAATTTAAAAAGGCCACTACATCTGCTGCCATCTCCAGTCATCCTGATCTATATCTTGCCACTGGACCCAGATGGCTGAGGAGGAAAGACTGAGTCTGGTGACTTACACAGCCCTTTAAATCCAATTCACTTCCAAGCATGGCATCGCCTTCCTGATATCATGGTCCTCTTTGAGAACAGGATACACAATAATAACAGTGGCAGCCATGGACATTTATATAATGCCTACTGTGTGCTTGGCACTGTGCTAAGAGCTTCTTACTACTTCATTTGATCTTTACAACAACTCTGGAAGGTGGGAGCTATTATAACCCCATTTTACAGATGAGGAAACTGAGGCCTCAGAAATCAAATGACTTTCCCAGGGTCACACAGCTAATAAGTATATAAGACTGGACTTGAATTCATGAATCATGTGCTGACTCCAGGCCAGAGCTCTGTCCACTATGCAGAACCCTACAGGATGGAACAGATTGTAATCTGTAGCAGTAAAAGGCATACCTATATTGAAGGGAATCACAGAACTATCAAATTATAGAAATATTTAAATAGTTTTATTAAGTTTTATTAAGCAGACATCTAATTTCCACCCTAAAGCTAAGTAGTCTTTTTATAGTACATTACATCCAAGTGTCTCTGAATTCCTAAGATCATGAGCTTAGCTAGAAGGGACCTCAGAGGACATCTGGTTCAACCCCTTCATCTGATGAAGAATGAAAATGGGAAAATAGATGAGGAAAGCCCAGGAAACTTAAGGGTTTTGCTCAAGGTCCTATGAATAGTGAGCAGTATAATTTGTACATGTGTACTTTGACTACAGGCAGCTAGGTGGTGCAGAGGATATAGCACCAACCTTGGAGTAAGGAGCATTTGAGTTCAAATCCAGCCTTAGATGCCAGCTGTATGACCTTGGGCAAGTCATTTAGAATCCTGTTTGTCTCACATTTGTAAAAGGACCTGGAGAAGGAAATGGCAAACTACTCCAATATCTTTGCCAAGAAAATTCCAAATGTGGTTATGAAGGTCAACCCCAACTGAATATACTTTGACTACCTCTTCCCACCATATGAATTAATAAAGTATAATTTCTATATTTTTTAGTCATACAGCTTTCTACCTTGTTTATGCAGTAACTGTGTTCCTAAAAAGACATACATAGGGCAGCTCGGTGCCACAGTAGATAGAACACTACCCCTAGAAGCAGAAGGACCTGAATTCAAATCTAGCCTCACACTCTTGACACCTACAAGTTGTGTGACTGTGGTAAGTCATTTAACCCTGATTGCCTTGCAAAAAAATTATAAGAAAAAAGTTATACACAAATGGAATTTTTGTGAATTGAATTATGTTATAAATGCAGTAAGGAGCTTCACTATGTTAAAGAATCCTGTATTCTTTTTAATTTTTATATAAGGTGAAGGGATCTCTGGTAATAGGTATAATTACTTTCTGATTTAGCTAATAAATTCATATCTCTTAAATTGGATTTTCTTAAGGTGGGACATATAGTCAGTGGTATACTGAAGCCAACTTGAACTGGTTCTTAAGAACCCATTGCTAAAATTTTTCATTGGGAGCATTTACATCTTGGAAATTACCAAATGCTATCTACAATTCAGGACCTGATTTATTATTTGGTTGATTGTCTAGATTTAAGAAAGTGATAGCAAAAATGTTAATGGTACAGAATAAATTCACAGCTTATCAAGAGTACTTCCCCCCTCCACCATGACAGGTGATTATTAAACATTTACCAGTACACCCTTGAGCATCCCTATATTTGATTATCTCAGAAAGTCCCAATACCTATGCACCATTTCACCCTTTTTTCTCTTTTTTCTTAGAGAATAAGTTCAGGACCCAAGGATGAGAGTAATGGAAATCAGGCAAAGGGCTATTTAAAAAAAAAATGTAATGTACTTTCTGGTTCACTTTCTATTTTATTTGTTTTTCAAAGGAATGTAAGACAGCAGAGGATTTTCTGGAGAAAAGAGCAAAATTTTGAATGTATTTGTCCTGGGCAGATGTTTGTAAATGGTTAGGTTAATGATACTGGTAGAACAGTAGGCAAAGTTCTAGTTATTTTACTGGAAATAATACGGAGCTAAGAAATCTGCTTTTACTTTTGCCACTGATTCGCTTTGTCACCTCAGACAAATCCTAGGATTTAAAGCTGGAAGGAAAGGACCTTAGAGACTATTCTAGGTCAACTCTTCCTTTTATGGATGAAAAGGTTGCTCCAGAGAGATCAAGTGACTTACCTTCAGTCACATGGGTTACTATGGCAAAGTCAATTTGAGCTCAGGTCTTCTGTTGAAGATCCAGTGTTCTTTCCCCCATCTCACATTGTTTCCTCTGGTCCCTCAGCTACATAGAAATTAGAGTTTTTGATTCACTGATCTCTGGTTTTTGTAGGGATACAAGGCAAAATGGATGTAGATATGCTTTTATCTTTATGAGTTTTATATATATATATATGTGTATATATACACAAATATATATGTGTATATATACATAAATATATATATATGTATATATATATATATATACAAACTAATATATAAATGTAATATAAGAACCTGTTAAATGGGATGACCATTGAAGTATAATACTCTCTCTGAGTCTACCCTCCTCCAACTTAGAACTCACAGGTTTGGTGACTGCCATCTCTAGGTTCAAGATGTTCCATAGGTCTTCATTTGGAAAACTAGAGCTCACAGGGCCCTACCATGTATCTTTAATAGTCATCAAATTAGCATATTTCAATTGAAGAAAGGTTTTTTACCAAGATGGCCTTAGAAGAAAAGTTAGCTACAAAAACATTTCCCCCTTAAACCTGGGAATCATTCTCTCACATATACATATAGTATTAGTGGAAAGTATGATATAAATATGTGTGTGTGTGTGTGTGTGGGTAAGTATATGTATATGAATGATATTATGGAAGAAAGGCACATGTGTGATCAAGGAAATTCATACTCTGGCCCTGCATAACCCTGATGTCCTTTCTCATCTTGTAGTGTCCTCACAGTTCCCTACTGGGCATGGCATCTCTCTTAAACAGGCCACTTGATCATCTAGATTCCCTGACTTCCTGAGCTAATTAATCCCTAGCTGGCTCTATTTTCTATAACCAAGGATCACAGTCCTGAGAGCTGCCTTGACTCTTTTTCCTTCCTGCTCCCCAATTGGTACAGTGTCTCCTATTAAACAAGTAGCTCTGCTATAAAACACCATGCCTTGTAGGTCCTGAAGGAAGAGAGATCTCTTCTCTTCCACTGTTCTCTGGTACAAGTGTGAGCAGAAAAGCAAAGATCTCTCAAGAACTGGGTTCTTTCTACTGCCAAGGGATCACATTCTTTGAAGTTGCCTCAATTGGCTTCATAGATATCAAGTTTGCTTTCTACAGGATGTCATGGCTGTGAACAATTTTCCACCCAGACAGCAATAACAAGCTAGTTCCTAAAGTCATCATCTGATCTGAATGTCTTTTTTAATTCTTATTGTAACAGCAAGCACCCTAAGACACCTAAGATGGCCTGCTAGTACAGATTCTGCTTTATAAAGGAAAGACAGCTTCAAACAGGTTAACAATTCTTCTTTAATTAAACATATATAAGTTATTCATTAGTTAAGGGGAAAGATCAACACCCTGAATGTGTGGATAATACAAACAGAGAAAATGCAAGCAAAAGAATTAGATCAACAGATGGGGTTCCAAATATCTGCCAAGGTAATGCAACCACCTACATACACCACTGGATGGTGGAACACCAACATCTGAGTAGTTGGAGAGCTCTTAACAAATGGCTACTCAGAGGCTGGTCCAGGGAATCAAAAAGTCCTTCTCATAAGCAAGGCTCCAAAGTAAAATACCAACTCAGAGTATATGTACATTCTCAGAGCCAGAAGGTATCCCTCCTGACTCAGGGCCATATTAGGTTAGTAACAAAAGGTGTGAAAGCCTTCCTACAAGCAAGCCTCCCCTAAGCAAGCTTCTCTCTAAGCAAGTTCCTTCCTTAATGGGCTCTATGTGATTCAGGATGTATCACAACTGGACACATAGGCCTATTAATGGATGGGGAAGATCTTCCTCTTTCATTAATATTATACTTACAGGAAGGATAATAAACAATGTAAGCCCTTCTTTTAAAACCTTACTTAATACCATGTTGTGTTTGTCACCTGCCCATTACTTTCTGTGATTACATTAACTGGCTTGGGACATCCTAACCAACTCCCCTCACCTCCATTATTGTCTATGGGAGGTATAATCAATGTAAAATTAATGAGTCATATGAAATTTCTGATGGCTGAATTGTTTTTAAAAATGACTTCAAGTTAACATGATATATGTGGAGAGTTTCATAGCTATTGAGAAAACTTTCTCAGGGAATTCACCTAGAGCTGAAATCAAAATTGGCTGATCCTTGTAAATAAAGTAGTAGACCATAAATGACCTAGGTTTTCCCCAAAAGAATTTTATGAGAGGAAATGATAGTAAACCACCCTCTGGATTTAGAGCTAACTGTACCTCCATTTGTCAAGAACCAAGAGATTTACTCTAAAAAATGCTGAAATGTAGCCCTTCTCTTGGAGTGCTATAATGAATTGGAATCCATTTTATACAGGAGCCCTTGGGATCAGTAAACAAGACGTATAGACTAAACGCTAAGATTTCAGTTTTGACTACCAATAATCTATAGCAGTACCTGGCGTCATCATTCTCCTTGGCTTTTTAAATACCTAGACAGAACCCCTGGCTCTTATGATTACTGTTTCTGCTTTTGTGTTTTCAAAGCATGACACTATCCAGTCAATGGCACCATTTCCATTATATAGGTAAGGAAGAGTTGCAGTTTTAACTTTTCTTCTGAACTTTGTAGCGAGGGTTCCCAGGTCTGCATAGAGTAATATGGTGATGAGATCACAGAGCCATGTTATGGTTCTGGCCAGTTGCAAGAGTATTTTAATTAATCTCCCTCCCTCCAATCTCTTCTTCCTTCTGATTCAACCTCCGTATAGCTGCCAGATTGATATTCCTCAAGGATGGTTTCAACCATGGCACTATCCTACTTAAGACGCTTCATTGGTTCCCAAGTGTTTCTCAAACAAAATAAAAAATCCTCTGTCTGGAATTTTAAAGCCCTGTACAATTTGTTTCCAACCTATTTTTCAATGAGCCAGCCAAACTGCCCTAAATGGGTAGGTGTATAAGAGTATGTATGTGTGCGCATGTGTGTGTGTGTTTCTATGAATGTGGTTTAGTGGATAGCTAACCAACCTGGGAGTCAGGAAGACCTAGGTTCGTATCCTGCCTCCAGCACATCCTGGACAAGTTAACTTCACCTCAAAGTAACTCTCTAAGGCTCTAAATTTTAGAGAATATACCAACCTGTGTTGATAAAAAGGTTTCCTTGTCTGGGAGTTCTGTATATGGCAGAAATAAAAGTGGTCATGTGACAGATAAAATGGAAATCACTGCAAAGCACAATGATCAATCTCGATGCCAAAGAGACTCGTATAGGTTAAGTAATTTAGCTGGTGAGGTCAAATAATATCTGCTGCTGTCCTGAGGTAAGAACATGGACTCATAGATTCTGAAAATAAAATAGACTTTCAAGATCCTCTGGCCCAATCCCCTGATTTTAAAGCCTTGGGCAGAAATATTCAATTCTACATAGTTGTGCCATAATAGAATGTTGGTCAGTAATGAATAACAAAGAAAGGAGGAGCTGTCAGTTACTCAATGAAAAAATGAAATGAAAAAGGTGAATGGTATACCTGTATGATCTCCCAACACAAAAAGTGCTCATTATAATGTCATGGGTGGTGATTGTACTGGAGGTCTTTTATTGTGAAAAGGAATGCTGGACTAGTCATGTAGCAAAGACAGGCAACAAATGGACCTCCAGCTTAGAATGGACCCCAGAAACTGTGAACCGTAAGCAGGGATGGAGAGTCAAGGAGGTAAGCTAATCATTATACTCCAGTTAAGCTTATAGTTATGAAAAATGAGGCCTTTTATGATGACATCTTCAAAAGTCAAAGCATAGGATTACATAAAAGTCTGTCTTACTTGCTCTCTTATAGGTAATTTCAAATAAGACTCCAATGAGATACTCAGACAGGGTGAAATAGTGTGGTGTGGTATGGTGAGAAAAGTGTTGGATTTAGATTCAGAAGTCCTGGGTTCAAATCCTGGTTCTTTCTTTTGCTATCTGTATGAATAAGAAATTTACTTAACTTTTCTGGACCTCAACTGAATAACATGCCTCTAAGATCTCTTCCAATTCTAGATCTGTGATTCTGCAGATCCCAGAAGGCTTATTGGAAGGTTGAGAACTCGAGGGGAAAGCCAATAGTCTGATCATTTGGAGAAAATAGTGTTTAAAAAATTGAGTGATGACAGATTCAAATCAAAGACTAAATGAATAAAAATTATCCCAGGGGAAAATCCACTTCAAATTGAAAGACCTCCAGAGAAGGAAATTCCATAGCCTCTTTTGTAAGGCCCTAGCATTCCAATGTTGAACAGTCCTTCTGGTTCCCGATATCTAATCCAAATATCTGTTGCCACAACTTAGAGAATTTCTTCTAGTTTAGTCCTTCATGGGGAAAGACAACAACCCTGGCTATGTAAGCAGAGTAAAATAAGCAGAGTATAGAATATTCATCCATTTAGCTTTTCTTCTTTGGGCCTGTACTTTCCCCCTTTCCCATTATCTTTGTACCTGTTTTCACGAAGTACTGCTAATTTCCCAAGGTCTTTAGTTGAGTCATATAAAATTGACTCTTAGAAATAATAGCTCAGAATAATAATAGAATAGAGATTCTGATTTAGGGTTTACAAAAGTTTTGCTCAGAACAACCTCATGAAGTGTAGGTATATTATCTCCACTTAATAGAAAAGGGAACTGATTCCGAGGCTCAGTGGTTTGCCCATAGTCATAGAGCTATGAAGTATCAAAACTAGAATTCCTGTCAGCCTTCTCTATACCACAGATCCAACCAAAACACAGTATAGAAGAAAAGTGAGCTCTGCATTTTGACATGTTTTTGATGTTTTCTTAGGATTGCTTCACAGCATTGTTTGGACTACAATATTGCACTATATTGTTAATGCACCCCAGACTGGTAATCCTTTTTTAGCATCCTTTCTGTTATCTTTAAAAATAGTCAGCAAAATCCTCTCATATGTGCTCATTTCCCTCTTCCTCTTCTCAGGTACAACCATGAAATTTTGAAAATTTTATTAAAATTATTTACCAATTAAAAGTTTATTAAAGGATACCTTGGGATATCCTTTTGTTTCTGTTTGCCCACCTCCTTAGAATGTTCAGTCTAAGGCAAAATCTAATTAAAAATAATACATAAACAAAATTTCTGTCCTATTGTAAAGGAGCAAATATTATGGATTGGCAACTGTGATCCACATACATTTGAATACATACTTCCAGAGGGAAGAATCAACCATTTTCAATAGTATTCCACCTTATTCATTTTTAAACTCAAAATCTATTTATCTACATGTTCTTTTATTTGGGTTTTATGTTTGTTTGTTACCTATTTGTACTTGAGTTGTATCTTCCTGCCTCCTCCAATCCTCTTTTCCCTTCCTATAGTTCTTCCTCTCCATCTCCCATGCTCTGGACATTAATAGATTTCTAATAAATGATTCTTCAAGAAAGAAATGAAGCGTACAATGATAGGGACCATAAAGCTGAGCCAGTGTCGTAAAACTTGCTTGAGAAATGAAAATTAAGATTAGCAACTGATAGCCTCGAATTCTAAGGGCATCAAAAAAATGTCCGGTTTGGCATTTGAAGTTGCTTTTGCTGCTTTTTATTTAGCACATTGGTTTTATGTCATAGATCTAACAAGGCTAAGTCTTTATCTATATAAATTAGGTACTGCCTCATCCAAGAAATCTTTGGGTACCTTAAAGGAAAGCCTACTATCAGGAGCTTTATTAGCCTAAAGAGACGTAAATCATCTTGAAGCAGATGGGGACATCAAATTTAATCCGAAATCAGGCAAACATCTCCATCTTCAAAGTTTTAAGCTGATACAAGAAAGGTATTAATCACGGTTTTCTTTAATCTGAAAAACAGCAGGGGTAGAAGTGGATGGATGTTTATATATTTATAGATAAAATTCACATCTCTGCTAAGCTACACAGTAATGGGAGTCAGTAAATGGAATTCAGGAGGTTTCAGGAGCAAATAGCTTGTCCCCTGGATGTGGGAACCCTGAGGGACACACCAAATTCCTTAATATCAGAGTCGTAGTAGTGAAAGAGCATTATTGGTTTCATTCTGTGTTGAGCTCTGGTTTATTGAGGAAAGGTAGCACAGCTGTAAACCAGCTGTATTTCATTTATGCTTAGAAACAGGGCCCCTTTGTCTGTTTCAAATGTAATTGGCCCCCTCCTTCATTTTTTTTTTTTAAACTTTGGCTGTTTAGAGGAAAAGTAGTTGTTGAAAGACAGTTTCACACTTTGAACACTGCCATTCACTAAAACTTAGGTCTATATTTTGATACTGAATTTAAGTTAGTGGAACCCTATTTTTCATGCATAGCAATGTTTAAAAAAAAAATTAGCCATGCAGACTCTAGACATGTTCTCTGGTTTGTGACTTCCCTTGGAACAATGAGTTTCTCTCATCATTGGATAGGAGCTACCATTTGTTGACAGGACAGAAAATGCCACTTTGCACCAAATTGGAAAATAGAGCTTCCTTCTTCCAAGAGCCACCATAAATTTGGTGTTAGAACAAAGGAAATGCTTGCCAGCTCCTATCTGGGAGGCCCATTAGTTGAGTGGCCAAAGCTTCCATCAAAAAGAAAAACCCACAAAACTTTGAGTCCTGCGGAGGAGATGGTATTTTAAATAAAGCCAATTATAGAATGTCTCCATACTTTTGAAAACAGTGTTGACAGGAGCAGTGACAATCTTAAGATCTAATCAGAACTTGCTTAAACAGGGACTTCATTCCTTTCAGCAAGCTGTACACTTTGGTGGTATTTTCTGTTGAAATTGGAGCTTTAAATCTTTGTGTGCCACCAGTTTTTCTTTCTTTGATTCAATTCAGCAAACATTAACCACTTACTGTGCAAAAAAGATGAGCGACATCTTTTTCCCCCCTTTTCCACATCTCAAAACTCCATTGGCATCACTTTATTCTTTTCTCCTTTACTCTAGTTCTCTGATGAAGAAACTGACGAAGGGTCCCTTGATCCCACCCCCTCCCATCTTGTTCAGCATATTTTCCTCCACAGTCATTTCCTTTCTCAATCTCTGATCTTTCAGTCTCTTTTTCTCTACTGGTTCCTTCTGCTCTCTAAAACCCCATCTCCCTGATCCTTAAAAAACCTCCCTATATATCTTCTACCTCCTACAAACTCATAGAAAACACATTATCATTCCCTCAAAACCCACCCCTCTTTCTGAACTTCTCTATTACTGTCAAGAGCACATCCTTTTAGTCACCCAGTTTCACAACCTCAACATTATCCTTAACTCCTGATTTTCCTTCACCCCACATATTCAGTCACTTACCAAGTCTTGTACTTCTACCTCTACCACATGGCTTGCATCCATTCCCTTCTCATGACTCATGTGGTTATCACTCTAATTTAGGTCTTCATTACCTCTCTCCTGCATTAATGGAGTAGTCTCTTCATTGTTCTCCCTGCCTTAATTCTCTCCCTATCCTGCCCACAAGCACTAAAGTGATTTTCCTAAAGCATGGAATTGACTATGTCACTTACTTAAAACTCCAGTGGCTTTCTGTTGGAGAGACTGAGGCTGATGACTGTGCTCAGCTTTGTCTCACTTAAATTAACGTCACCATCGTGATGTCGTTGGTCCTCTTCAAGAATGAAGGATGGACAACAGGATCAAGTATAAATTCCTCTGTTTAGTCTTTAGAGCCCTTCACAATTTGGATCCAGCCTTTCTTTCCAAACTTATCTTTGTTCCCACATTGTGTGGTCTGGCTTTTTTGCTGTTTCTCCTATGTGATGCTGCATAGTTCATCCCCTTGCCTTTACATTGGATGTCTTCCATTCCTGGGATGCCTTTTCTCCTCACCTCTACATCTTAGAATTCCTTGTTTCCTTCAGAACTGTAAGATAGGCACTCTGCTCCAAACAGTGTCAGGTTCACAATAGATCTGGATAGAGCTAATAAAAACAATGGAGCAGTAGATAAGGGATTCATATTCACAAGGTGACCAGATGAAACAAGAAGCATCTGCCAAATCACTTTATTCTTGGAGGCAACCATCTGAGACAGGGAGTGGAAGTATCTGCCCCTACAGCATCTGCATCTACTGACCAATGTTTGTTTGATATATATATATAGAGAGAGAGAGAGAGAGAAACACACAAAGAAGGCAGCATACCAGCAATCAGCTCATGGGTTTACATTATCTGTGGCTATATAATGATGTGTCAGCACACAGCACATAGACTCTGGTTGCCTGTATCAAATTGGATCTTTGACACCTTACATTCAAAATCCTAGCTAAAATATCATCTTCATAATACCATTCCTGATCTCTTAAGCTGCTGATGCCCTCCCACCCCAAAATTTACTTTATATTTATTTTGTGCATGTGTGCGTGTGTATGTTTACATACAAAATACTGTATACACTCCTGGTTCTGTTTTGACTTTCATTACCACCACACCTTAGTTACAGTCTCACCTTGGGAGTTTCCTCAGCACCTGGAACCTTTGGACCCTGGAACATCCATTACCTCTCCTCTTTTCTCACCAACGGACATTCCTCCAGCGTGCCCCACGGTTCAAGTCCGGCCAACTTTCATTCTCCTCCTGGTTTTTGACTTTCTGAATTTGGATACCAGCTACTCTGTGGGTACTTGCTCCCTTTTTACTCCGTCAGCAGTTCAGCTAAGCAGTGTGTGCGTGTGTGCGTGTGTGTGTGTGTGTGTGTGTGTGTGTGTGTGTGTTCCTTCAGAAACTGTTTTCATTTTGTCTTTTTATCTCCAGTGCCTAGCATAGTATCTGGCACATAGCAGGGACTTAATAAATACTTGGTTGATTGATACTCAGTTTTTCCATCCAATTGAAGGCAAAAGGTGAGAAGAAACATGTAGTTCATAGTCTTCTTCAATAAGAATGAGTCTCTTTGAAGAATCTCACATTCAGTAATCATTCTATTTTGTATTAGAAGGGAAATGTGGATGGATAGATGCATGGCTATTGTTGATATATTTCACAAGTCCCTCCACTATGTGAAATCTGTCTTTGTGTGTTCAAGAAGGGACTGTTTACCAGTGCAAAGATGATAGATCAACATGATAATGTAACATTAACTTTCCTACAGTTTTGAGTTCTAAATTACTGAAGAGTATTCAGGTTCTTTCAAGCCTTATAATGTATAAGAAAACATTTAATTTAGAGGGAATGTAGAATAGCTGTGTCATAGCAGGGTAATTGAGATGAAGAAAGAGGGAAAGGTGATGCATTCAGATAAACTGAAATTGATTCCTAATGCACTTGCCACTTTCTCAGCCTCTCACATTATCAGTTGGTGAGGGAAAGTGATTTGAAGAGGGTCAGTGGATTTTTAGAAGTGCAAATATGGACTTAGCCATCACAGCAGAGTCTTCCCTCCCTCTTGAATTTCTACCTTGCCCTTAACAATCTGCAATCTCCAAGGAATTCCCATTGTCTGTGCCCTCTATTCCCATTCTCAGGTCATTTCTGGGGAAAGTCACAAAATCTGCTGATTAAGTCAACTATAATTTCCTACGTAAGTGAGTTGCTGAGATGTAGTGGCAGAGGGAATCTCCATACTGGGTCTTCCATACATGGATAAAATTGTTCATCTTCCTCCAAAAGCCAAAGAAACAAATGATAACCTGAACTAAGTGCTTAAGGCCAGTCAGTTATCATTTTAATTCATTTTTTTCCCTTGACTCCTAATGAAAGTCCCTATAGCCACTGTTACCAAATTTTGCTCTCTCCTTCTGTTCTCACACTTATTCTTTCTCCCACTGCTGTTGAGGCAAATGAAAATTCTCAAAGACAGAGGTACCAGTTAATTAATAATCACTTTATTAATTAGGCTAGCCAATTATAAATTGATGGTCAGTGGTTTTTCTGGGTAACCAAAGACACAGAGGAAGACTCTGAAACACCTTAAATCAGGCATTTATTTTCTGACAGGGAACTCCCCTGACAACGAGAAGGTGAGCTAAAAGACTTCAGTTCCTCCAGTTGAGAATTTAACTTGATCAAGAGTCTTAGCTGCCTCAAGGCATCTGGGCATGGGAAACCATTTCCATCTAGATCTCTCTGATTAGTGGTGTCTATCCTGCACCTAAACTCTAATGGAGGAGGATCAAGGATAAGGAGATCTAGCTGTGACTGACTTTTGTTTACAATGTAAACAAAAAGTAAGAGTTCTCATCTTCGCTTTTTATTTATCCTGTAAACAAAAGATAGAATCCCTGCCCAAGTAGATGCCTGGGGACTGGAAGAAGATTGCCTAATTCAGTTACAACCTCTGAGGCTGACTGACTTTTTGTTTCACAAATAACACATGGGAGGTGCTGGAGTTTTTGAACTCCAGCCTCTAAGAGGTTCAATCTTGATCTGGGCAGACAGGAAGCACAAGAAAACAACTTAGGAGGGGTTAATAATTTTACTTTATTCTAGTCTAGTCTTCTTAAAAGGGTTGCTACTAATGGGAGCACCAATTCCTATAGCATTCCCTAATTACGCCTCCCAAAGGGGCCATCGAGAAGGGGGAGCAGCTACCCTATTGTCTCAGTGGGGTCAGTTGAGATAGGCACAGCATTCCAACTTGTACACTCACCTAAATCTCCCCAAGCCTTGAAGAAGGCTGATCAAGGCAGGTACATGCACTCCTCTATGAATAACCCAAATCCCTATAGGTTCCACACTCACTGATCAATGCCCACATGATTTATAGGGTAACAGACAAAGAAAGCATAATGCCAGCAATAGCCTCACAACTTTACATTATCTCACTGTTATATCTCACTGCACAGTCACAGTGGAAATTTACAATTTAAGCACAAACGTTTATATTATTTATCATTATATAACACTGTACGAGTGTGGGGGAGATGTTTACAAGTCATGAGCCTTGCAAATAGAGATTGCTATGGTCATGGATCCAGGGAAACTAAACTCTAAGAAAGAATCACAAAAATCCACTTTACATAAATTTACGTACATACATTTACAAAAATTCACCTTACGCAAACCTTTTCAGGAGTGAGTTCTTGTATTAACAACTACACTAGCACATAGGGTGGACTACTAGCACATGTTCTTTGATTTGCTTTTCTAAAGGAAAGAGATTCAAAACGGTCAACAATCTTACTTTAGTTAAGTGATGTAGACAGATAAGTAGAAAGAAAGAAATATGCAAAAAAGAATTCGATAGGGTTCCAACTGTCTAAACAGAATAATACAACTACCTACATATACTACTAGACTGGGAGAACATAAACATCTGAGTGGGGTGAGGAGTGGGGGGTGGTGCCTTTTAACAAACAGCTGCCCAGAGTCAGGTCCAGGAAATCAAAAGGTCCTTCTCCTGAGCAAACCCCCAAAGCAAAATGCCAACCTCCCAGAATATATAACAAAGACTTGGCCCCTGATTGACTCAGAGCCAGAAGGTACAAAACCTACATGACTCGGCACAGCTGTGAATTATCAGGGTTCAAAGGAGATTAATCCTTCAGATGTTTACAATTTAGCCTGAGTCAGGGAAACTGAACTCAAAAAAAAAAAAATCCTACCTTTCTTCCACTTACAGTTCTGAAAAGTAGAAGGAAAAGGATAGATTACAAATTAATTATTAATATAACACTTCTTTCTCTCACCCTCAACTTCACTCTCAGCAGATGACTTCTCTTCCACCATCTAGGGTAACTGGAAGCCCCGTTAGTTGGTTGGTGTCCTTCATTCTTGAAGAGGACCAAAATGACATCACTCTGTTAGAATCAAGTTATAGTATGTCCATCTGTGGCTGATCAAACCAATACAAGCTCAGAATGCTCTACCACAGGTTGAGCATAAATAATCCACCTGAACGTTTGGATTGGATTCTCTAAATTTGTGTATCTTGAGTTTCTTTGAGTTGCTTCAAGTCTGCTTTGCTCATAGAACACAGCACTTTCTATGATGAGGACAAGCTATGCTGGGCAGTCCTGTGCCAGTGTCTCCCATATCAGACTATCAATTCCAAAGTTCTTAAGAGAGACCTTGAGAGTATCCTTGTTTCACTTCTTCTGACCACCATGTGAGCACTTGACCTGTGTGAGTTTTCCATAAAGTAGTCTTTTTGGCTAGTGTATGTTTGGCATTTGGACAATGTGGTCAGCCTATCAGAGTTGTACTCTCTGCAGTAGAGTTTGGCAGTTTAGCTCAGGAAAGGACCTCAGTGTCTGGTATCTTTTCCAGCCAGGTGATCTTTAGAATCTTCCTAAGACAATAAAAATGGAGATGATTCAGTTTTCTGACATGGTGCTGGTATACTATCCAGGCTTCACAGGCTTAGAACAATGAGGTCAGAGCAAGAGCTCTGTAGACTTTTAGTCAGTCTGATACCTCTTCTTTCCTTCAGAGACTCCCAAACACTGAGTTCACTTTGGCAATACATGTGTCAGCCTTATTATCAATGTGTGCATCCTTGGAAAGTATACTGCCAAGATAAGTGAACAGCATTCAAAACTTCTCCATTTACTGTAACCAATGATTCCACATATGGATGGTGTGGTAGTGGCTGATGGAGCACCTGTGTTTTCTTGATGCTAATTGTTAGACCAAAATTAGCACAAAGAGCAGAGAATTGATCCCTATTTTGTTGTATTTCATCTTCAGAGGCTGCACTGAGTGCACCATCATCTTCAAACAAAAAATTTATGAAGACCTAGAGACTCTTATCATTAGTGTGCCAAAAGAGGGCAAACTTAAAATTCTGGGTGACTTGAATGCTAGAGTAGGCTCAGACATGGCAGGGAAGCCATGGAGGAATGGAAACAGTAACAGCAATGATCACTCACTACTGAAGACATGTACCATCTCATGACCTTCTCATCATCAATACTGCTTCTGTTCACTTAAATGCAATAAAACTTCATGGATACACCCTCAAAGAAAACATTGGCATGTAACAGACTATGTGATTGTAAGGAGGAGGGACAGACAGGATGAGGGAGTAATGAAAGTAATGTGTGGAATACAGAGTGCTGAACTGATCATAGACTTATCCTCTCCAAGCGAAATATTTGCATTCAACAAAAGGGGAAAGAGAGGGCAAGGCAAACTGAATATCAGAAGAATTAATGTCAACAGTTTAGAGTGCTTGCCTGAGTGATACTAGTTTGCTGCTAACTTGGAGGGAAAGTTGAGCTAGAACACAACTCAACAGTGAAGCAGAAAAGGAGTGGGCAGCTTTCAGAGATTTAGTATATAGCACTGAATTTGCTCATCTAGGTCACAACACTGGCAAACATCAAGATTAATTTGATGAAAATGATGGGGAAATTCAGAAATTCTAAATAAAAAAAGAACTCCACAGGGTTTACCAGCAGAATAATAGTTCATCCATTTCTAAAAAGCAGCATTTAATTCCATCAAAAGTAAAGTACAAATGAAGCTTAGAAAGATGCATGATTCTTGGCTCAACAGGAAGGCAGATGAAATTTAGTTTTATGTTGATAGTAACAATCCAAAGCGCTTTTATGATGCCCTGAAGGCTATTTATGGGTCAAAAACCCAAGATGCATCTCAACTACCCAGAGCTCCATTAACTTCCCTACTGACCACCTCAAATACAATTTCTTGGTATTTTACTCAGTTTATCTTATTTTATTCTATCTCTAAAGAAGTTTATTTCTCTTCCAATGCTAAGCCATTAGCTTTTTATCTCTTCTGTGCTCTTGCTCTGTTATGCTCTCTTTTCAATATCCCCTCTGTATATAAAGATACATGCTTCTCTATCCTAAAGAAAAAGAAAATTTTCCTAAACCTTACAATGTCATTAATCCACTCTTCTATTTCTCTTCTAGTTTCCTCATTTTCCTTTTTGAAAGAATAACTATCTCTTTGTGGTGACAAAGAACTGGAAATTGCAGGGATGCCCATCAATTGGGGAATGGTTGAATAAGTTGTGGTATATGATTGTGACAGAAGTACTGCTGTGCTATAAAAAATGATGAGTTCAGTGATCTCAGAAAAACATGGAAAGTCTTGCATGAGATAATGAAAAGTGAAATGAGTAGAAACAAGAGAATGTTGTACAGTTATCCCTTCCACATTTCAACTTTCCCTGTAGTAGTTTTGATATATTGTGGATTGACATAAGAAATTATATGGGGAAATTTGCAGAAGTCATAGATGACACGTGAAGGCTAGCAGATTACACAGAAAAAGTTCTTTTTCATATAGCATTTTTACTTAATCTTGACCTACATATAGCCTGTGATCAAATACTTAACCCCAGTTTTACAGAAAGGTATAAATACCCCATAAAAGAAAAATAAAAAATTCAAGTTTTTTTTTCTGGTATGAAGTGAGTGCCAAAAAATTTTACATGGGTTTTCCAGATAGAGGGGGCATCTCATGGTACCCCTAATCCCCACAGTGTGGAAGGGATAACTGTGTACAACAGCGGTTTTGTTTAAGAATGACTTTGAGCGAATAAGCCATTTTGATGATTATTATAAATACCCAAATTAATTATAAAGGACATATGAAAAAAGACACTGCATCCAGAGAAAGAACTGATAAATGGAAATAGTATAATTTTACACACACACAAACACACACAAACACACACACACCTGTTTTTGTCTAATGGTAGCCATCTAGGGGAGGGGCAGGAGGGAGAGGGAAGAAAAAGAAAGAAAAAAGAAATTTACGTGATAACTTTATAATATATTTAAAAAGAATAGCAAGTCACACACAGAATTGCAATTTCATAAGCAATCATCTTTTTATTATACTATGTTATAGAAATGCTTATTTTATTCTATTAATAAAATAAATAAAAAGGAAAGAAAGAATAGCTAATATTAACATTCACTTTGTCTCCATTCATGTAGGAGATTTATAATCCGTCTTCCGACCTGACCATTGAACAGAAACATTCTCCCAGTGGCCTCCTAATTGTCAAGTTTAATGGTCTTTCCTCAATGCTCATCCTCCTCAATGAGCTGCATCTGACACTGCTGACCTTATCCTTCTTGAAGTGCTCTTCTCCCTTAGTTTATAGGACACTGAAGTTTTCCTTCAGTTTCTTTGACATTTCATGTATACCTTTCTGTCTCTTTTTTTGCCATGCAACTATTCCTCAAAGTCAGTTTGTTTCCTTGCTTGTAAAATGAAGTGGTCAGACTAAGTGATCTCTAAGTGAGGTTTCTAAGTGAGGTCCCTTGATAAAAATGACCCCTATATTATCACCCCTCGGAAAGCTCCTGAGATATACAGGCTAAAGAAATTAGCTATTCCACACCCCTTAATAATTTTAATTATGAGAACAGTCATCAGGAGAAAAAGCGAGAGATTCTTGTTGAACTTCACAGAAACAGCAAGGCACTCCCATTTTGTATATAAGTTTGAAAAAGTTAAGAGACTTTCTTGTTGTGTGTCAAATGACACTGTGTAAATTATCTGAAGATTTTAGTGAGTTATTGTTATTATAATGTGGTTTTCACAAATTTGTTGCTTCTTAGCCATCTTTTCCATTCTGTCCGGTCACTCTAACTTCAGCTGTCTATGAGGATGACCAACAAGTCTCTGTCTATCATATGTATCTGCTGTTCAGTTACTTTCAGGTGTGTCTGACTCTTTGTAACCCAGTTTGAGGTTTTCTTGGCAAAGATAGTGGGGTGGCTTGTCATTTTTTTCTCCCACTCATTTTATAGGCAAGGAAAGCGAGGCAAACAGGGTTAAGTGACTTGGCCACAGTCACACAGCTAGTGATTTGAACTCAGGAAAATGAGTCTTCCTGATTCAAGGCCCAGCACTATATCCACCATGCCACCTAGCTGCCCCCATCTAATGTTGATACAGATATATGTTATATATGTGTGTATATATATGTGTATAGATACACATATATGTATAGAGATAGACATAGATGATGCATATATGATATATGTCTAGATAGATGGTCCATGTATATACTATATATACACTACACACGTACATATGTATGTGTGTGTGTGTATATGTGTATATACCTTACGGATAGCTGATATATATCTATATATGGATGATAGATATATATGTGGTGAGTGCATGTGTGACTGTGTGTGAGAGTGTGTGTGTGAATGGGAAGAAAGAGGTGAGGGGATATTTAGGGTTGCAGATAATATTTGTGCCAATATGGTAATATCTACTCTTCCTACTTCATGGAGTTTCTATGACAGTCAATTGTGGTAATTAGAGGTAGCTGCTGACAGTAGATAGTTGGCCCTGGAGTCAGAAAAACCTGAATTCAAATCCAACCTCAGACACTTACTAGCTGCGTGACCCTGGGCAAGTCACTTAACCTCTATTTACCTCAATTTCCTCAAGTGTAAAATAAGGATAATAATAACAAACCATCCCCACCCCCAGTTATTATGAAAATCAAATAGATAATATTTGTAAAAAACCAAAACAAAACTGCTTCACAGGAGAATATAAAAATAGGTTTGAGGCTTAACATCTCAAATCTCAGATCTTGGCAACTGGTCCCATAATTTCCTGGCAAATAGAGGGAGAAGAAATGGAAGCAGTGTAAGATTTTATATTCTGGAGCTCAAAGATCACTGCAGACAGCATCTGCAGCCATGAAATTAAAAGACACTTGTTCCTTGGAAGGAAAACTATGGCAAATCTGGACAGAATACTAAAAAGCAGACATGTTACCTTGACAACAAAGGTCTGTACAGTCAAAGCTATGGTTTTCCCAAAAGCAGTATATCGTTGTGAGAGTTAGACTATAACGGAAACTGAGAGCCACAGAATGGATGCTTTTGAATTGTAGTGCTGGAGAAGATTTTGGAGAGTGCCTTGAGTAGCAAGGAGATCAAATCTGTCAATATTTAAAGAAGTTAATTCAAACTATTTACTGGAAAGGTCAAATACTTAAGCTGAAGCTTAAGTCATATGGCTACATAATGAGAAAACAGGACTCATTGGAAAAGATTACAATGGGGGGAAATATTGAAGGCAAAAGGAAAAGGGGATGGCAGAGAATGAGATGGACAGATAGTAGCTTGGAAACAATGAACATGAACTTGGAGGGATAGTGGAAGATTAGGAGGGTCTGGAGTGCTAAGATCCATGGGGTCAAAAGGAGCCAGATATGACTAAACAACAAAATACATATATATTTATCCCCTTCCTTTCTCCTATCCTTTCTCCTAATCTGTATGATATAGCACATGTAAAGTGATACCAAAACATTATATATTACGAATCCCCTAATTTCAGAGTGTCCTGTTGAATGAAGAGCTTTCATAAGAGCCCAGAAGACCTGGGTTCAAATCTCACCTCTGATATATACTGACTGTGTGTCAAGGCCCTAACTTCTCTCTCAGTGTTCTCTATATTTTGCAGAGAAGGAGCCAAACTGCCTTCCTAAATGAAGTTTTCTCACCTGTGATTTCCCTATACCAATGAAATCAGAAGTCCAATTCCAGTCTCTAATTAGAAGACAAATGATACATTTGTGTCATAAGCCCTGGTCTCAATTCTTAACTCTGACATACTTGATGTCTTGGTGACTCGCCTCTGTAAAATGGGGAATCCTTAACGATTTCTGGCCAGGTCCTCAGGATACTATCTTGCATTCTCTTCCGCCAAACGTTCCCATGAAGCTATTTGGGTGAGGGTCTTTAGGGTGGTCTGTTTCTTTGGCCTGCTTATCTCAGAGGTCTCTTGGGATGCTGATGTCACTTAACTGCCTGATTCTCCCCAAGACAAGAGTGACTCCCTAGAAAAGAGTCACTAGGAAGGCTAAGGGATACAGCTACTTTGTAAGGTATAATTTGAGATTTGTCAGGAGTAGATTCCTTTACAATTTTATCCAAGATTTCTGAGACTTGTGATTCCAAGACTTTTTCAGCCTTTGTTATGAAAGAAAACAGGTAATAACTGGAAAAAAAAATAGGAGCACTTGGTCTTTTCTATTGACCAATGTTTCAATCTGTGGACTCTACTGCCATCTTTGTGCTATGGATCTAGTAAAATGAATGATTAAAAATAATCTATCTCCTTATCACTACAGTACAACAGGAATTATAGTTGCTGATATCTATATGGTATTTGACATATCTCATTTTGTGTGATCTTCGTAACAAGTTTATGAGGTAAAGGTAGAAAATTGGTACAGTGGTAACATCCCTGGCCCTGAACTGAGAGGGCCAGGGTTCAAATTCTGCCTTTGTATGACTATAAGTCACCAATCCCACACTCTCCCTTGGGCCTTAGGTTTGCTTTCTGTAAAATGAGAGGTTTGGACCAGATAGCCTTTTAGGGTCATTTTTAGCTCTAGGTCTGTGGTCCTAGTAGTCCTACTTTACTGATGGGGAAACTGAGTAAATTTCAGAGGTGGAGTTTAAACCCAAGTCTTGTCTGACTCCAAGTATAACATTCCTTTCACAATGTTTACCAAGTAGTCTTAAGCAGTAGAAGAGGTGGAAGATCTAAGATATCATGATCTCCACCCTGGTTAAGCCATTGGAACCTTTGACATCTCTTTTCTCTTTATGGCTTCCAGTGATACCTAGAAGCAATGTGGCCATATAATCTGGATTCTAGTCCCAGTTCTGCTGGTGAAAAGGCAGAAGGGTATAGTAGCAAGAGCTCTGGCTCTCCAGTCAGGGGGCCTGTGTTCAAATTTTACTTCTTTATTACCTAGGTGATATTGGTCAGGTCATTTAATCTGCTTGAGCCTCAGTTTATCATCAGCAGAATGAGTGATTTAGACTCAATGGCTTCTGAGATCTATAGTTCTATGAACCTATAGTCTGTGTAACCTTGGGTCAATGAGACACTTTGAGCCTCAGCTATAAAAAAAAGAGGGGGCTGGACCAGATGATCATCACTGTTTCATTTTAGTCTAAAATTCTGTGATTTTTGACCATAATTCTCAAGTCATATGCTAGGACTCTGTGTGTGTGTGTGTGTGTGTGTGCGCGCGCGTGTGTGTGTCTTGAGTGGCTCAAATGCCTGGGTATGACAGACCCCTTTGGCAGTCTGGTGAAACCTGTGCCTCCCTTATAAGAATAATATTTTAAAGTAATTGAAAGCAGCACTAAATTTTAGCTAGTGGAAATAAAGATGCAATTTTTTTCTCATCCAACTTCACAAATTCTTTGAAATTCAGGTTAATAAACCTTGTATAGACAATCTTGGTAGCTGGAAATGACCCTGGATTATTAACACACTGAAACTTTATTTTGTTTTTTAATTTTACTTTAGTTTAGAACATTCAGTTCCACAGGCTTTTGAGTTTTAAATTGTCTCCCCTTCCGTAAGATGGCATGGAGTCTGAAATATAGCCTCTACATATACATTCATATTAAACATATTATCACATTAGTCATGTTGTAAAGAAGAATTATAACCGATGGAATGAATCATGAGAAAGAAGAAACAGAAAGGAGAGAGAGTCTGCATTCAGACTCCATAATTCTTTCTCTGGATGTGGATAGCATTTTCCATCATGAGCCTTTTGTAGTTCTCTTAGATCCCTGCCTTGCTGAGAAGAGCCAAGCCTATCAAAATTAGTCATCGCCCAGTGAGGCTGTAATTGGCTCCCTTCACTCAGCATCAGTTCATATAAGTCTTTCCAGGCCTCTCTGAAGTCTTCCTGTTCATCATTTCTTATAGCACAATAGTATTCCATTACATTCATGTACCACAACTTGTTCAGTCATTCCCCAGTTGATGGGCATCCCCTCAATGTCCAATTCTTTGACACCACAAAAAGAGCTGCTATAAATAGTATTATATTTTAATTAACATATCATGAATATATTAATATTTGTACATGGGTCCTTTTCCCATGTGTATGATCTCTTTGGGATACAGAACTAGTAGTGAGTGGTATTGCTGGGTCAAAGGGAATGCACATTTTTATAGCCCTTTGGCCATAGTTCTAAATTACTCTCCAAAATGGTTGGATCAGTTCAAACTCCACCAACAATGCATTAGTGTTCCAATTTTCCCCCACCTTCTCTAGCATTTATAATTTTTCTGTTTTGTCAGGTTAACCAATCTGACAGATGTGATGTGATACCTCAGAGTTATTTTGATTTGCATTTCTCTAATCAATAGTGATTTAGAGCATTTTTTCATATAACTATAGATAGCTTTAATTTCTTCCTCTGAAAACTGCCTGTTCATATCCTTTGACCATTTATCAATTGGGGAATGACTTGTATTCTTATAAATTTGACATAGTTCTCTGTATATTTTAGAAATCAGGTTTTATCAGAGACACTGGTTGTCAAAATTTTCAGTTTTCTGCTTTCTTGGTTGCATTGGCTTTGTTTGTACAAAAACTTTTCAATTTAATGTAATCTAAATTATCCATTCTGCATTTCGTAATATTCTTTATCTCTTGTTTGGTTATATATTCTTCCATTCTCCATAAATCTGACAGCTAAACTATTCCTTGCTTTCCCAGTTTGCTTATAGTATCAGCCTTTATATCTAAATCCCATTTGGACTTTATTTTGGTATACGATAAATCTTTATTTTACAATCTTCATCCTCTTCTTGGAGCTGACTCCATGGAGGTAGTAATCCAATTACTTATTTACATTTATGAAATGTCCTTTTTGCTAGGCAATAAAATGCTTCTGGCTTCTTAAGCATAAACATTTAGTTTATGATAGGCGTACTTTTCTCTGAATCGAAATAATAATAGTAATAGTTTATGTTTCTGTTTAACTTTAAGGTCTAGCAAACATTTCTCTCAAGATAACTCTGTTAGGTAAACAGTGTAAGTATTATTATCCCCATTTCATAGGTGAAGATACTAAGGAATGTTTAGAGATGTTAAGTAACTTGCCCCACAACTTATAAATATAGCTCAAACTCTATAGGGAGTATCAAATGAAATGTTTCTTGCAGTTTTTGGTACTATATGTATATATGTATGTGTGTACATATGTGTGTATGTGTAAGATATTATTTTCAAAGCATTAAATTCATTCCCAAGTAGAAATTACTTTTTTTTTTTTTACCTTTAAGTACCAACTTAACCTAGTGCCTGGCACATGGTGGGCATTTAATAAATACTTGTTTCTTTCCTTCTATTCTTTCAATGAATGCATTAGTGAATGAAAAAATACTAAATGTCTACCAACTGTAAAAGCATTTATTAAGCACTTACCACATGCAATGACGTTATTATCCTAGGCAGTGGTGAAACAGACAGAAAAGGACAGTCTGCTCTTAGGGAGCTCACATTCCAGTACTGAGAGATAACACATGCAGGAAGTTTCAGCTGTGAGTCAAACGTAATGTTTCAATGGTCCCTGGGGTGTAATTGTAAAATAAATGGTAATGCATCTTCTTTAGTGTCATTTTTATTGATGAAATAATATCCATTAATTCCCAAATATTTTGAAAATGTTGTAAAGTCATTGTTTTGCTTTTTTCCCCACTGGTTCTGGTTGGAGCCAGTTTGGGCATTTGTGTCACTATAATCTCTTTTTCTGATCATGTTGAGGCTTTAGGTCTTTTTGATTTTGTTTGTTGTTTTTTTTTTAGTATTCATTTTGAGCTTACTACAAACAGATAAAAATAATATTTTAATATATTCGGCATCACATAAAAAGAGGATTCACCATACATCTTCATGAATAGTGCTAAAAGGACTTCCATGTTTCCACAAGCCTCTCTGTGCTGGCTTCTTCTCATGAGTTACAGAACACCCCTATCAAAGGGAGCAGAAACTTAGCCTGTTCTGTGGCTATCTTTTACATCCAAAAGGAAAAGTCATTCACATCTGTGGGTTTTGACTTTTTTTGAAAGGTAAATTTTTAAATGACTACTGAAGTTCCCATCTTACAAATGAATTGAGTTCCAAAGTTTATTTATAGATCAGTTGTTTGTGAAAATGTTTTAACATGGTTTCCCACAGAAACCATGTTATAGATGGTGGTTAGGTTACCAGGCCAGGCCATAAAAGCCTGTTTAACCCATAACATGGCTAAATTGTTTTCCCTAGCAGTGGGAAAATGGTAGGAAACCGTATTGTTTGTAATATAGGACCAGAAGTGTAAATTTAATGATGAAAAAAATTCTGGATGAGGAAATGTCTTCTGCTGAAGCAGAAAAGCATTTTCTCTTTAACCTGCAGCCTCAAGAGCTGCCTGGGACACTGAGGTACTCAATGACTTACCCAGCATCAGCAAAGTCATTGTGTCAGAGATAGGAATTGAATTAATTTCTTCTTCTCTCTATAGCCAGCTAATTCTTCCTTGAAATGTAGTACTAGTCATTAAAGGAAAACCTCCAAATAAAATTGAAGAAATACTTTGAAAATGTGTCATTAATGCTGGAACTTGGTAACAAGTAGGATTAATTAGGGGAATATGAATAGGTGGCTGAGAAGCTAGGTGGCTCAGTGCTGAGTGTGGAGTCAGGAAGACCTGAGTTCAAATGTCGCCTCAGACACTTACTAGTTATGTGACCCTGGGCAAGTCACTTAACCTTGTTTGCCTCAGTTTCCTCATCTGTAAAATGAGCTGGAGAAGGAAATGGCAAACCACTCCAGTATTTTTGTCAAGAAAAATCCCAAATGAAGTCATGAAGAGTTGGACACAACTGAAACAACTGAACATTAGAAAAAGGTAGAAGGAAATTTGCTAAAACTCTGAACTAGCATCAAAGGTTGATGGCTAATTTTAAAAGTATTTTACCTAATTTTACTTCAAAACTGTCCCAAGTGCTCTACTTATACTTTGTCAGTCACTTCTAGGATTGTTTGGCGCTCACAAATGGAATGAAGAGAAATAGAGAGATCTTCCAGGGGTACATGGGCAAAGTCATCACAGAGCTGCTTGAAATGGTTCCTGACAATTATAAAGCAGAAGAGAGGAAATGGGGAATCTGAGCAGTATGGCCAAGAAGTGGTTGTGTTGAGACTTAAGGGTGCTGAGCCCCTGAAATAGTGACATGTGGGTCTTGCCCAAATGAATTCGACCCAAGCCTTCTTTCAATCTTTCTATTATTGTTTAATAAACAAGGTATATTAAAGATCTGCCATATTGGCCAGATTCTTAAGAAATCTAAGCATTTGTACTGCTAATGCAAATGGGCCAGATTGCATGATACTTTTATGAAAATAAGACGGATTTTACATACAGAAAGACTGTAGAAGGGATCTAGGGTTGACTAAGTACCCTTTGGTGATTGGAGGAGGGGTCTAGGGAAGGATCTTGATGGGCGTGGCCAGTAGGCTGGGGTAAAGAGGTCAGACAACAGGAACCTAGAGTTTAGGGGTGGGAAGTAGCTGGAAGCAATCTAGAGGACAATCAAGTCCTGGGTTAGGTTAAGGCTAAAAGAGAAATGGCTTTGGAGACAAGGAAAAGCCAGTTAAGGGGATTATAGCCTCAGGCGAAAGCCAGATTAAGTGGGGAAATTCAAGGAGAATTCAAGGTGGTGTTTTCTGGGCAGTTGAGTCAGATAATTCCATACGTTGGACACCAACACACATTGCTCAGGGCAGGAGGAGGAGGCTGGAGCAAACAATGCACAAACCCTCTAGGTATGGTCAAGATATCTGCAAAACAAGAATTCCTAAGGAAGGTAGCCCCTGCATTGTAGAAGAGAGGAAGCAACCCCAAGCCACAAAGGCTTTCAGTGATTGGATTCCTGAGCCCCAAACAGGGATGCCTTCCTATCAACCCGTAGCCTCAACCTTTCTAAAATAAGAAAAGACTTTTGGAAGCTCCCCCATTAGCATCCCTTCATTAATCAATATACCTCTAGGATCAAGGGCAGCTAGGTGGCACAGTAGATAAAGCATTGGGCCTGGAGTCAGGAAGACTCATCTTCCTGAGTGCAAATGTAAACTCAGACACTTAATAGCTGTTTGACCCTAGACAAGTCACTTAGCCCAGTTTGCCTCAATTTCCTCATCTGTAAAGTGAGCTGGAGAAGGAACTGGAAAACCATTCCATTATCTTTGCCAAGAAAACCCCAAATACGGTCATGAGGTCCAACATGCCATAAAAATGACTGAACAGCGACAAATCAATCAGTATGTTTAGAGATCTTCATGAAGATAAAAAGGAAGTGTGCTCTTAAAAAGACTCTTTAATAGACTATGGCATGATTCTGTAGCTACCTTTTAGCCTGAGAAAAATTTCTTAATCGATTCCCACCTGTGGACTAGATACTACCTAGCCTGAGGCAATAGGGAAGATTCTGTTGCAGTTAAATCCCCAGTATTCAGGCCTGAGGCTTCCAGATCAGAAAATGGCTTCCAGATGAGCATTTTTCTGATTAGAATGTAACCTTTTTTTATTGAGGAACTCAGGGTGGTAGAATTTTATTAAAGGACTCCTTCTGCCCTAAACAAAAAACTGCATGATCACCCCCAGGACCCTGGAGAAAAGAATAGAGCCTGTGCCCAGTTTGGCCCAAATTGGAAGATTCTATTTGTAGGATTCTTACTATTGTCCCATGAGTGAATATAATGGGCAGCTCTCTATTGTGTTGCAATATCTAATACACCTAAATAAGACTATTCAATATCCATTTATTGGGCACCTACAATATATCAATTCAATTAAAATTATTTTATATTTTACATTATTAATTTATGAAGCATTTTTATAGTAGGCACTGTGGTAATCACTGTCAATACAAAAAAGAAATACAAACTTTGCCTTCAAGGACTTTACAGTTTTAAGTGGGGAAAGACCTGAAAAGGAAACTGGAAATAGGGGTGAGGGGTGAGACACCAGGAGCTATGATTCTGTGCAAAGTTAAAACCAAGTAGAACTGCTGATGGAAACTGGAAGTTCTGATCTGAGCTCTCTATAGAGGAAGGTTTAGAAAGTGTATTTCTTTCAGTAGCCATGGTCACAAACCGGCTCTCAGCTGTGCTCCTTTTCTCTTCAGAGTATGTAGATTGCTGAATGGTGCTACATCACGTTAGGAAAGAATCCTTTCATTTTTATTGCTTATACTATTATAACAATTATTTTAAAATCATGTCAGTCCCTTCTGTGTCTATTGACATGGTCTTTTAAAAATATTTCTTATTGATAGGATGTATTATAGTAATCATTTTTCTAATATTGAACCATCTTTCCCTCTGTGGCATCAATCCTACTTGGTCATCATTAATTCTATTAATTAGTGAAATTGATCTTTACACTTTCATTTTCAGGGTTTTGGCAGGTTTTAAAATCAAGACCATATTTGCCTCATAAAAAGTACTGGCTAGTGTTCCATCTGTCTATTTTCAGAAATAATTCATGTAATATAGATATGATTTGTTCTTTTAAGGTTTGGAAAAAATTTCTCCATGAAGCCATCTGCCTATAAGTTTTCTTTATCTGAGTAGTTTGTTGATAACTTCCTCTGAAATGACTATTTAAGTGCTCTATTTTCTTTTGAGTTGATTTTTTGAGGGTTATTTTACATTTTGGTAAATATTCTGGCCTAGGCAGTGGCCCATGTAGGAACTGCCAGCTTCCACTGCAGGATGGTAGAGATTCTTGCCGTTGATCCTGAGGCATGTTGGAGGAGCTTCTGTGGTCTCTGTCTGAGGATCTGCTTTTGCTGGCCCCTGGCAAGCTCTGCTCATGTTGGCTATTAAATCAGCAACAGCAGCTGCTGCTCTGGGGTTAAGCCTCTTGAAGAAACAGCTGTTCCTGGTCTGGCCAATCTGAGCAAAGTGGGGGAAGGAGAAAGAAGCTGCTGATCAAAACTTCCTGTCAGCCCTAGGAGGGAGATTTCTGTTACTACTACCACAGAGGCCCTCAAGGGAGCCTCTGCTGCTACTGGCCTGGAATTCTGGCCTTGGAACTGTGGTTACTTGCTTACAAGATCCATAAGAGCTACTTCTTAATGGGGGATTTCTTCCTCAGGATTTCCTCTTGCATCACAAGATCCTATAGTGCTGTGGTTGGATGACTGGATTGGTTCTGGTAGATGGAAGCTCATGTCCTAGCTATATGATTTAGATTTTGTGTAACATTGGGCAAGTCATTTAATTTCCCTGGGCCTTAGCTTTCTCATCTGCAAACTGAGATGATTGCAGTAGATGAATTCTAAAACCCATGACTCCTTTTACTCTAGCATCTATAATTCCTCTCTGGCTAGAGCAGGTGCCACCATTGTTTCATGGGGATTCTGAAGCCAACTTTCTGGATACTTTCTTTGAGGTCTTAGGATTGTAGATACAGAACTAGAAGGAACCTTAGAGAGTGTTAAGGACAGTCACCTACTTTTATCCTATATTTTATATTACTTTATAGATAAGAAAGACAGAAACACAGAGAGTTTAAGTGACTTGCTCATTTCTTATAAAGTTAATTTCAGTATTTGGAATTAACTTTAGGATAATTGCTTTGGTTGGCATACACTAACTCTCAAAGTGTGTATGTGTGTGTGTGTGTGTGTGTGTGTGTGTAATCCATCTCTAGCAAGGCTGATTGAAATCTACTCACCTTTCACAATTTTTTCACGTCTTGAATTCATGTCTTGAAGAAGAAAAACTTAAGGAGAGCTTGTCGACTTTTAATTTGTTCAAGAGAAGCCATACTCTACAACACTGAGATGAAGATACTGATTTATATTCTCTAGAAAGGTAGCTAGTTCAGCGTAAAAGGGGTGAGCACAAAGTAAGAGATTAAGTAAGTTTTCAGAAATTGTCTAAATTTACCCAAATTTAAGTTCAATTTTTTTATTACTGGAAAATGGATTTTAAAAGTGCATTTTAAACAATAGTAGTATAATGTCATCATCAGATTCTTCTGGGGGCAGACATTTTTCTGTGATTAGGCTGCTTGATCCCGAGATGTTAGAGTAAGTAGGGAAAAATATTCATTCATTATGGAATGAATAGAGAAAGAATGAAATTGAATTCATATTGTTAGGTTTATTGGAGAACTTGTTGGATAGACAAAGGGCTTTTTTAGAAGGATAAGAATCTTAAGTAGTGGGAGTCTTCAAGTGCAGATAAGTAGAACCGAGACATTTGATAAAGAGTATGTGTTGATTATCTACCTGCTTGCAGGAAACTTAAATTTCAGTATCATGTGGATGGGTGAGACTCACTGAGTCTCTTCTGCAAAACTTATACCTTAAGGTCACAGTGTGTGGAACTGGGTCTGACTTGACACTGAGACAAAGGCTTACATATTATGATGCTTGATTAGACATACAAAGAGTAGAGGTTATGTAATGACTGTCTCAGTGGCTACTCCTAGCCCATAAGTCATGGGAGGTAGCAGGTGGCACAATGAATAGAGCTTTAGGCCTGAAGTTGGCAAGACTTGAGTTTAAATATGGTTTTGAATGCTTATTAGCTGTGTGACCCTGGGCAAGTCACTTAACCTCTGTCTATCTCTTTTTTCTTAAACTATAAAGTGGGGAAAATAATAGCACTCTCTTCCGCAGTTGTTGTGAGGCTCAAATGAGATGAGTTCTGAAGTGTTTAGCATAGTGCCTGGCACGTACTAGGTGCTTAATAAACCCTTCCTTCCTTCCTTCCTTCCTTCCTTCCTTCCTTCCTTCCTTCCTTCCTTCCTTCCCTTCCTTCCATCCTTCCTTCATTCCTTCTTTCCCTTCTTCTTTCTTTCTTTCCTTCCTTCCTTCCTTCCTTCCTTCCTTCCTTCCTTCCTTCCTTCTTTCATTTGCTTCTGTGCTTCCTCCTTTTCTCCCTTCTTACCATCCTTTCTCCCTTCCTTCCCTCTCTCTGTTCTTTGCTTCTTTCCTTCTCTCCCTCCTTCCTTTTCTCTGCTTTCTCCTTCCCTTCCTTCTTTCCTTCCTTCCATCCCCTCCCTGTCTCATTTTCTTCTGCTCTTTCTTCCCTTTTTTCCTTCTCTCCCTCCCTTCCTGTGCTTAGGGGTAGTGTTTAACGTTCCATCTTATTATACAGCAAAGATAAACAAAGCTGAGCTGCCCTGCCCCCTTAGAAGGCTCCACATGGGTGGTAAATGTATTAAATGCTTACTTTGACAGAGTTTTCAAGTAATTCTATGCCTCCAGAACCATGGCTAAGGGTGGGGTGGATGGGAGAGGAGCTAATAAATATAAGAGTTTGGCTATTTTATAGTTGCTTTCTTTTTTTGCTTTTCTAGGGAGTCAGTCACTCACATCCTGTTATTTATTCACTGAATCTTCCAGGGAAAATTTATCTTACTACACTTAGATGTTTTTCTTTTGGATATAATATTAATCTTATAGGATGTGGGTAAAGGAATAAAAAAAAAACTCAACTCATCAGAGCTGTACTTTTAAAGCTGATACTTGCTTACCATTGATATGTACTGTTTCTGTGATATTTTTTTATAACAGTGGTTAGAAAAGCTAGAAAATATAGTGCTTTGAAAAATCAATAAAAGCCCAGATCTGTGCTTGGCTCTTCTTGATCACTAAAGCTACTTTTTCTCTTCCTTTGATGGAAAAAAATTTTTCTGAAAGGTTTATGATCTTTTTCTTGTTTGACCTGAATGATCTCTGAGCTGTCTGTCAAGATGAGTCTAAAGTAATGTGGCAGAATCAAATCCATGCAGTGTAAAAATGTTATGGTTTAGGGTACTATTCCAGTTAAATAATGCAAGTCCCTATTCTACTAAAAGAAATGTAGCAATAATTTTTAAATTTTCACTTACTTGCACTTTTTTAAAAAATAATTTTGTGATTTTATATTTTTTAAAAAAATTTAGAGTTTTTCCTCAATAACAAAAAAACAAAAAAAGTTTGACATTTGTTTTTTAAAAATTTTAAGTTCCAAATTCTCTTTCCCTCCCCCCTACTTATACTGTATTACAAAATTTATTATGTACCTACTGTGTGTGTAGAGCTCTGTGTTAGGAACTTAAAAGAGACATAAAGTTTAGAGGAGACATATCCCTTTCCCACTTTGTGCTTTTGATTGGGGGGAGGAGGATATAAAATATATAATAAAAAATTAACAATATTTTATTAATGCCATTTAACCTAACCAACTTTTTTAGCAACTACTGTGTGCTAGTCTCTACTCTTAAGAAACTGACATTATTGTACATAGGAGTCTAAGGAAGGATTAAACTTTTGTTCCCACAAAAATCATGTGATACATGATTTGTGAAACCTAAGGAGTCATACATATCAGAAAGTCTCTCACTTAGTGGTTACTTACAACTAGTGCGGGAGATAAGCTAGATATAGAAAATGTAGTTGGGGATGTTGCTTCTGCATGTGGGGTAGACATTCTTCTTTTGTTCTCTGAGTAAAACCAGAGAATGTCTCTTCTTGTGTCAATAACTACAAAGCCAGGTGAAGCTCCATTGGGGATGAGATGCCATAACCAAAGATACTCTCTTGAATAATGGTATTTATCTATGTTAGGCTATGTTAATGGTAAAGGAAACACAGATATCCTGGGTTATATTTTCAATTGACACTTTCTCAACTCTCTTTATCAGTTGAGAAAATTTCTTTCTCATGCTATGGTTAAACACATATGGAGATAATAAATCTAAGTGATGCAGACATTGTTGGGATTGTTCTAAAAAGTATTTAGTGCTTGTAGTTCTTTTACCAAATAAAGTATAAAGAAAACAGGATGAGGGAGCACTGAAATGTGGGGAATGGGAAATGTAAACAGGGCAGAGAATCACATGGGAAAGGGGTACTTAGGCATTTCGGATAGGCTATAAATCCTACAGTACCCAACAAATGGGGTACCAGGGAAGGGATTTGCATTTGAGGCAGAAAAATAAAATATTGTGTTTTTTGTACTACAAGGATGTGCCTACTTGTGGGTCACCTGTTCATGCAGAAGAATGTTAGATAAAAGTTCTTCTTGAATTCACTAATGGCCATGTGGAGTTCTTTGTAAGGCACTTGTTTCTTACAGGGGGAAGGTGAGAAATATAAAAAGTGCAAAATAGTTTGAGGAAGGAGGGTGACAGAAAGGTATAGAGGAGAAGGAGGAAGGGAGAGGAAAAAGAAAAGTGAGAGATTAGCAATTGGGAAAAAGGCATCAGGAGCTATGGATTATAAAAGGTAGGAGTGATGAGGGAGTGAATCTCATTGATTCCAAGACAATGTGAAGTCATGGTGATAGGAGATGAAACAATTTTGGGGAATAGAATGAGAAAGAAGCACAGGAAAATGCTGAGGGGGAAAATTGTTACACCAGGAGTAGATCTTCATAGAGGAAGTTTGAGTGAGGTTGGAAAAGATGATGAAAACAGATAAAGAGGTAATTATCCAAATAAACAGTAAGAATAATGCTCCTCAAGGGTAGAGATTGTTTCCTTTCATATATCCTGTGCTTCACACAGTACCTGGCACATAGGAGGTACTTAGAGACTACAGGGCATGTTTTGATGAAAGAAGAATCGAGTTTTTCTGGAATTTAGTATAGAAGGAGTAATATGACGCAGGGCTATAAATATTGTGTTGTGTTTGTCCTTTGTTTTTGAAGAGGACCATGACATTGGGGAAATGATGACATGACTTGCAGTTGATTTTGATTTGAGGGAAGCAGGGCTGTGCAAGGTCACCAGCTTCATTTTCTCCTCCTGAGCCATCTGGATCCAGTGGCCAGATATTCATCAGGATGACTGGAGATAGCCCAAGATGCAATAGGCCTTTTTAGGCACAGGCCTTTTTGGGTTCTCACTTTGAGTGAGGTAATGCCCATTCAGTGAATAGGCCTCTTTAAGAAGTAAGTCAAGGGCTGGCCCCTTTAGTTAGAAAAAAAAATCAAGCTGGGAGGGGAAGACCCTCAGTGTTGCTGTTCCAAAGAGAAACAGTTACCACTGACATTCACACTAAGCCAGGAGGGCCCAAAATAATACCGCTGCTTCCTGGACTATCTCCAGTCATTCTGATGAATATCTGGCCACTGGATCCAGATGGCTCTGGAGTTGATAAAGTGAGACTGGTGACCTTGAACAGACTTCCCTTGCTCAAATCAAAGTCAACTTCAAGTCATGTCATCCTTTCCATGATGTCATGGCCCTCTTTGATAATGAAGGACAAGCACAACCTGTGAGTGGACCAAGCTGCCTGAATGATGATCCAGCCAGTTGGGCTACTCAGCTTGTCCTGTCCCTCTCCTTCCCTTCTCTGAAGGAAGGTAAATTTTGATGGCCAGAAGCTGCCTAGTTAACCTGGGGTTTACTGATTAGATCTTTCTTTCTTTCTGTATCTTCCTTCCTTTCTTTTATTTCTCTCTTTCTTTCTTCCTTTCTGTCCTCCTCCTTTCACAAAACCTTAAACCCAGTTCACTCTGAAATTCAGAGACTGGATCACAACAGGTGCCTGCCCAAACTATAAATATGGGCTAGCATTAGATGATGAAGAGCCTTGAATACCTGGTAGAGGAGGATAAACTTCAGTTGGGAAGCCTTACAGAACCATTGAAGAATCTGAGAAGAATGACCTGATTAGATTTGTGAATTCTGGCAGTGTTATAAAGGATGGGTTGGAAGAGTGAGACCATGGAATTAGAACTTGTAAGGAGGTTATTGCTATCGTTCAGGCAGGTCACAATGGATGTCTACACAGTTATCCCTTCTATTTCACAGGGGTTAGGAGTGTGGTACCTTTGTGATCTAGAAAAATCTGCATAAAATTTTTTGACCCTTCATGCCAGAGAACAAGTCTGAAGATTTTTCTTTTTCTTTTAGGGGGTATTTACAGTACCTTATTGTAAAATTTAGGTGGATATTACACAATATTTTATATATTTCTGAATTTCTTAACTTTTTGAAGGTCATCTGCTGACCTTCATGTGTCATCTGCAGCTTCCACAAAATTCCTCCAAATCCTATTAATTTCTTATGTTGACCTGAGATATAGTGAAATCGCAATGAGGAAAGTCATGATGTGGAAGGGATAACTGTACTACTATAGTAGGAGTGGACTAGAATGAAAGATAGGGATATGAGGAATATTGTAGAAATGAAGTTGACAGTGCTTGAAAATTGATTGTATATGTAAGATGAAGGGCAGAAGGATGGAGGGGAGTGGGAGATACAGGATTCCAAAGTGAGACATGATGGTAAACTATGGCAAGGTATGGAGGCAAGTAAAGCCAGTGTTGAGGTGAACTGGGGAAATAAGAATGGACAAAGGAGGAGGTCATATGAGGATGAAGAATGTACTGTGAGAAAAGGAGGAGAGGTAGATGGATAGGTCATGGTGGGTGTGGAATTTCTTTGTTCTCAATCTCAGAGATGGCAGAATCCTAAGAGATGGTCAGGTTTGAGGGCTAGCCATGAGGTACATAGCTCAAGCTGGGTTAGAGGAGAATTTTGGAGGGCTTTTCTCAATTTTTAAACACATTTCTATTTATAAAGTTTTGAGTTCCAAATTCTATCCATCTCACTGTCCCCTCCCTGAGATGGTAAACAGTCAGATATAGTTTATGCATGTGCAATCATGTAAAACATTTCCATATTAGTCTCAATTTTATAGTTTTAAGAGATTGATAAATTGTTTTATGTGTTATAAGCAGAATCATCATGAATGTTAAATTCCCCAAGGATGATGATAGCAGATGGTAGAGTGGAAGGAAAGACCTTGAAGGTCATTGAAAATATTGGGAGTAAGTTACTTCAAGTAAGGAAGAGGGTCCTGAAGTCACTGACAAAATTAGAAGCCTGACTTGCTTGATGGTAAGGAAGGAGAAGAGTGTGAATTTAAAGGTTTAGCAGGAGGCAAGAGGCAGATATGCCATCAGGTGGATAAATATTGTAGTAGAATGGACTGTAGGTCTAGTCCTCTATGATCCTGCAAGTAACACCTAGTACTCAGTGGCAGAGGTTCCAAAAGGCAGACTAGCAGTACCAGGATGCTCTATTAGACATAGTAGGAAATCATCTTTGCTAGCTGGGGCTCCAGGCAGGTTGAAAATGATTGGATGGGAGTAGTGGGATGGAGGTAGTAATTCCAAGTAGTTTCCTCATTATTGGAAGAAGAGTACAAGGTCCAAGAAGGACTGAGCAGCAAGCCATACTCAGCTGCCCACCTAAGAGTACAAAAGTCTTTATATTTATTTGCCTTGTTTTTCGGGACCAGATGAAGAGAAGCCGAGAGGGGAGGAGCTTGATCTCCTCACCAGTAAAGTAAGGGAAATGAGATCAAGAAGATCCTTTAAAGATCCTTCCAGCCTAGATAGATTGAGAGGAGTGAGATGCATTCTGGAGGGAATGGCAGTTTCATAGTGTAAAAGTCTCCACTGGCTTACATTTTTGAGCAGTTTCAGAATAAAAACAAGTTTTAGCCTCTTCTTGTTCTCCTACCTTTTCTTTATGTTCATTGGCTGTTGCTTGTGACAATGGGAGGGATGGAAACAATTTGCCAAGACAGTGGTGTCATTTCCCAGAATCCTCTCATTCAGATGTGCTGGGGAGTCAGGACAGCATTCTCTTCTCTGACTCTGTAATTGTTTCCTGCATCATGATACAGCATTGTGGTTAATGACAGCCCCATCAAAATTTAATTGGCATATACAAAGGAACTAAATATTTTAGTGCAATAAGTAGCATACAAATTTGAATAGAGAGAAAATGCCAGATACACTCTAGAAGTAATAGGCTGTAAACGATAAAATCATAATTTTTTTTAAAAGCCCATGTTACAAGGAAGAAGGCAGAAGTTACTAGATAAATACTTTTGCATAAATGGTTTATTTAAATTCTGCTTCTCTTTAGGCCCATAAAGTCCATGATAATAACTAATGTTTATGTAGTCTTTTACATGCCATTATCTTATTACAGCCTCACAGCAAACATTTTACAGATGCTGAAACTAAGGCTCCTAGAGTTTAAATAACTGTCACACAAGTAGCAAGTGTGGTGTGGGGGGAGACATGGGATTTGGAGTTCAGATTTTGCTGATTCCAGGTTCAGACCTCTGTGATCAAGGACGCCACACCTGAAAATCAGTCTCATTACAAAGCACAAGTCAGAGATAAAGGAAAACTCAATTTTAACAGAATTTATTATTAAGTGGCTTTGGATATATCACATACATATCACATGCCTCCAGATCTAATAAATACATACCATAAAAACTCAACATAACCATGTTAGCCTTGAACACAGATATTATCCTGACATAAAAGGGATGCCAAGAAGCGGAGTAGCCTGAGAGCCAATCTTGGAGCCAGGAAGACCTGAGTTCAAATCCTATGTCTAATTTATTCTAAGTGAATCACTTAACTTCCTTGTACTATTAGACCAGATGTGTCAAACATACCTGAGGCCTACCACAGTCCTAAACCAGATTAAAATGGTATTAAGAAATATTTAACAAAATAAATAACTATACAGTAATCCATTGGTAAGTTTTTGTTAAGTACCTCCAGGCACTGTGCTAAGCACTGGGAGGGATAAAACAATAAAATACAGATACTACTTCCATGTGGTTTTCTAAGTCAATATGTAGTACATTGGGATCCTCAAGTTTGGTTTAGTGGACTCTGTTCTATTTGAATTTGACTACACTGCTCTTTGTTGCTATTGTTTAGTCATGTCTGATTCTGCCTGACCTCATTCTTGGCAGATATACTAGAGCGGTCTGCCATTTCCTTCTCCAGCTCATTTGACAGATGAGGAAACTGAGGCAAATAAGCTTACGTGACTTGTTCAGGGTCACACAATTGCTGTCCAAGTCCAGAGTTGAACTCAGGAAGATGATTCGAGGCCTGACTCTATATCCACTGTGCTACCTAGCTGTCCACCACTGCTCTAGGCAACATTCCAAGGCTATAAGGTACAGACTTCCATTGGTATCAGGAGTTTCCTTACCTGGGAGTTCTCTACAACAGTGAAATCATAGGAATAGTAAGCTAATATTTATGGAAACATTTTTATAGACATGATTATATATGTATATACATACACATACATATATTAATTTACTTTTGTTGTGTAATATATGTAAGGGATGTGCCTCGCCACTGGCATGGAAAGGCGAGATCCAGGATCTAGCCCATCTTTGTAGAGAATAAGAGGAGGGCTGTTTCAGCATCACCAGCAGGCTAACCGGGGAGATGGTCAGGCAGGATCCAGGATTGCTGAGGTTGAGAGCTCTCTCCTCTGGTCTCCAATGTGTGTTTTGAGGGGAGAAGGGGCATAGAGGAGAGGGGAAAAATGTAAGGCTGAAATTGCATCTACTTGAAATCTTTCAGATACCTTTATTTAGAATAGATATGGGATACGATAGGTTCAAAGTAAAAGGCATTTTGCTTGATCAGTTCTCAAGATAGTTCTTAGCTTGTACTGGATGGCTCCATCCCTCCTTACCTAATTCTGCTTATCCAAAAGACCATCATGAGTAGCTAGTGAACTGCTTTATTAAAGAAATCAGAAAACAGAAATAGAAGCAGATTAGTATATACCAAAGTGCACAAAAGAGAGCATGGAACTTTTCAGCTGGAAGCAGGATAAAAATCTAAGTCCAAGCCAGGAGACATATCATTCTCATAAAGGGGAAGATTGTTCTCTGCAATCTCTAGGGCTGTAGGTATTTGAAACCAAGGAATTTGTTGGGAGCTATCATTTCGTACTGGTCTGAGCCTTCAGAGAGGTTCCAATCTATTAAAAAGTCTGTACCTTGTCTTTCTCTTAACCCAGTTTCCTTGAGGTGCTGTCTCTCTCTGTCCTTACAATACACAGTAGCTCAACATATTCTTAGCCAGTAAAGAAATGATCACAGTGAAGTGATGTTCTTTAGGTAAACTTCTTCAGACTTGGAAAAAAGTAGATTACACTAAAAGTGGACATACATAATTTGCAAAGGAAAATTTCCCTTTCTGTATTTTTAACTTAGCAACTGCATTTGAGTATGCCTTATCACTTTACCATCCCTAGGATGTCAGGTCTTCCCCAAAGGCTTTCAGAGAAAAATTCCAGATTTACTTGCATGAAATGTTTACCTTTTTTTGAAAGGTAAGGTCCCTGTGGCCAGCTGTGTCCACTTTCCAGGAACAACCCTAGTTTAAGTGCAGAGAAATCAAATCACCAGTAGGCTGTGCACCAACTAGGTGAAGAATTCTTAGGATATAGAAATTTATGAAACAAAGAAAAATCTGAGAAAGCCTTCAGTCTTGTGTATCTCCTTTTGTCTCTCAAACAAGGGGACACGGGTGACTCAGTGTAGATGGACAAGAGTTCCAAGAGAAGTATGGATTGGTTGCAGTCTGCAGCAGTGAAGGGAGGAGCACATCAAATGAGATCACAGTTCCGTTCAAACAAAAAGTGTAATTGATAAACACTGAAATACAATTGTGAGAGTCTGAGATGAAGACTATCTCTTGGGCAAGCAGCCTAAAATGGAAATCTGGGGTTATAGTAGGGTAAATGCACAGTAAACTTGTGCCTCGCCTGGGCACCTCTCTCTGAAAAGTGCATGTTCATTCAGATTCAGATAATTTGTGCATTGCAGATGTTTAATAAATTATTTCTTGACTTTAAATTACTTCTTCATAAAGCAAGAAACTGAAGTACAGCTGTTGAAAAGAAACCTCATATCTTCTATGTGTAGTTGTTTACAAGTTTGTTAAGACTTCAAATTAAGTCCTTCAAAGGGTTAGGACCCTTTCTATTCTGTTCTGAATTCTGGTGAAGTCTAGGTTTGGGGTGGGTTGTAATAAGGTGGAGCATTTCCTTTAAAAAAAAAAGTATGGAACCCTTTCATAGATTTGTTTACAATGTTGTCACATACCAATACCCTTCCTGATACAGAATCTTCTCTTGTAGCAAAGTGTAATTCATCAAAGCTCATGCATTAGCCATGTCTGACAGTGGATGCCTCATTCGGAATCTTTGGCTCACTACCTTTCTCCTGAATAGAAAAAAGTCTGTTTCATCAATCTTTCCTCTGGAAACAAGACGGATTATTCCATTGCTCTAAGTTCTGCTGTGTTTTTGTGTTTTTCTTTACTTTATTACATTTACATACTGAAATAAGCAGAACCAAGAGAACTGTATCGGTTTATACAACTCTTTAGAAATTTCTCTGAATTCCTCATATTCATTGCTTCTTACAGCTCAGATATATTCCATTCCATTACAAAACCATAGTGTATTTAGCCATCTCCCAACTGATGCTCTCCTTTTATTTTGAAGTAGTCTCAAGTTTCATTCTCGTATGGAAAGAAGTGAAAAACCACCTCAGAACACTCTACATTTGCTCTTACACACTTGCATCTGTCATTTCCTCTTTTCTCACTTTTTTGTCTTCCTCTTTTTTCTTCATTTCCCTTATTTCTCCTTTTCTTTTTCCTATTTCCCCTTCTTTTATTTTTTTCTGAGTTGCCTTTTTTCTTCCTCCTCTCTTCCAAGTTTTTTTGTCTGCCTCTTCCCTTCCCCTTCCCATACATCCCCTCCCTCCCCCAGCTAGATTTGGACTCAGGAAAACCTGAGCTCCAATCCAGACTCAGACGTTTACTAGCTGTGTGACCCTGCACAAGTCACTTAACTTCTGTCAGCTACAATTTCCTCATCTGTAAAATGGGGATGATAATCACATCTATCTCCTGGAATTACTTCTTGCAAGTTCCAAATGAGAATACCTTATGTAAAGCACTTTGCAAACTTAGGTAATTAATTCCCTAGAACATAATTCCTTAGAATCAGCTAAGCACCAACATTCCACCCAGGCTTACTTATCTTTGGGGTCTATAGGATGGGCTTGGTTTGAAAGAAGGGACAAGAAACTTGAATTGTGACAACCCTTCCTTCCAGGGAGTTTGACAAAAGAATCACCACTTGTGGGGGAAAGAAAAAAAAACAACTTAGATTCCTTATTTTACAAGTTCTATGGTAGTTCAAGTAATCATTCCTTAGAATTTGAATGAGGTGGCTCAGTGAATAGAGCTATCGGAGTCAGCAAAACTGGAGTTCAAATGTGACCTCTGATTCTTTTACTAGCTGTGTGACCCTTGACAAGTCACTGAACTTTGGGCTATGTCAGTTTCCTCATCTGTAAAATGAGGATGATGATAATGGCACTTATCTTACATAGCTGTTTTGAGGATAAAATAGAAGACAGTAGGTGCTTAATAAATACTAGATCTCTTTCCCTTCAGGATGAGAGAAGAGCAGCCATTATGCTCTTACAGTGTTATTAAAAATAGCAAGATTTAAGCCCAGTATTGGGAGATTATAAATTCAACTACATAGTTATCTTAAAATCAGCTTCCCAAGCCAGAATATATTAAAGATAGCCTTGAGAGAATATTACATTCAGGGGGGAAACAAACATATCAGTCTCTACATAATTAGGTATCTTATTTCTCCCTGGTATTTCAGTCCTTGATATCACCTATTTCCTTCTTTCTCCTCCATTCTGAATGGAGCATGCGTACTAGAGCCAGGAAATTGTAGTATCAAACTGAGCAGTGATTTAATTCAAATAATATGCAGCAAAGACAACTGAGTTTACCCATCCTTCAACCCATTGAAACCTGTGACCATAGTATGATTCATAGGCTAACCAAGCACCATATTTAATCTCAAGTATAGGAGACCTAACATCATCTTCAAGTCTAAGCACACAGTAGGTACATACCTGTCCCCAGTCATTTAGTTTTAAAGGATTTGCCAAAACTGAGCTGATCATAATCTCTGTGTTGCTTTATTTTACTCCAGTCCCTGAATGCTCAGTCATTTGAGTCATCTTTAACAAACATTGTGCTAATAGCAATGGAAAAGTGGAACAATGGAAAAACACCAGATTTGCTATTAGTAGTAGGCCTAGCATTTTAACCTAGACTTTCTACTTCTTACCTGTGTATCTTGGACAAGTTATATAACCTCTTCAGCCTCAGTTTCCTCATCTGTAACTTGAGAATGTTGTACTAGCTGACCCCTCAAAGTTCTTTCCAGCTCTAACTCTATGCAACTGTGATCCGTACTTCTCACTACAGATCGGAAACTCAAAGACTTCCACTTCTTGTTATTTTTAAGTTGTGTCCTACTCTTTGTGGCTCCATTTGAGGTTTTCTTGACAAAAACACTGAAAGGGTTTGCCATTTCCTTCTCCAGCTCATTTTACAGATGAGAAAATGGAGGCAAAGGGAATTAAGTGACTTGCCCAGGGTTACACATCTAGTAAGTACCTGAAACCAGATTTGAACTCAGGAAGAGGAGTTTTCCTAATTTCAAGGCTGGTACCACTTGCACCACCTACCTGCCCCAGTACCATCCCCCAAATGTAACATGGTATGAATTTAATGTCTTCATCATCCTGGATGCCCTTCAGCTTATCATTGTGCTTGATAAATGTGGTCTGACTATATAGAAAAGTACAATTAAGCTATCACACCTTTAGTATTGGACACTATATCTTTCTTAATGCCAACTGAGTTTTTAATAGCTTTTTTTGACCTCCATGTCATTCTATTGATTCATTTTGAGTTTGAGGTACACCAGTTCAACCCTAAGGCATGACATGTGTAGGCTGTCAGGTGGTAAATAAGCCTATATTAAACACCTACTGTGTGCCAGGTGCTGTGTTTGGGAATACAGAGAAAGGCAAAAGACAGTTCCTGCTTTCAAGGAGTTCATAGTCTAATGAGACAGGTAGTCTACTAAATGGAAGAGTTCGATTCGAACCTAAGTCAGGAGGTGAAATAAAAGGAAAAAGAACAAAGGGAGAGGAGAGGAGAGAGACTTCAGTAGAAGAAGAAAGGAGAGGGATAGAGAAAGATCAGTCTTTTTAAATTTCATAAATTCTTAGCTTAGACTCTCTATCCAACTTAGGAAACAATGCATTTATTTCTTCCCATTTCTGAGTCTTCGTTCATTCATTCATTTATTCAATAAGCATTTATTATGAACTTACTATCTATACAGAATGTAAGCTGTTTCCTAAAGAAAAGTCTCCCCTTTTTCTCTCTGCTAGCATATGTCTTTTTCCTCCTTCAGCATTCTCCCTAACTGCATCTATCTTTGGTCACGCCATTCATTCCAACAAGCCTTCCACATTGTCTGCTACTATTTTAAAGAACTATAATTAGCACTGCCCTGTTTTTTATGTTCTTTGGAATCTGTCGTTCTTCTGGGCTCTGTCTCTCCTGTTGCATTTTCAGCTCCTGACAAGAAGTATCATGGTTATCTTTGCAGGTGTCTTACCCCCATAGCTACTAGTACTAGATAAACAATATTTCATTATGTTTCATGGGGAATATGATCTGAGTGGAATTAGAGGGGAAAAAGAAACTAGGAATTGTGGTCTCTGTAGTTGGCAGAATGACTCTTACCACCAAGATACACCCCTGTGCCCCAGTGCCGTAAATGCCCAGCGTCATTAGGAAAAAGAACTCAAGGTCGGTAATTTTAATTTTTCATGCCCATAGCTGTTAGTGGCATGCTAAAATATGAGCACACTTGACTGCAAATGAGTGTAATTGGTCACTATACCTTAGAGCTGGAAAGCGAGCATATAAGATCCTCTAATAGAAACCCCTCATTATATTGAAGAGGAAACATGCCTAGATAGCGTGCCCAATTTCAGACAGCAAATCAGCAGTAATAGCAAAAGCCAGAATTTATGTAGAGCACTACCACCACCACCACCACCACCACCAGCACCACCACCACCACCACCGCCACCAGCACCTCCACTGCCACCACCGCCACCAGCACTGCCACAACCACCACCATGCACTACCACAACCACCACCATGCACTACCACCGCCACCACCACCACCACCACCACCAGCACCAGCACCAGCACCACCGCCACCAGCACTGCCACCACCACCACCACCACCACCACCACCACCACCAGCACCACCACCAGCACCACCGCCACCGCCACCAGCACCTCCACTGCCACCACCGCCACCAGCACTGCCACAACCACCACCATGCACTACCACCGCCACCACCACCACCACCACCACCACCACCGCCACCGCCACCAGCACCTCCACTGCCACCACTGCCACCAGCACTGCCACAACCACCACCATGCACTACCACCGCCACCACCACCACCACCACCACCACCTAGGTGGCAGAGTAGATAGAGTGCTCGGCTTGGAGTCAGGAAGACTCATCTTCCTGTGTTCAAATCCAGCCTCAGTTATTCACTGTGTGACCCTGGGCAAATCATTTGATTTTTTTTTTTTTGCCTCAGTTTTCTCATCTATCAGTTGGAGAAGGAAATGGCCAACCACTTCAGTATCTTTGCCAAGAATATCCCCTAGAGGTTATGAAGAGTTCAACGTAACTGAAAAACAACTACTACTAATCATTAACTTTTTTATAGTGCTTTAAGATTTGCAGAGCACTTTATAAATAATATACTATGTATTCTTCACAACAGCTCTGGGTCATAGGTTCTATTATATCCCCATTTTGTAGATAAGGAAACTGAGGTAGATTGAAGGTAAGTGATTCTCCAAGGGTCACGCAGCTACTAAGTGTCTGATGCCATATGAACTCAGTCTTCCTGATTAAATGTTATCTTCTTTGATCAGCAGAGGGAAGCCTTGAATGCAAATTTTCTGATGCCCAGTCTATTGTGTTTTTTAATACACTACACTCATTTACTTCATAATGAAGGGGCACACTTTTTTTCTTCTTCAGAAGCATGTCTGTAGGAATGGAATGGGACCGATATTCAGTTGAGATTTATGCAGGGTATCCTAAAAAGTCTTGGTATGGCTTTTGTTGCTGTTTGTCCTTCATTCTTGAAGAGGACTGTTATTTTTGATATATTATTAGAGTAACTAATAAATGATTTTAATATGAATCAAGAACAATTACATTTAAATTTTGAGATTCAAAATCAAATTTCCCAAAGTGATTTGTTCTGTAATTCACCACACCTAGAAATATTCACTGGGTACCCTTGTTTTCATGGACACTAGCTAAGGATGCATGGCCAAAAATCTAGCTGTATCATTTTTATTCTAAAATGTAACTCTTATAGATATCTTTTGATTTTCATCACCTCCATTCCCCAAGGTTTCCCTTCCTCCTTCCTCCCTCAGAGAGTCATTCCTTGCCATATACCCCTTTATTTTCACTTCCACAACCTAAGTATTGCCTGACCCTTCATCCTATCATCAACTGAACATAAACAAGAACTTTCTTTTATGTGTTGCTTCCCCCAATTAGAATGTAAAGGCTAGGCAAGAATTGAAACAAATGGTGGAAATTAATACCTATGGGGATTCTGCCTACTAAAAAAAGTCTATGGGATGGAGGCCTGGCCTATAGGTATTTTTTTTTTATTTTATTTTTTATTTATTTATTTAACTTTTTACATTCATTTTCATAACATTTTGGTTCCAAATTTTCTCCCCATTTATCCCCTCCCCCCAACCCAATACACCAAGCATTCTAATTTTCCCTATCACCAATCCGCCCTCTCTTCTATCATCCCTCCCTTCTCTTGTCCCTATCTTCTCTTTTGTCCTGTAGGGCCAGATGATTTTCTATTCCCCATTAACTGTATTTCTTATTTCCTAGTAGCAAGAACAATACTCAACAGTTGTTCCTAAAACTTTGAGTTCCAAATTCTCCCCATCCCTCCCTCCCCACCTATTCCCTTTGGGAAGGCAGGAAATTCAATATAGGCCATATCTGTGTAGTTTTGCAAATGACTTCGATAACAGTCATGTTGTATAAGACTAACTGTGTTTCCCTCCATCCTATTCTGCCCCCCATTGTTTCTATTCTGTCTTTTTAATCCTGTCCCTCCCCAAGAGTGTTGACCTCAAATTGCTCCCTTCTTCCATTGCTCTCCCTTCCATCATCCCTCCCTCCCTGCTTATCTCCTTCTTCCCCATTTTTCTGTACTGTAAGATAGGTTTTCATACCAAAATAAGTGTGCATTTTATTCCTTCCTTTAGTCGAATGTGATGAGGGTAAATTTCATGTTTTTTTTTTCTCAGCTCTCCTCTTTTTCCCTCCACTAAAAAGTCTCCTGCTTGCCTCTTGAATGACATATAATTACCCCATTCCATTTCACCCTCTCTCCTCCCACTACATTTCTCTCTCACCATTTACCTTAATTTCTTTTAAGATATGGTCTCATCCTATTCAGTTCACTCTGTGCTCTCTGTCTATGTGTGTGCATGCTTGTGTGTTATGTGTGTGTGCATGCACGCATGTACATGTGTGTGTGCGTGTGTGTGTGTGTACGTCTGTGTGTGGTCCCACCAACTACCCAGATACTGAAATGTTTTAAGAGTTACAAATATTGTCTTTCCATGTAGGAATGTAAACAGTTCACTTATGGTAAGTCCCTTATGACTTCCCTTTGCTGTTTACTTTTTCATGCTTCTCATTCTTGTGTTTGAAAGTCAAATTTTCTTTTCAGCTCTGGTCTTTTCATCAAGAATACTTGAAAGTCCTCTATTTCATTGAAAGACCATTTTTTTCCCTGAAGTATTATACTCAGTTTAGCTGGGTAGGTGATTCTTGGTTTGAGTCCTAGTTCCTTTGACTTCTGGAATATCCTATTCCACACTCTTTGATCCCTTAATGTGGAAGCTGCTAGATCTTGTGTTATCCTGATTGTATTTCCACAATACTGGAATTGTTTCTTTCTAGCTGCTTGCAAGATTTTCTCCTTGACCTGGGAACTCTGGAATTTGGCCACAATGTTCCTAGGAGTTTCTCTTTTTGGATCTCTTTCAGGAGGTGATCAATGGATTCCTTCAATACTTATTTTGCCCTCTGGTTCTAGAATCTCAGGTCAATTTTCCTTGATAATTTCATGAAAGATGATGTCTAGGCTCTTTTTTTGATCATGGCTTTCAGGTAGTCCCATAATTTTTAAATTGTCTCTCCTGGATCTATTTTCCAGGTCAGTTGTTTTTCCAATGAGATATTTCACATTCTCTTCCATTTTTTCATTCTTTTGGTTTTGTTTGGTGATTCCTTGGTTTCTCAGAAAGTCATTAGATTCCATCTGTTCCATGCTAATCTTGAGAGAACTATTCTCTTCAGTGAGCTTTTGAACCTCTTTTTCCATTTGGCTAATTCTGCTTTTGAAAGCATTCTTCTCCTCATTGGCTTTTTAAACCTCTTTTGCCAATTGAGTGAGCCTATTTTTCAAGGTGTTATTTTCTTCAGCATTTTTTTGGATCTCCTTTAGCAAGGTATTGACCCATTTTTCATGCTTTTCTTGCATCTCTCTCATTTCTCTTTCCAGTTTTTCCTCCCCCTGTCTAACTTGATTTTCAAAATCCTTTTTGAGCTCTTCCATGGCCTGAGCCCACTGGACATCCACCTCGGATGTCTGGGATAGAGAGGCCCCAACCTCCACGTCTTTCTCTGATGGCAAGCATTGTACTTTGTCATCAGCAATGAAAGGAGGAAGGAACATCTCTTCCCCAATAAAGTAGCTCTCTATGGTCTTATTTTGCTTCCTTTTTCTGGGCATTTTCCCAGCCAGTTACTTGACTTCTGAGATTCCTCTCCACCCCTGCCTAGATCCGCCCAGCTAGTGTTTGGTGTCTGAGATTCCAATGTTGCTTCCCAGTCTCAGGGCTATCCGAGGCAGGAGCGGCTGCTATTCAATGTGAGCTTAAGTTCTGGTGCTGGGGTGGGGGCAGGGCCGTCTCCCAGGCTCAGTTCCCTCAGGGGCTTTATGCAGAGAATGGAGCTCCTGTCTGCTCTGGGAGTCCCGAGCCGCCTCTGCTGCTGCCTCTGCCGCTGCCTCCCGAGGGAGCCCGAGCCACGGAGACACCCCGCTCCCCTCTCAGCCAGCCCAGACGTCTCTCTCACTGACCCTGTAGCGCCTGTGGGTGGAGGGACCTTCCCGACCGCCAGAGATTCCATCCCTGCAGCCTGCTTGGATCTGCTCCTCTGGGGCCGCCGGGCCAGGGCAGCACAGGGATGGGCTCCGCCCTGGGGACAGCTCTCCAGGGCTCTCTGGAACGGAAATCTCTTCCACTGTGTTTCTGTGCTCCTTGCAGTGATCCAGAATTTGTGGGGAGTTCTTCTTACAGGAAATTTATGGGCTGTGGATTCCGAGCTAGCATACATGAGTCTTTCTACTCCGCCATCTTGGCTCCTCCCCCCCCACAGGTATTTTTGTTGGCAGATTGTCATAGAGATTCATAGTCTATATGCTCATACCTCTTTTTCCTCTAAGACAGGGGTTCTTAACCATTTTTGTATTATGAACCTTTTGCCAGTCTTGTGAAACCTTTTGTTCCCTTTCTCAGAATAATATTTGTAAAGGCATAAAATAAAATGTATAGGATTGCAAAGGAAATCAATTATATTGAAATGCAGTTATCAAAGTATTTATAAAATAACACACACATACACACATATACACACCAAGTTCACATGTCCATGTTCAAGCACCTGTGTGTATACTAAAGTAACATTTCCCATTGAAAATTCCTTGATAGATTATTTTATTCAAAGGATTAAATGGTTATGGAAAATATCAGTTGTTCAGGAAGGACTGTCATAAACTTGAGACTGACAAAAAAGGTTTGATTCATATTTTGATGTTAGAATGACACTATTAATGCTGCAGAAGAAACCCCTGGGAGCAATATTTCATATCTATGCTCTCCTTTAATAGAAGAACGCCCTAACGTATATTTACATTTCCCAAGTATTTCTGAATTTCATAAGGGTTACACTTCAAGGCAGGGAGTGTGGCCCAGCAGATACAGACTTGATGAATTTCAGAGTTGGAAGAAACCTTGGCCATCTATTCCTATCATTGCCTCCCAAAGAATCCCCAGGACAACATACCCAATGAGTAAGAACTCTAGTGAGGAGAAACCCCCAAGACTCCAAGACAGTGGATAGTCAATATGGTATTTGCTGCCTGACAACTCCAGGAGAAATTCCAGGAGCAGAACAAAGGTCTGTACACAACATTTGTAGATGTGATGGAGGCTTTTGACACTGTTAGTCATGGGGGCTTATGGAAAATTACATCAAAATTTAGTTTCCCAGAAAAGTTCATCAGCATTGTACATCAATTTCATGGTGACATGTTTGCCTGGGTTCTGGATAATGGACAATGCTCTTGTGCCTTTCCAGTCACCGATGGACAAGGCTGTGTGCTTACTCTCATAGATTTTAGCATGATATTTTCAGCCATGTTATCAAATGCTTTCAATAAGGATGAACAGGGCATCAAGATCAGCTACAGCATCAATGGTAAATTCTTCAATTTGAAAAGGCTATAAGCCACGACCAAATTGAAGGGAGTGTTGGTGCATGATTTTCTGTTTGCAGATGATTGTGCACTCAGTGCAGACTCTGAAGCTGAGATGCAACAAAGTATGGATCCGTTTTCTGTTTCTTGTGCTAATTGTGGCCTAACAATTATTACCAAGAAAACACAGATGCCCCATCAGCCATTACCACACCATCCCTACGTGGAACCATCGGTTACAGCAAATGGAGAAGTTTTGAAGGCTGTGGACAAGTTCATTTGGTAGTGTAATTTCCAGGGATGTACACACTGGTGTGAGGTGAAAACTCAGTGTTTTTCTATTGTATTTCTCTTGTAATTAGTAATTTTGAGCCTTCTTTAATGTGGTGGTTTATAGTTTTTAATTCTTTTAAGACTCATTTATTCATACCCTTTGACCATATATCTATTAAGAGATGGCTATTGGTCTTACATATTTCTGTTATTTGTTTATGGTGAGTATTTATTTGAATAATCTTAGGGATGGAGATACAGATTATTTTTTTTCATTTTTTAATTTTCATTTCTTTTTATTTCATTGGTTTAGGAAATTTCCAGTTGAGGAAATTTCCTGTACTAATGCAGATCAACACCTTCACTAAAACTGATGTGAAAGTGATTTGACCGGTCATATGCTTCCTTTGTCTTAGAGATGGCTAGCTTCAACACCAACTCTATATCTTAAGAGATAGTTGATTGTAAAAAGTTATTTCTAGTTGATCACTTCCCTTCTTATCCTAGATGCCTTAATTTGGGGGGGGGGGGGAGGGTGGAAATAGGGGGTGGGTGGTAATAGGAAAGGCTAAAAAACCTCTTCAATTCAATGTAATCAAAATGTTACCTTCTGTTGTTACCTCTGTCCCTTATTTGGTTAAGAATTCATCCTATACCGATAGCTGTGAAAGGTATATGATCCATTTTTCTTCTTTTTTTATAGTATTATTTTTAATATTCAGATCACATAAATTTTAAAGTCATTGTAAAATATGGTGTAAAATGTTGGCCCAGCCCTAATTTTTTGCCAAACTGTTTCCAGCTTTTTCAGTTCTTATCAAATAGGGTTCTCTGTTGGGCAATTTATTTTTGGGGGTTTATCCAACACTGGGTTATTGAGTTCAGTTATTTCTGTGACAGGATGAATGTTTAAACCATGTCAAGAATACTGTTTTCAGTGCCTTCTGAAGCACTCAATTATACACTATTAATTATAATGTTAACATACAGGTGAAATTGTAATAAGCCATTCTTGCCTTTGATTAAAACAGATGAAGGGTTCCCTTTAACAACATGTCCTGGCATTTCTTCCTATAATTCCATTTTTTTTTTCTTGGAGAGAGTTTCACTTCTTGCAGGGAGATAGGCTATCACATGACAAAACAAATAGAGAATTTCATTGAGAAACCATTTAGGGATCATTCCTAAATTATGGAACTACAGTGTGTTATAATGGAGGGAAAGAAATTATACCTGTTAGCTGCTAGCTGTTCTCTTTTTCTTTCATTAAAACATTCCACATTAGGTTAGGTATTAATCAAATAATGAACCAGGGCCTTGGGCAACCCCTCCTCCCCACCACCAAAAAAAAAAATCTCTAGCTGATTAGCCAACCCTGAATGCTGCCTTCGTAGAGCTACGGAAGAATTGCATAGCAGAAGGTCACTTTTAATTTCCTATTTTCAATTATCCTCAAGCCCCTAGGGAGGATTAGCCAGTCTAATGGAAGATATTTATCTCAAACAGAATCCAAACAGAAAGAAGGAAAAAGTCCCAGCCCCATGCACCAGGGCTGATTTGTTGCTGATGCCTTGTGGTCATCAGCCAACGAAAGGGAATTTGTATTTCAAAGACCTGATAAGGTGGTTGGATAACACATTGGCATCAAATCCCATGATTCAAAGGACACTATGGGACTGTGTTAATGGAATGTATCAGTCCTTTGCAGAATAATAAGTCCAATGCTTCAGAAAGAATACAGGGCTTTGGGGTCAAAGGACCAGGGTTCACATTCTAATTCTGGCACTTACCGTCACCAATGTGACGCCAAGAAAGTCACTTAATCTGGGCCTAGAGATAATCCTATGTCATGATTATCTGGATATTTAGAGCAAAGCTTTTGTTTGTTTTGCCAGAATTATCTGGATAATTGTTACAATTCTCAATTTTGCTTAAGTAAGAAAACACAATTTTTTAAAAAACGCACATATAAACCATCAATGACTTTTTTTTTTCCAATTTCTTGGTTGGGTAGGTGGTATGGGCTTTTTAAAAGTAAAGAGCAAGGGGCAAAACAAAACACAGAAAACAGCTTCACATGATTATGAAGTTAAATTAAGGACAGGTTGCCTGTAGGCAACCTCTCTTTGATCCAAAATGCTGGCTAAATGAAAAGAACATGAATAATATCACATTGACTGAAGAGCTCTCTCTGGACACAACACAGAGCAGTCTAGCACACCATCGTCATCACAGGCAAAGTAAAATTAGGTAGTTGGGAATACGATGAACTAGACTCTGGAAGGAGACCTTTGGGTTCTTTTCTCAATGCTAGCTCTCATGACCTTGGCCAATTCACAGGTTGACTTAGTGGTCTCTTGAGGTGTCTTCCATCCCAAGGATTCTATGATTTCCGTACCCTGGGACTTAATTTTCTCCTGTATGCAACCAGAGATTAATCTGTAAGGTTGCTTAAAACTTCAAAGTTCTAATTCATTCTGAGCATGGGCAGAACATTGGCAAACAATCAAAAAAATCCCCCAGATGGTACACTGTTAACCAAAGGGAAGATTTCATGGGTTGATAAGATGTATCCTCAGTACGGAAAAGGCTGTGGTTTGAACATCTGGGCTTTGCAGTATTTGTATACAAGGATAGGGACATTATCTCCAAATACAAAGGACAATGAGTGAGAGAGAGAAAGTGTTTTTCTGAGGATGAGGATAGTGATAATGTGAATTGAAGTATATTCAGGGAGTCCCTTTGTATCTCCGATTTCTTAAATGGCTCATTGAGTATGTGTGTTAGTCTAGGAATTTCCCCCACCCTCACTCCCCTCCACTTGCTATTCTGTAGTGGGATGGGAGATCCCACAGGATCAGCTCCCTAGCTCTCTTCTTAAAGATTGGTTAAGGAAAGTTTTACTTATTAGTTTTAAGTCCAAAATGGCAAGATAGGGGTGGAGGGAGGGGGAGATGAATCAGAGTGAGAAGAACTATCCATGCACTAGCTCTGATATTCCTACCAATAAATTAAAAAAAAAAAAAAAAAAACCAACGCTGTCATTTACTTGGGAATGATCCCCTTGTAAAAACATAAGGATTATCCAATATCAATAATCATTTCATGGCAGGTCTCCTTTCTAATTCTGGTTACTACTAAGGTCACAAAGGAGATTAAGGACCGGTTCAGTCCCTTAATTGGTGTACAGCTATCCTTTTCTTTTTTCAATAAGGTCATATTCAATCAAGCACTTGCTGTATTCTATGCACTATGCTAAGTGTTGGGGATACTAAGGCAAAAATAAAACCAGTGCCTCAGGACTAAGTGTGTAAGTTTGTGCATACACAATATACATTTATGCACAATAGATACAACATATACATATATGTATATATACATATATGAAAATATCCACCCATACATAGATACATACATATGGCATACATGTATGATATACATATATTTTTGTATGTATGTGTGTATATATATATATATATAGTATACAAATATATATGAGGTTGTAATGCCCCCTCTAGAGACCCTGTGGATGACAGAGATCCAAGGTCTGATCATGGAGAATGGTGGTTTCCAAATTAAAAAAAGATTAGTCCTTCATTCCAATGACAAGAAAAAAATCATCATATCTCATTTAAACTTTATATTCCTTCATGGTGACCAAGCTGTCAAGAAACTATAAGCATATTATTTCATTTTCTTTAACATTTTGTCTATTTTTATATGCAGGTAATTACTCTAAGGCTATCTCATATGACTGGTTAACTGTGTACACTGATGGTCCTTGAGTCTCTCTCCCTTACCCCCACCTTTTTTTCTTGGCTAGCTCCTTAATTTCATTTGTGAGGGAACTTTCTGATAAAGAAGTTCCCTCCACCCACATAGATTGGCACTTACTCAGCAAACTGTAGTCTTAACTGCCTGGGCTGTATTGAGAAGTTAAGTGATTTGCCCAAGGTCATATGGTCAGTACTATATATTAGCGGCAAGACTTGAATACTGGAGGCCTTCCAGACCCCAAAGACTGGTTCTACATATAACCCTCCACAACCACTATCTCACTCATTAAAATCCCTAAATAGCATCTCGACTAGATACTCCCCTAAGCCAATCAGATGGACAAATATAGCATAGTAAAGTCGGTTATTTGAAAGCCTATTTAAGAATTGGTTCTTGATGTGCTGAGGTAAGGTGTGTTTTTTCTGGAGTTGAAGAGGCAATGAATCCGGCCCTGTGGAATGGGACAGAATTGCCAGCTGTGATTGGTTACACCCACTTTGCTGCTGGATGGCTTGTGTGTGTGAGTGTGTGTGTGTGTGTGTGTGTGTGTGTGAGTGTGTATGTGAGAGAGACAGATAGGAAAACAGAGAGAGAGAGAGAGAGAGAGAGATCAATCCTGCCATCGTGGGGATTAATTTTCATGCTTTATTAAGCAAAAGTAGTCTAACCCTGACAGAAAAAGACTCCTTATCTCTACAAGAAAATTAGGCATAATGGGAGCTGGACCCATTCTTTCTTCCATTTTTAATGCACCTCTTTTTACACAGTAGTTTGCTCAGAGTTGTTTATCAGTCAATATTTAATAAATCAATTTTGTAAATGTACTAGGGGAACTCATAACATTAAAAGCAACCTTGCAGTTAGTTAAACTGTAAAATAATCCTTTTTTTAAGATAAATTGATTCAAGTTTATCGCTGCAGTAGGTGTCATTCTGTAGATGAGTTGTTTTATTTTTTTTTAAACAAGGCATCCCTCTGAAACAGCGATTAGGAAACACCAAGCGTCTCAATGTACATAGAACTTTGCCATAGATGGCTCACTCTTTCCCAACAGGGCAAAGCTGGTAAGTTCATTCTTTTCTGTGTAGATCACCTTCAAAGTCAAATTAAGTTAATGCCTACTGCATGCCAGTCACTACGTTAAGTCCTGGGATACAAAAAAAGGCAAAGCATGGAGACCCTCCTCTCAAAGAGTTCACAATTTAATGGGCGACTGAACATGCCAACAACTATGAATAAACAAGATATTCATTTGTTTTTCAGTTGTGTCTGATTCTCTGGGGCCCATTTTGGGGTTTTGTTGGCAAAAATACTGGAGTAATTTAGCCATTTCCTTTTCCAACTCATTTTGTAGAGCAGGAAACTGAGTCAAACAAGGTGAAGTGGCTTTCTCAGGGTCACACAGCTAGTAAATTTCTGAGGCCAGATTTGAACTCTGGAAGATGAGTCTTCCTGACTCCAGGGCTGGCATTCTATCCACCATACCATTTAGCTGCCCTTAAAGAAGATATATACATGGCAGATTGGAGATAATCCAGCCTCATTTCACATTTCCAGCCTCGTCATACCTCCTACATTCCCTTAAAACTGATAAATTTTTTGTTCTTGAGCTCAGCATTACATATCCTACCTCCTCCATCAATGTGTACAGGCTGCTCCCCCTACTCGCAATGTGTTCCTCCTGTCTTTTAACTTTCAGAATCTTCAGCTTCCCTTCGGGGTTCAACGCAGTTGCCTCCTCGTATTGGAAGCCTTTCATCTGGTTGCTAGTGACATCTCCCTCGTCAAATTACCTTATATTTACTTATCTGACTCCAATAAACTGTAAGCTCCATTAGAGGCAGGGACTGGCTTATCATCTATTTTTGCAACCTGAACTTTTGAGCAATACTTAGTAAAGGTTCGTGGAATTGATTCAAATTGAATATAATAGAGTACAGAATCCCCATTCGGTTCCAGCTTTTACTGCACCTCTAATGACTGAACAGCCCTCGTCCATTGGTGGAGTAGTGGGAAAGCCTTCAGTGTTTTTCATATCCAGCATCAGTCATAGGAAGGCACCTCCCAGGTCATCGGTTCAGCCTTCCCCAGACAGGACAAGCAATTTGTCAAAAGTCCCTAACTGTTATTCACTCACTAGCACAGTGGTTGACTTTTTACTAAAATTTTTAAAAAGGAGTTGATCAAAGTAAACTAGGAACATTATAACAAGGTAGCATTTTGCGATCTTTTTCATGGGTGTTTGTTTTCCTTCTCCAGAAGGCAGGTAGCTGGGGGAAATAGCACTGGGTTTGTACTGTTGTGACACATTTCAGGAGATCCCTCGAGGACTTTTAGCCTGCCAGGCTCACTAACACCTGACTTAGAAGCCACTTTCACAAAACCCGTGGGACTCCGAACTATGGTTGCTTCAATTAGTGACTTTGGGGTAAGGACCTTAAAGAAAAGGATGATGGGAATATTGTAGAAGAAAGCACAGGGAGAGAGGACACAGAGCAGGAGCCACCAGGAGGTAATTCTGGATTTTAAAAATCTTTTTCGTTTAAGCTGTACAGTGTGATCTCTTGGGGTGCAGACAGCATTTCTTTCTGGTAGTCTGGTGCTCTCTTCCTCTGCGCTCAGGTTTCCCATGTGTTCTGATCACAGTCTCAGAAGATGCTGGGGACCATCGTGTATAAGGAATATTTAGTGCTAGGCAGCGATCTTGTAAGCGATGGTTGGTGCAATTAAATTTTCCACTTTTGAAACACAGTTGGAGGAAGAGGAAAGCAGGCTCTTAGTCACAAGAGAGCCAACGATTCAGCAAGGGAACAGAAAGATGTTGGGGGTTGAAGGGAGAGCCTGTCTCTCTGAAGGAATAGTGGCAGGTATGTGTGGCATTGCATTGGAAATATGATGTTATTGCTGTATGACTGGGGGAAAGAAAACCTTGCCTTTTACTTCTCAACAGAAGCTGATAGAGCCGATCACTCAATATGTGTGTGCGTGCAAATGTAGACATACACATGCACATAGGAAGAGGAAGAGGGAGAGGAAATGAACTCTTGATAATGTTGCTATATAGAGCTCATGATGAGGAAACTCTATCTTCTCTGCAATTTATCACCTTTGATTTTGACTACAGAGGTTCAAGTGACTTGCACAGGGTCACCCAACCAGGATGTGTCAAAGGCAGGGTTTAAACCATATAATCATGAGGATTTTTTTTTTCCGAAAAGTGACAGTTTCCCCAGATTGTTGGAAATGCCCTTTACTATTTTTAGCAAGCACTCAGATATGCTATTTCATAGGAAAGTGGCTTCAGAGAGTTAAGGAAATAGATTTTCTTCTCCTCTTTGCAGAGATGAGACATCATGGGTGTATCAGATTGTCAGACATGGTTAATATGTTGATTTTGATGAATCTTTTTTTTAATTCTTCATTACCTTTGTTACAAGGGATGGCTTTATGGGGAAGAAAAAGGGGAGAGATGCATTTGGAATGAGGATATTGTAAAAATAAATGATATCAGTAAAATATGGTTCTCTTAAAAAGTAGCATCACTTTTCCAGCTACCTGTTAAAGGCTTTGAGAGGAGGATTAAGAGGAAGGAGGACAGTCACAGAGTCTGAATTTTTGGGTGAATTGGTTTTTAATAATTTACTGTTACTGGGTGAGTGTGCAATATTATCTAGAAATAGCATCTCAAGAAACAAAGAAGGTTTAATACAAACTCCCTAAAGAAACTGACACCCTTATCGGGAAGGATGCTACTTTTCTCTGTAATTATATGTATTTGCTTCTTGTCAGCATGGTGTAATGTTTCATACTAGATTTTCATTTTGTTGTGCTCATTCTCTTAAGTTTCCCATCTCTACAGCCATGCTTTTTCTTCCTTCACCCCTCCTAGTTTCTCTGTGAGAGACCAATTGGAAAGAGGCTGGTATTGTTCATTTAAACCTAGGTGTGGTGAGTGGGCCAAATAGTTGAGTCAAGGCTCGAGGTAGAAAGGACTCATCAGAAGGTGGGAAGGGGCAAGGATGATGAGGAAGTTTTAAAAATTACTTTTTATTAATGCACATAATTTTAATGCTGGAAAAATTCACTTTCATTTCTAATTTGTTGGCAATTGGAGTGATGCTGGCACGGGTCCTACCATTTTCACTACTAGCCTGGTGGTGGTCTATTTGTCTGCTATCTGAGGACTAGCTTCGTTAAGTTCAGAGATGTTTAACTCAGAGAGTTAAGTTCAGTAAACCAGCAGATTGATGACTGGTGCCACCAAGGAGGACAACCTAGAGACAGAATGGTTCTAATAATAGCAAAGTCTATTTTATTTTATTATTTATTTTATTCATTCATTCATTCATTAATAATTTATTATTTATTTAATTGTTTTATTTAATTCATATATTAATTTTCAAATTAATTGTGTGGGTCACTGGGTGATGAATTTCTTTTCAGGTACAGCAACTCATGAATGCCATTTACTACGGTATGGACGAGTTACCATCTCTTTTGGTGGAAAGGTTATCTGTACAATGAAATCATGAATCCTTGAATAATTAAATGTATCTAGTGAGGGACATGCAAGGCTTACAATTATAAAACCTTGCCCAAAGTACATAAATGCCCTAGCCTAGACCTGTTTGGCATTCAGCTCAGTTCATGGACACTAACGTACTTCAAAGTTTGAACCTTCACTAGTACCTGTTCTCAGTTCTCAGGGCTCTTCTGCTCAGTCCAAAGCTAATACATGCAAATGATTCCGCAAACCCATACTTGGGAGAGGGACAGTTACCAAGAGGGACATAGTCTGAGGGATGAATTGATAACATTGATATAGCATCTAAGGGTTTGCAGAGCACTTCACATGCAGTGTTTTGCACGATTCTTACAACAGCGCATTGCGGTAGGTGCCATTATCATTCCCATTTTATAGATAAGAAACTGAAGTTAGGAGAGTTTAAGTGCTTTGCCAGCAGTGCTTTGCTAGTAAATGTCTAAGGCTGGATTCTTTTCGCATTGTCACCTGGCTGCTATTTTTACAAAAAGCAGGCATAAACTAGATATCTAGCAATATCAAGTTGTCAGAGGAGTCCTTGAAATCCAAGCAAGTGAAATGGGTGGTGTGATAGACCAGGAGAAAATCAAAGAGATTCAATGACTTGTCCGAAGAAGGATTCAAATCCAGGTCTTTCTGATTCATGAGTTCGTTCCTTTCACTATTCCATGCTGCTTATGTAAAACAAAGAAGAGGATATCAGGGAAGTAAGTGACTTGCCCAAGGTGACACAGATAGTAAATGGAACTGGGACGTGTACTCTGGGCCAAGAGGCTTCAAAGTTAACATTATCCTACTGTACCATACTGCCTCAGGGCAAACTAGATAGTACAGTGACTAGACCATTGGGCCTAGAATCAGAAGGACCTATCTTCTTGAGTTCAAATCCAGCCCTGGACACAAGCTGTGTGACCCTGAGTGAGTCACTTAATCCTGTTTGCCTCAGTTTCCTCATCTGTAAAATGTACTGGGAAAGGAGATGGCAAATAACTCCATTATCTTTGCCAAGAAAACCCCCAATGGGGTCACAAAGAGTTGGACACGACTAAACAACAACAAACAACACACCTCTGAATGTGTTTTCCTAAGAATGTATCTCTCCAATTACAGCATTCAGGACATGGCTAGTAGTAATGACTGAACTTAATGTAAAAATAGCGCTTGGTAGATCTGGCGTTGATTAAATTGCAGGACAGGCTAAATGCAATCTATATTCATATGGTCAACATGGACAATGATGGTGTGATGGACCGCCTCAAAATGGTACGTGGGACTTTGACTCTTAGTGGAGTTTGTGTAAGGGTGGTCCACCATTTTCCATAAAAAACTATTTCTGTGAGTCTAGATATGTCATGATAAAGGATAAGGTAAAGAGGGGAACCAACAGATTGACAACAGGTGCCATCAAGGAGAACAACCTTGAGACCTAATGATTCCAATGATAGCAATGTATATTTTAATTTATTCATATATATTAATTTTAAAATATAATTTTATATAATTAATATATTAATTTAGATATATAAAATTTAATTCTTCAAGATTTGCAAAAACATTTTACACATATTTACACAGTCCTTTGAGACTTGCAACAACCCTAAGTACTTCTCAAAGACTGTAAGTTACAAATTAATTGCTTCTCTATAAGAAGGGATGTAGTTTCCACATCACAGAATCCCAGCCCTGGAAGGAAAGCAGGCATACACTAGAAACCAAGCGGTATCAAGAATTGTAAGGAGTGGTTAATTAAAATAGTAAAAACTAGTGAAATAATAGGTTTGGGTAAGGAAAGTAAATTGTCACTATTATTATTACAGTAAGACGTAAGACCTGCATCTTAGTCTGCCTGGGACCTGCCACATACTAGATACATGACTTTGGGAAAGTCACTTAATTTATAAAGCGTCGGTCAATCATTAAAGCATTTATTAAACACCCATTATGTTCCAGGCACTGTGCTAAGTGCTTGCTGGGGATACATAGAAAGGTTCATGACAGTACCTGCCTTCAAGGAACTCACAACCTACGGAGGGAGACCAGTGTGTACAAACCCCCGTGTACAAACAAGCCATATAGAGAACCAAGAGGAAATAATCAACAGGGGGAAAGCACTAGAATTAAGAGACTTGAGCGAAGCTGGGAAAGTCAGGAGGCAGAGATGAGGAGGGAGAGCATTCTAAGCATGGAGCAGAACCTCGGTTCCTTTACCTCTAAACAAAAGGATAATTCCTACCCTATGCCAAAGGACTGTTATAGAAATCACACAATAGTAAGTGCTTTGAAATTTGAAAGCATCCAATAAATATAATAATGATTTCTGGAAGCATAAGCTCCTGTTTAAGCTTCTTTGGGGAGGATAGCGGCTGGGAACATGGCCCTGTGGTTTGAGTCTCACCTACAGGAACATTTATACACACAGCTGAATTTGTTCTAATTATAGTGATGGATAACTGACCGGATAATAGTATAGACTGTTAAGTAGACCAAGCAACCTTGCATAAATTATGATGTGAGATCTTCCATGCTGCCTTGACTATATTGGTTTTAATCAGTCTTTGTGCCTATAGGCAACTTCCAAAGAGGAGAAATGGTGGTTATTTTACAGATTCATTAATTTTCAGACTGTTAGCAAAAAAATTGATATCTTCTTTTAGCATATCTCCAAAGTTAGGAAACTCACTCAATAAAGATGACATGAAAAACTTATTATAAGCCTGCAGTGGTACAAAGAAGCACTAGAAATAAATGATGATGAAAGGAACAGGCTCATTTAAGAAAAAAGGAAAGGCATTAGTGGCAGTCCATGAAAATATAATGGACTCTATTTTTGACCCTGCAACTGTGAAGGCTACTTGTCATGGCACTGTCCTGAGCACAAAGGAAATTTCCTCTTTCTCTGGTCTCTTCTCATATTCTGTGCAGCTGAGCATAAAATCCCAGAAATGGGGAATAACCTGGCCAACTACTTTAATTGTTCTCTCAATTGCTTTGCAGCTGAGAAATCCAATAATAATATTGTAAACATGATCATAGCCAGATTTATGCCCAACCCTCATTCCGCTCTCCTGTTTCTTACAGCACATAATCCATTTCCATTCTCACTTCAGGAAGATAGGGTGCTGGCCAAGATTTGTCCTAATGTTTTGTTTATACTCCTTTTTTTTCTTTTAAGTCCTCAGTCATTCGTTTGTTTTTATCTGTATCCGTTAAAGTTATTAGCAGTCAAATTAATTATTTCATATTTGAATTTCCTTTTTTAATTTTCTTTTTTTACTATGAACTTAACAAATGAGAATTTCAATACATAAAGGACAGGAAAAGAGTGAAGTTTTGTTACATACATTTTGTTTTTAAACACATATTAAATTGAGAATAGTTCTTTTCCCTGCTTGTCTTGGCCCCCTTCTGAAATTCTTTCTATATCCTTCTCTGTATTTAAAAAAAAAAAAAAAAAAAGAAGTTTCCTTGACCCTTTTCCCCCATTCTTTTCTTTATTTCAGCATCATTACCACTACCCACTAACTCTCCCTCTCCCTTTGAAGTCCTTGCTGTTAAGTCATTTTTCAATCATGTCTGACTCTCCTATTTGGAGTTTTCTTGGCAAAGATAATGGAGTGGTTTGCTATTTCCTTTTTCAGCTAATTCTACAGAGGAAAAATAAAACTGAGGCAAGCAGGGTCAAGTGACTTACCCAGGATCACCTAGCTAGTAAGTTATCTGAGGCCAGATTTGAGCTCAGAAAGATGAATCTTCCTGACTCCAGGCCCAGTACTATTCACCGCACCACCTCACTGCCCTTAACAAATTGTGGCAAATGTATATAGTTTAGCAAAGCAAATCATCATATTGGTCACATCTGCAAATACATATGTCCTCTACTGCATTACTTCTCTGCAAAAAGTTTGGAAGCACTATTCATGCTCAGTCTTCTATAGTTATTATTGTTCATTGAAAATATCAATCATTTACCTTTACATTCTTCTAATCATTTTATTAATTATTCTTTAGGTGCTGCTTACTTTCCTCTGCATCAATTTCTATGAGGTTTCCTAGGAATATGCCCCTTCTGGGCCAGGCCTAACCCAGGCCAGTATATAGTAATTCAGGCTTAGGCTTAAAATGAAATGAGATACTTGCAGAGTATAAGATGCAAATAAAAAAGAAAAATTTCAGGATGATTTAAAAGTAGTGTAGCCTGCCATGTGGCTTTCAGGGAGGCAAAAATAGTTATTTCTAGCATTTCTTTCCCTGACCCTCCTCTAAGGTAAGCTTAATTCCAGCCAGGAGAAGAAGGAGGAGATGAGAGCCAGAGGTCAGTCACTATGCTCTTCTCAGAGAGAGGGGATACCAGGCTAAAATTATATCTATATACTCTCTTAAATATCATTAGTCTAGGAGACTTGATTTTTAGACTCAAGGTAAACTCCTAATCGCTGAAAAAGGAGAACCTCAAGTTTTATATCTAAAGCTTGATTTCCTTTCCACCAAATCCTAGTTCTACAATGAACATACATAGAAAATAGCAAAGAAAGTGATTTATTCAAGTTGATGGTACAAAACAAAGAAAGTATACACATGAGAATATATACCAGACAATAGCAGTTGATGGAACTCTTCCAGTGGGAGCAAAGTAACACAACTGAGGGGAGAGAGAGAGAGAGAGAGAGAAAGAGAGAGAGAGAAACACAATGAGAGAGAATTCCAGATCTCACCCATAATTGGGGATAAGGACATCATAGAAATGGCTAGCTCCTCTTATGTCAGTTTCTTCCCAAAGGATGGATGGTATTGAGCATCTCTCTTAAAAATGGAAATCAGAAGCAACCTGAAAAGACTGAAGAGACCAGATCTCTCTTCTCTCTTGGTCTCATCAACTCCGCTTCGCCCCTTAGGTAGGCATAGTGAATTGATCACCGCTGAGGAGATCGTCCCATGCCAATGGCCTTTGGAACTTAGGATACAAGCTTCCTAAAGTTTAAAAGGATATTGAGTCAGATTAAAAAAGCTACTCCCCTCAGCTTCCACAGATCAGAAAGATATCCACACAGGCAAGTAGGAATTCCACTAAAATCTCTGAAGTCAGCTCCCCATATTCTAAGGCTTTTATTCCAAGGAAATAAGAAAGCCAAACTAATGATGATTCCAAGAGTGACTTCCCTACTCCCTTAAAGAGAAACCAGCTCAGCCTACATAAAATAGATACTGCTTCTACCTCACCATCCTTTTCATTCTTTCTCACAGCACAATGATGCTTCTTTATCTTCATATGCTAAAATTCCCCAAATGGACGCTCAACTTTTTTCTAGTTCATTGATGTGACAAAAAATGCTGCTATAAATATTTTTGTGCATAGAGATATTTTCTTGCTTGAAACTTTTGGGGGTATGTGCCTAATATTTACTCAGAGAGTCATAGTTTAGTGACATTTTTGAGTGATTCTAAATTGCTGCCCAGAATGGTTGGACCTATCTATAGTTTCATCAGCAGTACATCAATGTGCATATCCTTCAACATCCTCTTTTGACCTTTTGTTCCTCTAGATCAATTTTGCTATTATTTTGTCTAGTTCTGTTAAAGTACCTTTAAAGTGGTATAATGTGTCTGACACTAAATCTATACACTAGTTACTGTTGTCATTTTAAATTCTATTAGTACATTCTAATCATGAGCATTAATATTCTAATAAGGAATGTTTTATACTTATACTCATATAAGACTTCAGTGCATCTTGGTAGATAGACTCTAAGATATTCTATACATGCTCTGGTCATTTTGAGTGTAATTTCTTTTTCTATCATTTCTTGATGAGTTTAGCTGATAGCATGCGGAGAAGCTAATAATTTTGTGGGGTTTTTTCTATCCTGCTATTCTATTAAACTTATTATTTCAGTCAATTTTAGTTGAATCTCTAAAGTTCTCTAATCTGTAATATCCTTACAGTGGTCATTTTATGTCTTCTTCTTTCTCTGTACTATTCTGTCAATTTATTTGTCTTGTCCTATTTCAATAGCCAGCATATCTAAAATGATATCAAATAATAGTGGTGACAATGGACATTCCAGGTTTTGATTTCCACAAGTTCATTTGACTTTTGTACAAGAACATTAGCTTTTTCTAGTTCCTTAATCATTTGTCCTACATACATGTATCAGAGTTAAACTCAAGTGCAATCCTCCATAGAAGTTTCCCTAATTAAACTTTTCCTAAGTTGTTTGTGTACAAACTGACATCTATACTCACACCAACCTACGCTCCCTCATACACATGAGTATAAATAGCTTATATACAGAATGCTTTGTTTTTGGCTTTGTCTTTACTGTGCCTAATATTGTGCTTATTCATAGTAGGTCCTTAAATGAATTGGTGATTAAAGGAAAAGAAACAAAAAGTGTATTGATTAAATTAAAATTAAAAATTTAATTAACTTCCCATTACAAGATACCCTTTCTTTTCCTCTTCAGAGATATATGTATTAGAAGATAATACAGTCAGAATACATGATCAAAAGAACTCAAACTATCTTTCCTATGACGATGATAATGATGATGATGGTGGTGATGATTGATGATGATGATGGAGGTGATGGTGGTGGTGGTGGTGATGATGATGGTGATGATGATGATGATGGTGGTGGTGGTGATGATGATGGTGATGATTGATGATGATGGTAGTGATGATGATGATGGTGATGATGATGATGGTGGTGGTGATGATGATGGTGATGATTGAAGATGATGATGATGATGACGATAGCAGTTATTTTCTATACAGGCTTTCACTTGATCCTTACAACAACCAAGTTGGTGCTTTTCTTGTTCCCATTTTTACAGATGGAGACACAGAATCTCATAGAGGTTGAATGACTTGCTTACAATTATATAGTTAGCGTAGTATTTGAACCTATTTCTTCCTGACTTCAAGTCCAGCACTCTGACCGCTCTGGAACACTGCCTCTAAATATTTGACTTGTTTGTTTTGTAGTATTCATTGCATTCCATTTATAAAAGTCATGGACAACAAGGTCATTAACTCTCATGTGTTTCCCTCTGGCAAAATGCTAGTTCTCTGTAGGAGGGTTAGTACACACTTAATAAATACTCATTACTTCATTCGTTGAGTGTTTCTTTTGAGAAAAGAAGAGAAAAAACTTCTGTTCTACTTTGATCAGACTTTCTATCACACTCTCTTAAGTCTAAACAATTGACTTTTGAGAGGCACAACTTAAGCTCTTTCTTTGAAGTGAGTAAAACTAGTTCAAGGGGCTAGGAAGGATGGAAGACAGGACTCTGAATCACAAATTGAATCAAGAGAAATAACTAGTCATAAAAGAATGCAGAGGGATAAAGACAACTATTATCAGAAGAGATTAGTTTCCCATCTCTTCTTAAGTTGAAAAGTAGAGTGATTCAGTGCTGAAAACATTACATGTTGTCTTCTAGACAACAGACCATGCCTGTTTCTCCTCATGTCTGCAGAGTTAGTTGTGACTAAGGACTGTGATTGAAATGTACAGGAAAAGAAAGAACAGAGAGAATTTTGTTTTATGTAAGTGGTGCCCAATTTTTTTTTGTTCCTTGAACCCCTTTTGACAACAACAAAAATGTATTATTAACACCAGGGTCTTTTAATATATTGCATGTACTGTTTTGCAGGCACCATTAAAAATTTTTTAGCGTGAACTTCTTGGAGCACTATCGCAAACCCCTGAGTGTTTCGTAAACCACTAAATGGGAATCATCATGTCTTAATAAAGTTGTGAATTATGCTCCTACATTGAGGAATCTCAAAGACTGTATCATTCTAGAAAAGAAAAAGACTTAAAAAACAACTACTAATTAACTGAATGAATTTGGATAACCACTTGGATAGCCTCTTTGTATCTCAGTGTCTTTATTTGGATAGTAAGAGAGTTGGATTAGATTTCTAATTTCCTTTTCACCTCTGAAATATAATATATAAATATAGATATACATGTGTAATGACACATATGTGTATATATACACACAAAACAATTGCTATATGTATCTATATATTACACAGGAATTTTAAGTGTATCTATATATGCCTCTGTAGCTATATTTCTATCCCATTCTATGTCTAGTTTTGTAAATAGGTCATGCTCTACAAATAAAATAATAAATCATAGATTTCTAGTTAGAGTGCACTCCAGGGAAGGAAGATAGTCACTGCAAAGGTGCAGAGAGGGGAACAGGAGTGTTGTGTTGGTCAAGTCTGAGAAACAGAAAGGAGAGCAGTTTTGCTGAATTTTAAAGTGTGTGGGGGATAGTAATGATGTATAAAGAAGGTTGGAAATATAAGTGAGAGTCAGGATGTGAAGGGCTTTAAATGTCACACTAAGGATTCTATTGTAGTGGAAATAGGTTGTCATTTGTACTTACAGAATAAGGGAGTGATATGGTCAGACTCATGCATTGCTGGACATGATTATTGAATTTTTCAACATAACATCAGTTTGCTTACATAAGTGGTTCATACTTATATAATCATTGAGCATTTAAATGGTGCTATATTTCTCTCTTTAAGATATATTATTAAATATATGTTGTATAAACATTTGTTTTATTTTATTGTGATTTGGTCATCACTAGAGGTGGATGATCCTTTATCTTTTAGCCATGTAACACTGATTTCTATATATGCAGGAAACTCATTATTAATTCATGAACTGACTTTGTGGATTATTCAGGCACTTTTCTTCTCCTTCTGTTCAGGGTTATATTATTTCCATTAAGCCAGCTAGAGAGAGAACTCTCATTATAGTGAGCTTCTCCTCAACAGAGTTTCTAGGTTACATTACAGGTCAAATGTTGTATTATGCTTTGGGGTAGTGAAAAGCTACTTCATCTGTCTTCCTTCAGACCATTTCATTGCTTGTTACCATCATATCATCATGAGGTAAAGAAGGCAAAAAATCTTTGGTAGCAATTCTGTTATCAAAAAAAGTGAAGGAGAAAGTACTAGCTCAAATCAAGTTTGATGGTAATTTCTAAATTGCACTTACTTGTAACTGCATATATTCCCTTTCTAAGAAAGAATTAGCCTTTGGAACGTAACATCGTTTGCATCTTAAGGGGTCTGTGTCAACCTGGAGTATACCCAAGGAACATGGACAAAGGTTGAGAATTATGTGAGATAGTGTGACTAACAGTAAATGGAGAAATTGGTTAGGGAAACACAGAAGGAAACAAAGCCTCTTTAAAAGTTTCCCCAAAATGAAATAAATAATTTAAAAATTTGTTGAAAATACTTAGGAAACTCTAATATAGTGAGTGACAACAATGCTCAAAAAACTCATGATAAAACATGGTACTTGACAAAAATAAAGGGTGATGAACTTAGAGTATGGATTGCTACTTACTTTTTTTGGACATGGCCAAAGCAAGGTTTGTTTTACATAACTATACGTTGTTAGAAGGGGGTTGTTTTTATTTTTCCTTTGAGGACAGATGTGGTAAGAGAGTGGGCAGATTTTGGTTAACTGAAAAAATTGTATCTTATTTAAAAGTTCCCCCCAAATAAAGGCCTGTCTTATAAAATTTTAAGCATTCCCCCCAAAAAATCGTAGCACTTTTGATATAGAAGGGATCATATTGTCCAACTTCCTCATTTTATAGATAGAGGATAATAAATTCCGATCCAAAAAGGACCTCAGAAACCAGATATATTACATTTATCTAGCCTTTTAAGATTTGAAAATTTATAAAAATAAAAGTCACTCCTCAATTGATAAATGGTCAAAGGATATGAACAGGCAGTTTTCAGACAAAGAAATCAAAGCTATCTATAGTCATATGAAACAATGTTCTAAGTCACAACTGACCAGAGAAATGCAAATTAAAACAACTCTGAGGTACTACCTCACACCTATCAGAGTGGCTAATATGACAAAAAAAAAAAAAGGAAAATGTTGGATGTTGGAGGGAATGTGGGAAAACTAGAACACTAATGTACTATTGGTGGCATTGTGAATTGACCCAACCATTCTGGAGAGCAATTTGGAACTATGCCCAAAGGGCTATAAAACTTTACATACCCTTTGATCCAGCAATGCCACAGCTAGGTCTATATCCCAAGACATCCAAAAAAGGGGAAAATGACCTATTTGTACAAAACTATTTATAGCAGCTCTTTTTGTAGTGGCTAAAAATTAGAAATCAAAAGGATGCCCATCAGTTGGGGAATGGCTAAACAAGCTGTGGTATATGATTATAACGGAATATTCTTGTGCTATAAGAAATGGACAAGCAGGATGATTTCAGAAAAACTTGGAAAGACTTACATGAACTGATGCATTGTGAAGTGAACAGAACCAGGAGAATGTTTTACACAGTACTAGCAATATTGTTCTATAAAGAATTGTGAATGACAGCTATTCTCAGCAATACAGATCCAAGACAATCCCAAAGGATTAATGATGAAGCATGCTATTCACCTCCAGAGAAAGAACTGGATTGATTGAATACAGATTGAAGCATGCTATTTTTCACTTTCTTTCATTTTTTCTTTTATTTGCGTATTCTTACACAAAATGATTAATATGGAAATGTTATGCATAATTGCACAGGTATAACCTATATCTGATTGCTCACTGTCTTGGGGGAAGGGAAGAATGAAAGGAAGGGAGGGATAGAATTTGGAACTCAAAGCTTTAAATAAAAATGTAAAAGAAATTTTAAAAAAAGATTTGCAAAGTTGTTTACCTATATTACCTCATTAGATTGTCACAACAACCCTGTGAGGTATTCTTATCCTTATTTTATAAAGGAGAAAGTTGAGGGCTAGTGATGCTTCCATTTAAATAGGAAGTGTCTGAAATAGGATCCATACTCAGATCTTCCTGACTTCAAATTCCAGTCTTTAGCCCAGGCCTGCGCAACCTGCAGTCCACCAAAGGCTTTCTGGTGACCCACGAAAAATGTAGAGAATATTTTCATGGGCCACTTGAAATTCTTTGGTGGGCCACAGGTTGTGCAGGCCTTCTTCAGTCACTATACTACCTACCTGCCTGGCTAACCCCCTTACTTGATAGATGAGGAGAGATTAGGTTTAGATTTAGAGCTGGAAGAGAAAATTGAGGTCCATGGAAGTTGCATGAGGTCACACAGGTAGATGAAGAAAATAAAATCTAGAAAAGAGAAGTCTCTTCTTAGGCTAATAAAAGTAGCTGGGGCTAGAATGAAGCTTTCCTAACTTCTAGTTCAGTTATCATTTCCACTAAAAGACACTGCACTTCATGGGTTTCCATTTTCCTCCTTAACTTTATTCTGATGTAGTAGCTAGAGAGATGGTCTCAGAGTCAGGAAGACCTTGTTTCAAAAAATGTTTTTCCTATTAATATTGTTTGGTAGTTGGGCCCTTTATCAGTGTTAGACACACCCCTGGGGAACAACGGAACATTTGCCCAGTGGTCTGTTTAGTAACTTGAGCTTTTTCCAAGTACTTTAACAGTGAGGGTAATGGAGCTAGAAATGCTGCCTAGCAACTTGGCAACATGAGAGTATGGCCTGCCTCTTTTGTCTGATCTACCTGAGTTCCAAGAGAGCATGACTTCTGACTTGTTGGAAAGATACAGTGGGCTGAGGCATGGAACCAGTATATCCAATCTAAATGAACCTTACACAAGCAGGTTAGAATCACACTGAATTCCTTTAATAGGTGAATCTGGACCATTATAAATAAAACTCTTGTTAGCTTTTTTTTTTTAAGTGTCATTTGAAATTTGACATTGAAGCTCTCTTGGAATTTCTACTTTGTGTAAAACAAAAGCGTAATACATTATTCAACTTGTGGTATTATACGTAGGATGAAATTGTATTAACCCTGTGTATTAAAACAGATACAGTATTGGGATCATGGGAGCCTGGATTTAGAGCTGGAAGAGACCATAGAGTTTATCTTCATCCTCGTTTTTCAAATGAAGAAACCAAAGCCTGGAAAGTTGAAACAACTTACTCAAGGTCACACAGGCAATAAGGGACAGCAAAGATATGAACCCAAGTATACTAGTTCCAAATCCATTTCTCTTTCTACTGTACCATAAAATAATTACAAAGTGAAATAGTCAGCATTAGCTATGAACATCATTCATAATCTTTCTGAGAAAGAGCTATTAAGATACTACCTCCAAAAGTATTATCTTTCATGTTTTATGCATATCCCTTCCTGTTTTACAGACTGAATTCTAAAATCTGGCAAAGTATTTATCTTCTCTCTCATTTTCTCCTTGCATAAAATCACCTTTAACCTATGGGAAAATAACTGATAAGCCCAACTCTCCCTTAAACTTTGGTGTCTTATCTCCAAGCTGAGTTACCCAGCTAGCTGGGTCCCCATTCAGGCAGCTTGGTCTACTCATGTGTTCGGCCTTCATTTTCGAAGAAGACCATGACATCAAGTCTCCCATTGCATCCTGGGCCATCTTCAGTCATCCTAATGAATAACTGGTCACTGGATCCTGATGGCTCAGGAGGAGAAAGTGAGGTTGGTAACCTTGCACAGCCCTCCCTCACTCAAAACAAAGTCAAGTGCAAGTCATATCATCATTTCTCTGATGTCATGGTCTTCTTCGAAAACAAAGGATGAACACAACAACAACCTTATCTCCAAGCAGCCTACTGGACTTTACTGTCAGAGTTTCCCTCTATGACCTCAAGATTGAGGTAGGTAGGGGTAGTTGGGTGGTGCAGTGGATTGAACACCAGCCCTTGAAGTCAGGAAGGCTTGAGTTTAAATATGACCTTAGACACTTACTAGCTGTGTGACCCTGGGCAAGTCACTTAACCCTGATTGCCCCCCCGCAAAAAAAGACTGAGGTAGCTAAAATGAATTGGCTTCCCCTGCTGATCTCTCAGCTGCTATCAATAGTATGTATATTAGTAGAGACTTGGTTATAGAAGGAATCAGGTCTTGGAGTCAGGAAGTTCTGGGTTTATGTCTTGCTGCTAATCAAATGAGATAATATTTATAAAGATCTTTACACAGTACCTGATCCATAGTAGTCATTTAACAAATGCTTATTCTCTTCTCTCCCCTTTGATGCAAAAGCTAGACATCAATGCAACACTGAAGTTGTCCACTTGATATCCCTCATTCTCAACATGACTTGCCTACCTCCTTTCCAATCATAAGTTTCCTTGATGATTTACACCGCTCCTTGCACATAAGTCATAATTGGAAATAAGATGAAAATTACTTTTTAACTACCATACATATCATTATGACCCTTTAGATTACTGCAACTTCAGTTTTTGAGAGATTATAGAATTCTAACATTCTCAACAGCATAACATCGTTGGTGAAAATTTATTTTAGGGAGTGGTCCTTGAGTGGCAAGGCTTCTACTTTATTAGCCAGAAAATCTAATGTGGTGGCAAACTGCCCTAATCTAAAATTCTAGTGTGTCACTAGAATATAGGAATGTGTGAATAAGGGAAGATATTACACTGCAGTGAGCTACTCTGAACAATATTAAAAACTAAACCAAAACTATGGCAAAATGAAGTCCATTCCATTTTCAAATTGGTTCAACTCCAATTCTTATTTTAATCATTTCAATTGAGAAGTAGTAAAGAAATTGTATATATTTTGATGATTAGATGATTTTTCTATGAAGTATATTTTAAAATGTCCAATATAAGTAAAATAAAGCATCTTTTCAAATATTATATGGTTGCAAGATTTGACCTTATACCAGTTCAAGTCATAACCATGTAGTACTTCTTAATTAGTAGGTATAGCCAAAAAAAATCAGTCTATAATAAACTTCTGGTTATTAGCCTTTTCAAACTTAAATGGGCTATTTTTTAGATCATATTCAACAAATCCACACTCTAAGCCTTTTAAACTTCAAAGGACCTCAAATGCATTAGATTGACAAAGATGACAAAAAAGAGAAAATGACAGATATTGGAGGGGCTATAGAAAAAGAATAACATTGCTTCCGTATTGATGGAGGTATGAGTTGGTCTAGCCATTCTGGAAAACTATTGAAAATTTGCCCCTCAAATCACTAAACTGTACATTTCCTTTTATCCAGCAATGCCGTTACTCGTTCTGTATTCCAAAGAGATGAAAGAAAAAGGCAAAGGACCTGTATATGCAAAAATATTTTTGGCAGCTCTTTTTTGTAGAGAAAAAGAACAGGAAACTCAGGGAGTGCCCATCAGTTGGGGGATGGTCAAAGAACATGTAGTAAATGAATGCAGTGGAATATTATTGTGCTGTAAGAAATGATGAAGAATATGGTTGCAGAGAAACCTGGGAAGACTCTAGTGAACTGATGTAGGACAAATTTGGACCATAACAACCCTGTAAAATGACGTTGAGAGACTTAAGAATTCTGACCAGTTGCAGTGACCCATCACAATACCAGATGATCAAGCACACCACTCACCTCCTGACAAAAAGGTGATGAACTCAAGGTTTAGAATGAAACATAAAGTTTTGAATTTGACCTATGTGGAAATTGGTTTTGTGTGATTATTCTTGTTTGCTGTAAGTTATAATATGTGTGTTCTTTCTCTTTTTTCCCCCTAAGGAGGAGGTAGAAGAGAAAGTAAATCCTTGCTCATTAAAAAAAATATATGAAAGATTTGTTAAACTTCAAAAGACCTCTTAGAGCTTGTATGCCTGTAGGCGTGCCCTTCACAAACCTAGGCTCACCTCCATACCAGTTACTGGTATAGGATTTAGGAGAGATGTTTTGTCCTTTCAGTCATGTCCAACTCTTTGTGATGCCATTTTGGAGTTTTCTTGGCAAAGATACTAGAGCGCTTTTGCCACTTCCTTCTCTTGCTCATTCTACAGGAATCTGAGGCAAACAGGGTTAAATGACTTGCCCAGGGTCACACAGCTAATAAGTGTCTGAGGTTGGGTTTTAACTCATGAGGATAAATCTTTTTGGTTCCAAGCCCTGTGCTCTACCCATTATGCCACCTAGCTGCCCTTAGGGGAGATAGTCAAAATTTCTGGATTTTTTGGACTGGACCTATAATTTCATTGGAGTAGGGAAATTCTAGTGAGTAAACTCCATCTACTAATGCAGGTCAGTAATTACTCCACAAGGTGTTTTGGGCTAAGAGAGGTACGCAAGGCATTGAGAGGCTGAGAGAGACCTGTCTAAGGTCACAGCACAGTCCACCTTTCTGTCTACAACGCCACACCAGAATCACAAACAAAATTGTTTGGGTTCTTGTTTTTGTATTTCAATAGTTGGAACCTAGACAAATGGTTGGAAACTGGACTTCCTTTATTCCGTATAATCCTCAAAGGCTGGAGTTATCAAACACCTATTCTGTCATCTATCTGGTAGTACAACATTGTTCCTTAGTGGACAAATATTTTCAGTAGCTTTGCCCACTACAATAAATTTTACTTTATTGGGAGAGGGCGTGAGATTCTGTAAATGTAAGGATCATCTTGCTGAACAAAGCCTAAACCATGGAATTTTCCATTATTTTTATCTATCATATTTGAAATCTGCAAGCACCCCTATCTTTTATTACTTTTCACTGAATAAACTACACTGTTCGGTAAGGTTAACAAAAGACTCAGAGCATGACTGGGGAGTGGATGGAGTGGCTTAAAGGTCTCCTCTTTTGCTCTGTGTTAAACTGAGGCTTCTTGGTCTAAGGCTGAGTGAGGAGGAATCCTCCTACTTGCTGAACAAGTAGCTAAGCCACAGCAGACACGTTCCGAGAACACTGCTATTTGCAACATGCTTGCAGACAGAGGCAGGTGACATTGCGTGTGTGCCCAGCATCCCTGGAAGCGTGTGTACAGATGTTCTCTGCCTCTGTTTCTTTTTGCTGTTTTAAAATCTCTGGATCCAACACCTACCCGGTCTTACAGCCACTCTCACTTTATTTTTAAAGGAAAAAAGAAAAAGACAGACTGAAATAGAAGGGAAGAGGCAGCAACTTGAAGAACAGATCCTTCAGCTGCAGCATTCCAAGGTAAGAGTCTGACGCCAGGAAGCAAAAGCTGGCGAAATCTATTCGTTATTAGACATGCAGATCACAGATTCAAAAAGCCAGGCAGAGCCTTCCCTGACATGAAGGGGATTTCAGGGACAGGGCTGGGGCGAGTTAATTATAAAACACCACTTGGCTTTTTCTTGGGTGTCTCTCAAATGCAGTGAGTGCATTGTTAGAGGAACATTTGGATCTCAGCAAGGATGAAGGGATGACACTGTGCATGTGGATAGGGCGGGGGAGGATTTCTAATTTGGTTTTATGCATGCATATGAAGTACAATTGTTAAATAGCAATATTAGATACGAATACTACATGTTGGGAACACGTAGTCCCAATGAGACACCATCCATATGTTTATGCTTTCAATGTATGTGTGTGTGTGGGTTTGTTGAAATATACCTACAAATACATTTAGCATACTGTTTTGTTTTAAAGAGACACATTAAAATAAATAACTTCTTGGTATCATTAAAGGAAAGGTTCACAATAATTGATAAAGAGATTACTTCTGGTCATTTCGTCTTAATGCCATTTATTTGTTTCTAAATTAAGTGTGATCATTTTATATGGTAAAATGTAGCTCAACAGAGGTGGGATTGGTGGTGTGTTACAAATTTCACTGGTGCCCAAAATATGTCTTTCTCTCTCTTGCATCATTCAGCCAAAAAAAGGGGTTGAGGGTGGGGAGAGGCACAATACATTTTTCTAACGTAATACATTGAAGCACTGTAATTGATTACAGTCTAGGCTAAAGGTCTGCCACTGTCCCCTAGAACCTGCTGGTGATAGAATGTTACCTTCTGCATTATCAGAGAATAAAGCAACTGCATTCCTGTGGAGCAGCACGAATTGCCATTTCACTGAGATTGCAATTGGTTCTTTAGCAAAATGTTTCTACTGTTACTGCCAAGTTATTGCCATGTCAAATATGCAAAATGGCATCATCTGTAATGGACCATCTCTTATTTATCTATTTCCCACAGTGCCCCTAGAACACTGCATTGTAAGTAGGAGACAATTAATAAAAAAATTAACGTTAAATTTTATTGAGTAAGCGTTGTTGGATGTGATAGTGACAGAGGAGTTAGTATTGATTTTCAAGATACTTCTCTGTGTGTACATTGAACAGGATTGTGCCTCTTTTCCTCCCTTTTTTATCTGCCCTTAAAACAAGGTTGTGCTCAATTTCCCATACTGAGATTTTTGACAAGCTAATTACTGATTTGAGAAGTTATATGTAAATGTTTCTGTCTAGCGTGGTTATTCACTCCTATGCATTGTTAAAAACTGTGTGAGAGATTTTTTTTAAAAAATACACAAAGAAGATATGATAAATGGAGAATAATGTATGCCAGTCGAGTGGATAGAGCACCAGGCCTGGGGTCAGGAAGACTCATGAGTTCAAATCCAGTCTCAGACACTTACTAGCTGGGTGACCCTGGGCAAGTCATTCCACCCTGTTTGCCTCAGTTTCCTCATCTACAAAATGAGCTGGAGACGGAAATGGCAAACCACTCCAGTATCTTTGCCAAGAAAACACAAAAAGGGGTTAGAAACAGTCACATAACTGAAATCTACTCTGGAAGAACTTCCTTTTAGCAAGCCATGCTTTTGCAGATCTTTTGAGGAAGTTACTGTGCTTTAGAATTACAAAGCCTCAGATTAGTAAGAACTCAAAGATCCAACATCCACTCTTAACATCAGAAAAACGATCATCCAACTAACTTTCAGTGAAGGAGAACCTGCCAAGTCCCAAGTCAGATATTTCACTTTTGTACAGCTGAAATTGTTAGGAAGTTTTTCCTTATTTTCAGTCAAAATTTGCCTCTTGTCAACTTTCACTCACAGCCTCCATTTTCTGCATAAAAACAGAGATTGTATCTGCCCCTTTCCATTGAGTGTTCTCTACGCTAAATATCCAAAGTTCCGTTAACCTAGCCTTACATAGTGTAGTTTTATATCCCTTCCTCTGAACTCATTGGATGTTCTCAACCTCCCTTCTAATTAGCCCAAATGTAATCTGAATAGAGTGGCAGTATCACTTTCCTCACTCTGGACATTAATATAACCTAAAATTTCAGGAGTTTCTTTGACTTCCAGGTCCCACTGTTGGCTCATATTGCAACTCACTAAACTCTTATGTATTTTTCACATGTGCTATTGATTAGCCATGCCTCTGTCATCTTCGGCTTATGTAGTTGACTAAAAAAATACATTTCTATTGATGTCTTCTGTTTTTACTTCAGCATAGTTAACCCCTGTATTCTTCCCCACAAAGAATCATTTCCTAATACAAAAAGTATTTTGTACAATTGATTTTTAACCCAAATGTAGACTTTACACTTATTCCTGTAAAATGTCATCTTTCTAGATTTGATCTGTTGTGTGAAACTGTCAAAATCTCTATTCTGGTGTTCAGTATTCAGTTCTCTTTTCTAGCTTCTTATCATCTGAAAACTGGATGAATTTTCCATCTATACCCCCATCCAAGTCATTGCTAAACATGTTGACCAGAACAAGATCAAAGACAGATCCCTTGGAGTGGATACTCCATTCTAAATCTGCCTCCTGGGTGATATCAATCCATTAATCACTGGTTAAAGTTCAGCCATTCAACTCAAATCTGCCTACTGTATTAGGGGCAGCTAGGTGGTGCAGTGGATAGAGCACCAGTGCAGAAGTCAGGAGAACCTGAGTTCAAATCTCACCTCAGACACTTGACACTCACTAGCTGTGTGACCTTGGGAAAGTCATTTAACCCCAATTGCCTCATCCTGGGTCATCTCCAGTTATCCTGATGAATATCTGGTCCCTGGATTCAGATAGTTCTGGAGGAGAAGTAAGGCTGGTGACCTGCACAGCCCTCCCTCTCTCAAAACAAAGTCCAGTGCAAGTCATGTCATTATTTCTGATGGCATGGTCTTCTTTGGCAACAAAGGATGAACACACTCACACCATATTAACATAAAGCCCTTGCTGCTCCATCATATCTACGAGGATATAAAGAAAGACCTTGTCAAATACCTTGATTAAAACTAGATGTGCTATTTCTATACATTTCCTTCAATTTACCAGACTTGTACCTGTCCAAAAAAATAAATGAGGTTAATGAGGGACTGATCATAAAACCACCCTTTAATAATAAGTTCTCAAATGTTGTCAGGAATTTCCTTCAAGCTCACAAATGTTGGAGGCAGCATAAAGAAATAAAGAGATTGCTTTAGGATCTAGAAGACCTGGTCTTGCTTCAGATATATTATGGCTGAGTGACCCTAACTAAATCATTAACCCTTCAGTGCTCCAGCAATTCTTCAAGATTGTAGATGCATATCTACATTGGTAGAAGGAATTTTCTCCCACAGAAATTCCTTCTACTAATGAAATCACAGGTGGTGCAATGGATAGGTTACCAAACCTAGAGTCAGGAAGACTCCTCTTTGCAAGTTCAAATCCAGTCTCAGACACTTACCAGCTGTGTGACTCTGGGCAAGTCACTTCACCCTGTTTGCCTCAGTTTCCTCATCTGTAAAATGAGCTGGAGAAGGAAATGCAAACTCCTAGTATCTTTGCCAAGAAAATCTAAAAGAGTTGAATGCAACTGAAAAATGACTCAACAATGAAATCACAGCTACATTCTCCTGTTCCTACTGCTTTTAAGCCCATAGTTTTAAGAATCTACTTTCTTAGAACTATGGAACTGGAACTCAGAATGAAGCAGACTATTTTCTCTTGTGTTTTGTTTTGTTTTGGTTTTTCTCATGATTTCTCCCATTCATTTTAATTCTTCTATGCAACATGACTAATGTGAAAATGTTTCACTCCTTCCTCCCCAAGACAGCACGCAATCTTAAGGAGTGAGGAAGGGGGAGAAAATTTAAAACTTATGGAAGTGATTGTTGAAAACTGAAAACAAATAAATTAATTAAATTTTTTAAAAAAGAATCTACTTTCTTCTTGTTTTGAAACTCAAGACATTTACCTATAGTGGGTACAACATATGCACAGCTCCCATTCTCTAGAATTTTAAAAAATATAACAAAGACTGGAATTACACCTAAACACACTTAGCAAGGGAAAAGTGAGCTGGCCAAGGTCACATAGCTTGCTAGTCAGATCCAGGTCTTAAACTTTGACCCATATGTTTCAATTTTTCTTCTTTGTAAGAGAGCAAAAGTATAAAGGAACTCAAAGAAATTCAAGAATTTTACTTGAAAAAAATGCAGATGTCCTTTTTCCCCTCCTGTGCTGAGAAAGAATGAGAGGAACAGGATTAGCTTCTAGATACAGAGACGCCATGGTTTTATACCGTGGTACCCTTGTAATTCCTGGTTTGTTGGGAAAATTGGATTGAACACAGGAAAAAGAAGATTCCAGCATACTTTGTTATCCTTGTTATCATTTGGTGTGTTTCTAGAACGCTTCCTGACAATACCAAACATTTTGTTGACCCTTTAAACAACAGTGGCACATCATGCCATTGTCTACATAGAACAGTTCACACGTAGTAGTTCTTTTCTTTTCCCATCTTGAATTGTAAGAATAATTTGAACTATTTCCTACCAAAAATTACATTTTCTCTACCTTTATTGAAGTTCAGCTGGACTTTTCAGCTACTGCATACAGTTTTTCTTGCCCTTTTCCCTTGATGGTTTTATATTTTACTACTTGGAAGAGCTTAGTGTCATCTACTTATGTGAAAAGAATGCTTTGCATTCCTTATTCTGGTTGAACTTAGCAAAATATTTTAAATAAGACCGGTCTTAGCAGGGAAGAGGGAATTCATTGTTATTAGTGAACTCCAAAGAAATGGAGATAGAGAGAAAGACCAATTTACCCTCTCCTTTCAATGTAATCAATCAAGAAACACTTATTAAGTACCTACTGTGTACCAGATGCTATACTAAGGGGAAGGGGGTGGCTATGAAAAGAGGCAAAAGATGGTTCTTACCCTCAAGGCAGGGCAGTTAGATGATGCAGTGGATAGAGTGCTAAGCCTAGGGTCAAGAAGACTGATCTTCCTGAGTTCAAATATGGCCTCAGATACTTACTAGATATGTGATCGTGTCCAAGTCACCTCTCTTTGCCTCATTTTTCTCATCTGTAAAATGAGCTGGAGAAGGAAATGGTGAACCACTCCACAACCCAAATGGGGTGATGAAGAGCCAGACACAAATGAAAGAACTAAACAATCAGCCCTCAAGGAGGTTACAGTCTAGCATGGGGAGACAACAGGCAAACAAATGTATACAAAGCAAGCTACATACAGGATAAACAGGAAATAATTAAAAGAGGGAAAGCTCTGGAATTAAGAGGGGTTAGGGTGGGATTTTAGTTGGGACTTAAAGGAAGCCAGGGAGGTCAGTTGTCAGAGCAGAGGAGGGAGAGCTTCCCATGGCTAATCCAGTTTTCCAAACACAAAAAGAAATTATTAACCCAAATCCTCTGTCAGCTTTGACTCCACTTTCAAGACTGTTTTCCAAGGAAATAGGACTTAGGACAATAGGTACTCAATGGATACTTATTCTTTTCTCTTTTCCCCTTCTCAAATTATTCTTTTGACTTTTGCCTGATTTATTATTTGCCCAGGATCTTCCTTATTTTGTGTTTCCCTAGTCATCTCACTTTTAAAGCCTTATCTCTCTTTTTTAAAGATACTGACATAGTTTGGGGTGCTGGGAACCCCAAAATGTCAGGGAATAAGGCAGAGTTGCATGTAACAAATTCACACACTCAAACAGTGGCAAAGTTTATTGTAGGGTTGCCAATGAACCTGCAAATTCATGAGAATGGGGCTAATGCTTATATAGAGAAGGAAAGGACCTGGGTGGGATTAAGGAGCTACAGTGAAAGGAATGTCTAGTAAGCTAATTGTGTGATCTAGGTGGGCTGGTGCCTTGGGCAGAGGAGCCAGCGATCTGGGCTACTGAAATGTATGGGGAAGTTCAAGGACTTAAAAAATGTGGCCCAGTTCCTATCACCCCTTCAGTACTTTTCCCTCTTTTGTTTTTTGACCAGCTAATCAAGCTCAATTTTAGTCTGAGAATTGGATATTTGTATGTTTGCTTGAATGTTGCATATGTCATACATGGTTTTGTGGAAAGAGCACAAATCCCAGCTTTGCTGCTTCCTTTGTGACTTTGGGCAAGTCTTTGCTTCTTTGAGTTTTCTTATCTATCAATGGTGTTGGGGTTTGATTAGAGTGCCACCAGAATTCCTTCTGTCTCCAAATTTAAAACTTCTAGGATGCTGGCTGCTAAAGTCAGTAAGCCTTGTATGCTGTTAGCCTCACCAGGAGTGGAGACAGCAAAGTGGCCAGCTGTACAGGTGCAATGTAAGGTGAACATGCATTCTAATCCGTTCTTGCAATGATTACTTACAACTATTTCAGCCTTCATTTAGACCACACCTGCATCTGCGTAATAACAGGCTAGAAATATGCCTTGAAAGCTCACTGGTTTTTCATCCCCCACATTAACTAGGACATGTTAAATGTCAGAATACCTTGCTGTAATACAGGAGTATTTTCAGTCATGTTCTTGACTCCATTGAGATTTTCAGAGATAAAAAAGAAACTTTAAGAGTATCATTTGAAAAAAGTACCAGAGAGGAAGATACTTTCCACAATTCCTTTGCTGAAGGGTATGTGTTGGAGGATCAAGGAAGGGTCCTGTGGGTGTGGAACATAACATATATTCTCAGATTTCTTCATTGTAGTGATCTTCTCTTCCTCTTTTACTTTTTTCTTTTAAAAAAATACTTTGTTATATGGGATAGCTCTCTTACTGCAGGAGGAGGATACATGGGGAAATTTAGCTGATGCTAAAAACAAAATGGATTTTGGGAAAAAGAGCATCCATGCTACATCTTTAGTAGCAGACAGTATAATGGGGGTCATTTTCATGTTCTCCATCCTTTTCCCACATGAACTGGATCCCCTGTTATCTTTCCAAAGCTTTTTTGTTCCCCATTGGCATCAGATTATGACTTTTGTTTAAAGACATGTAATAAAAAATTTGTTCTTTAAAAAAAAAAAAGGACATCTAGGTATCATTTACAACCCTTTTAGAAGGATTGTTTTCCTTTGGCTATAACAGAATTTGGGGGAGATAACTGACAATTGTCCAACATTCAGTAGAAGTAGAACCCCTTATTATTACATCCTATTTTCTTTGTCCAAGTCCGGGAGGATCGGAATCATGCCTTGCTGCTCAACCCTTCAGCCAGACTCAGCTCCCCCTCCCAGTTCCTGCAAGTTGTCTTTAAATCTCATTCTTGGTTAAATATATATTTTAATTAGATTTGCTAAAAGTCTGGTAAAGCCTCAAGCGTTAACAACTCTTAGCAAAGGATGTGACATTCTAAACTCTTACCATCTTCAACTACCAAAGAAAACCCTACTTCTTAAACTAGAGTCCTTCTCTATTCTCTTCAATCTGAAAACTGCAAAAGAAAAAAAATAACCAGGGATTTCATTTGTTTAATAAAATCTCCCATCTCCACATCCTGTTAGGAGTAAGGAATTAAAATACGTAATCACTCGGTTTAACTCCTTAATAGGTACTATAATGCAGAGGCTTCAAACAAACAACGCTCCCCTGTGAGTTTGAATTAGATTAAAATGTAATCTGGATATGTTTAATATATTTTAAATAAAAATATGATAAAACATGAGGTAGTGTTAAAATGTGGTTTTTCTAAGTCTTTATGTTTGTCTACAGATGGTTTTCCCTGGGAATGATGTTGTTGTGTGCAGTTGTTCCTCTGTTTTTGAGGAGGGCTTACAATATTAGCAGAGTTATGTCTTGACTTGCAAGTGAATTGGATTTAAGTGAGGCAGAGCTGGGCAAAGTCATCAGCTTCACTCTCTCTTCAGAGTCATCTGAGTCCAGTGGCAAGACAGGATGACTGACAATGGCCCAGGATGCAGTGGGAGACCTTGGCCTTTTTAGGCTAATGTCTTTCCCAAGTCTCAGTTTTTTAAGGCTACACCCATTCAGTAAAGGTTAGGTAAGAATTGAGGTAAAAAATGACCTACTTTGCCTTCACAAAATAATTTTTCAGGGAGGGGAAGACCCTCAAAAGTTTTTGGCCAGAACAGAAACAATTGCTATTTACACTCACCCTGAGCCATCAAACCCCAAACAATGAGCAAGTGAGGCTTGGGCTGGGATCTATTATTGGCCGGTCAGTGAGAGCCAGAGTGATTGGGTTAAAGGCATAGTCAGGTACCTCCATTTGAATCCCTATGGACTTCATCACAAAGTCTAGTTTTTCAGAGCTATATTTCAAAAAATCATAAATGAAAACGCCATGAAACAAAAGAGTTAATTGTCCCAATTTTTAAAAAGGAGAGAATAAATAAGTGGGCCCTCCAAACCCCAAGATACCTTGTGAAGTATAAATGATCAAAGTTTATATTCCTTTAGATAGAGCATCCACATGTAACAGTATGACTCTCCTTGTGGACAGAAGAGAAGGAGGAGAATGAGAAGGAGGAGGAAATAGCAGCATTGTCCAACAAGAACTGGCCTGTTGGGTCTGCCTGTGGGGCAACTACTGCTCCTCACGGATTCTTGTTCTCCCTTCTTTGTGAGAGAGGAGGGATGATATCAGAAGGGTGTTGTCTTGATTTGCATTGGATTTAAGTGCCAAGTTATCAGCTCTGTTCTGTCCTCCAGAGTCACCTCTAGGTCAGGAGAAGCAACTGGGAAGGATTGATTGTACTAGACACCATTAACTGCACACTTTAAGCTGCTTTCTTCTCTGTTGGCCAGTGCCTCCCAGTTAGTTCAGTCCACCTCACTTATGGGTCTCTGTAGGTTTTTGACCTGGGGAGTCTCCCAGTCCAACTCTGAAAGCTTGGAAATGGGAAGAGATGCTCCTCATTGCTTCTGTTTCTTTATGTATTAGCTCTCAGAGCTCTCCCCATATAGTTGTGGCTGAATCACGTATAGGTTCCCTAGGAAGTAATTTTCAGTATCCATGTACTCTTTGGACCAAATCCTTTTGGAACATGTAGTCTACACAGAGAATATTTATCCAGACATTGGATAAGAGCCTTCTGAGGGAAATTGGTCTGTTACAAAAGGCAAACAATATTTTCTATAGTTTAGACATTTCTTCCCTATACGTAAAAAGAAAAAAAAGAGATCCAATTCTATCACTTCATGTAGAACTTTTCGTGAGGAAAACCAAGTCTGTGATCATTGGTTTTCAAAAATTTAGACCAGTGGTGTCAAATACAAAAAGAAACGGATCTGTGCTATACTGTATTTTTATTTATTTTGTTAAACACTTCCCAAATACTTTTTTATTCTGGTTTGGGTTTCATACAGGAGTTTTGTAGGCCACTTGTGGCCTGTCTGCCTCAAATTCAACACCTCTGGTGAGACATGAGGTGACTCACAAGAATTTGTAGTGGTGATGGTTCCTTTGCACAGAAGAATCGATAGTCTATTAAACAGCTCATAATTTCTCAATATTTTAGGCTTATAGACTGCTATCCTTTAAGCCAGATAATACAAATACCACTGGACAGCTAGATGGTGTAGTTGATAGAGAACCAGAGTCAGGAAGACTCATTCATCTTCCTGAGTTCAAATCTGACCTCAGACACTTACTAGGTACGTGACCCTCGGCAAGTTACCTCACTCAGTTTCTTCATCTGTAAAATGAGCTGGAGAAGGAAATGGCAAACCACTCCACTGTCTTTGCCAAGAAAATTCCAAATGGAATCACAAAGAACCAGACATGACTAAACATCAACAGACGCCATTTGTGCCTCTTTCACAGCTAAATGATCTGAGGCTTAGGAATGACTTGCTTAAGGGTCATATAACACGTAAACAGAGGGCTGGAATTTGAAATCAGGTCTTTTCATTCCAATTCTTGTACTCTTCCCCGTGTACCACACTACATTATAGTGAACTCAACTCTCTGTACCATAACTCAAATACGGAAATTCTACTTTTTACTTTAGTTGTGTCAAAACCATCAACTTTTCACCAGAACAACTAAACTCTCTTAGTAAAAAGAAACAAACATAAATAACAGAGCACTGAAATTAGGTTGTAATATTATGAGACCATCTTTCTCTTTCTTAAATATTTTGTAGAAATCTTACTAGTTTTCATTATCAGGTTATCATGAACAATTGAAATTAAACAACCTGTTGGCCATGAAGATAGATGGGGTACAATTTTTGGTGTCTTGATAATTTTGTCCTGCTTTGATTCACTTAATTTGCCAAATTTGGTCGTACAGTGAACGGACTGGCAGATTAGACTAGTCTCACTTTGTATTTGGCCAATCATAAATTTCTTTAGCACCAAATTGAGAGAAACTATTAAGAATGACATGAAATATTAATCCATTAGTTCCTGCAACCTCAGCAATCTGAGAACTGCAAGGAACATAACCCAACTGACTCCTTAATTTCCCTTTTCTAGAGCTTCATCTATATTTACTGTCCTAGTAACAGTTCAAAGTGAGGATGCTAGAAAATTATACATGTTGGAATGACAACTACTTTTAAAGAGACTACCTATCAATTTCAGCTAAACTAATTGGAAATTTGTGATAATACCGCCAGGGACTAAAGTTTATGAAAAAAGAAATCTTTCTTAAGCAAGTGTTACTACCATGATAAGAGGGGAAATGTGTGAATTTTTTAAAAGTTTACATTGTATCCCTATGCATGTCACTCAACCTTTCTGTGCATGAGTTTCCTCATCTATAAAGGCAGATAATAACGGTACCTTCCTCTCAGGGTTGTTGTAAAGACAAAATGAGATATTTCCTGTAAAATGTTTTGCAAACTTTAAAGCACTATATAAATGTTAGTTATTATTATGACTTTGTGCAGAGCGCTGTCCTAGGTACTAAGGAATAAATGAAACTGTCACAATCCCTACCTTCAAGGAATGTACATTCTACTAAGTGAGATAAAACATGTATTTTTTCTTGTTGCTCAGTCATTTCAGTTGTGTCTGATTCTGTAACCCCATTTCAGTTTTATTGACAAAGATACTGAAGTGGTTTGCCATTTTTTTCTCCATTAAAACATGTACACAGATAAATATAACAGCCAGGTTTGATGGCACATGCCTGTCATCCTTGCTGCAGAAGAGACTGTGGCTAGTGGATCACTGGAGTTGAGGAGTTCCGAGCTGCAGTATGGCTAACACTGATCAGTGTGTACTTTGTCACCAACAGGGTGAACCCCAGGGAACAGAGGGTTCTCAGCTTGCCTAAGGAAAGGTGAATTGGCCCATGCCAGGTTCCATGCTAACTGGTATCACAGTCATGCCAGTGAGTGGCCCTTGGGCAAAAATGAAATGGTTTCTTCCCTCAAGGAGTTTCTGTTCTACAAGAGTTTGAGCTATAGAGTGTATGTGTGTGTGGGAAGGGGTGGGGGATAATATGAAAAAGAAACTAGAAACATAGATGGGAGCTTAACTCTGGGGGCCTTAAATCACAGATATAGGCATTTGTGTTTTAACCTAGAGAGAATAACGCATCATTGAAAGTTCAAGTCAACAATTTTCATTTCTTTTTACACACAGAAATGCCTTAGCTACATTGTGGGTTTAGTTCTCCACCACTGTAATAAAACAAGTCACACGAATCTTTTGGTTTCCCAGGGTATATAAAAGTTATGTTTACATTATAATGTAGTATATTAAGTATGCAGTAGTACTATGTCTAAAAGATGTACATACTTTGAGTAAAAATACTTTATTGTTAAAAATCCTAACCATTATGAGTTTTCAGTGAATCATAATCCTCTTGTTCGGTGGAAGATCTTGCCTCAGTGTTGATGGCTGCTGATTGATCAGAGTGGTGGTTGCTAAAGGTTGGGATGGCAATTTCTTAAAATAAGACAGTGATGAAGCTTTCCACATCAATTGACTTTTCCTTTCATCTGAACACTTCGAGGTCATTGTAGGGTTATTACTTGGCCTAATTTCACTACTATTGTGTTTCAGGATAGATAGGCTGGAGGAGAGGGAGAGAGACAAGAATAGCGGGTAGGTAGAGCAGTCAGAAGACATATAATATTTTTTGAATAAGTTAGCCATGGAGCAAGGTTCAAGGTGCCCCAAAACAAATACAATATAGTAAGAAAAGCCACTGATCAAAGATCACCATAACAGATATAATAATAATGAAAATGTTTGAAACATTGTGAGGATCACCAAAATGCTTTGCAGAGATGCAATGTGAGCACATACTGTGAAAAAGATGATGCTGATAGACTTGCTTGATGCAGGGTGGCCATAAACCTTTTCTTTAAAAAAAAGAAATATAGGCAGACTTCAGAGAGGCAAGATGGCAGAGTAATAAGTAAGTCACTCTCACCCTCCTGTACTGACCTCTGAAAGCCCAGAAAATATCCTGGAACAGTTGAGACAGCAGAAAGATGGGATATAACAGTCTTTTGCCCAACTGTGTGCCCATAAATTTGACGATCTTCATGAAGTGGATGAATATTTACAAAAATATAAATTACCCAGATTAACAGAAGAAGAAACAAAATATTTAAATAATCCCATTTCAAAAAAAGAAATTGGATAAGCCATCAATGATCTCCCTTAATAAAAGTCCCCAGGGCCAGATGGATTTATAAATGAATTTTATCAAACATTTGAAGAACAATTAATGCCAACAGTATATAAGCTATTTGAGAAAATAGACAAAGGACTCCTGCCGAATTCTTTTTATGATGCAAATATGGTGCTTAAACCAGGAAGAGTCAAAACAGAGAAAATTATAGACCAAGTTCTTCGATGAATATAGATGCAAAAATTTTAAATAAAATATTAGCAAAGAGATTACAGCCACTTATCTCAAGGATGCTACACTATGACAAGGCAGGATTTATCCTAGGAATGCAGGGATAGTTCAGTGTTAAGAAAACCATCAGTATAATTGACCATATGAACAACAAATTAATAGAAATTATATGATTATATCAAAAGATTCAGAAAAGCATTTGACAAAATAAAACACACATTCCTATTAAAAACACTAGAGATCATAGGAATAAATGGAATCATCCTTAAAATGATAAGTAGCATTTACCTAAAATCATCAGCAAACATTATATGTAGTGGAGACAAGGTAGAAGCATTTTCAGTAAGTTCAGGGTGAAACAAGGATGTCCATTATCACCATCGTTATACAATATTGTAACAGAAATGGTAGTGTAAGTAATAGAAGAAAAAGAAATTGAAGGAATTAGAATGAGCAAAGGAGAAACAAAGCTGTCATTCTTTGCAGATGATATAATGGTATACTTAGAGAATTCTAGAGAATCAAGTAAAAGATTACATGAAATAATAAACAACTTTAGCAAAGTTGCATGATACAAAGTAAACCCACATAAATCATCAGTATTTCTATATATAACTATATATATATAACTATATATAGTTATATATATATATATAGTTATATATAGCTATACTATATATAACTACTATATATAGCTATACTATATATAACTACTATAGGAAGAGACAGAGAAATTCCATTTAAAGTTACTATAGAATTACAAAATATTTGGGACTCTACCTGCCAAAACAAACCCAGGAACTATGTGACTACAATTGCAAAACACTTTTCACACAAATAAGGTCAAGTCTAAATACTTGGAAAAATATCAATTGTTCATGGGTAGGCTGAGCTACTACAATAAAAATGACAATTCAACCTAAATTAATTTACTTATTCAGTGCCATACCAAACTACCAAAAAATTATTTTAGAGAGCTAGAAAAAATAATAACAAAATTCATCTGGAAGAAAAAAATGTCCAGAATATAGAGGGAATTAATGAAAAGAAATGCAAAGGAAGTTGGCCTAGCTATACTATATCTTAAATTGTGTCATAAAGCAGCCATCATCAAAACTACTTGGTACTGGCTAAGAAATAGAGTGGTGGGTCAGTGGAACAGGTTAGGTATGCAAGACACGAAAGTTAATGACTATAGTAATTACTATTTGATAAATCCAAAGATCCCAGGTTCTGGGATAGGAACTCACTATTTAACAAAAATTGTTGGGAAAACTGGAAAGTAGCATGGCAGAAACTAGGCATACACCAACACCTTACACTCTTTGGAAGATGGAAGAGTAAAAGCAGGGACTTGCTTGAGTTCTCCCCCAAACCTCTCCAAATGCCTGTAAAAAATGACTCTAAACAAATTCTAGAACTACAGAACCCACAAATTGACGGAGTGAAATAAATCTCCAGCCCAAGACAACCTGTAAGGTTGACAGGAAGGGTATATCACACAGAGCTGGGAGTGGAGAACAGTCCAGCATGGGCCATGCCAGCACAGACAGGGCTGGAGCAGGGGACTGAATCACTGAGAGCTATGGCAGTTTTCAGACTTCTCAACCCACAAACTCCAAAGACAGCATAGAAGGTCAGTAGGAAAACTCTGTGGAACCTAGGTGAAAGAGGAGCATGGTACAGCCCCAGCCCTGGGACAGAGAAAGTGGCAGCAGCATCAAAATCAGTAGCTGCTTCCAGAGCTCTGGACCCACAGACAGCAGGGGATTGAGTGCCTGATACAAAACCCCTAAATCCTGGGACAATACGCCCACTCCTAACCCCACTGGAAGCAGAGTTCTACCTTGAGAAAGATTTCAAATGTCTAGTGTTTGGCTGGGAAGATGAACAAATAGTATAAAATAAAAAAGCTCAGACTATACAATCCTACCTTGGTGACAAAGAAAATCAAAACATAGGACCAGAAGAAGACAAAAGAGTCAAAGCTCCTCCATCCAAAGCCTCCAAGAAAAAAAAAGAATTGGTTGCAGGCCATGGAAGAGCTCAAAAAATATTTTGAAAATCAAGTAAGAGAAGCAGATGAAAAATTGGGAAGAGAAATGAAAGTTCTGCAAGAAAATAATGAAAATGAGTCAATAGCTTGCTAAAAAGGAGACTCCCCCCCGCAAAATACTGAAGAAAATAACACCTTAAAAATAGACTAACCCAAATGGCAAAAGAGATCCAAAAAGTCAATGAGGAGAAGAATGCCTTAAAAAGCAGAATTGGTCAAATAGAAAAGGAGGTTCAGAAGCTCATTGAAGAAAATAGTTCCTTAAAAATTAGAAGGGAGCAAATGGAAGCTAATGACTTTATGAAAAATCAGGAAGTAATAAAACAGAACCAAAAGAATGAAAAAAATAGAAGACAGTATGACATATCTCATTGGAAAAACAACTAACCTGGAAAAAAGATGCAGGAGAGATAACATAAAATTCTTTGGACTACCTGAAAGCCATGATCAAAAAAAAAGTCTAGACATCATCTTTCAAGAAATTATCAAGGAAAACTGCCCTGATATTCTAGAACTAGAAAGTAAAATAGAAATTGAAAGAATCCTTGAATTGCCTATCAAAAGAGATCCCAAAAGGAAAACTAGAAATTTTGTAGTCAAATTCCAGAGTTCCTAGGTGTAATGTTAATGAAAGTTAAAGACCTTTCCTACCTCTTAATGGATCTGCCCATTAAGGGAAGCTCGATTAGGGGAGATTTGTTTTGTAGAAAGGCCCACACTTTTTGTTAATTTCTAATGAGGCACTGATTTTCAAGGATTGTGATGCCCTCTGGCTCTGAAAAGTGTACATATACTCTGAGGTGAGGTTTTGCTTTGGGACTTACTCATTGGAAATGTTTGTTTGGCTAGATGAGACTCTGGGTGGAAGCTAAGGAGTCCCCTGGCTTTGAAAACCCAGATATTGGTTCTTCTTTCTCTGATAACTATGTACATATGTAATGGTCAGACAGTTGAATCTATCTGTTAATCTATGATGTATGTATTGCTTATAGTCATTCAGTTGGAAGTCCTGTCTCTTGGTCTTTATTTCTCTGTTTGTATTTTCTCCGAAGTTCAGGGTGCTGACTTTTTCCCCCGAACTAAGAGTTCAGGGGATATGTGTTTGATTAAAGTACATTGTTGACCCCTCAAAAGTTGCTTTCTTTTTAGAAAAGCAGGTCTTAGAACCTGTACAGCAGGCTCTCCTGTGTATGCCAGGGTCCTTGCAGTTATACCAGATCAAGGAGAAAATCTTGCAAGCAGCCAGAAAGAAACAATTGGAGTGTTGTAGAAATACAATCAAGTTAACCTAACATCTAGCAGTTTCTACATTAGGGGATCGAAGGGCATGGAATATGATATTCTGGAGTTCAGAGGAGCTAGGATTAAAACCAAGAATCACCCATCCAGCAAAAGTGAGAATAATACTTCAAGGGAAAAGTGTACATTGAATGAAATGGAAGCCTTTAAACCATTCTTGATGAAAAGACCAGAGGTGAATAGAAAATTTGATTTTCAAATACAAGAATCAAGAGAAGCATGAAAATGTGAACAGGAAAGAGAAATCATCAGGGACTTATTAAAGGTGAACTGTTTACATTCCTACACAGAAAGATGATATTTGTAACTCATGAGACTTTTTTCAGTATTAGGGTAGTTGGAGGAAAGATAGATAGACAGACAGATAGATAGATAGGTGGCACAGGGTGAGTTAAATATAAAGGGATGATATCTAAAAAATAAAATTAAGGTGTGAAAGAGGAATATATGGGGAGGAAGAAAAAGAAGAGATAGATGTGGTAAATGATTTCACATAAAAGAGACAAGAAAAAGGTTTCACAAAGGAGAGTGAATGCATGAGCCTTGTTCCCATTGGATTTGGCTTAAGAAGGTAATAATGTACACTCTGAATTCGGTATCTTACCCCATAGGAAAGTAAGGGGAAGGAAGACGGGGGTGGCACGATAGAAAGGAGGGCAGATTTGGGAGAGGAGTAGTCATAAGCAAACATTTTTGAAAAGGGATAGAGTCAAAGGAAAAAATAGAATAAGTGAGGGGGCAGGATAGGATGGAGGCAAATATAGTTAGTCTTTCACAATATGACTATTTTGGTAGTGTTTTGCATAACTACACATGTATAACCTATATTGAATTGCTTGCCTTCTCAATGAGGGTGGGTGGGGAGAGAAGAAAGGAGAGAATTTGGAACTCAAAGTTTTAAAAACAAATGTTAAAAATTGTTTTTACATGTAACTGGGAAATAAGTTATACAGGCAATGGAATATAGAAATCTATCTTGCCCTACAAGAAAATAAGGGAAAAGGAAATGAGGGGGTAGAAGGAAAGGCAGACTGGGGGAAGGGGTAATCAGAATGCATGCCATCTCAGGGCAGGGGAGAGGGAAGAGATGGGAAGAAAATTTGGAACTCAAAATCTTGTGGAAATGAATGTTGAAAATTAAAAATTAATTATTTCTAAAAAGGGAAGAATTTATGACCAAACAAGAGATAGGGAACATTATGAAATGCAAAATGGATGATTTTGATTACATTAAATCAAAAAGGTTTTGCACAAACAAAGCCAATGCAATCAATATTAGAAAGGAAGCAGAAACCTGGGAAACAATTTTTACAGCCACTGACTCTGATAAAGACTTCATTTCTAAAATATATGGGCAACTGAGTCAATTTTATAAGAATATTAGTCATTCCCCAATTGATAAATGATGAAAGCATATGAATAAGCCGATTTTCAGAGGAAGAAATTAAAACTACCTATAGTCATATGAAAAAATGCTCTAGATCACTATTGATTACAGAAATGCAAATCAAAACAACTCTAAGGTAGTACCTCATACCTATCAGATTGTCTAACATGACAAAACAGGAAAAATGATAAATGATAAATTTTGGAGAATACGTGGGAAAAATCAGAACACTAACACATTGTTGGTAGAGTTGTTGACTGATTTAACCATTCTGGAAAATAATTTGGAACTATGCCCAAAGGGCTATAAAAGTGTACATAACCTTTGATCTACCACTTCTAGGTCTGTATCCCAAAGAAATCATAAAAACAAGAAAAAGACCCACATGTACAAAAATATTTATGGCAGCTCTCTTTGTCGTGGCAAAGAAATGGAAATTGAGGAGATGCCCATCAATTGGGGAATAGTTTATGAATGTAGTGGAATACTATTTTGGTGTAAGAATTATGAGCAAGCTGACTTCAGAAAAATCTGGACTTATATGAACTGATGCTGAGTGAAATGAGCAAAACTAGGAGAACAGTGTACCCAGTAACAGCCACATTGTGAAATGACTGACTTTTGATAGACTTAGCTCTTCTCAGTAATGCAAGGATCTAAGACAACTCCAAAAGTCTCATGATGGAAGGTGCTGTCCACATCTCGAAAAAGAACTTTGGAGAATGAATGCAGATGGAAGCACACTATTTGTTCTCCTTTTCTTTTGTCATTTTGTTTTGTTTCTTCTTTCTTGTGGTTCCTCCCATTAGTTTTAATTCTTCTTTACATCATGAGTAATGTGAAAATAAGTTTAATATGATGGTATAATTAGAGCCTATATCAGATTGGATGCAATCTTGGGGAAGAGAGGGAGGGAGAGCAAATTTAAAACTCAGAATCATATGAAAGTAAATGTTGAAAACTAAAAAGGAATAGCTTAATTTAAAAAAAAAATGTAGACTCTGTAAAGAACAAAAAGGCAAAGCACAGTTAATGTTGTGTGCCTCTTTATGAGAATTGTATTTTTGGAATTTGTGGATATTACTATGACTGTCACTTTTAGGGCAAAATGAAATTCCTTATCTTGACTCTCAGAATGTAGGGAGAACCTAAAAATGTAGCCAAATACTTTCATTCAAGCAATCTAGTTTGTGCTATGGTGTTTCCATTAGATTCATTGAATACACTTAAGGAAGACTGTAACTTGTACCTTAATCAGTGTTCTGACTTTTTTTAACTCACCCCTCAACTTCTACTTTTGGTGAATTGCAAAAAGAATTTGAAGCTACTGGTGCAGAGTAACAAGAGCAGAACCACAATGATTCATAAATGACACACAAGTTTGAAAGCTATAAGATCTCTGACAATGCAGTGACCAACCCTGATTGAGCCCCATCCTGAAATAGAACTAGTAGATTCAAGGGACAGAATGATACAGAAATTTTTTGGACATTGCCAATGGGGAATTTATTTTAGCTTGATTATGCATGTTGGCTACAAGTATTTTCTTTTTAATTCAGTAGTGAGGGAGGGGTGACTCAGAGAGAAAATGGATTTTCATTGAAAAAATAATCACCTTTAAACAGATTAGTACAGGCACTTAAGGTTGATTAGAATTCACATTTTCCCAATGGTTTTGAATTTTTTTTTAAAACCAGTACCTCATTTTTGAAAAGAGAACATGTAGGGAGAGAATTCTGGGAAGATGGTGTAGTAGGTCAGAAAATTCTAAGCTTTCAAAATTTTCTCCCACAAAAAAGATGAAATAGCATATCAGGGCAAACATTAGAGCAGTAAAAATAAATGAGTAGGGGCAGAACAGGTGTCCTCCTGAACAATTGGAGAAAATCTGAAAAAAAGTCCTAGGATGAGGTTTGGTGAAGAATAGAGATTCTAGCTCTGCTTAAACAGCAAAGAACAATCCCTGGGATTAGCTGGGTTGGGAAGCTCCCTCAGCCCCAGTCTCAGGAAATTTTACCCCTGGGACAGTGAGAGGTGTTGGGCATCTGAGCCAGAGAAGATCTAGGGAAACTTTGATAAGGAATGCCAGACCCAGCTGGGCTGTGGAGATTTGGCAGTGGGGAGAAGGAACCAGCACAGGCCTGGTGAGTACAGAAGCAGTGGCTCCTGATGCTGCCGGCCATGGACACTTAAAGGAGGCTTAGAGTTCGTGGTTCCATTTCCAGGCCAGAGGTAAGAACTGAAGGAAGATCTGAGAACAGAGGCATCATCCCCCATATCCTAGGACTGGAGGTGATTATCAAAACGAAGCTACTACAAAAAAATGCACAGGCAAAGAAGAAAAGAATCCTACCATATAGTTAGTGTGGGAATAGAGAAGACAGGGGTTCATTTTCAGAGGAGGATACTAAATCAAAGAAACCCTCTTCTACCCCAAATAGTAATGTCAAATGGCCATTTGCTCAAAAAGAATTCTTAGAAAAACTTAAAATATACTTTAAAAATCAAATGAGAGAGATTGAGGAAAAAACTAATTAAAAAAAACTATCCAAGAAAAACAAAATTATAAAAAGAAAGTTAACCAATTCAAAAAGGAGATCCAGAACCTTAAGGAAGAAAATAACAAATCAGAATTAGGCAAAGTAAAGCCAGCAAAATTATAAGAGTTCAAGAAGTAATAAAATAAGATAAGAAGAATGAAAAAAAAAGAAGTGTGAAATATCTCATAAAAAAAAACTGATCCAGTGTATAGATCAAGAAGAAAAAAATAAGAATTATCAGACTACCTGAAAGCTATAACTCAAAAAAAAATCTTGATACAATAATACAAGAAATAAAGAATATTTTCCTGAAACATTAGAACAAGAGAGGAAAGTAGAAATAGAAAAATCCACTGATCATCACCTGAAAGAGATCCTATTTGAAAACCCAGCTCAAGGATAAAATATTACAAGCAACAGGAAAAAAACAATTTAAATATAGCGATGCCACAGTTAGAATCACACAAGACCTAGCAACAGTGACATTAAGAGACCACAGTTCTTGGGACACTCTATGTAGAAGAGCAAAAGAACTTGGGTTCTGACTGAAAATATCAAACCCAGCAAAGCTAACCATAATCTTGAATGGAAAAAAAAAATGGATATTTAATGAACTGTCAGTCTTTTAGAACTTTAAAAAAAAAAAAAACAGCAAACTGAACTTAATAGAAGATTTGACCAACAAAAACTAAGAAAAGGTACATACTAAAAACTAATTACGAGAGAGTCAATAAGGACAGATTGTTTACTTTTTGTATATAAAATTTAAAATGTATGTCTAAGATTGTTATTAGTAATTGGACAGTTTGTAAGAAAGACTGGGGTCAACCTGAGTATGATATAACTTTAAAAAGTAAAACCATTTAGGAGAAGTTGGAAATAGTAATTATTTATACAAATGAGGTTGGAGAGGAAGAACTGACACAGAGAAATTAGATGGGCAAGGAGGGCTGTTAGTTCTGGAAACCTACTTTCATTAGGAATAGGTTCAAGAAGAAGAGTGTATCTAGAAGAGTATAAAGTCTTCTAAATTCAGAAAGAAAAGGAAACATGCAGTGCCAGCTCAGGCAAAACTCAATGTGTGATCAAAGGGATAAGCTTTCTTTTTCTTCATTAGATGGAAGAGATCCATGATCGAATCTTTTTGGGATGTTAGCACAACATAATATAGTGGATAAAGAGCAACCATTAGAGCCAGGAAGACCTGGGCTCAAATCTTGCCACTGACATATCCTGGCTGTGTGACCCTAGTGAAGTCATTTAACCTCATTGTTCTAGGCAGCTCTCTAAGACTATATGTTGCAGATAAAGTGTAGAGTTAGAACTCATTTAGGAGTTCCCTTATACCAGTGAAATCACAAGTACAGTTATAACCCAAGCTAGAAATGGAAGAAATCTCTTAAGACTCAGAACTCTCTCGGTTCAACAGTTAATAAGCACATCCTTATTAAGTATCTATTCTGGGATGCAAAGGCAAAAGTGAAAAGGTCTCTGCTCCCAAGCAGCTTCCATTGTACAGGAGTGGCGGATGGAGAGGGGAGTAATATAACCTGCATACAGATAAGTTAATACAGACTATATGTAAAGTAATTCCAAGAAGGAAAGAGAAGTAATTAATTCATTATTTGCACATATTGTTTATGATTCAAAACCAGTTTTACAATGTAAATTTAAAATTTAAATTTAAAAATTTAAAAAAATTAATTGAAATGGTATACTTTTCAGGATTCTGAAGGAAAAAAAACCACTTTCTTATAGCCATGCAGAGGAGGCAGCTAGGTGGTATGGTGGATAGAGCACAGGACCTGGAGTCAGGAAGACCTGAATTCATATGTGGTCTCAAGACACTTACTGACACTGGGCAAGTCACTTGACTGCTATTTGCCTCAATTCCTCATCTGTAAAATGGGGACACAATGGAGAAGGAAATGGCAAACAACTTCAGACTTTTTACCAAGAAAAATCCTTGAACAAACTCCATGGGGTCACAAAGAGTTGGACACCACTAAATAATTGAACAACAACTTAGCCACAAAGAATGTGTTCACAATTATTAAGAAAAATGGTCAAGTGAAAGGACCTCAAATCAGGCCAAAACAGTTGTGATTTGCTTTGTGGATATCCATCTGCACGTAATTCCATCTCTTCATCCAGGAACAAATAAGTACTGAACTGTATGAGAAAAATCCTCTCAACTCAGACAGAATGGCCAATACCTCAATTATGTGTCTGTAGAACTAAGTTGGATAGGAGGGCATGACATGGCAATGATCCTGTGTGACCCCTTCTGTATGACAACTGTGCTATGAGCTTATTCCACCCCCACACACCCAAAGGTACCTTGAATACATGCCTTCCTTTCTCCCTGTCCCCATATACTCGGTACCAATGCTCCTTTCTCCCTTCTCATTTCATTTCTTATTTCCTTGTCCTCTTATTTCTTTTCTCCTCTTCTTTGCCTTGTTTTTTCCTTTGCATGCTCTCTTCATTCTTTCATTATCCTCAGTTTCTCCCTTTTAGTTTAGTGAGGAGAGATAGAGCAAGATTCCAGAGCCTTAGGATTAACTCTACTTCTGACCTACTCTTGGATCTGGGACAAGTGTCTTTTCTCTTTCCCTAAAATGAGGGTAAATATAACCGACCCTTTCCCTGCTTCCTAGGTGAGTTGTTAGAACCAATGAAATAGAGTCCAAAGCCCATTAAACAAATAGTACTACAGTAAAAGGATAACTTTGATTTCATTGTAATGAATCTGAGTTGCAATGGACATACATAGAAGTATCATGGCACAAAGGAGGGAAGACTACCCTTGAAGATGGGAGGATGTTGGGTTTCAGTCCTCCCTCTGACACCTATCTCCTGCGTGATCCCATGCTCAAGTGGCCTAACTTCTTAGTATAGTTATTTCTTCCACAGCACAACTTTCCCAATCGTGATTTGATACATGATGTGTTGGTATAAGAAATTAAATGGGAATTTGGGAGGAGTTTTGCAGAAGATGCAGATGACATGCAAATGCCAGCAAACAATAGAGAAAAATGTTTAGAAACTCAGAAATGCATAAAATATATATAGAGCATTCTATAATATCAACCCAAATTTTCCAATAAAATACTATAAACACCCCCTAAAAGATTAAGAAAAAATTCAGACTTCTTAGTGTGAACAGAAGGCCAAAAATTTTTTAAGTTTTTTCCAGATTACAGGGCCCCTGCCCCCCAACCCCAATTTATAATATATAAAGTAATATATGACATAATAAAGTTGCATAGATAATAATAAAAAATTCTAGATGGGACTCTTCTCCCACCCACACATGCCCACAAGCCTTTCAAAAGGCTTCAGAAGTTGTGAGAAAAAGTCCATATAAATTATTGAACTTCCCTGATTTTTGATGGAGAAAAATGCATAGTAAGGGCACACCAAAAAATAGGTACTTCATTACATGACTACTTTCATGCCCCAGAATGATCTGGCACATAGGCAGGATGCCACATGCCATCAATAGCTAACAGCTAACGTTTATATAACCCTTACACTGCTAAGCTTTTTAGACTTATTATTTCATTTGGTCCTCACAAAAATCTCTAAGAGATACATGCTATTAATAGCTTTATTTTACAGATAAGAAAATTGTGGTGAAGTAGATTGCCCAAGGTCACAGAACTAGTAATGTGTGAAATAGGATTTGAACTCAGGTATTCCTGACTGCAGGCTTGAGGTTCAGTTTACTGGGCTACCTTGCTGTCATGAAAGATATTCTGCTTATTTGCCAAATTCCCATTATACTGGGATAGATAAATGAAGTGTGTATGTGTGTGTGTGTGTGTGTGTATGTGTATGTCTGTGTGAGAGACAGAGACAGAGACAGAGAGACAAAGAGAGGGAGAGAGAGACTATCCTGGTATATCCACTGCCAAGACAGCAAGCAAACTGCTATAAATTATACATGTACAATCACATAAAGCATATTTCCACATTAGACATGTTATGAAGGAAGAAACAGAACAAAAGGAAAATACACACACAGAGAAACAAGGAAGGTAAAAATATTATGCTTCGATCTGCATTCAGACTCCATAGATCTTTCTCTGGATGTGAATAGCATTTTCCGGCATGAGTCTTTTGGAATTATTTTGGATCGTTGTATTGCTGAGAAGAGTTAAGTCAATCACAGTTGATCTTCACACAATGTTACTGTTACTGTGTACAGTGTTCTGGTTCTGATCGCTTCACTCAACATCAGTTCATGTAAGTCAGGTTTTTCTGGTCTGCCTGTTTATCATTTCTTATTGAATATTCCATTACATTCACATACTATAACTTGTTTAGCCATTCCCCAGTCGATAGGCATGCCCTCAATTTCCATTTAATTGTTAGCACCAAAAAAAAGCTACTATAAATGTTTTTGTATATGTAGGTCCTTTTCCCTTTTTTTATGATGGCTTTAGGATATAGACCTGGTAGTGATATTGCCAGATGAAAGGGTATGCATAATTTGATTGCTCTTTGAGCATATTTCCAGATTGGTTGGATAAGTTCACAACTCCACCAACAATGCATTAGTAGGACCTATTACTTCTTGAGCCAGCTCATTCTATTTTGGGATAGTTCTAACCATTAAAGAATTTTTCCTTACATCAAGGCTAATGTTTTTTTGTGATTTCTACCTATTGACTCTAGTCCTGCTATGGGACCAAGTCTGAACTCATTACCTTTCAGATACCTTTAGGTATTTTATCATGTCTTATCAAATACCTGAGCCTTCCACTCTCAAGGTTAAACACCCTCAGTTCATTTTAGTGAAAATAGTGCCACTGCAATGGCTTGTGTAGTTGAGTCTGTTATGAGAGAGAAAGAAAGGAACAGGAAGAGGGAGAGGGAACTAGGACAGGGAAGAGTAGAGGTATAGGACCCCAAAGTCCATGCTTATTTTCTTTTAGTCTTTTCTCTTTAATCAAGGCAGAGTTTAAATACCACAGATCAATGCTGCATTTAAAAAATAATTAGTTTTATTTGTGGTAAGAGACTTGGCTTGAGGCTACCATACAGTGCTGATTTGATTAGAATAAAATGCAAATTTCAACAAACCTAATACGTATTTCACCACATAATCATCACCACCGCATAATCATTGCATCCTGTTTTTTTAGTCCAAAAATTGCTTTATAACTTTTCATTGTGTAATCAACTGTGGTATAATTCTGTTGCTCATACCATTTAAAAGGCAAACAGAGAAGCAACGTATTCACCAGTGGCATATGGATACCCATTTATCTCTTGAGCCACAAGCCTAGAACTTATTCTCAGTGCACACGCAATGTCAGTATATTTCCGAAAGTGGACTTGCATGTTTTGTTTAAAGTGCTGTAGTATGAAGGGTGTTGTTACTCAACCCAATGGAGACACAGAAGGAGGAGCTGTCCAAGGGGAGCCAGCAGGCAGATGAAGTCACATGATATGCTAAGATTGCATCTTCCCAATTTTCACCTGTATTTATAAGCATTCCATGCATCCTAATTTTGTACCGAAGGCAATTTAGTAATAAATGATTTTTAAATAATACAGTACAATGAAAAAAATCTTAACAATGTTCACATTCCATTTTATTTGCAAAAAAAATGGCATAAAATCTGTAGTGATTATGCACTACATCTATGATTGACCTAAAGTGGCTTTTGTAACATGAAAGCTCTGGCAACGAGATTATATTCCTTCCGTCAAATATCTACAAAGTGTGAAAAATCACTTAAGGGCATCCTGAGCTGACTGAAATGTAAATATGCTTGAAAACAGGTTTATAGTAATGGGGATCATCAAATTACGTCTGATTTAAATTTTCAGAATAGGCAATGGTAATGTCTCTGAACAGTGTTTTATACTTTTTTGTGAATATCTCCAAATGTGTTATTTGTTGATCCTTGCAGTAACTTTGGGAGGGAGGGCAAGTGTTATCTCCATTTTATATATGGAAAAAACAGCAGCGAATCACTCCACTCTTCTCACTTCTTCTTGTCTGTTAGTTTGCTCTGTCTTCACAAGAATCCCTGTCCAACCTAGATTCCGTGGTATCTAGTTTTATGTATTCCAATTTCATTGTGTCTATCTCATTACTGATATCACACACAGTCATACATACCGTACTAGTTCCCTCCTCCTCCTCCTCTTCCTCTTCCTCCTCCTCTTCCTCCTCCTCCTCTTCTTCTTCTTTTTCTTCTTCTTCTGCTGCTGCTGCTGTTGCTCCTGCTCCTCCTTCTGGGAGAAGGAACATTGCCAAAGAAAGAAAACTAGCTCAGTACAAAAATCATGATTCTTATTTTATAACTTCTTTCTTCTTGAACCATCTATATTTTCACTTTCAGCTGAAAAGTTTGCCTTCTTCTCCACCAAGAAAATTGGAGTTATCCAAAATTAACTCCTACCTATACCTTCCTCCCCAGTTTATCACATCTCTTTATATATACCTATGCTTTTCTATTCTCTTCAATATGAAAGAGCTGTCATTCCACTTAATAATACCTTAGACTTTTGCTAGCACCTAAGCCACTTTACTTTCTGTATTTAGTATTCTTTTTTTTAATTTTATAAAATTTATTTATTTGCAGTTCTCAATATTCACTTCCACAAGAATTTGAATTCAAAAATTTTCTCCCCATCTCTCCCCACCCCAGGACAGCATGCACCCCATCTACCCCTTCCTCTAGTTTGTCCTCTCTTTTATTACCTACCCTTCTTCCATTCCCCTTCCACTCTATTTTCCTGTAGGGCAAAATAGATTTCTATACTCCATTGCCTGTATATCTTAATTTCCAGTTGCATGCTAAAACAATTTTTAACATTCATTATTAAAGCTTTGAGTTCCATATTCTCTCACTTCCTCCCTCCCCACCCACCCTCGTTGAGAAAACAAGCAATTCAATATAGGTCATACATTTGTGACAATGCAAAGTACTTCCATAATAGTTATGTTGTAAAACACTAACCACATTTCCCTCTGTCCTATCCTGTCCTCCATTTATTCCATTCTCTCCCTTGATCTGTCCTCCCACAATAGTGTTTGCTTCTGATTATCCCTTTCCCCAATTTGCTATCCCTTCTATTATCTTCCCTCTCCTATACCTTTTCCCCTCACCTTCCTGCAGGGTAAAATAGATTTCCATATCCAATTGAGCCCAAGCTGGGCTGTACTCCACTCTAAACCCAGTGCAATAGACCTTTCCTGTCAGCCTTCCAGGCTGTTTTGGACTGGAAATCTGTTTCACCCCTTTGTTTTGTGGCTTCTGCTGCTCTAGAATTTGTTTAGAGTCATTTTTTACAGGTATTTCATGGGCTATGGGGGGAGAACTTCCACAGGTTTGTCTTTCTACTCTGCTATCTTGGTTCCGCCCCCCGAGTAGTCTCTTTTTCTGGCATATTTAATTGATCCACTACTCTCGCTTGTTTTTTCCCTTAGCCTTCTTTCAAATTCAAGTTACCTCTGTCCTAGAAAAACTTTTACCCACCTGTCTATACTTTTCAAACTGTCATTTTTTTCATTGCTAGATTTCTTCAAAGACTAGATGAAATGTCACCTTTTCCATGAAGTATTCCCCAATCCACCAAGTAAAAACTGATTTCATTTTGTTGATTTTCCAGCATTTTTAGTTACATGTTTACATCACTGATCTCTGTTTTCTTTATTTTGCTAATATAAGTGTTCAAAGATGTAAAGAACTTCCTTAGGACTGCTTGAATTCCATCCCACAAACTTGAGTATGTCCCTTTCTTGTTAATGACTTTCATTAATATAATTCTTTTTCGTTCTAAGATTCTTCTTTGATATCCTTATTTTTAAGGCAATGTTATTTAGCATGTGCTTTTCATTCATCTTTTATTTATTAATTACATACTATTGTTATGGGTTGTAAAATGTTGAATATTTTTCTCTGCACTTATTTCTTTTTTTCCACTTAAGGGTATTTTATTTTTTCTAATTACATGTAGTTTCCAACATGCATTTTTATAAGATTTTGAGTTCCAAATTTTTCTCCCTCTCTCCTTCCCCTCCTGCCTCCCAAAGAGAACAGGCATTATGATATAGGTTTACATGTACAATCATGTTAAACATATTTCCACGTTAGTTATATTGTGAAAGAAGAATCAGAACAAAAGGGAAAAACCACAAGAAAGAAAAAACAAAACAAAAAAAAAAAGGAAAAATAGTATGTTTTCATCTGTGTTCAGACTCCATAGCTCTTTTTCTGGATGTAGATGCTATTTTCTATCATGAGTCTTGTGGCATTATCTTGGATCATTGTATTGCTAATAAGAGCTAGGTCAGTCATAGTTGATTACTGTATAATGATGCTATTACTTTCCAGGTTTTTCTGAAATCTGCCTGCTTATCATTTCTTATAGAGCATACTATTCCATTACATTCATATACTACAACTTAAACAGATTTTTTTCACATGAAACATATTTTCACTTTAGTCATTATGTAAAGAAGAATTAGATCTAATGGGAGAAACCAAAAGAAAGCAAAAAACAAAGCAACAAAAGAAAAAGAAAAGAACTAGTATGCTTCCATCTGCATTCAGACTCCATAATTCTTTCTCTGGATGTGAATAGCATTTTCATCATGAATCTTTTGGAGTTGTCTTAGATCCTTGCATTGCCAAGAAGAGCTAAGTCTATCAAAGTTAGTCATCTTATAGTGTGGCTGTTACTAAGTAGACTGTTCTCCTGGTTCTGCTCATTTCATTCAGCATCAGTTCATATAAGTCTTTCCAGGTTTTTCTGAAGTCTGCTTGCTCACTATTTCTTATAGCACAATAGTATTCTATTGCATTTATATACCATAACTTGTTCAGCCATTCCCCAATTGATGGGCATCCCCTCAATTTTTAATTCTTTGCCACCACAAAAATAGTTGCTATAGTTTTGTATATGTGGGTCCTTTTCCCATTTTTATGATGCAGACCTAGAAGTGCTATTACTGAATCAAAGGATATGCACATAGTTTGGGCATAGTTCCAAATTACTGTCCAGGATGGTTGGATCAGTTCACAACCCCACCAAAAATGCATTAGTGTTCCAGTGTTCTCATATTTTCTCCAACATTTATCATTTTCCTGTTTTGTCATGTTAGCCAATCTGATAGGTATGATGTGGTACCTCTGATTTGTATTGTTTTTAATTTCTCTAATCAATACTGCTTTATAGCATTTTTCATATGACTATAGGTAGATTTAATTTCTTTCTCTGAAAACTGCTAAACAGATTTTTTAAAGCAACTAGGGGAAAATGAAGGAGATTTTCTGAAATCATTCTGCTTGTCATTTGTTATAGCACAATAATATTCCTTTGCATTCATATACCACAATTTATTCAACCATTCCCTAATTGATGGGCATCCCATCAATTTCCAATTCTTTCCTACCACAAAAAGAACTTCTGCATTTATTTATAGATTCTTTATACCCTAGGAAGTCATCAACTTCTATAAATTAATTAGATATGCTGAAAAAAAGGATACTGCTTAAGACTTCAAATCAATAATTGCCTAATTTTTCTAACATTGTTAGCATCCTTAATTTATTTCTAAATTTCTTCTGAATTCTGAAATGGCTACTACATCAGGAAGTTCTTTGATTTCTATCTGTTAAGACACAATCATTTAAAATTTTGTCATATTCTTCAATAGTCACAATGTCCAGTACATTCTAACTCTCTTTCTGAGGCTTTTAAATAATTTACGTCAATCAACAAGCATTTCTTAATCATTTACTATGTGCCAGACATAGTGCCAGGCACTGAGTATGCAATAATAAAAGTGAAAACAGGCCTTGCCCTCAAGAATATTATGATCTAGCCAAGGGAGACATGCACAGATATAGATCCATATTGCCCAGGTCTGTTATTTGGCCAGTATCTTTAACATCTTTTATCTTTTTTTTCCTGTCATATTTTACAGTCCAGTTTTCATTGTTCCTACCTTCACATCTAAATCACTGAGTGTTTATTTATATATGTATGGGTATTTACATATCTATTATATTATATATATTATGTATATATATTATATCTATTATGTATATGCTGAATTATTCTAGAGGACCTAGAATTTCCCTTCTCCCTATTCAGCAGAAGTCTTATATAGGTTGTAGTTCTATTTATACTTGTTTATTTAATTCTTTGTGATGTCCCAAATGTTCCATTATATTAAGGGTTCTTAACCTGGGGTCCATGACCTTTTTAAAAAACATATTTGTATAACTGTTTCAATATAATTGGTTTCCTTTGTAATTTTGTTTTTTTTATTTTATATATTTTAAAACTTTCTGAGGAGCTGATAGTCTTTACCAGAGTTTCAAAGAATTCTATGTCACAAAAAATTTTGAAAACCCCTGCATTAAATAATGTCTATTTTTATTTTTGGACATATGGTAAAATCATTTCCTTCTCCACCCTCCTCTCAAGCTATGAGGTACCGTTCCATTTAATTTTAATTTCTGTGACATGTGGTATTCAAAGTTTAATTTAAAATGAATCCAGCATTTTCTTGCCTGCTGTGAGTTTATAATCTAAAATGACAGTAGAAATATAAGTTTCATTGTGTTTTCCTTACGTGAAATAGTAAATTACTTGTGATATATTTTCATAACCGTATTATTGGTGCCTCACTAAAAGCAGCTCTATTAACAGCAGTGAGACTTTTTAAAATAATTTTATGTTTTCATTTTTAGTAACATTTTACCAATTACATATAATGGCTATTTTCAACATCTAATTTTTTAAAAAAAATTGAGTTCCAAATTTTTTTCCTCCCTCTCCCACCTCCCCCTTCTCTAAGATAGTAAATAATCTGATATAGGTTATATATGTCCAATCATCTAAAACATATTTACATATTAGTCATGTTATGAATAAGCTTTTCATTTTTGATAGTGATAGGTGGGGAAGATGGCCTTGTAAGATCTTTTACTCCACTGAAATTTTTAAAATTTAATTGGTACTCATGCTTTTTGTTATTGTACCACATTCTTTTCTGAGCATCTCTCTTCCCAGGACACAAGGAACTATTCCTTGTAACAGAGATTGTAAAAGAAAGAGGAAAAAAAAGCAGTTCAGCTAAATGATCCTAACATGTCTACCATGTACATGCCATATTCATAATCCTTCCACTTGTATAAAGAAAGGAGAGATGTGCTTCATTGAATTTTTTAGAGAATTAAAACCATTTATCTAGAAAAGCTTTTGAAGTTCTGAAACATTTCTGTGTTCTGTGTTGGGTTCTACCTAGAATTCAAATGTTAAGTTATATTGGAATGGGGCCGAAAGGTGACGTAACAAATTAAGGTTTCTGACACTTTCTTCTGAGGACTGAAGGATGCTTCATGGAATCATCTGGTTCTCCATCATATAGTTTGACATAATTATTGACTGAATGAACAGTATTTCTTTAGATAGTTCTCAGTTAACAGCCTACACCTTAAAATGACTGCTTTCAATGAAACTTTCTGTCATAAATTACAACATAAATTACAACTCTAGAAATTATCTAGGAAGGTGATGTGTACGATACCTTTAACTTTTGTGATGGGATTTACTTATTAAGTCAGAGCTGCTAAGATTAGACCCACAGAACTCTGACAAATATTCATGGAGATGTGCATATGGTTTCGTCTTCAAATCATAAATTTGAGGAGGGTTCAAGTACTAAAAATTGGGGAGAATCAGTTGAGGCTTTGTGAAAGAGGTCACACTTGAGCTGAACCCAACAGAAAGGTAGAAATTTTAAGAGATAAAAGTAAAGAGGACATGGGGACAGCTTATAAAAAGGCATAAAGGGGACACACATATAATATCTATAGCAATATCTATCTGTAGATTTCTATAGATATATCAGTATTCATATAAATATATAAACATGTCTATAGATATATAGAGATTGTAAGACATTCATCTATAATACATATATAATAGAACAGAGTTTATAGAGGACATAACAAAATGGGAGATCAGTGGACCGTAGGACTGAGGAGCAAAGGAGAGGGGGAGGCAGGAAGGAAAAGGCATTTTTGTCTCAGCAGCTGTAGAATCTGAACCAATGGATTAAGAGGAAGAAGAGCTCAGAGTTTGCTTACCACAGGGCCAGGGCCTCTACCTGCCAAGTCTTGTAATGATTGAATATGGCACTGATGCTCAGTGGTGGCACCAAGTTCAGAATTGGTTACAGGGATGCTTGGGATATAGAATAGGGAGTATAGGTGGTATGGAATTCTTTCAGTTTCTTCTGCCTGGGCTAAACTCGCACTGAGTACTAATCACATAGCCTCTCTCTACACAGTGGCAGGGGATGAAGCTCCCCTAAAGAATCTAAGTTGAGTTAACACTCAGCTCCTGGTCTCTGAGCCCACAGAAACGCATGCCCTTTCGCACCCTTGGGGCACAGAAGTTCTAGTTCTCAGTCTGCACAGGATCTAAGGTGGTTTGAGATTTTCCTTAGTTTTTATGTTTTTAATGAACATAAATCTATTTTATCTCCCTCTCATGTCTACCCCATTGGAAAAAGAAGAAAACAATCCATGCATAGTCAAGCAAAAGAAAAATCCCTTATTGGTTACATTCGACGATATATGCCTCATTCTACATGTACCCTAAGAATAGTGCTTATTAAAGTATTGTTCATGGATCACCAAACTGGATAGTGTTTGTTCAGACTTAACTGAGGGGGGAAAAAGCAAACTATAGTGAGTCACCAAAGTCTTAATGGAATCCATTCTCTGTCTCTGTCTCCATCCCTCTGTCTCTCTGTCTTTTCCTCTCTCTGTCTCTCCCTCCCCCCACTTCCTATCCCCTCTCTTTTACACACACACATACATGTACACATAGGCACACAATCCAAGATCTGATTGACACATGGAGTGAGAAAGCAGCTATTCCATGGCTCTCTCTGCAATGAATTTCTGCTGTTTCTAAGTTCTTTCTGGTAGATTTATGTAGTTGCTTTCTTCTGAAAGGGCTATACAAACACAGATGGCTTGATATAAAGCTCTAATCTTTCCTAACTCCAATCTTACTTATTATCTAGAGAGCTCTTTGGAAAAGACTTACTTTATAAGGTTTTTAAATCTGCAAAAAGTGAAAGATGAGCTTAATGTGATCCTTTGTTTTTACCATTTTCATTACTGAGATTTCATTGAAACCTGGATAACTGAGGCAGTTGGTACACTGGTACACACACACACACACACACACACACACACCTCACTGTCATACAAACTGAAAATTGTTCTGCTATTTGCTGTCCAAAAGCTATTTCTGTGGGTGCCCATGTTCAGTATGCCTGAGTGTGGTTATATTCCAGATGCCTGTCAGTCGCCTGCTAAAATGAAAAAAATAAATCTACAATGGGTTAAGGAAGCCTTTGAAGTTTTTCAAAGTTAGATGTGTCTGAATTGTTGATTTCCCTTGATAGGTCCCCCAAAGAAGAAAACAACTGGGCTTTTTTTTTCCTTCATGATGTCAAAACACCTTCCCAGCAGCCTTCACAGAGACAGATCTACATTTCTTTTTATTAGGTCACCATTTCCTGTCTCTCCAAACTGAGAATTTTATTGGTACCACTTCAAAATGAAATCATTGCCACAAGAAGATGGAATGGTAAAAGATCGTGCACATATGCATTTAAAACTGTACATATGCCCACCAGTCTGCATTCCCAATGGGTACCATGTCTATAGAACTTTGATCTAAATCAGCTGACACTATATGAGGCTCTTTACTTAGATGTGTATGTCACTATGCAAAAAATCATAGGGTATATGATTGTTCTTTCCTTTGCTCTCTGTCTTACGTACTCAAAGAAAATAACCCAAAATAAGGTTTTGAACTTTTGTGATTGTGCTGGTTACTTTATATTTGTGCAGATGGAAGCCTCTTGCATCAAGGGCAGAGAGAGCCAGAGTGTAGCAATGGAAAGAGCCTTCAAGGGAAGAAAATGATGGAGATAGTGTGATCCAGGGAGCAGAATTTCAGAAAAGACATCCATTGGCAACTAACAGTCTTTTCTCAATATTTTGCCAAACATCCTTTTTCTAACCAGCTTGCTTAATTTCTCCCACCCCAACCTCATCGCAACATATGTCTATTTTTTTTTTTTTAACAAGCATGCTACTAGGGAACAAATGCTGGATGAGTGGCAGATCTAGTTTTGAATCCCAGCTGGGCTTTTTACTACCTCTATGACCTTGGACAGTAAGTTCAGGAAGACTTTGAGAAACCAAGGAATGCAGAATCCTAACAAACACAACCATCCTGAATTACCAGGCTTCCATTTCTATAAGAAGCAAGGGTTTTCACCAATGTACCAGACTGGAGATCTGATACAACCCCAATACTGAATGGTTAGAATAACTCTGTCACCAGAGCAAAAACTTTGGGGATTAAGACAAAATGAACATCTGTGAATTTTGAACCCCAGACACAACTGTCTCCAAGGTCCTATTAAAGAATTTTTTTTCCTCCTTAATGTTTGCCTGGAGGCTTAGACCATGCAGCTGCTATAAATTTCTATAAATTTCCTGCTCCAAAGAGAACTCTGAAAATGAGATTCCCCCTCTCTAGAAATAAAAAGAAAATGGTGAGTTTGAGAAATTCATCTCAACATCTTTCTTTTCCCTCATTCTCACAGTCCAAAGCACTCCGAGAAAAATGGCTGCTACAAGGAATGCCAGCTGGTACTGCTGAAGAGGAAGAAGCCAGAAAGCGACAATCTGAGGAAGATGAATTCAGAGTTAAAAAACTTGAAGATAATATTCACAGGTATGTGGTTTCATGTGTGAACTGGACACTGTTTATCCAAAGAACAAACACCTGTGGTCTTCTCCTTCCCCCCCTTCCTCCTTCCCTTCCTCCTACATCTAATTTTGGCTTTCCCTTTTTATAGGACAGTTTTATGTGAAATTGTCAAGGAATGAATGTATTTTTTCCATGAAACTAAAGCTTATGTCCTTCAAGAGCAAAAGCTTTTTTTAAACAAGCTGTTTTGAATAGACAACTTTATTTAACATATATCATACACTTCTCTGCTTTGTTAATCAGGGTATATTGGATAGCTTTTAAAGTTTTTATATTACAATGAATTGTCATTATATTATGCTGTGCTATAGTTCAATGATGCGTTCAGGGTTTATCAAGGTAGGCAGGACTAACTGACCCCAGGCAGCCATGCTTTCAGAGTTTCTGACTATTTTTATAAATTTTAGTCTCTCTATGCCCGGCTTCTCAAGTTTCTACATGTTTACTTGTTATCCTTGTAGCAGAAGCAGAAGAAATTCAAAGCTATGCAACCTGTAAACCTTTCACAGACTCCTTGTCTCTTGCAGTATTCTGTAGTTGAGTATTCTCCTTGAGGGAAGGAAAGTTTCCATCTTTGTTCCCAGGACCCAGCATAATGCTTTGCAAAGATTAGAAAATTAATAAATCAAATTAAAATAAATGAGCAAATTGATCAATAAATGCTTGCTAAATAAATAAATTAATTATGAGGGAAGTAAAGTCTAGGATTAGGGGTCTGCTTAGGCAAAAATATGGAGATGAGGAAAAGGCAACCAACAAACCTTTATTAAGTACCTACTGTGTTCTAGATGGTACAGGAGATAGAGTGCTGGCCATGGAATCAGGAGTACCTGAGTTCAAATCTGGCCTCAGACACTAACTGTTTGACCTTGGGCAAGTCACTTAATCTCTGTTTGCCTTAATCCACTTGAGAAGGAAATGGAAAACCACTCCAGTATCTTTGCCAAGAAAGCCCCATGGAAAGTATTGGTGTGCTTTGGTCAATAGGATCACAAAGAGGTGGACACAACTGAACAACATACTATCCCCTGTGGGCACAAGGACAAAAATTAGATAGTCCCTGCTCTCAAGGAGCTTATCTTCTCTCTGAGGACAGGACAAAAACTGGGAATAGAGAGAAGTCTAGTTTGGCTATAGCACAGAGCACATAAAGGCAAGTAGTACATAGTTAGGCTGGACAGGTAGTATTGATCCAGACTGTGTATCTCCTTACATGTCAGAATCAGAAGTTTATAATTTATTTGGTGGATAATAGAGTACTACTAAAGGTCTGTAAGAAGGGGGAGATACCATCAAAGCAGTGTAATAGGAAAATGGTTAGGCAAGCATTGTGAAGGAAGGATTAAATAAAGAATAGGAGGGCATGAAGACCCGTTAGTAGGTTATTCTAGTAATCAAGGCAAGGAAAGATCAGAATCTGGATTGATATGGGTGCAAGGGGAGTTAAAAAGAAGAGATAGATATAAGAATTATCTCAGAGGCAGAATGAATAGGTCCTATTAGATGATAGGATGTGTGGGTGGGAAACAGGATGTATGGAAGGGGAAAGAATAGGATACAAGGATACAGGTCTTGGTGATGGGAAGGATAGTGATGTAATTAAAAGAAAAGAGGAGGGGTTCATTTGGTGTGAATGGAAGACCAGGAGTTGAGTTTTGAACATGTTGTGAGGTGCTAGTAGATACCTAGGTGGTCCTTGAAAATACAGACCAGTAAGTATGGGGCAAAATTGGGAGTGGAGAAGATTGGAAAGTTTCCCTAAAGGTCATAGTTAAAGGCATGGGAGTCGATGAAATAACTAAGGAGAAGAAAAGAGGACAGAACCTTGGTAGCATCCTTATTTCAGGAGGAAGATGAGAAACGAGTCAAGGAGATTAAGTAGTAGTTTGACATTTAGAAAGCAGGAATATGGTATTATGGAAGCCATGGAAGGGAGTCAAAGTTGAGAGGAAACAGGGAATAATAGGCCACTATGTCACATGCTTCAAAGTGGTCAAGGAGGATGAAGACCCAAAAAAGGCAATCAAATTGAGTGAGGTAGAGAGTGTCGGGGGTTGTATCTAGGCTCTTAACAGAGTTTCAGAACAACTACTGTACCAGAAATGTCCTTTCTATGACAGACTCTCCTGAATTGAAAAAGTGAACCTCCTACCACCTGAAAGGTACCAAGAATCACACAAGAAGACTGTTGTGTTTTGATAATCTTAAAAGACAACTAGAAAAGGAGAAGAAGAGGAATACATTAGGAGAATAAAAGAGAGAGGAAGTGTGGGGGATATTATCTCAGTGCACAGGAGGAAGAGGTGGGACTAATGGCTCACACGTGAACCTCATTCTCATCATGACCAGTCAAAGGAGGGAAGAATGTGCACAGATACCTAGTTGGATACAGAAATACTTTTCACTCAACAGGGAAACAAGAGGAAAAGGACAGAAAGGAAAAGGAAGAATAAGGAGAAAAATAAATCCTAAGCTAAACAAGCTCTGGGGAGGTAGAAAAATATCATGGCAGCTTTTTTTCCAGTGGCAAAAAATAAGAAACTATAGGTGGTGCTCATCCGTTGGGGAATGGTTGAACAAGTTATATGACTGTGATGGAATGCTGTTATGCTATAAGAAATAATGAAGGGGATGGTTTCAGACAAACCTGGAAAGACTTGTATGAACTAATGCATAATGAAGTGAACAGATTCAAGAGAACAATTTTTAGAATGAAGGCAGTGTTGTAAAGACAAACAACTCTGAAAGACTTAGAAACTCTCATCATTGAAATGACTGTATACAACTCTAGCAGATTCGGGATGAAACATACTTCCTGATAGAGAGATGAAAGACTCAGAGTGCGGATTGGGACATATTTTTTTGGAAATGGTCAGGGTAGATACTTGTTTTCAGAAAACCCAAACAAACAAAAACAAAGTCCAACTTTCTAAGAGAGAAAGCCAGTCCCTTCAACAGTGTAAAACAGCAAATCAAGCTTATGAAAATGGAAGTATCTAGGGTTCTGTATTGCCAAGGCAATATTCACAGCACCGAGGGTGACTATGAATATGCTGGTGTAGTGCTGAATCACAAAGTATAGCAGATTCTCCATGTAGAAGGCAGAAGAAAACCATTTATTGAGACACCAGAAAGCCAAATCCCAACACCAGAAAGCAAAATCTGTCATAGCAACAAAGAAGTCAATACACATTACCATTGCAGGGGCCAAAGCCTCCTAATCTTTCCCCCTCCCTCCCTCCCCTTGACCTCCCCCTTTCCCCACACTGGAGCCTTCCCACAAGCACATACTCACAAGACTAGCTGTGCCTGCCTGCCTACCTCCCTTCTCCACCACTCTAACTGCTCTCACCAACTTCCAGTTCTGCTCCACCTTTCCTGTTCTACCTGTTCAGCAAGCTCCTCCCACCGCATGTGACTTAGGCTTCCATGTGATTTAAGCAGGTCATATGGGCCTGTTAATGAATGGGAAAGATCTTTTCATTTAAATTACCATTACATTCAACCTCAAGGTCTTTCATATTCATTACATAGATCGGTGGGGCAACTGGTATCAACAGAATTGTAACAGGGATAACAGAAAGTAAGCATATAAAGCAATATCTTAGGCAACTGGTACCAACAGAACTTTACAACAGTAGAACTTTATAACAGTATAACAAAATAAGCACATAAAACAATATCTTAGAGTGGGGATTGAGCACAAGCACTCCATCATTCCCCCCTCAAACAAATGGGGCCTAAAATCTTGGGTTAAAGGGTGAAGATCTCTTATTCTATAGCCACTTCCTGCTGCAATTGTATGTAGAACTGTCCCTGCCCCAAGAGGTTCCATTTGAGAGGTCAGTTCTTTAGCTGGCATCCAGAGCTTGGTGGACACCAGGGGGTGACGTCCAGCTTAAGTGATCAGGCATCTGCAACTGGAGGGTACTAAGCCTGCATGAAACAAGTCTAGCAAACAAGTTTAACAGACAAAAAGCCAAAAAGAGACAAGGAGACAATACCAGAAGCAGAGGAGTCATAGAGTCAGTCATGCTTCTGGAGTCCATGAATCCACTTATTCACAGTAGAATACAAGAGTTAAGGGTGCAATTTGGTAAGCATCTTCTCCTGAATAAACAACAGTTCTGGTATTATCTTTCCCATGTGCTAGACTTTCTGCAGTCTTTGGAACATCATTTGGTTTCTGTTTTACCCATACTTTGGCTCCAATTTTATTCTATCAGTAGAACCCAACTCTATAGGTCCTCTGCTAGTTATTTTGGAAGGAGGGTCAGTTTCCACAAGGGGTATTGTTTCACAAGAAATAACAGTCACTTGAACTATTCTATCATTTTTACAAAACTATATGGGTTTGTGATCTAAATTTTGGAATGTCACAATAATTTCTCCTTGATAAGTAGAACCTGTCACTCCCGCCAATACATGTATTTCGCAAGCTGCTAATCCTGATTTAGGTAATATCCATTTTTAGGGATTATCATACATATTCCAGTACAGATTTTTCTTATTTCTTTTCTATCCAACCAAAAGTTCTCTAAACAATGTAAATCATATCTTGCCAAATCCTTTTCCAATTGACATATATAATACTCCTCTGCTACTTGTTTTAACAATGAATGAGAGATACCAATACCTCGGTCTTGTGCCCATTGGTGCGTGGCGTGGACTCCTAAATGACTGACTGTTTGATGGGCCATTTTGCTAGTACCAGATCATCAACTGGTGTCAGAGTAGGAGCAGTATGTTGAATAACTGTCCTCATTAATCGATCAGCATGATAAGGGCCATATAAGCATGTGCATGAAAAACTGACAAATTAGTAACCCAAAGCATCCCATATATCTTCCTATAATTCTTTGCCCAAGAATTGTTTGCCATGAATTTTCCCATTTTGATATTTCCATATGTGCATCCATGTAACTAACCCATCAGCTACTGCCCGTGAATCAGTGAATATATGACACTGTCCTTATTCTGTTTTCAGTTTCGCCAGTCCTGCCGTCATTTACCATGACTTTGCATAGTAGCCCTTTCCACATTGTGACTTTCCCCATTGCTGTTTCGTTATATCTTGGGTCAGCATAAGAAATTCAATGGAAATTTGGGGGGGGGGGGGTGCAGAAGCCACAGATGACACGCGGAGACCAGCAGATGACACAGAAAATGTTTAGAAACTCAGAAATGCATAAAATATGTGTATGATATTGTATAATATCACCCCAAATTTTATAATAAGATACTGTGACTACCACTTAAGAGAAAAGATTCAGGCTTCTTCTGTGGTACGAAGGGAGGGCCAAACAATTTTTGGATTTTCTAGATGATGGGGGTGCCCGATGCCCCTACTCCTTATGATGTAGAAGGAATACCTACATGTTTTTGTTAATGTGTTTTATTCTGACATCACAATAATGTGAGAAGTCATGCTACATAGCCTTTTTCCTGTCCTGAAGTTTAGTGCTAAAGATGTCAAGGCTAATATTCTCCCTTAATGGTTTCCGAGGGTGTTCCTTTTGGTCTCCAGTATAACCTTGAATTTTGCCAGTTGCCCATTTTTTATCCTTTCCCATTATACCTGTCTTTGCTGTTGCACTGGTATAAGGGTTTCTGAGTGTCCTGTCTTGTGAGGTTTTAGCCACCTCCTTTATAAGTCACATTGGCTCCCTTCTGACAGTCTGCAGGTCAGAACAGTTTCCCAGGAGATCCAGTAGAAGAATCTTGGGGATTTTTACTGGCTAGTGGGCAAATATCTTCAGAATCTTGTTTCTCTCTGATTTCCACATATTCATAATTTTATTCAGACACTATGATATATTATCCTTATATAAAATTTCTCAGAAAAAATTTTTGCTCAGAATTTAAAACAATAAAAAAAATTGTTTTAAAATAAAATAATCTATACTTAGAAATTTTTTCTCCTATTCCCTAATTATGGGCATTATTGTCCTGTGATATTTTTTGCTACCACAAAAAAGTGCTATTATTAATATTTTGGTATACATGTGACCTTTCTGTCTTTGACTACCTTGTGAGTGATATCCTGGGCCAGGCCTGATTCACACATATCCAGTAGTTCAGGTTCAGGATCAAAACAAAATGAGATATTCATAAACGATCCAGCACTTTACAAAGTTTGTATGACAATAACATAGTATGTTATGCAAAGATAAAGGTTCAAGTTGATAGTTTCCCTCATGTTCATATAGAAAATGTATAGTACATAGGATGTGTTAGATCAAAAGGGTGTTTTAGCTTGCATAACAAGCCAAACATTCATCACGTATGAGAGTCAGTGACTCTTTGTACTGACCTTTTTATCCCCTATATGACTGGGAAGTCTCATCAAAAGACCAAGCCCCAGTTCCTTGGATCAGTGAGGTCTCAGAGACAGCTGTTCTACTAGTTGGCGGGGAAAGAAACAACAACATACAAACCCAACTTGTAAGGCAGGCTCTTAGGAAAACCTAGCCCAGCCTATGTGGATAGGCCTTAGTTATTTATCGGTTGTGCCAGGAATTGTGGTAAGCACTGGGTACAAAAGCAGAAAACATCACTGGCTTCTGGAAGCCCAGCAGTTTAATGGGGAAATGGCATGTTTTTATATATTTATATATAACTATTTATATACAATTTATATTTACATATAAATTATATATATTATATTAAAATGTAATATAAACTATATACAATTTATATACAGAATAAATTGGAGATTGTGTTTGTCTTTTATTCTCAAAGAAGGCCATGACATCATGATGATCTCATGACTTATACTTGACTTTGATTTGAGTGAGGGAGGGCTGTGCAAGGTTGCCAACCTCACTTTCTCCTCCTGAGCCATCTGGGTCCAGTGGCCAGATATTCATCAAGATGACTGGAGATGGCCCGGGATGCAATGTATGACCCTGGACATTTTAGGCTAAGGTCTTATCAGACTGTCACTTTGAGTGAGATACACCCATTCGATGAATAGGCCTCTTTAAGTAGTTACTCAAGGGATGACCCCTTTTAATAAAGAAAAAAATAACAAAAAAAAAAAAATCAAACTGGGAGGAAAAGACCTTCATAGAGGAAAGATGCTAGCATTAATGGGGATAGGTAAAGACTTCTTACAAAAGCTCAGATAAAGGTCTTATAAAAGGTGGGACTTGGAACTTCCTTCAAGAGAAGGCAGGAAGATGAGAAGAAGGAAGAGAATTCCAGCTTTCAGGGACATCCAGTGGGTCAGAAGTAACCATTTCCTATCTTCTAGAGTAGGAAAGCCTGAGAAAATAGTCAAGAGCTCATAAAATATTGTCAGTGACGCTGCTATCAATGACCTTGTAGCACAATGCCATCAATACTGCTGAGGCTTTGATGTATTAATAATGCACTTTGGCCTTAAGCTTTAGTCATTTAGCAAAGCTTTCTGCGCAAGGCTCTCTAGGGACGCAAACCACCAGGAAACACAAACATAGTCACAAAGGGAAAGTCCTTCAGGTAACCAGATTTACAAGACTATCCTTTTGCTGCTACAGGCTCTTCCCGTGATCTCTTGCCTTTTCTGTGCAGTCCCAATTTAGGAACGCCAACCCAAAATCCTAGGCTAAGTGCCTTTATGAGCTAGGGATAACAAAAAGCATTAGAGAAGGAGAAGCAGTTTTGTCCTCATCATAGCCTTGGTAACAACTGCTACTTTCATGTCCCAAAGATAGATTTTCCTGCCTTCCCAATTTTAGTAACAGTGGAATGCCTTATAGGCATTTTCAGTCCTCTATTTATCATTTACTAGGGCAAATGTGAACTGGGACCAATCGCTTCTTTTCTTACGAGGCTTAATTGCTTCATTATAAAATAAGACTAATAATATTTCCATCACTCAGGGTTGTTGTGAAAATCAAGTGAGATAAAATGCCATATAAATATTATTATTTTGCTTCACCTTGCCTGTATTTGTTCCACTACTGAAATGGCTATTTAAAGCTTTAACTCCAATCAACAGAATCTTTCTCCCATTACCCAAGAGGACACAAAGTCATTTCAATCCAATTTGCTGCAATATTGAACTAACCATGGCTTTTTTTCCCCACTCAAGCAACTGTATTAAAATGATGCTTCAAAGTCTCATTTTCAACCTAAGCATGCTGCAATGAAAACAACTTGCTATTGAGTCTTAGGACCAAACCAAACCGTGCACAAAACTACCAAGAGAGTCTATTTTCAGGCTTAATAACTTTTATCAGTGCAGCAACCAACCACAATTCCACCAAACCAATGGTGAAGCATACTGTTCACCTCCTTACTGAGTGGTGACGAATTCAAGATGCAGAATAACAGTTTTGGACACAGCTAATGTGGGAATTTATTTTGATTGGCTATGCATATTTATTACAATGGTTTCCTTTTTCCTTCTTAAAAAAAATTAGGAGAGGTGGGAAAGAGTAGGGCTAGGGATAGCATTATCTCCCCAGTCACCCCCAAAAAATAAAGAAAAGGAAAAGAGGAAGGTTAAAACATTTTATTAAAAATATACAGAAGAGAACATAAAGAAGGCCCAAAGAAGAGAGAAGCAATCAAGACAGCTTTGAAAATTTCATGTTAGTGTAGTTTTAAGCCATTAAAATTTAGAGAATGCTTTCCTGGGTATGTGTCTCATACCATTTCCCTCCACTTTGAATGCTCACTTTCTCTCACTCCCCTTTCTTCTCTGCTTTTGGTAACTGTATTTCCTATCCTTCAAAGTTTAGGTCAGATGCCACCATTTCCATGAAGTCTTCATTGATTTCCCCCCGCTTAACTCACCTACATTTCCCCTCTTCCTTACTCTGACCTGTAAGACTTTTTATCCCTGTGCTCCTATTATATTCTCATCTACTGTATAATTATCATATAGGAATAAATAATGTTAGATATTTTGGTATGTATCATTCCACCCACTCTATCGTCTAGAGCCAGCATGATACAGGGGAAAGAATGCTGGACTTGTAGTCAGAAAACCCCCGAATTCAAGTCCCAATGTATAGCTGTGTGCCCATGGACAAGTCACTTAAGTCACCTCAGTTTTCTTATCTCCATAATGGGCATAATAACAGATTGTCATGAGAATTTGAATTCAGATCTTCCTGACTCCAGGCCCAGGATTCTGTCAACCACCTTGCTGTCCTTAATCCTATTTACCCTCTGATAATTTTTGCTCCACTTCTGGAATTCAAATTATTAGTAATAACAGACTTCATTCTACTTACTTCCATTCTGCATCTTTTCATTGCTCTTTGGGCTATTTGAAATTTTAATTCTCCTCAGATGGTGGTGTTCACAGCCACATAATATTTCCAGGTGAATATTGTTATGGAAAAGATTAGCTTTTAACAGCAAATGAGGTCAGATGAGATCAACCATGACTCCTTTTTGTACTTAATTCTAGGCCCACCTCACAACCATGGTAGCATATATCTAACATACATATAAATATAATAATATGATAGGTTGCCCCTATCCAGCACCCTATTGTAATCTGGGCAAAATGTGTTTTTTCATCCACTTTATTTGCGCAGTCTAAATGGTTAAGGGAAACTCTTTTGTATTACTGTAGATTTACAGTTTTCATAGAATCACATATCTAGAGCCAAAAGAAAATGGAAAGGTCACTTAATCTAATCCCAGTATTTTGCAGATAAGGAAACTGAGGCCTAAAAAACTGAAGTGATTTGTTCAAGTTCTGGAGTTTGATAGCATATTATTATCAGCAAATGGAGTCATTTAGAGACACTATAATAATGAACATTTATTTTGTTTTGCCTTTAAACAGCACATCCACCATTGGTAAATGTCTTTGGTGAATATGTTTCTCCCTATTTAATTACCTCACTTGATATAATTAGTTAACAGCAGTAAATGAGTAATCCCTGTAATTATTCACTCAGAGTCACTTATTAAGAACCTACTGTGTGCCAGGCACTCTGGTAGGAACTGGAGATGCAGAGACAAAACAATGCCCTCAACATGCTTACTTTATTTACCTTTGTAAATAATGTAAAATTCTATAGAATTCTGACATATGATTGAAAAACACCTTGCTCCAAGGTAAGCTTTCAAGTCTTTATTTTGCTCAGCTAAATCAAATATTTCTTCAACCAATCATTATGTATTTACTTACTATGTGCCAAACATTATCCTAATCACCAGAGAGAGAAACCCAAAAGGGAGTTAGTGTAGTGGGTCAGATTGATAATTTTGTGGTGGTAGATTAGACCATCTTTTATCTCAATTCTTACCTAGCCCTTAGTCATTGAATGGGTATGACCTCCAACAAACTGAGACCAAAGTCAAGTTCATCCACTGCATCCCAGTCTCTAACATCCTTTTTAACTATTATTTTTTTATGATTTTAGTAAAATCCTGACATAATTCAACTATATGGCCTATTCCTAGGCCCTGTGTTTTAAAAGGAGTGGAGCTCAGATATGACCTTCAAACCTGGACCTTCAAAAGAACCTTCAAAAGAAAACCTCAGTTTTCTTGTTTCCAAAATGGGGAAAGTAATAGTACCTATTTTCCAGGGTTGTTGTGAGCATCGAATGAGACAGTATTTGTAATGTGCTTATTTGGTGCCTAGCACAAAGTAGGTACTTAATAAATGACTGTTTCCTTCTTTCCTTAATCCTAAAAACATTCACCATTGTCTGTGCCAAATGGAATTCGTACTCTTGTAATGATAGGACCACTAGAGATATCTTAACATGATGCCTTTTAAGTCATTTTTGTTTGTTTCTCTTGGATCTTATAACCTAAACATGAAAGGCAATTGAATTTAATAAATCATTATCACATACTACTCCAACGGATTGGTCAAGTATTCAGCACATATTCAAAGTGAGTTTCACACCAGCACACTTCATTTAACAATGGGATTTGTAGAAGTTCACATGAAAGAACTTCTGGTCCCTTCCAGCTCTAGTCAATGTTGTATCTGTGTTCAATTGTTTCAGTCACGTGTGACTCTTTGTTACCCCATTTGGGTTTTTCTTGGCAAAGATATTGAAGTGGTTTGCCATTTCCTTCTCCAGATCATTTTACAGATGAGGAAATTTAACCAAACAGGGTGAAGTGACTTCCCCACAGTCACACAACTAGTAAGTGTGTGATGCCAGATTTGAACTCAGGAAGATGGGTCTTCCTGATTCCAAGCCCACTGTGCTCCAGCTCTGGTACTGGCTGATTAATAAAGTAAATTATTGTTTCATTTTCATCCATTCCTATATTCTACAATCCATGTACATATTTTTTATATATTTGTAATTGTCCATCAACCTTCTCTGTAAGATTTTTATGGATTAGTTTATATTTTAACTTGGTCTTTACTTTGGCAGCCATCGCTGTGTATTTGACAAGTTGGCCAAATGTTTGCTGACCAAGGTGCCTTCTGAACTCTTGTGGCCTCCTTATTGTAGCAATAAACTTATATTAGTTTGACTTTTGGATGAAATTGTTATAGTCAGTGTCAAGATGATTTCTGTTGTCCATTTCCCATTCAGTTACTGGTTTAAATAATTCATTGACCAGTTTCATTGGCTTTTCCATAATCACTGATCTCAGCTAGCCATCTGAAAAATGCATGTTGTTGGTCTTGGGGCCATAAAAGGAAATGAACAAAAGACTGTGGATGATGTATAAGCACAAGTCTATCACCAACCAATATTAATTAGAGGGAAAAACTCAAATTATAAGATCATCATTCATGAAGCACAGCAGTTAATTAAGATCCCATTAAGAAAATTCTAATAACAACGAAGTGACAATAACTTTGAGAAAATCGATAATATACAAAAAATAGGAAAAAAAACTTTTGCTGTGTTTCTGTCTTACCATAAATAATGTGTCACAGTTTTAAAGAAAGTAACAACACTTTGGAAAATGTCCTTCTTAAGTCCAGAAAGACTTAACAAGCAGAACAGCTTTGAAAGTTGCATATTGAATTTAAAAAGCATCCCAACTAGCTTTTATATAGCACACTTTAAGGATTGCAAAGCACTTTGTATATGTTATCTCATGTGATCTTCATAGAAATTCTAGGAGGTAGGTGTTTGTATTATCCCCATTTTACAGATAGGGAGATGGAGACTGAGGTAGTGATCCTTACCCTGATGTCACAGATCTAGTCAGCGTCTCTATCAAGATTTGAACTCAGATCTTTCAGACTCCAAGTCTAATGCTCTTCCACTTAGATTCACAATTTCATCATTATTATTGATGGTATATATAGAAATAACCATTTAAAGTAGAATATATATTAGTGACCCCCAGCCCTGAGGCTGCTGGGGGACAGGGGAGATTGTCACAGAACCATGACCATGGTTTTTATCTTCACTTGGCATCAATAAAAGTTGCAGCATAAATAATGACTTTTTAAAAATGAACAGATCAATTATTAGACTTGGAGTCAGGAAGACCCAAACGTTAATATACCTCTGACGTTTACAACATGTGTGATCATGGACATGTCTTTGTACTTTTCAGAAATTCATTTCCTTATCTGCAAAATGGGAGAAAGAAAAGAAATAATTTAGTTTCTTTTTTTTTTCCTGCCTACTATGTGTCAGGCACTTTTTAAAGCATTTTACAAATATTATCTCACTTCCTCCTCACAACAACCGTGGAAGGTAGATGCTATTATTATTCCAGATGAAATTTAGGCCCACAGAGATTAAGTGACTCATCCAGGGTTACACAGCTAGGAAGCATCTGAGGCTGAATTTATAACCTGTTCTTCAGCCTCCAGGCCCAGTACTCTATCAGCTGTGTCACCTAGCTACCTCTTCAGTTCAGTTGTGTCTGACTCTTTGTGACCCCCATTTAGGGTTTTCTTAGCAAAGATCCTGGAGTGGTTTGCCATTTCCTTTTCCAGCTCATTTTACAGATGAGGAAACTGAGGCAAACAGAGTTAAGTGACTTGCTCAGGGTCACACAGCTAGTAAGTGTCTTCCTTGAGTCTTTCTGCCTCCAGGTCCATGACTCTCCATGTACCACCTAGCTGCCCACCTGTCATGTGGTTGGTTTTTTTGGTGGTTGTCCTTTGTGCTTAAAGAGGACCAAAACGACATCACTAGGTTGGGGTGTCTGACTTTGGCTGAGCAGAGCAATATGACTTCAGAAGGCTCTGCCATAAATCAGGCACTGATAGTTCACATGAACATTTGGAGTGAAGATGTCTCTAAACTTGCGCATCTCAGCTGTCACACAGTCAACACATGCTTGTTGAGGGATTATTATAGTTCATTTTTAGCCTAACATCAAACATCACCCACAAACACTTGTGGGCCTCTACCTAACTTCACAGAGTTCTCATGTTGAAGATCAAGTAATATAACATATATAAAGCACTTTTCTGATTTTAAAGCACAGTGTTATCAGCTATTATTTCCTCCACCGGCAGATACTAATCAAATAATTCCTACCAACTTGGGAGCTACTCATGCAGATTAAAGATTCTTTGTTCTAGCTATTCTCTCTGAGACACATCAGCCATCAAGCTAATTTTTCTTTTGAACTTGATTAAAAACAGACTAACTTAACCTATATAAATAAGAAAGAAGCTAAGGAAAATTTCGGATTTAAGGAAATCTCTCCCCTTCTTCAAGGATTTGAATCCAGAATGAAAAGATTTGTGGCCTGAAAATATATCAGAAAGGATGAAGAGGGAGAATGAAATTGATTTAGTGCCATGTACAATTAGATTCTTATGCATTCTGACGTATTTTCCATGTATAATATGTGCACATACCAAACAATGAGGTCATTTTCCTGGCCTGCTCTAGTGCCTAGAAGGAAAATTGGCCTTGCTGAACACATAAATTCCAAATTGACAAAATCAGAATTTACACACATTTTTGTTCAATTTGTATATTTTTTTCCTTTACCTTGGGAAAACCAAGAAGGGCCCTTCACCTGCTTGGTTTGATTTTAAGATGTTATATCTCTTCTCCATCATTTGTCTGCCACATGTTTGAGTAATGGGAACATTCTAGGTGAGTTGCTAGTCTAACTCGTGACTGTCTGCATCTGCTTGACTCCTGGACCTGGGGTTTGCTTCTGATCTTCTCATCTTGAGTTCCCCCTGAAATTTCTATCAGGTTTCATTCAGGCTTCTGAGGTTATGTCAGTCAGTTGGTCAAGAAACATTTATTAAGTAACATGCTAAGCCCTAGGAATACAAAGAAAGAAAAAGACAACATTCCCAACCAACTACTGTATACTGGGAGGGATGATAAGGGAATAACAACCGTTATGTACACACAAGCCATATGTAGGATAAATCTGAAATAATCAGTAGAGGGAAGGCACTAACATTAACGTGGGAAAGATGACAGATGTAAGACAACATTCTAGATATGGAGGACAGCCAATAAAATTCCAGGAGTCAGGAAATGGAACATCTCATTCAAGGAACAGCAAAGAGGCAAGTGTCACTGGGTCAAAGACTATGTAGAAGTGTGGGTGGCACATAAGAATAAGACTTTTATTTATAAAATCTTGACACAAAGTACTGTAATTTTTTTTCTCAGGGGGAGGAGAACAGCATTGAGACTCAACATTTTGACTGATTCAGGCCCAAAGCTTATTGTTCATTCTGAATAAAAATCAGTACTGAAATGGGGCATAGTAAATGCTCACTGAATTACGTTGTCACAAGTGCTAATTCAACCAACATCTTCCAAAGAGTTCCCAAGATGGAGACATGACTATCAATTGTTATGCCTGGCTGAAGATACCCAATTGATGTGGTAGTGGGGAAAATGGAATTGGATAAAGCTGGGCTATTGGCCACAACTGTGTTATAGAATTTTAAATTCAGGGTTCACTTCACTTTCAGTGTTGAAAGGACAGTTGAATTGGAAAATTAGAGACAGCTATTAACTCTTAACATTCTCCCATACTGGTGGATCTTGGGGCAAAGAGTAATCTGAATAAGTTAGGTCAGAAGCATTTAATACAGTTTTACTTATTACTGGGTATACAGCTTATTATAGAAGGAATCGGTGGCTGTGTACTCTAAGCCCAGTGTGATGTAATAAGTAGAGGACTCAACTTAGTATCAGGAAGGCTTGGGTCTAAAACCCACATCTGCCACTGTGTAGTTTGGTAATGATGTGGCAAGCCATTTAAGCTCTCTCACTCCATATCTATAAAATGAAAGATTTGGACCAGATTGCCTCTGAGGTTCCTTCTAGCTCAAGAAAAATGACCGTTCCTATAATTCTACATTTGCCAGTTCTTTCAGTTATTATTATACCATCATTTTTTAAGTCATGTCCAACTCTTCATGACCCCATTTGGGGTTTTCTTAGCAAAGATACTGGAGTGGTTTGCCATTTCCTTCTCTAGTTCATTTTACAGATAAGGAAACAGAGGTAAAAAGGGTTAAGTGACTTTCCCAATGTCACGCAACTGGCAAGTGTGTGAGGCTGGATTTGAACTCAGGAAGAGGAGTCTTCCTGACTCCTGGCCCAGCACTCCATCCACTGTGCTACCTAACTGCCAGTTCTTTCAGTGACCTATATTAAATCATACACTATCCACTAAGCACTTGTAGGGAACCTTCATATTTTTCCATTTGTCTCCCTCCCTTAGGCCTTCACTCCCTATCCCATCAAACCCAGTTTTCCTTACAAAAATCCCATAATCAGATTCCTTTGCAAAAGGAAATTTTCCAGCCAATCATTACATTCTGTTTATTTATAAAATATGATTAAACTCTTCCTTGTATAGCCTTAAATTTAAATTTACCGGCAAGCAGGTTTTCTCCATCAGTTCCCAGCCACAGAAGAGTATGGTGCATTTTTAAGTTCTGAAATCTCCCCTAAAGGGTAAACAGACTTCAGAATTCTTTGCATAATTTACAGTGATGGCTTTTCACGCATGAATCTTTGTATGCGGTCTCCTCTTTAGACTATCAGCTCCTTGAGGGCAGAGACTGTGTTTTTAGGTTTTCTTTGTATTCTTAGCATTAAGCACTGTGCCTGACACATAGTTACTTAATAGATAGCATTTAATAAATGCTTATTTACTGTTAGTACATTATTTTTTTTTAATATCTTTACCATCAAAAATCCCCAGGAAAATTTGTATTCCCAGATGTAACCCAATAACGTGGAGCATGAGCACACATAAAAAAAAAAAAGTTGCAGGAATTCGACAATTTGACAAGAAAAATAAACTAAAATCAGCTCCAAATGTCTGTCCCAGAAAAGGCAGCCTCAGAAGGAGTCAGTGAATTCGTACAGATCCTTTCTCGAGTCTCCGTTGTAGTGGAAACAGACGTTGGAATTCATTGCATGATTCATAGTGGTTATTTTTAACTACATGACACTCAGTTATTTTACAGCACTGAATGGAAAATTGGTATATTCCACATCTGTGAATTAATAGCCAGTTTTGCCACAATACTAGGCAGCCCACACACAGCAGTATAGCTCTTTTTCAGGTTTTTCCCCCCCAAAATTTACAGGATAAATGTTATGATATTAAGGGTTATCACAGTGACATTAACTGCTTACAGAACGGCATATTCAAGAACAGGAATACGAATTCAAATCACACACCAACCAGTTTACTAACTATGGGCAAATCATTTACATTTCTTTCTGAACTTCAGTTTCTCTGAGTACAAAATGATGATAATAAAATCCAGAGCATTCACCTATGTTATAATTTTCAAATGAGATATATAAAGCAATTTGAAATTTTTAAAAGCACTCTCCAAATGTCAGCTATGCTTATTATATTCATCAGTATTTGATCACTGGATGAAATCTGCCACCTTTGAGGGCACATTTTACTGAGTCAAACCATCTGTTATCTTCTTTCAGGTGCTACCAATGCCAGTTTCTCTCTAGTGTGTTAGAGGAGTGTGTGTACGCAGTAAGTGTGGCAATGAGAGATTAATGATCTGGAGATATATTTTGAATGGGAGACTGAATCCCAAAGAGTTTACGTAACTCATTTTTTTTTGACAGGTTGTTGCAGTAAGCCCTGAAGGCTTTTGATGGAAAAGCATAAAGAATTGCGTAAAGATTCATTCTAAAACATAGACCATAAGGAATACAGTCCTTCAGGGCCAGATTATTATGGTTTATGGCACCCTAGATTGACTAGTTAATGTTGAAGAAAATGTACAAAGTAGACTTTGTACATCTTAGGACACGTTAGAATTTTTTAGAGGTAGCTGGACTTGGGAAAAAGAAAACCAGAGTTCAAATTGACACCAGACCCTTACTGCGACCCTGGGTAAGTCACTTAAACTTTCTGTGCCTCAATTTCCTCATCTGTAAAATGCAGATAATAAATAACACCTACTTCCCAAGGTTGTTGTGAGAATCAGATGAAATAATATTTGTAAAGCACTTTGCAAACCTCAAAGCACTAATAAATGCTGGTAGCTGTTATTACTATTATTTTTGTTATATTTAGTTTTTTAACTAAGCCTGTGATTTCATCAGTATAGGAAACTAACAGTGTGAAAACTCATTCCACCAATACAGATTTGCCACTCATTTACAATATGCAGTCTTAGTGGGGAAACCTAAAAATTTGACTTCTCTGGGACCATATAGCAAATACGTGACAGAGAGAGATTTGAATCTGGACTGTTCTGACTATAAGGCTTACTCTTCATCTACTATGAGACCATAAAGAGCTTTTAAAAAAAACGTTCTCATGGATTTTGTCCTTTTTACACAACTATCTTCCATTTCATAGCTTAAGTATCCCTTATGGTATTATGACTTTGATCTTAGAGGCTCATAAGGAATGTGTTTTTTAATTTCTTTGTATCCCCAGGGTTTAGCATCATGCCTGGCACATATTAAATGCTTCATAAATGCTTACTGACTGACTAACTGACTGAGGATGGGAGAAAAAAATCCAGTGAGATAGAAAAGATCTACCCAGCAAAGCAGTGGTTTATTAATACCATGACCGAAGAACTATTAGGACTCGGCTGCTTAAGGCTCTAGCATGCTTAGGACTAGCCACCAGGACTGTCTGCATGGGACCCTTGACCTATGTCTGTTCCCCCTAGAACTTTCCACTGTGGTAGTACATTCTTTGACCATAAGACACTAAGTCTGTCACTATCAGGTTTTACCCTAAAACCCCCTCAAAGAAATATAGATCATTATATAATTCATCCCTTGAAAATGAAGCTCTTGGTGTACCTCAAGGTAGCAAGTGGCTAATTGTCCCTGGGAAGTGGGGGTTCATAGAAGCTGCCCTCTCCCTCTCTCCCTCTCTCCCTCCCTCTCTCCCTCTCTCCCCCTCTCCCTCTTTCCTTCTCTCCCTCTCCCTGTCTCCCTCTCCCTCTCCCTCTCTCCTCTCCCTCTCCCTCTCCCTCTCTCCTCTCCCTCTCCCTCTCCCTCTCCCTCTCCCTCTCCCTCTCCCTCTCCCTCTCCCTCTCCCTCTCCCTCTCCCTCTCCCTCTCCCTCTCTCTCTCTCTCTCTCTCTCTCTCTCTCTCTCTCTCTCTCTCTCTCTCTCTCTCTCTCCCTCTCCCTCTCCTCTCTCTCTCTCTCTCCCCTCTCCCTCTCCCTCTCCCTCTCCCTCTCTCTCTCTCCCTCTCCCTCTCCCTCTTCCTCTCCCTCTCTCTCTCTCTCTCCCTCTCCCTCGCTCCCTCTCTCTCTCCCTCTCTTCCCTCCCTCCCCACCCCCACCTCAGAGGCTCCCCCTTCCCTCCCAAGTAACAGGTATGTTGGAGACAATGCCCATTTTTGTTATCAAACAAAGGAAAGATTTTAGTGATGGGTATTTCAGGCTGATTGAAAGAAAAAGTTCCATCCTGGCAGACCAGTGAAGAATAGTTTGGCTTGATGGGGCAGTATGGTATCCCTCATATAATGCCATTAAAGGGCTACTTTATATAATCTAAATAGTTCTTGATAGATTGATTAATCAGGAAACCTACCTGGCAACCTAGAACTCCAGGAGTTGAAAAACTATTAGAATGTTACTAATATTCATTAGCTGTTGGTCATCCTTCATTCTTGAAGCGTGCCTATGACATCATCAGGGTGATGTCTTGCCTTGTGTGTGAATTGGATATAAGTGAGGCAGAGCTGCTCAAAGTCCTCAGCCTCACTCACTCCTCCAAAATTATCAGGGTCGAATGGCAAAACAAAAAGTCCAGATGACTGGCGATGGCCCAGGATGCCGTGGATAAAGGTGGCCTTTTAAATTCTTTTTCAGGCCTCAGTTTAATAAATAATAGCTAATCAAAGTTCAGGAACTTTATTAATAATGATAATTGTCTTACTTTTTCTTCACTTTATAAATGAACCTCATCTTTGTGAGTTCACATCTGACCTCAGACACTTATTAGCTTTGTGACCCTGGGCAAGTCACTTAACCCTGTTTTCCACAGTTTCCTCATCTATAAAATGACCTAGAGAAGGAAATGGTGAACCACTGTAATATGCTTGTCAAGAAAACCCTAAATAGGGTCACAAAGAATTAGACACAACTGAAAAATGACTGAACAACTTGCATCTGATTTGGGAAGAAATCTTAGGTTACTGATAGCAAGTATTTCAAAACCCTTAATGTTAAAGGCACTGTGAAAGTATATAGTGAGTAGTTTTTTATCATTTTAATAGATTTTTGTTTCTTTATATTTTCCAGAGATATAATTGAGATTTTTATACATAGGTAACCTCAGTAGGTCCATGATCCCCTTGGTACAGGCACCCCCCTATCAATTCATATAGAAATCCATCCATTTCTTCCTGGATTATATGATGATTGTATACTCATTTCCATAAGTCCTCCATAGAGAAGCTACCCAATGTTCTGGAGAACTTGCTCTAAATCTTCTAAGTACTTTATGAGTACAAATACAAGCAGTACTTAAGATGTCCATTTGTGACTCTCGATCTTGCTACGTGACTGATTCACCTCCTTCTCTAAAAATAAATAGCCCAAGGTACTACTTGTCTCATGCTTATAATAACATCCCATTCTGATATTCTGCAGCCTGCTTAGATCTACTGTGTAATTCTCCATTGCTCTCTGGATCACCTAGATCTTTGGTTTTTCTTCATGGTGTTCTATGATTCACAGATATATAGTGTCACAAGGAACATATTTGATTTTTTTAAAATATGGATTGATAGTTAGAGTTGTCCACATTCCTCCTCTTCAATCTTTAGATTAGTTCATTGTCCATTGATAGTGTCTATACAAGATGCACTTTCTGATTGGTCTAATTGAGTAGCCCATCAACAATAGGGAAATATGTGTCCTTCATCCACTTGGATTTTCTTGTTTGAATTTCTAGGCTAATCTCTTCTATATAGCCATAGATTTCTTCAAGGCCCTATGAATGAATACAGTCAGCAGAATATCATTTGTAAACAAGGACTTCACCGTCTGTAGGGAATCTTTTTCAATTTTTTCATATTAATATTGACAGTCTAGCTATAAATTAAGAAAACAAGAAACTTTAGTTATAAAATATAAAGTTAAAAAACACAAAGAGGTTTTCAGGTTCATAGGTTCTCCTTGGAGAAGTGAATAAAGAAATTGAAAGAGGTGGTATAATTGGCCACTCTTAGGCAGTAAGAAATACCATATTTGAAATACCAGATACCGAATGCCGAATACCAAGAAATACCATACACTTGGGCATCATGCCTTGTACTGCTTATAATGACCATAAACAAAAAGATAACTTTATGTGTCAGCAGCTATTGCAGAAAATGAAGAAATAGAAACCCTCTAAAAAGAACTTGACAAGTCAACACATAATTTAACACTGACACACTTGAGAGCAAAGAAGAGGATTATTTTTTTTTAATGTTGAAAGATGCTAACAGATTTTGTTGAAAAATAGTAATAGATTTTGAAATGAAAGTGGTCACAAGCTTGTAGACTACTCAGAAGCTTCATATCTGTCATCCATACTTATGTTGCTGAATATGGAGATCACTAAGTAACAATACAAAAAATGAAATCAATTACATATTAAATGGACAGGAAATGACTGGTTACCAGCATGGCAGACATTTCAGAATTAGCTATCTGTGTTCATTCAAATTATAGACTAGTTAGAGCAAAGATCAAAATCAACACTTGTAGTGCCAGTGCAATACCCACAGCAATTGCCATGGATATGCAAGCATATTTCCAAGGTAAATTCACAAACTATAAACTCTCTTCCTCCAAGATGAAACCAAAATATTTATTCAGATACCAGAAAGTCAATTCCACCATGGTAACAAGGAAGTTTGTACACATTACCATCAAAGGGAGAACCACCATCCCCAAGCCTTCCCTCCATCAGACCTTTCCATAAACAAGCTCCCTTAGACAAAATGCTCCTCTCTCATCCAGGCTAGCTGATCTGCTCTGCCTGCTGCCTCTCTCAGCTCTGCCCTTGGGCTCCACCATTTGACAAGCTCCTCCCACCACCAGCTCCATGTGACTTAGACAGTAGACTGGGCCAAAGCTCAGAGCAGGTCCCGTGAGCCTATTCAGGGGCAGGGAAGATCTTCAAATCCCCTTAACATTACAACGCTGAATTAGAAGGATAAAGATGAGAAGAAAACCCTTCATGTAATTATGGTTTAAGTTTATCTATTTAATCAAGCTGTTAATTCTGAAAAGTGGATTAAAGAGAAATTTTAATTATTGCTATTTCCTGGAGAAGTTTAACTGATACAAAACAGTCACCACAGATAAGACCAAAAGTACCCCCAAACCTCCTTATCCAGCAAACTCTTAATTGTTTTTGCCAAATGGAAAGACATGTTAGCTAAGGGCAACACAGATTTATAAAACATATTAATTTGCAGAACATTTCCCAGAAGGATGATGAAAGAGTAAGAGCAGTATTGCTCCCCAGTTGTTGGGTTGTTTCTCAATCATGTCTGACTCTTCTTGACCCTTTTTGGGGTGTTCTTGGCAAAGGTACTGAAATGATTTGTCATTGCCTTCCCAAGCTCATTTTACAGATGGGGAACTGAGGCAAATAGGTTTAAGGGATTTGCCTAGGGTCACATAGCTAGTAAGTATTTGAGGCCAGATATGAACTCAGGAAGATGAGTCTCTCTGACTCCAGATCTGGTTCTCTATCCATTGTACCACCTAGCTGCCCTGTAGTGTTCCTCACAAAATAGTAAAAAATCATACAGGAGAAAGTGAGTTTGCAGAAAATAACTCATCCTTCTAAATATTCCCCTAAATGATGAATCAAATGAAAATATTATTATTCCCCATTGACTTTAGGCAGCACCACAAAGCCAGACCTTTTATTTTAGAATGAGAACGTCATCCATAAATACCCACTACATTCAGAACGTTATCATTATCCTCATCATTATTGCCTGTTTAAGGACTTTCAGTTTGAATGATATCACATTGGCAGCTTTTAATACTTTCTTTATTTGAAAATTATTCCATTTTTTTTCTTTTCAGAGTAATTCTAGATCAGGTCATTGGTATAAAATTACTTGCCTAGTTTTAGTTTTTCTTAGCTAAAATAGTTCCTGAAAGTCAACAAGATGTAGTAGATAGTGGAAGCCCTGACTCATGGAATCAGGAAGACCTGTGTTCATGTCCTGCTTCTAACACACAAGCTGTGGGACCATGGAAGAATCATGTAACTTCTCAGTGATGTAACAATCTCTCTAAGACTAGAAGTAACAGAAGAGTTGCTCGTCGTTATCACTGGAGTGATTTACCACTTACATGATAAAATGGCAAGTCAGAGGGCACCACTCACCTCCCCAGAGTATTCTCAGCATGGTGGTTCATTTCCAGCAATGCTGTAGAGGGCCAGTGTAATCATTTGCTTTTAAAGTTAACCATATCACGAGGGTTTTTTTTCTCATTATATATGCATACAATTTCAACTCTAGGCCTCCAAGTTTCCCACGTCCCACCCCTCTGGTGTCAGGGAAGTAATCAGCAGCAAGCAAATAGCTAAGATAAACCAGAGAACTAAAGATTACCCTCTATGAGTGAGTACTCTGTGATTTCACCCCACAAAAGGGAAAGAACACTTGAGTTTGCTGAAATGATTTCTAAAAGGGCACAAAAAGCCAAGAAATTTGGAGAAAATATCAGGAGGCACAAGGTGAGGAGGAAGAAAAAGTTGTGGGAAAAAGAGGTCAGAAATTGTTGGAGATTGGTAGTAGCTACATTAGAAGTAGAAATAGGGGCAATAACTCTTCTGCTTGCAGAGAGAAGAGAAAGTAAAGAAGACAGAACGGGTCTATGCATTTCACAACAGACATTTACTTTTCGAACAGGGAGGTAGCATAGTGGAGAGAGCACTGAGGTCCTGAAGTCAGGAAGCACTGAGTTTAGACACTTGGTAGCTTGTGACCAGGCAAGTCACTTAACCTCTGTTTGCCTCAGTGCCTTCATCAGTAAAATGGGTATAACAATAACTCCTGCCTCACAGGGTCGGATGATCCAACCTCATGAGGATAAAATGAGATAATAATTGCAAAGCACTTAGCGCAGTGTCTGGCACATACCAAGCATTATATAAATGTTTGGGATAACAAGTGGGAGCAGTGGGGTAGAGTACCAGCCTGGAGTTATAAAGATCTGAGTTCAAATCTGGCCTCAGAGACGTACTAGATGTGCAACCCTGGGCAAGTCATTTAACCCTGTTCCCTTTAGTTCCTCTTTTGCAAAATTAAGATGGAGAAGCAAATGACAAACTCCTCCAGTATCTTTGCAGAGAAAACCCCAAATGGGGTCACAAAGAGTTGGACATGACTGCAACGACTGAACATATAAATGTTAGCTAGGATCATCATTATGGCTTCTCCCAGGGTGCCTACTAATGCAGAGAAGGAGAAAGAACTGACATGACTCTAAAGATCCATTTAATCATCTTTTTTGTTAATCTGCCATGTCAGGTCATCCCAGGGTCATAGCCTACCTGAGGAGAGCAAAGCTTGTCTAGGAATAGAAAATGATAGCTTCCATCCTAAAGAAAATGGGTCAGTGTCCTATAATATTTCTACTGTCTTCCTGGCTTTCAACATGATCTCATTCTCAGCCTTATTTGCAAGATGTTATTCTCTTGTATTATGCAGAATATGAAATGATATTACAAAAGAGATTTCACTAGAAATTTTATCTCATATACAAGACCTTCAGTCTCATAGCATCATAGATATAACTTGGAACATTGCTTTTGCCTGGATTTCTGATAAAGGTTAAATATTGAGGAGAGCTTGGAGGAAATTGTGACCCAATATTGTATTTATATATGTGTAGTCTTGTTCTGTTGAATGTCAACAACAGCTAGCACTTATATAGGATCTATGTAGATCCTATAGATTCTATAGAAATGCTTTACAAATATTTCCTTCACTTTATCCTTTCAATGACCCTGAGTGCCATTATTGTCCCATTTTACAGTTGAGGAAACTGAGGTAAACAGAGATTAAAGTGACTTGCCCAGGGTCACATAGCTGGTAAGTTTCTGAGGTGTGATTTGAACTCATCTTCCTGATTCAAAGCCTAAGCCTCTGGCGACCTAGTGGCCTGCAAAACTGATAATGCTAAAGATTTTGCAGTCTTTGGAAGAAATCCTAAAACATGCTAATGCAAATCTTGAAACCATGAGGGATACCTTTCTTCAAATCCTACAGAAAAATTTGTATGCGTGAGATTAGAAGGTGAGATCAAATTATGAGGTCAAATTTCTAGTGAAATCTCTTTTGTAGAAAGTGAATAGAAGCTTATGAGGTATCTGTGGCCATTTTGTTAATAACAATAATAGTATTGATGTATTATATCAAGGTTTTGTAAAGCCCTTTACATATATCCATGATCTCATTTGACCTCATTAGTAACATAGGAAATATAGACATCATTTTGAGTGATGAAAATGTCAGTGAATACATTTAACAGTGTTGAAGATGACGATTTTCCAGAGAGTTGGAAACCACTTGGGAAAACATTTCTTTTGGCCTTTATTCCATAATTACATTTATAGAAAGCATAGGACTCCTCAGGAGGATGTTCAACTGGATGTACTTCACTCCACTTTGCTATAGAGGCAATCGATTGGAAGTTAAATTGACATCAAGCACTTCTTTAAGAAAGTGAGTTCTAGCCAGACTAGAGGGATCCATCTCTATTCTGCCCTCTGACCCCACATCGTTTACACCTGTCTTCATCTGTAACTACATTTATTTTGTAGTTCAGCCATTTCAGTTGTATCTGACTCTTTATTACCCCACTTGGGGTTTTCTTGGCAAAGATACTAGAGTGATTTGCCATTTCCTTCTCCATCTCATTTTACAGAGGAGGAAACAGGCAAACAGGGTCAATTGACTTGTCCAGGGTCACACAGCTAGGAAATATAACACACCATGCAATCACTAAAAATAATGCTCAGAATGCTCTAAGGAGGTAAGGAAGTACATAGAGAAGACTAGACAGATGTCATTTTAAATATTAAGATGCTTTAAGAGGTTGACCCTTAGCTTAACTTAGTCCCTAAGCATTCTGGATTGCTGAGGTTTTGCTATAATTTGAGGAGGTTCACAGCATCCAAATCTCTATAATGCCTTAAACCATATTTATTATGCAATTGGGAAAATATTTGAAAGGACAAAACTAAGGGTCCAATCACACTATTCATGTAACTATCTTACTTTATTTCATTTCATTCAGCTAGGAGCTACAATGAATGCAGTTGATGTTAAGGGGTAACTTTTCCTTTCAGCTTGGGTGTATAATGTAGTAATTACCATAACGCTGATCTTTATAGATTAGATATGAGTGAAACTACCTCCCTGACAATGTGGATTAATGTAGCACACTTTGACAGCAATATTTTTACTAGTAATATTCTCATGATCAATGCATATGGATACTTAAAGATGCATGCTGAATCCAATAGAATTATACAAGGATTTATTCAGTATCTATAAGCTATGGCTGTCATTTGTATAATGCCTACTACAAGCCAAGGAGACACAGTGAGGAACCCTGAGACCATAGCCTGGAGCTATGTGAACTTGGGCAAGTCATTTAACTTCTGTTTGCCTTCATCCACTATAGAAAGAAATGACAAACCCCTCCAGTCTCTTTGCCAAGAAAACCTCATGAATAGTATTGGCGTGCTACATCCCATGAGGTCGTGAGGAGTTGGGCACAACTGAAGGACTGAATGTGCTAGGCCCTATGCCAAGTCTTTACAAATATTTTCTCACTTGACCTTCCCAACAACAGCCTTAGGAGGTAATTGCTATTATTACCCCCATTTTACAGTTGAGGAAACTGAGATAAAAAAGAGGATTAAGGGATTTGTCCCTAATCAAATAGCTACTAAGTGCCTAAGGCAGAATTTGAACTCAGGTCTTTCTGACTTCAGGCCCAGTTTTCTCTCAAACCTACTGATTAGCCAAACCCAACGTGGTCATCATTTGGGCCCTAACTGACTCAGAGTGAATGTAAATAGTAATTGTTTCCAAGGGTCTTCCCCTCCCAAATTGCCTTTTTTTTGACCATGTAACAGAGTCAGTCCATTCTCGGCTCCATTTCTTACCTAGTCTTAATCTCTAAAGGGGGTTGCCTCACTTAGCTTAAAAAGGCCTAGGTCTCTCACTGCATCCAGGGCCATCTCCAGTTGTCCCGATCTGTATCTTGTCCCTTAACTCAGATGGCTCCAGAGGAGAAAGTGAGGCTGGTGATTTTGCACACCCTCCTTCACTTAAATCCAATTCACTTGCATGTCATGGCACCACCTCTCTGATGTCATGGTCCTCTTTGAGAGCAAAAGACAAACATCAATAATAAAAAGTGTTGTGCTTGTTACTATGATGTTTTTTAAAAAAAGACAAGACAAGATCCTGCCATCCTGGATTTTACAGTATAGCATAGAAGATAGACTGTTCATACACAAATATTCAATACTATGCAATAATACAAATATAGTGACTATAGTACTAAATAGAGAGCTGGTACAAAATACCATGTGAAAACAGAGAAAGGAAAAACCATTATTACCGTTAATGAATATTTGTCCATAATGAATATTATTTTTCCTTATGTCTGGAACAAATAAATGTCTTACTCAACTATTTATTGGCATGTAACAGGCGGTGAGCAACCTATGACTACAAGGTACATCAAAAACTATTGTTAGCTCTCAAACAGGAGATGGAATCAGTTTAGGGCACAAGCTGGTCTAGAACATGGCAATAAGGTTGTGAGGGGAAAGGAATATCCCAGATTAATGATGAATGGCAGAGAAGGGGAGAAGAATCAATGAGTTAGGAAAGCTTTGTCCTGCTCACCTTGTACTCCATCCTGTCTGTAGTTTGGTACGTAGAGGAAGGTGTAGGCTAAGCAGAACTTCTCAGCCAAAGCTGGACTGAATTTTTATAAAAAAGGAATTAGGAGAGCCGAAGTTTGAAGGTGAAACATGGAGTCAGCTAGCGAAGATGAGTTGTATGTAGAAGAACTCTCTAAAATGTAAAACTTGGTTGCATTATCTAAGGAGACTCACTGGCATCATAATTTTTTCCCATTTGTTCTACATTTTAATTCTGAAAAGAAAGCTGAATTTACCCATTATTTATTATACAAAACTTGTTGTAAAGACAAGCAAACAAAACAAAAAACACCTGGTCCTAGTTCTGGCTCCTATATACTAGACGTAAACATGCAAAGATGATGGGTAGGAGTGTGCCTGGCTGTGCCCACATACTGTAGGGCCGATGCAATATTCATAGTGCCTAGAGCAGCAATGAATATGCTGGCACAATTCTGAATCACGAAATACAACAGATTCTCCACAAGGAAGAGAGAACCAAAACATTTATTCAGATATCCGAAAGCCAAATCCCAACATCAGAAAGCCAAATCCATCATAGTACAAAGAAATCTTTACACAGTAGCAATGTGGAGGACAATACCATCTTCAAAACTTCCCTCTGTTAGGTTTCCCACAAATTAGCTCCCTTAAACAAGTCACAAACAAGCTCTTTCACTCACACTACCCAGCTGCCTTTCCTAGCTCTGATTGCTCTCTAACTTCCTCTCAGCTCTGCTTTAGCCATGCTTCTTCCTATTCTATTCCTTCTCCCCACTTCCTGTTCCATGTGACTCAGGCTTCCATATGACTTCAGCAGGTCACATGGACCTATTAATGGGTGGGACAGATCTTCCCTTAAGCAAAAATACATTGACCAATTATGCAAAAATACATTAACTATAGACATACCCAGCCCACACACTTCACACCTGTGACTTTGGATCACTTACTTTCAATTACCTTTGAATTTGGTCAGGACTTGTCATTTCATCAGGGTATGAAACTCCAAGTGTGGAAATTCCTTCCATTGATGGAGATTATCGTACTTTAAATACAACTTTTCATCTCAGAAAATTACTTGGGGCACTGAGATGCTAATGGTCCCACAGTTAATATATGCCAGAGACAGGACTTAAACCCAAGTCTTCTGGACTCCAATACCAAACCTTTACCTATCACTTCAAGGTGCACCTCAGGTCTCTTGGTTTCTTCATTTGTGATATAAATAAGGTTTATGTTAGCTAGTTGAAGGGTTAAGCAAATATAAGATCTTCCCTTCCCATTTGTAGGCCTATGTGACCACATGTGTTCCCTTTTATCCTTGGAACAGAGACTTGTTCCCAGATCTAAAGGTACATGAGTATTTCCATCAAGGATGTCTTGCTGCTTTGCACTTCAGCTCATTTTATAGCTCTGAAATATTCCATGGTGTGTGACATAGACTTTCACACCTTTTGGAACTGAACCCATTAGGCATGGAGTCCCATGGGTTGCGATGCATTCTGGCTCTTGAGCCTATTAGTTGAAAACTATATATACTGGGAGGTTGATATTTCTCTTTGGGGTTCACTCATGGGAAGAGTGTTTCTTTGTGATTTGGCCAGATGAGACTCTGGGTAGCTGTTGTTAAGGGGTCCCCAGGCATTGTGAACCCAGATGTTGATGCTCCTTGGTGATTATGTATCTATTGCTTTGTTTAGACAGTTGAAGCCCTGTCTATATATGGATTCTTTCCTGGATACTCACTTCTCTGTACTATATCTTTCTCATTGTTTAATTAAAGTAAGATTACTAACCCCTCTGAAGCTGTCTTTCCTTTAGAAAAGCAGATCAAGAACCCTTGTTAGCAGCCCTTCGGTGTATTACTGATCTCACTCCCCCACAGCAGCTGCTAGTAGCATTCCCCCTACACTAGTGAGCCTGCCTCACAAGGCTGTTATAAGTATCAAATCAGATAATGGATGTGAAGGAATTCTTAAAATTTAAAGTGCAATCCATATTGTAAATGAAAATTTGAAGAGTTTGCAACACTCAATTCCAGAAATAGAAAACTGAGTCCTAAGTTTAAAAGTATGTTCCCAGTGGCAGGTACAGCTAACTGCTTTAAAAAATGGGATGTTCATAATTCCCATTTGGTATCAAGTTTCCAATGTAAAGGGAACTGAGAAGTCACTAGAATATACATGTACTATCACAGATCAATTTTGGTAAAGTACAGGGAAGAGGCACAGTCATGACTGAAATGACAGGGAACAGCTTAATCCCCCTACTCAAGTTCTCAGTGACCTCCTGCACATGTATTTGAACCTTGAATGTGGGCCCTAGGAGGAGGCTCCATTCAGGGACCTGGGCTCCACTTTAGTTACACCCAGGGATTTCAGAAGGAATGCCAGCCTTGGAATCCTTGGCACAAGACTCACAGCTTCACTTGAACATAAAAAGGGAGGATGGCTATATAATACCCACAGTGAAAACAGCGAACAGAAATTGGACCCTGCTGGACTTTGATTTGGGAATGAATGTAGACTAATGGAAAGATGAGTCTGCTGCTTTCAACGGCATTCATTAAGTTCTCCAGTGTTGCCAGAGTGACACATAATGGAGATGGTAAGAATAATGTAGTGCATATGTAAATATAAACATACATACATACATACATATAGGCTTTAAGGTTTACAAAATGCTTTAAAAGATAAATAACTGTGGAAAAACTTAGCAACTCTGATCAGTACAACGATCCATGACAATTCCAGGGGCTTCGTGATGAAAAATGCTATCTACTTTCTAGATAGAGAACTGTTGGACTCAGACTGCAGATTGAACACATTCCCTCCCCCCTTTTTGCTTTTCTTGCTTTTGGGGGGTAGAGGATAGGGGGTGCGGTGAGCATGGCTATCACAGGACTTCGTATGTATAATGAATGTGTATTTCTTGCCTTCTCAATGCATGGGGGAGAGTTCTGAAACAAGGAGAGAATTTGAAACTAAAAATAATAATAAAGTTCTAAAAATCAATGCATCAAGTAAAATACCCCCAAAAAAGTACTTTTGCATATATTTTCTTATTTGATCCTAAAGGAACTTGCTTTATGAAATAGAAAAAAAAATGATTAATAGCTAGCATACAGAGTATTTTGCATATAAATGGGCACTTAAATACAATTTGTTTTGACAATAGGTCAGTAGTATGTGTTTACACAGGAGCAATAAATATCTAGCCTGAATTCCTCATGGTGCAACTTGAGCCCAGCTTCTCTTGTGTTGTTCTCAGTAGAGTCAGACACAATTTGCATGAAAGTTCTTTATAAGCTTAGGATTGTTATTGAACTTCTCCCTCAGACTTTTCTCGGAACTAAATAATCTCAGTTCCTTTAATTCTAACTAATTGGTTTCTCTCTCCCTTTCCTCAAGGCCCAGTCCTTTTATCATCTGATTATTTCTCCTGAGGATCCTCTCCCTATTCTTTCCCTTTCTCTTTTTTTGAATAATCCCAAATGAGACACAATAGTTTAAGACTTTACCCATGTAGAAGCAAAGTTAGGGTCCTTGTGCAAATCACCGGTCACATAACCTGGAATCATGCTGCTTTGTTAAATCTTATTTCTCTTAGATTTATTATGGCCACCCTTTCTGATCCATGAGTGTAAACATTAGTACTTCAAGTAAACACTAGGTATTTTAACATCCCAAATTATCTTTAGCTATCTGAAAGTATAACATGAAATTCTCAAATTCATTTTGTTGCATTTACCTATATAAAAAATATGATATTGTATATATGTACGCATGAATATATGCATATGTATTCATATACATATATTCTATACACACATGCATACACATATAACATAGACAAAAGTGATTGGCATCTGGAAGACTTGAGTTAATTTCTTTCTCTGATACGTAATGATGATGAGGTTCTAAGTGAATGTCATAGTCTCTTAGTGCTTCTGACAACTCTCTAAAACTATGAAGTGTAGTTCAGTTGCCAATCTATCCTGGTAGAGGGAGTTTCCTTCCCAGATGTTTCCTACAACAATGAAATCACAGATCCAGTTTTAAAAAAATCTATCCTATTCTATAGTATATACACATATAAATCCACACACACACATGCATGTGTTGATACATATATGTAGATGTACATATGCATACATGTGTGCATATGTATGTATATGTTCCATCTTCTATCCTTTCAAAAGAACTTTGATGTGTTTACATACATAAATATATACAAAGCCCCTTGGTGTGTGTATGTGCATTCATGTATGGTATATCTGTATATTTACATATGTATAAGTGTGTATACATACATATATATACAGCATATACAAACATATCATAATTCATTTTAAAAGGATAAATGGATTCTCATTGACATGAAATATATTGGAAGGGTTTTATAATTCCTCAACAGTTGAGAATCACTGCTCTGATAAAGCAGAAATATGTCAAACTCTGGATCAGTGGTATCAAACTCGGATAGAAACTGCAGCCTGAAACATCCCTGACAGCCACCTATTGACTTAGTTTTAAATGTAATGTTATCTACATTGTATTTTTACTTGTTTTGTTAAATATTTCCCAATTACCTTTCAGTCTGATTCTGCAACCCTGGAGAGTGTTGCGGGCAGTATGACTGTTGTGAGCAGTTTGAGACTGTGAGTTTGACACCTCTGATCTAAATCCTTCCTGACTATGCCCCATGAGAGAAATCATCTTAAACAGACATTAATCCAGGGTATGCAGGAGTGATCTCTTGACTGCACAGCTGAAAGCAGATTATTAAACTTTCAGTGAGTATGCGTATCTCACAGATTGACAAAAGTCACAAATCACAGCTTAATTTATTGTTTTGTTGATTTTCTAGATTTTAAAAATGATGGAGAAAATATAAAATATGCAGATTAAATTTAAAAGTGTACTGTGCTTTTTGCAGAGCTGGTTGTTAAATATAAACCAGCTGACTTCTGGATTAATCTGTAATCAGCATCTCTAACACCTGAATGCCCAGCACCGTAACAGATTACATCCTAAACAGTGCTGGCTGTATTCAACCTGGAGAGCAGCAGTGTCTCAGCCTGGTCCACAGGAGGGGGTTTCATGACTGTTTCACTAACGCGAACAGGGAAAGGCAGATATCTAGAGATTCAAGACACTTGTAGGGGCAGGCGCATTGTCCTCTTTAATCGGACCCATACCTGTCTCTTTTTTTTCTCCCTTTTATCTTGCATAGGATGGCTCTTTTCCCACAGAATGGTGGCGTCATGTCTAAATGAAAACAATGTGAGCTCTGCTTTTTCCTTATATGTGCTGACTGAGGAAGCTCCAACCTTAAAAAAAAGGAAAGGGCACTTCTTGGAGCCAGTGTCTGCTGGTATAACCTTCTTATTTCCATTGGCCCAGCTACACTGCCTTCCCCGCAGTGCTAACAGGACAATAACTAGAGTCTGTCCCAGCTTTCTCTCCTATCTTTATCTATCATCTTTTCTTAAATGGGGGAAAGGTAGCTCCTCTTATGTTCCAGGCACTGTGCTAAGGGATTTACTAATATCTCATTTGCTTGTCACAACAACCCTGAGAGGTAGGGGCCATTAGTATTCTCATTTAACAGTTGAGGAAACTGAGGCAGTTAACTGAGGTTAAGCAACTTGCCCAGCATCACTTAAGCTAATAAGTGTTTGCGGCTGGATTTGAATTTAGGCATTTCTAACTTCAGGCCCAGCGGGCCACCTATCTGCCTGTAGATAATGAGTTCATTAATCATGGTAGTATGGAAAATTTAGGAACAGTTTATTCAAAAACCCTTCTTAATCACAGCAGCATATGTATTTGTATTAAAATAAGTTAAATTAAATTATTTAAAATAAATTATGGGTTATCAATCACATTAAACAAACAGGAAATTACTACAGAGGTTAGAAATTGTAAGAAAAAAAGGAAGTTACTTAAATGTAATATGAAATCTTATTTTGTGGTTTTATCTGTTCTCAAAGGAAAACTAATATAGATTTAACATTTTAAAGATCATTGAACAGTTTCTTAAAAGAAAGTCACACAGTTTAGCAATGCTCTACTTCCCTTACAGCCTTAATGTGTGTCTGACACATGGCCCACAGTCCCTCCAAGTGCAGCAGGAACCCAATTCAGATGCAATAGGGAAATATTTAATAAAATAAATAACAGTAAAGCACAGATGATATGGATATATGTTTTTCTAAGTCGGTGTGTGGCCTGCAGAGATCCTGATGTTATGCTTAGTGGCCCTCATTTCTCTCTGTGTAGCACCTCTGTGTTACACAGCTTCACTGCTCTGTATGGGCAAGAAATTTACCACCAGTTGAAGGACAGTTTTATCTATCCGCACACACACTCTTCAGAGTTCAGGTGTGTGCCATCTCTTTTCCTTTCCCTTTTTGCAGTCCTTGCTTTAAATTCAAACACCCTTTAAGCCTTTATTTTTCTTTTAATTATTTCTTCTCATAATGATAACCTTTTTTTTTCCAGCTCTGTATATATGTATGTATCAAAAATGTGTTTGGGACTGGGTTTGCTCATTTTCAAAGTGACAAAGTTGACAGGTGTTTTCTTCAGCAGGAAATATTTATTCTCTGTTGTCATTTTGTCGCAAGTTGTTCGGTCGGCCTCAAAACACCAGATTAAGAGAGCTGACAGTATACCCTATTTCTGTGAACTTCCTAAAAAGTGTAGCTAGCTTTGCTACAACCTGAAAACATCAAAGGCCTTTAGCACCAAAACCCACGTGATTTCTCTCTGTTCAAAGGCATTTCTGGCTGAAAATGAAAGTCTTTGTTTTCATTCCTAAGGGGCTGTGAATTTTTAAAAGGGTAATATTTTCTTGAGAGATAACGATATGTAGTGCTGTGTCAGTCTCACATAGAAACAGTAAACTGTACACAAGGATCTCTGCAGAGATTGACTTCGAAAACCTCGTATTAATGTTATCTCTGTGTTATTGTCTTTTTCTTTATTTTGTTAAGTATTTCCTAATTATATTTTAATCTGATTCAATCTGTTCTGGGGAGTGTTGTGGGTCATGTGTTTGACACCTCTGGACTATGGGGAATATTGTCCTGGAAGGTCCAATATCAAATCCCACTTATGACAGTGAGCAATCACTCTCTAGCCTCAGGTACCTTTCTTAAACTATAAATTATACATTTATTCTGTGTGATCTCTGTAACTGTTAATAGGAGAGAGTTCTCACAATGTGATGCAATTTCCTTAGTGTGGATTGCTGTGGGGTTTGTAGGTTTGATAAAATAATAGACCAAACCATGAAAAGATACTCTCTTTCTGCCATGCTATTAAACTTGCGTTAGGTGGTATAGACTTCATTTCAAATATCAACAGAAAAAATAATGATAGGTCAGTTTAAATGGTGCTTTAAATTTTATAAAACCCTTTTCCTATTTTATCTCATTTGATTCTCAAAGCAGCCCAGTGAGGTCAGTGATGTTTATTATCACCATTTCATTGATGAGACGGCTGAGGTTTCATCAGCAGTGTTCCTTAAGTAGACTCATTGTGCCTCATACTGTGCTAAGTGTTTATACAACAAGGTGTATGAAATAATAAGTAATATTTATATAGAACTCAATAGCTTAAAGGGCACTGCACATTTGATCCAGCTACAACAAACCTGATATTTTTTGTTCACTCATTTTTCAGTCATGGCTGACTCTTCATGGCTCCATTTGTGTCATGTCTTGGACAAAGATACTGGAGTGGTTTGCCATTTTCTCCTCTAACTCATTTTACAGATGTGGAAACTGAAGCTTAACAGGGTTAAGCAAATGGTTTAACCAGGGTTAAGTAAGTGTCTGAGGCCAGATTTGAACTCAGGAAGATGAGTCTTCCTGATTTCAGGCCTAGCGCTCTATCTACTGTGTCACCTAGCTGCCCCTCAAACCCAGTACTGTAGGTGCTATCATCATCATCATCTATAAGATGAGAAGGCTAAGGCTAAAACTGAAAAACTAAGTGATTTTTTTCAAGTTACACAGCAAATAAGTGTCTAGGGCAAGATTTGAACCTAGGTCTCCTTATCATTTGCCATCTCTCAATCTAGTCATTTAGTCAGGGGTGTGTTGGAACCAACTCACCAGCTTTGAGAACTCATTGTTTGATTTTCAACGTGAGTATTTACACTTCAAAAAACCCCAGTCCCTACAAATCAGGACTTGATTTCTTGTTTTGTTAGCTGCATAGACTTAAGAAAATGTTACTAATACAGATTAAAATGAAAAGCCTGTGTGCATGCATCTTTTTTCCAGAGTTCCCTGGTTGTTAAACATTTACCAGCTCACCCCTATTTTCCACTATAAACACTGCTTGAACTCAGCAGGAGTCCAGTAGAAGGTTCAGCAATGAAGCCTGGTGTCTGTAGGCTAATAACGGTATACTAACTGGCATTTATATAGCTCTTTAAGGTTTGCAAATTGCTTTACATTCATGATATCATTTGAGCCTCACAACACCCCTGCAATTAATACATTCAAAGAAAAATTAATAGTTCAATTGTAACACTAACTAAATGCCTTAGGAACTCATAAAAGGAAGAGATCAAGGTTACATGGAGGAGGTAGAATTTGGGCATGTCCAATTTACAAATGTCATTTCACTGAACCTCAGAAAAGGGGACTCACAAACACCTGCGAGGAGATACAGTAGATAGAGTGTCAGGTCTGGAATCAGGAAGATTCATCTTCCCTAGTTCAAATCTGGTCCCAGACACAAGTTGTGTGACCCTGGACCTTTAACCCTGTTTGCCTCAGTTTCCTCATCTTTAAAATGAGCTGGAGAAGGAAATGGCAATCATTCCAGTATCTTTGCCAAGAAAACCCCATGTGAGGTCATAGAGTTGGACGTGACTGAAGTTACTTAATGAATAAGCAAACACCATTTGGTTTTCTTTGATTCTCTTTCCTAGGATAACTAGGGAATGTTTCAAATCACTTTAAAGTCTAATTCTATAAGCACGTTTCCTAAAAATCAGCAGAGACCCAGGTTTTCCTAAATTAATAATAAATAAATCGATAAATCCTAAAAAGAGTTTCCTAAATTTCCTTTACTCTTGTTTTCATAATGAACAAATTGCATGGCTCTGTAAAAAAAAAAAAAATGCCCCCTTTCTAGAATGTTCATCACTTCAGAGAATGATAGACAATTTTTTTTTATTTGTTTGGTTTTCATTAGCCTTTTGCTCATTTAGTTGATACTCGTCCTTTTGATTTTCCATCATAGTCACTTCCCAATATCGACTGCCCCACCAATCAGTTATAGGATCCTCCCTAATGACATCAAAAAAAGTTAAGTCAAAACAACACATCTGCCTGACAGCATATGCAGTTTTCACCTACATAGCCCCCTACTTCTCTGCCACAAATATGGAACTATCTTTTCTTAGTTCTGTTCCAGAAACTAAGACTATTTATTGCAGTTTATTGAAATTCAGCACTTTTCGGTGTTGCTTTCACTGCTATTGTTGTCACTGTTTATATTATTTCCCTGGTTCTGCAAGTCTTTCTACACATCTTTGAATTGCTCATACTCTTCTTTTCTTACCATAATGTCCCATCACATTGATAAACTACACTTTGTGGTTTATTCCCCCATTCAGTTTTGTTTCCAATTTTTTAACCCATGTATTTTTATATTGCTCCAAATCTGAACACCTAAGTCTTCTTAAATATGGATCTTTAATGTTCTCTCCTGTAAGAAAATTTTTTAAAAGAAATAAGGGAGGCCTAGTGTGAAAAAGCAGCTTTCATTCTTCTCCAAAAGGAAATTCCAGCCTCTGAGGCCAAGAAATATAGAAGGTATGTTGTGAAATTATTTGGATGATTGGCATTTAGTTGAAGAACATGTCATCCATGTTTGTGTAGGAAAAAAAGATCAAAATGTGCACTGTGGGGGCTTTTGCAAATGCCATCTATTTATTCTATCTGCTGTGCTGAGGCCAATAGGTCAACTCCTCCTTGGACCGCTTTGCCCTGGAAACTGGAGCTTTGGAGCAGGGCACTGAGTCCCTGACTGATAAAGTCATCAGTAAGCTATGGCCAGATGGGAGCCCAGAGTCCGGAGCATGAATGCTTGGCAGATTATACATTAAGTGCTAGCTAGCAGTGTGTCATAAAAGTTCTATGCAGACAGAGAGCTTTTTTGGCAAAGCTTGGCTTTCAGGCACATCCACCTGTCATAAACAAATCAGACTGAATTTTTACGTGTTTTGAGGGTGACACTATCTCTGGTACATGATAGAAGAGAACAGGGTGGTGGTGGGGAGTATCGTGATTTTTAAATTACTGCTCTCACCGTGAGGCACCTACAACTCTGCCTGGCAAATAGTCCATATCTTGCCTGCCCGTTGCCCTCTGTGTGTAGAAGAGGCTAGTCTTGCCAAGAGTTCTGGCATCCCCTGAATTTGAAGGCAGGATGAATTTTTGAAGTGGAATCCTTGCTTTGGTCATAATGGAGCATTCAAGTAGGAGAGCAGCCAGTTGGGGGACCAAATTGTGAAGGACCTTAATAAATAACCTAAGAATTCTGAATATTTTTCTTTTAGGCAGTTGGGAGCCACTGTAAATTTTCGAGCAAGGAAGTTTTCAGAAATGAGGCTGCCAGTTTTCAGAAGAAGAAATCAAAGTTATCTGTAGTCATATAAAAATGTTTTTAAAATGAATGAGAGCAGGAAGATGGCTTTGAGGGTCGTAGAAGAGGACCCTTCAAAAGATTTCAGAGAAAGACAAGGGGCTCTGGAACGCTGAACTGGAAAAACCCTGCAGGCAGAAAGTCAGTACTTTAACATTTTGTGTGTGTATATGTGTGTGTGTATATGTATGTGTGTGTGTATATGTATGTATGTATGTATGTGTGACAGATCCCTTTGCCAGTATTGTATAATGTGATACCCACAGCAGCCACTTTGGATATGCATGCATATTTTCAGGGTAAACTCACAAAATATAAACTCTCTTTCTCAAAGCCAAGATATTTATTCAAACACCAGAAAGCCAAATCCATCATAGTAACAAAGAAATCTATGCACTATCAATGCAGAGAGCATGGTCATCCCCAAACCTTCCCTCCATCATCCCTCCCCACAAGCAAGCTCCCTTAGACAAAAACCATTCCCTCTCTCACTCATGCTATCTGCTCTATCTGCTTTCTCCCAGCTCTGCCTCTCTCTCTCTTCCTGCTCCACTGTTTCGGCAAACTCCTCTCACCATCAGCTCCATGAGACCCAAGTTGTGGACTGGGCCAAAACTCAAAACAGGTCACATGGGTCTATTAAGGGGCAGGGAAGATATTCCCTTGCCATTACACCTTGTTATTCTCTCAATGATGTCTTTAAATGCATAAAATAAAATACATAAGATTGTAAGGGAATCCAGTATTGAAATGCAGTTATTAAAAAAAACTAGAGCAAATTCATGGACTCCAGATTAGAAACCTCTGCTCTAGAAATTGTGACAACCCTTCTGTTGTGTATAGTGGTCCAGTGTCACAGGCTAACAAAGGACCCTAAACTAGTTTATCTTGGTCGCATTAGGAAATCAGGTGGTCCAGTGCTATGAATATTAAGGCTAGACTTTAAAATTCTGAACTCATATCCCAGCCCTGTTACTTAAAAGCTACATGATCATGAACAAGTCACCTAATTTCTCAGATTCTCAGTTTCCTCTTCCACAAAATGGGGATAATAATACTTGTATTACCTACCACTATAGGATTGTTGTGAGAGGATTATGTTAAGGATCAGTTCAGTCATTTTTCAGTCATGTCCAACTCTTTGTGACTGCATTTGGGGTTTTCTTGGCAAAGATACTGGAGTAGTTTTCCATTCCTTCTCCAGTTCATTTTGCAGATGAGAAAACTGAGGCAAACAGGGTTGAGTGACTTGCCCAGGGTCACACAGCTAGTAAGTATCTGAGGCCAGATTTGAACTGAGGAAGATGAGTCTTTCTGATTCCAGGCCTAGCACTCTCTCTGCTTTGCCATTTACCTGCCCTATGATGATGATGGTGGTGGTGGTGGTGGTGGCGGTGATGATGATGATGACGATGATGATGATGATGATGATGATGATGACAACGACAATGATGATGACAATCATGATAATAATATAGTCTAATTTCTTTACCAGAAATCTGCAAGACTTTTTTTAATGACTCCCACCACCTCTCTTGTGATGTAGGATTCCCAGATTCTCTCTTTCTTCATCCTTCTACCCACTTACAATTACCATTCCAGAAGAGCAGTTTTTAAATTTTGTCCCTTTTTTTGTGCATGAAGATCATTTCATAATTTCTTCAAGGGACGGTTGACTGAAAGAGTTCCAAAGCAAACCTACACCTCAAGTGGTTTCAGGGCAACATTTGGAGGCTTCTGAAATCCCTAAACTCTTTGATTATCCTGTATTTAAAGTCATCCAATCTTCCCAAATAGAATGGTGTAGATATATCCCACCAGCTTAGCTCCTCATAGCAATTCTTCTAGCATCGGAATAACTTTGACCCATAATGTAGTCACTTTTAATAACTCCATACCTTCACCCCTATAAACTTTTGGCAGCTTCTAGTTAATCCAATGAATAAAGTGCTGAGCTTGTAGTCAGAGAGACTTGAGTTTAAGTCCTCCCTGAGATATTTAGTCTATCTTTGAACCAGTTCCAAGTCACTTAACCTTTGTCTAACTCAGTTTCCTCAACCATAAAATGGGATAATAATTTCACATGTGTTAATATCATTTCCATTGTTTCTTTGAAAAGGCAGTCCCCCCTGCCTGAAATGATCTCTATGCTCCCTTCTTTTCCATAAAACTCAGCCCTGATTTCCCCAGTTGTTAGCTGTCCTCCCAAAATTTTGGATGAATTTTGTATGTATTTGTGTGGGATACAGTAACCCTTACTCAAATTAAACTCAGGGGTTTCTCAAGGTAGAAGGCAAAAAGGAGTCTATTATAATCTCATGAGAAGGGGCACTTCCTGTGAGACCATGGGCAGTGTAAGCAAGGGAGTGTGCCTAAGCAGAGCGGAGTACAACATTATATAGTCCCTAATGTAGAAGTCCACTAGCCTCTCTTCCCATTGGCTTGGAATCCAGGCAAGTGCAGGAATCTACTCCTGAGACAAAGAACATAAATAGCAAAGAAAGGATCGTTGCATACCAATGAGGGTTTTTGTTACCAAATATGGAAAGTGCTGATGCGGCATAAAGAAGTGATGAAGGGGAAGTGAAGGCAGGGAGGAGTGGTACTCCAGGTTGCATGACTGGAACTTTAGTGGTTCTCCTCCATCCTGGAGCATTTTATTTACATAAGGCAGATAGTTATTTTAGCTCTGGCAAGAAGGGGGGGAGTTTTAGGGAATTCATGCCTGTGGGGTCTTCATTTAACCTGATTTCACTCATATTTATCTGTGCACATGTTGTTTTCTTCTAGTCCATTGTAAGTTTGAGGGCAGGGACTGATTTATTTATGTCTTTGTATTCCCAAGCTTACCAGTTACCTGGCTGAAAGCAGGCATTTCATAAAACCTGTTAAATAATTCTGCCACTTAATCTTTCTAAGTTTCTATTTTGTCATTTCTAATCCAATTCCAAGTTGTTCCAACTTGGACAAGATTACAGATATATCCTACCTTGAGAAAAATCTGACTCAAAAAAGTGTGAGCATACAAAAGAAATATATTACTAGATGGAGGGTTCTTTTAAATAGCCAGCTTTTCAGTGCATGTGAATATTTAGGCATAATATTTGGACACATTGTCTCAAAAAAGTTATGCTGAATTGCTGACATGAATGCTTGATACTATCACTTTTGAGAGGTTCAAAAGCTAGGAAATATAGAAGGAACTGTCCCTTTGACCAATCTGTGGGACTTTCAGAAGATATAATCCTGCATTATGATGTCTCAAATCAGATCAGAAGCCATGAGTCTTGCCTTCTCATGTTTACATCAAGGGAAAAAAACCAAACCTCTCCACAGAATAAAGAGACCACCACAAAAGGAAGTAAGCATGCCCCACCAACCTCCCCAAGAATGGTGCAAGGTCCTTTTAGAAATTAAATTTCCATGATGAAACACTTGAATGAGGCCAAGCATACCTGAGAAAGAAGTTTATCTGACAAGCCAAAATCAATCTGAAAGGTTTGGCCCTGTAAGCCTTGGGTCATGTGGCAAATAACTAGTGTTATTTGGCTAAAGTTTTGAGTGCCTGGGGATGGAGTGGGGTTGGGAAGGAGATTAATGGGTAATCAGCTTGGAAAAATAGGTTGGAGTTGGATTGTAAAAGACTCTAAATTACAAAGAAATTTGTACTTAATCCTGGAGGCAGGAGGGAGCCACTACAAGTTCCTGAGCAAAACCTGTCTTTTAGGTACATCAATTTGGCAGCTATGGGTAGACAAGATTGGAAAGGAGAGTGATTAGAGGCAGGAAGACCAGTCGGGAGACTACTCTAGTAGTTCAGATGAGAGATGATGAGGATCTGAATTACCATTGTGGTCATGTATATAAGTGGATAGAGACAGATATGAGAGATAATTTTAAAATAGATTTTGTAAGACTTAGCATTTGATTGATTATGGGAAGTGAATGAGGGTGGAGAGTCAAGAATAATTGCTAGGTTCAGAATCTGGGTAACTGGAAGAGTGATATAGCTCTTAGCAGAAATAGGGAAGTTGAGAGGAGTGAGTTTAGTGGGTACCCAAATTAACTTCGAAGGACATGTGAAGGAAGATGTTATTTGCATCCAGAGAAAGAACTGATAAATAAAAGTATGTATAGAATGATTTTACACACATACACACACACATACACATACACACACATAACTTATGTATATAACTTATAGATATATATGTGTGTGTATGTATATGTATAATGGTAGCCATCTCTAAGTGGAGGAAAGGGAAGAAAAAAATGAAAAAAATGTATGATAGTTTTACTATATATTTAAAAGCATTTGCAAGTTATGCATAATAGATTTGCAGTTTTATGTGCAGTCTTTTTTATGTTATGAAAATGTTTTATTTCATAATTTTTTTTAGGAATGAGTTCAAACTCAAGTTTCTTGAGTTTGATATGCCTGTGGTACTTCCAGATAGAGCTGTACAGCAGGCAATTAGAGATGTAAGTCTAGAGGGTAAGTGAGAGATGAGAACTCTTAATAGACTTGGATGTCATCTGTATAGAGATGATGGTTGAACCCAAGGGAGCTGATGAAATTACCAACTGAGTGTAGAGAGAAAAAATGAGACAAGACAGAGTCCTGGGGTACATCGATGCACAGGCAATGGGATAGTGATGTTGATTCTTCAAAGAAAACTGAGAAGGAGCAGACAGAAAAGGAGGAGAACCAAAAGAGAGCTATTAACTATCAGCCATTTCCTCATTGGAAGCGATAGCAGCCTTCAAGTCTCATGTCTCTCCCTATGCCCCATGAGAATTTCAAGCTGCCATTGTATATTTGGAGGACTGTAAGGAAGGAGATATAGTTGAAGAAGACAGGGCTTGGGATTAAATTGACATTCAGTTTGGTTTAGAAACTAGTATACTAAAAAAAGAATCACCTTGGCTATAAAAAAAAAATGGATATGACCTAAATGCCGAACAACAGGGGTATTGCTAAAATATATATATGTATATTTTCATTAATATGATGAAATTCTTAATACTTATTGAAAATAGCAACTACTTGAATTACAGTAATACATAGAGATATTTCTGTGAAATAATATTAAGTGGAAAAAAGCAAGACAAACAAACAAAAGTATGGACATACTGATTGAAATTATATAAAAACATGGTGGACATGAACAAGCTTACGGCACATGATGGATGAGAAATTATGCTGGAGTAGTGACAAAATTATTTGTTAACTAAGATATGTGTAAAAAAAATGGGTCAGTTTGTAGTGATGGATAACAGGAGTATCTGGTAGAAATCCCATGTTCTCCATTGGTATGCATGTGATATCAAGAGATTGAAAGGAAGCCCCCTGTCATATTGGATGGACTCCCCTTGTTGAATTTACAGCAGAACATGAATAAGAGTAACAAAGGTTAATCAGACATGGATCATTCGAGATCTGTTTATTGGAAGGAGTACTCACATTGATGAGATCACAAAGCCATTGAAGTACTGAAATCTGAATATTAATAAAAGTTAGAAATTAATTTGGATATATGGAAACAATTCCATTGTCCACTTTTCTGGAAGAAGTTTGATATAAAGAAATATATTTTAACCACTGTTTTTAATTTTACATAAAAACAGTTATATTCCCCCAATAGAGTAGGAGTCACTTACAATTATTTTTTTTCAGCTGGAGACCTATTTCCCTGAGTTACACCATGGGGCCACACCAACAGGAATCAAAAGGGCTTCTTGCCTACTAACAATTGCAGAGAACATAACTTCTTAACACAGTCTATCTTGGATGAAGCCAAACATAAAAAGAAAATATGGGGTAGTCTGCCAGGTAGGTGGTACAGTGGATAGAGTGAACATCCTGAAGTCAGGAAAACCTGAGTTCAAATCTGGACTCAGATACTTACTAGCTGTGTGACCCTGGGCAAGTCACTTACCCCTGTTTACCTCAGTTTCCTCATCTGTAAAATGAACTGGAGAATGAAATGGCAAGCCACACCAATGTCTTTGCCAAGAAGACCCCAAATGCAGTCACAAAGAGTTGGACAAACTAAAAAACAATCTGGCCTGATCCTAACCAATGTATTCAGCTCAGTGTCACACAAGGCAATATAGTTAGCACTAACATGGGCTGGTTTTCATGATGAGGCAATTAGCATTGTAGAAGGACTCCATCAGAATAGTAAGACCTTAATCTGTACCATAGACCATCATTAATATCCAGACAAGAGTGAAGAAGGGATGCTCTATTAGCATTCTATTTTTTTGAATTTAACATGAAAACCAGTAATATATGTCCTGAAGAGAACAAGACTAGAATATGAAGTATACAATAGAAAAATTCATGTCCTGGTGTACGTAGAGGATTTGGCCATTATGGCTGACACCTTGACCAAAATGCTGTACGACATAAGTGAGGTTGCCATGGGTGCAGGATTACATTCTAAAGGAACCAGATGTGTGCCCTTGCTGATTGATGTCTGGATAAAGAGGATATTCCTTATAAAATTCCAAATAGAAAATTGGGGGAGAAATCTCATTAATGTCTGAGGAAAACACCTATTCTTACCTTGGAATCCCTTTGGGGTTCCACACTGCAAATTCTGCCAAGAATGAGATAACTTATGTGACTATAGACCTTGTGACCTTGTGGACAAGTCTAACTTGGCTCCTTGGCAGAAAATGGATTTAGCGAATGGTTTCATTCTACTCAGTCTCATTCCACCTTACGAATGATGTGGACCCCAAGAGTGCTCACAAGTTCTTGGACAGAAAACTATAAAAAGATGCCAAGAAATGGATATATCTCCCCAAAACCTGGAATTGAGTAACTATAACTCCCCTATAAATTGAGGAAGATGAATCTATCACCATTATTTGTAGTGACAGATATCAATCAAATTGATCATGGAGTAAGTTTTCTGGCATCAATCAATCTGGGCCAACTGTCCCACTGTTCTCCTAGTGATATGTTGAGGACTGGAATCAAACACAACTCTCAACCGGAAGGCCTACTCATTTATTTAAATGGCCCTATGGAAAGACAATTTGGAAACAAGGGCATGTAGCATCTCCATCTGCTCCCAGCTACAGGTAGTTTCCAAGTCATTGTCAGTGTCAGCTAAAGTCTCAATGCAGAAGAAAGTAAAAGGAGTGAAAAGAATTTCAAATATACGCTGATATTATTTTAAATAGCAGCTATTTAGCAAATCCAATCAGGGTAAAGTACAGTCTGTTGCCTCAGAGGCAACAACCTCAAATATTTTTATGACGGAAGGATCTTTTACCTGGTTTATAGACTGGCATTTCATTCACAGATCCCAAGTAGACTGTACCCCATTGAGTGGAGTCAGGAGATTTCACTCTGGAGAAAAACATAATCATCAGTATAGGGCATCAAATGAAATGCTCCTACATATCCTCTGTGGTTGGTCATCCACTGATTGGGACTGTCCACAGATAACATGATGCCTTTTAAAATGGATTTGTTAATCCAGGAAAAAAAAGGAGGGCCAGGAAAAAAATGAGATTCGGGTAAATTCAGTCATTCCAGAACTGAGAGCCCTTATGACCTGACTTAGTCATCTTGGACGATAATAACTATAATACCGCTGTGACTGACTTTGAAAATAGACACACTCTGCCTTCCAGTCATCCATGGCTGAAAAGATTGAGAAATATTGGATAGTCCATCAGCATCTGGCTTAGGAAGGCAACAGGATATATTTCAACTCACTCATAGCAGGGACCCTAGGAAGATGGGATCCAACTAAAGACATTGTGTTACCTAAATTAAGGATTAGTCCAATCTCTGCCAGTCTTATAAAGAAGTTGATGGTACAGTACTCCATCAGATTGGCAAACAACATGCAACAGGAATTAGACAATACTCACAATGAGCTCTCAAGAATACAGTGATAAGCAACTTTCTTAATTTATATGCAATATTTCAGTGTCTCCTTGTGATTTATTTTGTGATTGAAATGTACACATGTAATATTTATTTCTCTAGATTTTATATTGCACTTTAAATATTACCATGTCATTGTTTATCCCTGTAGAATGTAATATGTGATCGCAATTACCTGTAAGGCTGTTCATTTCAGCATTAGTTGAATAAAATAAAAATATTGTTACTTTTTTCCCCTGTATATTGTTTTAATTCGCTTCTAAAAAAATCAATGAATTACTTAAAACCTAAAACTTACTCCAAAAAATGTTGGGTTTAAAGAACTCCAATTGGAACAAATTAATAGTTACTGAATACCTAAAACATTCTATGAGAAGTATGAATGGTATTGATTTTACTTAAGACAAGCTCATGTTTCTCTCTGATATTTTATGAAAATGAGACTTTTAAACGTTAGACTAATTTTGTTAAAGGCTAAATATAGGACTGTATAAATTGTGTTTCAGAGTGCAAAGGATAACTGACATTTTGGTTAGAGTATATTGGCTTTTATTTAGAATGTATAACTCATGGTTTTCGGGGCGGCAAAATAGAAAGGGCGTAAACATACTAACATTGTTTACCATTTACTTCCTCTGTCTACCCTTCCCTACCCCAATCAAGCAGTAACAACAGTACACACATACACAAAAAACCCCCAACATGCCACATATCCATATAATCAGAAGTTTATTTCTTCCCCCAGGTTTTTAATAAATTCCCAACCATATTCACTGAAGAAGATATAATTTTACTGGCCACCAGATGGCCTCATGCACAGATGAGAAATGTTTTCCTTGTACCAGAATTCATCTCAACTTTCTGGATGTTATTTTAAAAGCATATGAATATTTTTTTTAAATCCTCAAACTTTTCACCATTGCCATGTTTTTCAAATAGTGCAACCAACACATATCTCTCCTCCTCCACTCCCCCCAGGATTTATTCTTGTTCTTGGCATTGAAATTTAAAATAAATCCAATATGATGGTTTTCCAGCACCTCAGAGTTACCCACGCCTCAGTCACAAACATCCTCTAATGGAATCTCTCTGCTGTTTCACTTTCTGCTGTGGGAGACACGGCCTTCTCCACCCAGTAGAGGCAACTACTCCCTGGCAAAGTTTCTTAAATAAATATATAATTAAATTAGATTTATACGATTTTTGAGCAAACTGCCCTGCTTAATTAGTTTACATATACCCTAAGAAGCTTCATATGTTTTATAACTGACAAAATAGTTGATCAAATATATTGCAGTTATCTCTTTAAAATGCTGGATAACAGTCCTGGAATGTAGATTGTCTATTATATATTTTTTTCCTATGGGGAAATCAGATTTTGTTTCCAATGCTTTGATTTATAGTACATTTTCTGGAACTATATCCCCACCAGCAATTCAAGGATGCAGCTCAAGGATTGTCTATATTTGGTTTAGGACTTAACCCTCAAAAGTCAAACCTGACCTTTCCTACCTGAATAAGTTTTCTAATCCTAGTTACTTAGCAAGTAGCTATTAAAAAGATGGTTGTTGAATATGTAGAAGGACCCAAGGTGTGACTGTGAAGCTCCAGTAAGGTTTCATTAAGAACAGGTCACGTCAGACTAATTTTGTTTGACAAGATCATGAAATTATTAGATGAGGAGGATGCTATGCTGTGTATGTATTTTACCTAGATGTTAGCAAGGCTTTCAATAAATCGCATTATATTGTTCTTATGGACAAGATGGAGAGATGTCGTATAACAGTATAATCATATGGATTCAGAAGTGGTTGGATGGCTGGATTCAAGGACCTAAGCATCTTTAACTTGGAGAAAAAAGAAACCTGAGGAATGAATTCAAGTATTTGAAGGGCTGTCACATGGAGAAAATGGGCAGAAGAAAGCTTCCCCTCTAAATTCCAACTCTACCCTTTATCATTAATAATCCCTTTTTAAAATAGTTTAGTTGTAAGATGGCTAAAATAAAGACACCTAAACTCAATTGTGCCAGATTACATCTCAAGACTGTTTTTTGAGGGAAATGTGAAGAGGGTCAGGGTTTAGCTGGATTGTAGACTGAGAAGAAATTGAGATTGTATTGGGGGAGGGGTGCCTTAATTTTTTAAAAACTTTCACAATACCTGTACCACACAGGATGGGATCTGCAGGGCTCCTGGCTAATCAAGTTTTATGGCAACAGGTGACTGTAAAATACATTAAGAATACATGGTGTGTCCAAATAAATAGAACATGTGTACAGTCTGCTTGTAGAATTGTCAGAGCTTGCCCATGCTGTCAGTGGCGTCAGGGAACTGTAAGTGAGGTCAGAAGCACTCAACCACAAGTGTGTCAGATTTCAAACCCGTCCCATAAAACTGTCATAAAGGACCTGGTATCCATCTGTGCTGCTCTCTCACTTAGAATGACTGTTCCCCAAGGGCGCCCCCAAGTGCCAGTCTTTCCCACCTCTTCCTAGTAGAGTGTAGTTGGTAACTTTCAGATTGTTTAGTCTGGCTTGTCACATGCTGTTATTACGGCGTAGCTCACCTTGGAGCGGGGATATATTTAGATATGGCCAACCCTTTGTTAACTTAGTTAGAAATCTTGTTTTTTATCCATTGCCATATGAAATGGATAGTGTTGTCCTCGACAAGTAGGTGAGCTCACTTATTCCCCCTCTCTTCTTTTTATTTGTTCCCTCCCTTTTCTTCTTTGTTTTTTTCTCTGAGTCTCTCTGTCTCTGACTCTTCTCTCTCTCTCTCTCTCTCTCTCTCTCTCTCTCTCTCTCTCTCTCTCTCTCTCTCTCTCTCTCTCTCTCTCTCTCTCACACACACACACACACACACAGTATTTGGACAATCCTACATGGCCCTTTTAAGAATACAGATCTCATCGGACCAAATTTAACCAACTGTTGTCAGGTACTTTGCTCTGTTTTTATGATAGAAAGACGAAAAACAATACAGAATCAGCCTTTGAGAATCGTGCCTTCTATTAGGGGGCATAGCATGTACACAAATAAGTGTAATTTAAAGTAGAAGTGTGATGGGGGAAAAAGAGATCTATAAAAATTTGAAGGTGGGAGAGGTGGATGCTTTCCTTGTTACTCAGTTGTTTTCAGCCATGCTCAGCTCTGTGTGACCCCATTTAGGGTTTTCTTGTCAAAGATACTGCAATGGTTTGCCATTTCCTTCTCTAGCTCATTTTTCAGATGAGAAAACTGAGGCAAATAGGGCTAAGTGACTACTCAAGGTCACATAGCTAGTAAATATCTGAGACTAGATTTGAACTCAGGAAGATGAGTCTTCATGACTCCAGGCTCACCACTCTATCTACTGCACCACTTAGCTGTTCTCTCATCTTCAAAGAAAGAGAATGATGGCATCAGGCACAGATTAGGAGTCATGTAAGGTGTACTTGTGAATACACAGAAGTAAGATATGGCAAGATGAGCTTAGGGGACAGCCAACGGTGGGCATACAGCATGGGTTAAGTGTGCCCAGGTGTTGTGGCATGCCTGGTCCATCCTTTATGAATGTCTAGGGGAACTACTGAAGTCCAGTTCAGCTGGACCCTAAAAGTAATTGAATTATTTTAAAGTGAGGATGGGATAAATTGGAGCCAAAACATGTAGAGCTTTATACGCTAAACTCAGAGGTTTGTACTTTATGGATAATAAGGAGCCACTAAAGATTATTGAACTGGATAGAAAGTGACATGGTCCGCCATATATATTAGGGAGATTATTTGGTAACTTTTGGAAAGGTTGGGCTAAGAAGGGTGAGGTTGGAGGTGGGGAGACTAGTAAGAAAGGTATTATAATAGAGCAGCAAGAGGTGATAAGAGCTTAATTGATAGTAAGGGTAGTGTGAGTAGGACAGAGCTGATGGATACAGTGTGAACTGGATGATTCAGGTGGGTTCAGAGGAAGAGAGGAGATGAAGAGGTCTACAAGGTTTCTAACGACCATCACAACCCATTGTTAAAACAACCCATACGCTCTCAGAACCATCAGATAACCAGAAGCATCAATGCTCCGCTCCAGAGAATTCCCAACCTTTGCCTTCCCAAACTTGGGCTTCCTTGCCTAGGCCACAGCCCTGGAAATTGTGAGAAGTATTTTTGCCAGTCAGCCTCTAGAGGGCATTATAAACAAAGGCTAATTCCTCATCCCAACAGATCAGGTTTTTCCAGGAGGGGGCAGACCTACCTATAATGAGGACTGACATGAAACCTATTTATCCTTCTGGTCCAGTATTTGTTGGGGGGATATGGTTGTACAATAACTGGGTAGCTGTATTTAGAGTTTCTCATTTTAAATATACAGAGGTAGTCACATAGAATTAAAACATTCAGATATGCAGACTAAGGAAAGGAAAGAGTATGCCTTGATTAGTGACAAGTCTTACATTCTAGAATATTTTAGAGGAATTTAATAGTTTAGCTACTTAGAGTAAAGCAAACTAATCAATTATTAAGTAAAGCACTGCTTTTAAAGAACTAGCTGAAGAACTTTTTGAAATGAACACTTTTGTCTACAAATGGGTATGCTAAATTGTAAAAGTACGTGATGTTTTACTTTAGTAGGTGGCATACTATTGTCTGCACTATTAATTTACAGAGGGAACAATTTAGTGAAAAGGTAAACATTGAGGGGACTGAGTCAAATAATTGCAGATTCAATAATTAGCAAAGTCTAATTAAGTCTTAATTTTTTCCACATTGTCACAGACTCTTTGCCATCTTGTCCATGTGGAGTATTACTGAAAGTAGGGCATGCACCATTCATGTGTGCTTTCTTCTTGGAAGGAAGGACCGTCAGAGGAATTTCTGGTAGCCCAAACTGCTCTGAAAGCTGAGTGGACGATAAGTTGGAGTGAGCAATGTCTTGAAGAAAGGAGACAAATTAGGAGGATATTGTGACAGTCCGGACATGAGGTGATAAGGGCCTGTACTAGGGTGATGACCCAGTGAGTAGAGAGGAGGTTACATAATGATAAGATTTTGCCAGGAAATGGATTTGTGGGCTGAGATTCAGGAGTCCAGGATGCCACTGAGATTACAAATCTTGATGACTGGAAGGATGATGGTGCTCTTAACCATAATGGAGAAATGTATCTGAGGTGGGTTTAGTTGCCAGGGAAGATAAGGGATTCTGCTGGGTAAGGGGGTGCATGCCTTTAATTTCAGTTACCAGGGAAACAGAGGCTGGTGGAGCTCTTGAGTTCAAAAGTTCTTAGCTCCAAGGGGTAAATCAGGTACCTACACAAAGTTCTACTCTACAATTTCAGCAAATGACTTTAATACCCCAGTTGAGATCCTCAGCTAGGGGGAGGGGGTTCTTTGGGAGACTGGAAGGTAGAAGCAAGTATGGGGAATAACTACAGTGATAAATGGAATGGACTTGAAGTTAATTATGGAAAGACAAATTTTGATTCAATATATGGAAGAAAAAAACTTCCTAACAATTGGAGTTGTCCAAAAACAGGATTTACTGGCCTAGAGGATGGTGAATTCCCTTTTGCTACAAGTCTTCAAGCAGAGGCTTGTTGGGAATGTTGTAGAGGAGAATGCTATACAAGTATGGGATGGGAAGGATAAGATGACTCCGGAAGCCCATTCTGTTTCTGAGGTTCCATCATTCTGTCATTGGCAAGTTACTTAACTTCTCAAAGCCTCCTTGTTCTCATCTATTATTCATGTTATCAGAAACATGCTACACGTAGGAAGCTTAGAAAAGGAGTTCAAAAAGGAGTTTACGGTATTCTATGTGTCTTGTTCACAAACTCCAGCAAAAGATGGAGTTATAGGATAAAAGGAGCAGAGCTACCTGAATTGGTTTCAACTGGATCCAAGTGACTTTAATTTTAAATTTTAGTTTAATTTAAAGAGGAGGTCATGAAAATAATAATAAAATAATAATATCTGACATTTATTTGGCACCTATTATGTATCAGGTACATTGCTTTACAAATACTATCTCATTTTATCCTCATAATAACCCTGGGAGATAGGTGCTGTTATTATTGCCATTTTGCTGAGGAAGTAATCAAGGCAAATAGCAGTTAAATGACTTGCCTAGAATAAAATAACTGGTAAGTATCTGAGGCTAGATTTGAATTCAGGTTTTCCTGATTCCAAGACCAGTGCTCCACTTCACCACCAAGCTACCCCTGTAAGAACAGAATAGAAATGTTTGTCTCTACTGCAGTGTTATTAAACTCAAAAAGAAACGGATCCATGTGGGCCAGATATTAACTTAGAAAACCATGTTTGACACCTCTCACCTACAGCACTATCTATAGCTGTCTATCTACATATTAGAATGCTGGTCCCCAGTAGAATGCACAAAACTGAAGTCTACAGTCATCAAGACAACCGGATGCTGAATCACACAGTGGATCATATTGGATTGGGACTCAAGCAGATCCGGATTCAAACTTTGCCTGAGACACTTATTGGCTGTGTGATCTTGGACAAGTAACTTAACCTCTGTCAGCCTCAGTTTCCTTACCTCTTATAATGTGGATGTTAATAATAACACCTACCTCACAGGCTGCCATGTGGATCAAATGAGATAATAAATGTAAAGTGCTTTGTATACCTTAAAATGCTCTGTAAATGCTAGCTAATATTATTATTATATTATTAATCACCCAGTGTGCAATGGATAAGATAATTTGTAGAGTTTTCACTATGCCACAAGAAAAACCTCACTGAAATTTGGGGCTACAGGTATACCTAGTAAATCCTAGGTTGTTTTTTTTTTAACATACAGATAAAAGAAATAATTTCTTTAAAAATCAAATAACCTAAAACCTCACTAAGATCTTTAAAAAAAAGTTACTTTCCTGGTCAACATCTTCCACCTTAGCTCCCTGACTAAAATAGGGAATGTGGTATAATAGAAAAGATTTAAAGTCAGAGAACCTGGGTTCAAATCTTGACTTTGCTACTTCTTTCTGGAATGGCCTCAGATCTACTCCTCATCTGTAAAACTGAATGGGTTAGACAAGAGGATCTCTCAGGTCCCTTCTAAGCTCAAAATCTATTGGTTTCTTGGACCCACAGGAGCAGGTGGATTGCAGGGGAATTTAAGCTCCCAGTAGATCCCCAGTCCTTTTCTTTGAATCATTCTGGACTAGTAGAATTGAAACCCTTAGGAGTTTTCTGGGCTGAGGGTGAAATTCCTGACCCTTTGCACTAAGCTACACACAAGCAGGAAATGGGCCAACTTGTGTTTCTTCCCCACAGCTTGCTCTCTGCAAGAAATGAATGTGAAATTCACCGTCCCACAGTTCAAGATGACCGCCTTCCAACTTTCCATGCCGGGAAAGGAATTTCTTATGTTATCTCTTAAGAAAAAAGATATTATTAGACAAAGTTTCAGGGAAAACACAAGGGGAAAATGAATGATGCATAATGACAGACTCTGAAACACCCGGATTTCACAACATACAGGAAACAAATGACTAAGAACAGTAAATTCCAACTCCACTCTCTCCCTGCTCCCCCCAAAAAAGGCTGTAAGTGATAAATTCCTCTATTCTTCCAAAAGACAAGTGTGTAGCAAGGAGATTCCTGTTTGATTGTCTATTAAAGCACTAAATACAGTGTCTGGTATGCAGTAAGTGCTATATAAGTGCTTCCCCTCTTCCCTTCTACCTACAGATTTAAAAAGAATAACTGCTGACAGATGTAAGGTTTGCATTGCTCATATGATCTCTTAATTGATCCTTACAATAATGCTTGTGATATAAGCATTACAGCTGTCGCTACCCCCATTTTATAGGTAAGAAATCTAGAAAGTTCCGGAATAATAACTACTGATAGGTAGTATTGACATAGCATGTGTTATGTGCTAAGCATTGTACTAAGAATTTAACAGCTATTACCTCATTTGATCCTGACAACAACGCTGAAAGATAGCTGCTATTTTATTAACCCCATTTTACAGTTGAGGAAATTAAGGAAAACTAATAACATTCATACAGCTCTTACTATATTCCAGGCATGGTGCTATGTGCTTACAGTTATCATCTTATTGGATCCTTAGAACATCCCTGGAGGTAGATAAATTATCCCCATTTTATAGTTGAAAAAACTGAGGCAGACAGAGGTTAAGTAACTTGCCCAGGGTCACACAACTAGTAAGCTCTGAAACTGTGTTTGAACTCAGGTCCTCCTGACTCCTGAGTGGGCACTCTATACACTGCCTCCTCTAGCTGCCCTTAAAAGATTTGATTATGCAATAATTAAAACGTTGAAGTAAGGAGTCTTCCACCATTATTCTAAAAACTGGCAAACTGAGGCACAGCAGTGAAAGCTGCTTTCTCTGTATAAGCCAAATAACTAGGGATAGCTTGGGAAGAAAATTGATTTCCAAAGGATTTTTAATTTCTTTAGACCTTAAGTAAGGGAGACAATGCAATGTGATGGAAGGAGCCCCGGACTGGGAATCAGTAAGTCTGGAAAGAGGACCTAGTTTTAAATCCCATCACTGCCACTTACTGTAACCTCCAGGCAAACCACACATCCTTTCAGTGACCCTTCTTGATCTCTGTGACCTTGGGGGAAGATAACCACAGAATTTCCTCCTCCTCCCCTCCTTCATCCCTTGCTCCTGCAAAGCAGTAAGGTATCTCTCATGCATAAGGATAAGGACAAATCTGTGGTTTCACTGGAACGGGTGAGGAAACTCTTTTCCAGTGCAGGTTAGCATTGTATTGTAGGAGGAAGACTGATGGATTTGTTATCTGACCTGTGGTTGCGGAACCTTGGGCAAGTCATCTAACGACTCTGTATCTCAGGTTTCTTTAATAGCTGTATTGCTTATCTCACAGGGTTCTTGTTAGAATTAACTGAGAAATTCTATATGAAACATTTTGCAGACCTAAAGTGCTAAGGAAATATTAGTAGCTATTATTTTTATGGCCCCAGCACATAGCCCAGTGAATGTAGATTTAGAGATGAAAAAGAACCTTAAAGCTCCAAGTCCTTCATTTCTCATATAAGGAAACTGAGGCACAGAGAAGTCTAGGGATTTGCCCAAAGTGAGACATATATGTAATGTAACAGGGAGTTTCCCACTGGCATCACCCACAAGAATGGGAAAGAACACTTCCAACTAAAGTGGTCTGCACATGTACCAAAACCTTTTACCCTCAAGGGAAAAAAAGCTAACATTTTTGCAAGAGACTATATGACATAATAGAGAAATATCTTTGAAGCTAGAAGAGTTGAGTTCAAGTCTTATATCTTGACACATCTTGGCTTTGTGACTCTGGACAAATTAGAATGTTGCTGATCGCTTCACCTGGGAAGTTACAGGTTCATCCTTCTCCCTAACATTTATATAGCAATTTTAAATTTGCAATATGCCTTACTTATATGAGGTGTCCCAAAAGTCTTGGTGCTGCTGTTTTCTTTTGTTGTAATTATTAGGGTTTTCATAGCTTACACTCACAGAGCTATCATCAGGCTCAAGTGGAAAACGCAGGTTTTGCCCAAAGTGCAATCTTAGTGTCAACTACACTAAGGCTTTCAGGATACCCTGTGTTCTCTCACTTGAGCTACAATTATCATGACTATTAATATTATATAATATAATTATATAATTCATACTATCTGCATTTTGAGGAAACAAAGGTTCAGAAAATTTAAGTGATTTACCCATCTAAGCATCAGTGTCAGAATTTAAATTCAGGTTTTCCCTCACACCAGGTCAAACTCTGTCCCTACTATAACATGAAGCCCCCAGTAGCAGAATTCAAATTCGAACCACAGCCCTCTGAATTCAAAACTAATGATCTTTCTACTACAGTTACTACCATTTGATCAGTCTCTTGAGATGAATTGCATTGAATCCAAACCCTTCAAAACCAGACATTTGCAATCCAGTGATTCCAAGTCAGATGAAGTTAAAGGACTGGTGGGATTCTCCAAGCATTCTCTCCAGAGGACAGAAGGATGATGAGAAACAAATTCCAACACCACTTCCATGTATGTGTCTCTTGTCACTCAGGATTCCTGGAGTCAGGACTTAAAATATGAGAAGAAGACAGAACTGAGATTTAGGATTTTCTTCCATTCTTGAGTGAGAAATGTATGTAGGGGAGGAATGAGCAGAGGGTATCATTTCCATGAATCTTTTTCCCCGAGTGAGTTCTCACAATTAGCCATTGACCTTTCAGTTAGATAGCCTTCCCTCTGTTTCCACTAGGACCTTTACGGCACTTCCTCTGGGCATGGAGCCATATTCTTCTAACATTTTGTGATATGGCTTCACCCACTGTCACCCTGCTAGAGCGTTCACGAGGGAGTTGCCGGGTGGCCTCCCTTAAACTTCCAGCCCATTTATCACTTCCAGGTGCGTCATCCCAGAGCTTGGATATATCTGGGGAAATCAGAGAGCCAAGTCATCTCAAGGAGAAAGCAAACAAGTACGCTGTTGCAACCAATTGCAAACAAGGCAAGTCTAGAAACCCTGAGAGAACTAGGAGGGCCCATGGTAGCCACTCCGCTAAGAAAAATGACTGAAAACAATCACGGGAAATTTCTACGGGTGGAAACAATAAACTGGACACATCCCAGAACTGGAGGAGCTTCCTGATTGGCTTGATCAGTACCAAGCAGGAACACTTAGAATAACCTTGAGATTATCCCCATGGGATGACATATCTCTATGTTCAGGAGGAATTTATCATGTGACATGTACAACATGGAAAGCTTTGAAAAACAACATCCTTTAAAAGGGTTCCTGGGAGGATCAACCTGGAAGTTACCATGCCTGTACTCTAGAACAATCTCTTCTGCTCTTGATCCTCAATATGTAAAAAGTTTTTGAGTACATCCTATAGACAAGTATATTTATTTATTAACTCACTTCAAAAAAAGAAATTTAAAAAGGATGAGATAACATTGGAATAAGATTTGATTCTGGAGTCAGTAAGGAGTCGTGTGTATTTATGGAATAAAAGGAAGGAAGGAAATGGACTAATTATTTATATAGCTCTTATTTAAGTGCAACATACTGTACTAAGTGCTTTTTACAAATAGTATCTCATTGGAACCTCACAACAACCCTGGAAAGGAGGTACTATTATTATTACCCCATTTTATAGTTGAAGAAACTGAGGCAAATAGAGCTTAAGTGACTTGCCCAGGGTTGCACATTAAATGAATGAGACCAGATTTGAGCTCGGGTCTTCCCCATTCCAGGTCACTAATAGCTGCCTCTAGAAGAGTAACATGAGTAGACCTGAGGCTCACACAAATCCCTTTGGCTTCTATGTGGAGGATGATTTAATTTGTTCAGTCATATAGGACTCTGAACCCATTTTTGGAAATTTTCTTGGCAAAGATCCTGGAATGGTCTGCCTTTTCCTTCTCCAGCTCATTTTACAGATGAGGAAATTGAGGCCAGCAGGGTTAAGTGTCTTGGCCAGGATCATGCAGCTAGTGTCTGAGGCCAGATTTGAACTTGGGGCAGCCATACAAGATGAGTTTTCCTGACTTCAGATCTGGAGCTGTATCCACCTAGGTGGCACAGTGGATAAAGCGCCGGATCTGGAGTCAAGAAATACCTGAGTTCAATTCCAGCCTCCTGCACTAGCTATGTGACCTTGAGCAAGACACTTTGCCCTGTTGGCCTCAGTTTCCTAATCTATAAAATGATCTGGAGAAGGAAATGATCAACCACTCCAGTATCTTTGCCAAGGAAATATCTAAAATGAGGTCACAAAGAATCAGATAATTTAAATCTTCCTCAGTAGGTAGACAGGAGATGATAAGTTGTTAAATGAGGGTGGTAGCTGTTTAAGTAGAGAGGAATAGACAGTTATGAGAGATGTTGTGGAGATAAATATAAAATTTGGCAACTGATTAGTTATATGGGGTGACAGAAAATGAGGAGGTGAAAAGATACCCAGGTTGTAATCCCAGGAAGAATGGTTGTAAAACCTAGGTGAATGAAAAGATGAAAGGGAAGTGTAAAAGAGAGCCAAGTTAAGAATGAAGATCTCAGTGCACCCACACCAGCTCATCATGTGCAACTCACTCTGTCCCACCAAAAATGAAAAGAGAGGAGGTGGATTCTTACTTACGTCACTGTTCTGGAGCAAACCTGCCCTCTGAGAACTGTGTCTCTCAAAGCGCCTACAGCTGGGAGGTGATCTAAGGGGAAGGGTCTAATGCAGGGCAATATGGGTCTAATACTTGGACTATTTTTAGTTGGACTTTTAGTACTTTTAGTTGGACTCCCCACCTCAAATCTCTCCCCATTCCAGAAGAGTTTCCACTCACTTTTCAAAGTGAACTTCTTAAAGTGCAGGTCTCTCTCTGTCTGTTTCTCTGTCTCTGTCATACATACACACACACACACACACTATTGCCCCAGTACTTGCTATTGCCCTAGGATACATTTTTAAAAATTCCCTGTTTGACCTTTAAAAACCCTTGATAACCTGCCCCCTTCCTCCCTTTACATTCTCCTTATATTTTGACCTCCCCCTACAAACATAGCTACAATCTAAAATATGCCTACTCTGCAACGTAGTGACACTGGCCTTGTTACTGCCTCTTGTACATCAAATTCCATCTCCTGGACATTTTCACTGGTTGTCCCCCATGCCTGGAGAGAGCTTGTTCATACATAGCTGTTTGGATGTGTCTTTCCCATTAGAGTTTGAGCTCCTTCAGGGCAGGGACATTTTTGCCTTTAATTCATATCCCCCAAACTTAGCACAGTATTTGGCACATAGTAGGCCCTTAATAAATGCTAGATGACTTGTTGAAATGTAGTACTTAGGCTACCAGGAATAGAAAGTAAAATGTTTGAGGTAGGTTTCTCTGAGGAAATGACTTCTGAGTTTCAACCTGGGCTGCCAGAAACCTACCTTTTTGTAATGCAAGAATAGCTTCTAATATACTCTACTTGGTAGATAATAGGGAAAAAAAAGAATTTTCCAATTCTCACTGACTAGCCATGGGAAAGAAATCAAAAGAAACCCTTTATTTTTCTGGGGATTTTTTTTCTCTTTTTCAAAGATTGTGTCTGTCCCAAACTTCTCTGATTTATCTCAAAGGTCTTCTGCCTTCACCCTCGTTTGTCATTTTGACTCCTCCAGGTGATACCTAATTGTAATTATAATAGCCATACAATCATTGAACTCCATAATTGGTAAATCTTTCCTCCTTTGGCCACTCAGGAGGATCTGTGTTCAAATCTTGCCTCAGAAACTTAATACTCGTATGACCATAGACAACCCACTTAACTTCTGTGCTTTGGTTCCCTCGTCTCCAAAATGGGGTCAACAATGGTCTCGATGGCCATTTTTAGCTCTACTTCTGTGGTCTGATAACCCAATGACCATCCCAGAACATGACGGAGAATTTCTCAAGACCTTTGAAACTCAGTGTCCACTGCCCTGGGATGAATCATTATCCATATGGGGACAAATGATCCTACTTGACCTAACATAAGAAATGGTTACCAAGGATTACAAAATACCCAGCAAAAAAGAAACAAAAAAACTCTAGTTATATCACTGGCGTTTTTACCACTACTACTAATAATGTTAAAGGACATTAAAATAGAATGATAGCTTTGGAAAGAGAATAGCTGGTTTGCAAATATGATTTTGATTTGGGGTTATAACCCAAAATATAGGGATTACAAGCTCTTGGTCAGGATTGGAGTACACCAAAGAAATATAATAAAATATATATTTGTCTGGATATTTGTGCATCTGATTTAAATGGAGGTTATTAGTGGAAAGGGAAAACTGCTTGCATATGTCTGCCAATCTAGGTATTATCACAGAAAGTAAAAGGTATAACAGAAGACTGTCCATAGGGATTTTAATTAAAAAGGACTTTTAAAATTTAAACTGGATATTAAAGATCACTCTTAGATATGGCCTTCAGATTCATTCTCCCAGTGACTCGTGATAAAAGGGTGTTGGGTTTTTTTAAAGAATAGTAAGATTGAAACCTTTTCTCTATCTCGATAGGATCATTCAGGGAAATTGAGCCATATCCAGGATGGGAATGAAGGAAAGTAAGATAGCGATGTCAGGAAGGCTGAAGGCAGTACAGTATAGCAGAAATAGCACAATTGCAATACCTATTGCAGAGAATGAAGAGGGAGAGAAATGTCTCAAAGGACTTGAGAAAATCCTCCAAATTACATGAACAACTAATTTGATACCTGCTGACTTTAGCAAAAATGCAAAGATGGTGATGAGCATGCTGGGAAATAGGCAGGGATATTGGGAGACTCAAATGAGATAGTGGATGCAAAGTACTTTGCAAACCTGTATAAATGAGCTGTATAAATCCAGTTATTATTAGCCTCTAGGTACCAAGCCTCCAGTCTCATGTTGGCTTCATTCCCTGAACTTTCTATTGAACTCATGCTGAGTTTTACCAACATTTGCAGAGGAATACAGGAGTGTGTTGATAAATGTTCAACAGTGGGCTATCCAGAGGGGGAAGAATGCATGAATATATACTTTAAAGCTTAATTAGCACTATTAATACTTTCTTAAGTCTAAACAATTAACAGAACAATAAATCAAGCTCTGATTTATCGCAATTGCTGATTTCTGAGAAGCAAATGCTCATGCTGAAAATTTCACAATTGGTGTTCTTAAGACAATTAGAACTGGCTCCAGCACATCCCTGAAATTAAGACTTGGTTTCGAGAAACTCTACAGAAGTCAGTTAGGACTAAATTAAGCTTAGACAACATAAATTTGTGTCTTCCAATTCCTTATCCAGGTTTCTATCTACCATACCCTGCTGCTTTCCCATAAAACCAGCATGTTTAAAATGTCATCAGATCATTAATATTTATATTTTACCAATATTCCACGGAGTTTTACAGTCACCTGACTGGTCAGTGAATGAGTACAAATTCACATAGTCTTCTATATCTAGCTGACTTCAAACCAAACTACAGTATGCTATTTTTTTTAAATTCAACCCTCTTCCCTACCATCTTCTTGCCTTGCCACTATATGTGTTTCATCCACCCTGACACCTATTTTTTTTTCACCTTTTGCTCAGGGAATTATAGTTAAACCAGCATTATCATTGCTTCTAGAAAGAGCATATCAGTAAGCTGGCCCATGGTCACACTAACCATCCTTATGTCTTCCAAGACCAGATCCTCCTTCCCTGGCCACCATGATGTTTTCCTCCTTTATTAGAATGTTAGCTTCTTTGAAGCAAAATGTTTTGCTTTTATATTTGTATTCCTAGCACTTAGCACAGTGCTTGGCACATATATAACAAGTGTCTTGTAAACCATTTATTAGTTCACTCATGCATTGTAGTTTGACCATATGTCTATCTGCATACTCACATGCAAATATGAATTCATCCTACCATCACATTCCTTTTTGTCTTAATATAGTCTTTTGTGGGAAAATGAAAAAATTATTTTATCCATACTTAATGTTCATTTTTCTATATCCACTTCTAGGAATTATAATTATCATTCTAGATCTTTTTTAAAGGGAGAAATTTCTTTCATGCCATTTCACAAACTGACCTTTCATTTTCTGTTTCTACCTTTTGGTGATGTAAAGTTTTGTCCTTTATAAGTAAAAATGGAAATCTTGAGTTCATGTAAGGACAATTTAAATGTCTTTCTGAACAGAAAATCAAAGAGAGGGAGTGGCATGACTCAAAATTGACTGAAGGGATATATGCATGTGTGCATGGGTGCTTAAATGAATTGAGTCACAAATGAGAAATATTTATGTGACCACTATGGAAACCCAAATTTTTGGGCAAATGGAAAATTGTCCTCATTGCAAAAATCATTACAAACCTACACAATGTTCTGTTTGAGATGGATGTTTCCTAAAACTCAGAAACAACAACAAAAAAGAGTTTTATGGACTTTAATACATGTACTTTTACTTAGATGCACTCTAATTAAAATACCAGTTTTCAGTGGAAGGTCAGTGTTGTCCATTCACTTATAGTCAAGTCTGACTCTTTGTGACAAGAACCTGGGTTGTGGTTCTTCCAGCTGTTCCGTGTGTTTATGGTTAAAGAAGGTTCAAACCTTTGTGAAAGCAAAGCTTTCTTTGTCATGGATAACGGAGTTTGCTACCCTGTAGGGAAAGGCTTCCAAGATTTCCTTGTTCCCCAGTAGACAGTTCTCTCTGTGTTCCAACTCTAAGAAATACAGCACCTACCTAGGGACTTCCTTGAATTGAAGCTATCCAACTTTGCAACTGTATATTTTAAGGAAGATATTAATAAATTGGATATCATACCCCCAAAGCCAACCAGGATGATGAAAGACTTTTGAGTTCATGCTGTTTGAAGAAACTAGGGAAGTTTAACCTGTAAAAGAAAAAACTGGGGCAGACTGTGGAGGGATGATCACTGCCATCAAATATTTGAAGATCTGAATACCATGGGAAAAAGGGATTAGACTTACATTACTTGACCCCAAAGAATTACTTGACTTGTAAAAGTTGCAGTGAAAGAGGGATTTAGCCTTGATATAAAGAAAACGTTCTTAGAAATTAGGGCAATTCAGAATGGGAATAAGATGCCTCTGGATGTTATGGGTTCTCCCTCCCTTGTGTTTTTCAAGCAAATTCTAGACAACAGGTTCTCAAGTTGGTTGTAAAGAAAATCTTTTTTAAAAAAATAATTCATTCATTCATTTTTAGTTTTCGATATTCACTTCCATAAGATTTTAAGTTTTGAATTTTCTCCCCTGCCCTCTCCTCCCCCTTCCTTAAAATGGCATGCAATCTGATATTGGCTCTATGTATACATTCATATTAAACATATTTTCACATCAGTCATGATTTAAAGAAGAATGAGAACTAATGGAAGGAACCACAAGAATGAAGAAACAAAACAACAAAAGAAAAGGAGGTTAAATAGTTGACTTCCATCCTCATTCAGAATCCAAAGTTCTTTCTCTGGCTACAGATAACATTTTCCATTGTGAGTCTTTTGGAGTTGTCTTAAATCCTTGCATTGCTAAGAAGAGCTAAATCTATCAAGGTCAGTCATCACACAACATAGCTGTTGCTGTGTACAATGTTCTCCTGGTTCTGCTCACTTCATTCAGCATCAGTTCATATAAGTCTTTCCAGGTTTTTCTAAAGTGTGCCTGCTCATCATTTCTTATAGAACAATAGTATTCCATTACATTCATATATCACAACTTGATCAGCCACTCCCCAATTGATAGCCATCCCCTCAATTTCCAATTCTTTACTACCATAGAAAGCACTGCTATAAATATTTTTGTACATGTAGGTCCTTTTCCCATTTTTATGATCTCTTTGGGATACAAACCTAGAAGTGGTATTAGTGGATCAAAAGGTATGCACAGCCTTATAGCCCTTTTGACATAGTTCCAAATTGCTCTCCAGAATGGTTGAATCAGTTTACAATTCCACCAACAATGAATTAGTGTTCCGACTGTCTCACATCTTCTCCAAAATTTATCATCTTATAAGCAATATAAAACTTTCTCTAAGAACCACTTTTGCCGCATCCCATAAATTTTGGTAGGTTTCCTCATTTTTGTCATTCTCTTGGATGAAGTTATTGGTTGTTTTTATGATTTGTTGTTTGACTCATTCATTCTTTAGCATTAGGTTATTTAGTTTCCAATCTAAACTTTTTGGTCGATCTTCCCATGTCCCTTTATTATATGTAACTTGTATTGCATCATGATCTGAAAAAGATGCATTTAATATTTCTGCCTTTCTGCATTGGTTTGTGAGGTTTTTAATGCCATAATATGTGATCAGTTTTTGTGTAGGTGCCATCTACCTCAGAGAAAAATGTATATTCTTTTCCATCCCCATTCAGTTTTCTTCAGAAGTCAACTATAGCTAACTTTTCTAAAATTCTATTCTATTCCTTAACTTCTTTGTTAGTTGTTTTTTTTTTGTTTGTTTTTTTTGTGTGTGTGTGTGTGTGTGTAGTTAGATTTATCTAGTTTTGAGAACAGGAGGTTGCGGTCCCCCACTAGTATAGTTTTGTTATCTATTTCTTCCCTTAACTCCCTTAACTCCTCCTCTAAGAATTTGGATGCTGTACCACTTGATGCATGATGTAATCATGTTCATTGTCTATGGTACTGTTTAGCAGGATGTAGTTTCCTTCTTTATCCCTTTTAATTAGATCTATTTCTGTTTTTGCCTTGTCTGAAATCAGGATTGCTACCCCTTCTTTTTCTTCTTCAGCTGAAGCATTATATATTCTGCTCCAACCTTTTACCTTTAGTCTGTGTGTATCCCTCCACTTCGTATGTGTTTCTACACAACATATTATAGGATTCTTGTTTATAATCCACTCTGCTATCTGCTTCCATTTTTGTGGGAGAGTTCATCCCATTCACATTCACAATGATGACTACTATCTGTGTCTTTCTCTCTATCCTGTTTTCTCCCTGATTATGCTTTTCTCTCTCCTTTTTTCCTCACTAGAGTTTTGCATATGACTACTTCCTCCCTCAGTCTGCACTCCTTTCTATCAATCCCCTTCTTTTTTTCTTCCCATTTACCTTTACTACTTCTTCCCTCCCTTCTATCGATCCCTCCCTCTTTTTCCACTTTCCCCTCCTACTTCCTACAGGATGAGTTAGATTTCTATAACTGAACTTATTATGTCTTTCCCCCTTTGAGCTGAATCTGATGAGATTAATGGTCAAATAATGCTCATCTTCCTCCCTTCTTTCCCTCTACTGTAATAGGTTTTTGTACCATTTCACATTACCCTTATTTGCCTATTCCTTTCCTTTTCTCCCAATACAATCCCTTTTCACTACTTAATTAGATATTTTTATCTATCACATCAAAGTCAACTTGTACCCATGCCCTCTGACTATATATACCCATTTTAAATGGCACAGTAACAATACCGTTATCTTCCCTGGGAAGGAAATAAACAAATTGCCCTGTTAATATCATAATATATTGTTTTTTCTTTCCTGTTTACTTTTTTATTTCTCTTTTGAGTCTGGTATTTGAAGACCAAATTTTCTGTTGAGCTCTGATCTTTTCATCAGGAAGGTTTGGAAATCCCCTATTTCACTGAATATACATCTCCTTCTCTGAAAGATTATGCTCAATTTTACTGGATAATTGATTCTTGGTTGTAATCCAAGTTCCTTTGCCTTATGGAATATGATATCCCATGCCCTCTGATCTTTTAATGTAGAAATTTCAAGGTCCTGTGTAATTCTATCCGTGAGTCTATCATATATAAGTTGTTTCTTTCTGGCTGCTTGTAGAGTTTTCTCTTTCCCTTGGTAATTTTGGAATTTGGCTACAATATTCTTTGGCATTTTCAGTTTGGGATTTCTTTCAGGAAGTGATCAGTGGATTCTTTTAATGAATATTTTACCTTCTGCTTCTTTCGGGGCAGTTTTCTTTGATGATTTCCTGAAAGATGCTGTCCAAGCTCTTTTTTCATCATGGTTTTCAGGTAGACCAATAATTTTTCAGCTGGTCTTTCTTGGATCTCTTTTCCAAGTCAGTTGTTTAACCAACAAGGCATTTTATGTTTCCTTCTATTTTTTTCTGTCTTTTGTTTCTGTTTGACTGATTCTTGATATTTTATAAAGTCATTAGCTTGATATTTCATAAAGTCAATTCTGTTTTTAACAAATTGTTTTTTTCTTTTTTTTATTTATTTAACTTTTTACATTCTTTTTCACAAAATTTTGGGTTCCAAATTTTCTCCCCTTTTATCCCCTCCCCCAACCCCAATACCCCAAGCAATCTAATTTTCCCTATCTCCAATCTGCCCTCTCTTCTGTCATCCCTCCCTTCTCTTGTCTCCATTTTCTCTTTTCTCCTGTAGGGCCAGATGACTTTCTATTCCTCATTAACTGTATGTCTTCTTTCCTAGTAGCAACAACAATACTAAACAGCTGTTCCTAAAACTTTGAGTTCCAAATTCTCCCCAACCCTCCCTCCTCACCCATTCCCTTTGGGAAGGCAGGCAATTCAATATAGGCCATTTCTGTGTAGTTTTGCAAATGACTTCCCTGATAGTCATGTTGTGTAAGACTTACTGAATTACCCTCCATCCTACCCTGCCCCTCATTGTTTCTCTTCTGTCTTTTGATCCTGTCCCTCCCCAAGAGTTGACTCCAAATTGCTCCCTCCTCCCTTTGCCCTCCCTTCCATCTTCCCCCCCACTTGCTTATCTAATTCTCCCCCACTTTCCTATACTGTAAGATAGGTTTTCATACCAAAATGAGTGTACATTTTATTCCTTCCTTTAGTCAGATGTGATGAGGGTAAACTTCTTGGGGTTTTTTGCTGTTTTTTTTTCTCAGCTCTCCTCTTTTTCCCTCCACTAAAAAGTCTCCTACTTGCCTCTTAAATGACATATAATTACCCCATTCCATTTCACCCTCTTTCCTCCCACTACATTTCTCTCTCACCATTAACCTTAATTTCTTTTAAGATATGGTCCCATCCTATTCAATTCAATCCGTGCTCTCTGTCTCTGTATGTGTGTGCATGTGTGTATGTATGCATGTACATGTGTGTGTGTGGTCCCACCAACTACCCAGATACTGAAAAGTTTTAAGAGTTACAAATATTGTCTTTCCATGTAGGAATGTAAACAGTTCACTTCTGGTAAGTCCCTTAAGACTTCTCTTTGCTGTTTACTTTTTCATGCTTCTTCTCATTCTTGTGTTTGAAAGTCAAATTTTCTTTTCAGCTCTGGTCTTTTCATCAAGAATGATTGAAAGTCCTCTGTTTCATTGAAAGACCATATTTTCCCCTGAAGTATTATACTCAGTTTAGCTGGGTAGGTGATTCTTGGTTTGAGTCCTAGTTCCTTTGACTTCTGGAATATCCTATTCCACACCCTTCAATCCCTTAATGTAGAAGCTGCTAGATCTTGAGTTATCCTGATTTTATTTCCACAGTACTGGAATTGTTTCTTTCTAGCTGCTTGTAAGATTTTCTCCTTGATCTGGGAGTTCTGGAATTTGGCCACAATGTTCCTAGGAGTTTCTCTTTTTGGATCTCTTTCAGGTGGTGATCGATGGATTCTTTCAATACTTCTTTTGCCCTCTGGTTCTAGAATGTCAGGGCAGTTTTCCTCGATAATTTCATGGAAGATGATATCTAGGCTCTTTTTTTGATCATGACTTTCAGGTAGTCCCATAATTTTTAAATTGTCTCTCCTGGATCTATTTTCCAGGTCAGTTGTTTTTCCCATGAGATATTTCACATTCTCTTCCATTTTTTCATTCTTTTGGTTTTGTTTGGTGATTTCTTGGTTTCTCGTAAAGTCATTAGACTCCATCTGTTCCATTCTAATTTTGAGAGAACTATTATCTTCAGTGAGCTTTTGAAACTGTTTTTCCATTTGGCTTATTTTGCTTTTGAAAGCATTCTTCTCCTCACTGGCTTTTTGAACCTCTTTTGCCAATTGAGTGAGCCTATTTTTCAAGGTGTTATTTTCTTCAGCATTTTTTTGGGTCTCCTTTACCAAGGTATTGACCCGTTTTTCATAGTTTTCTTGCATCTCTCTCATTTCTCTTCCCAGTTTTTTCTCCACCTGTCTAACTTGCTTTTCAGAATCCCTTTTGAGCTCTTCCAAGGCCTGAGCCCACCCGACATCCCCCTGGGATGTCTGGGGTACTGAGGCCCCGCCCTCCATGTCTTTCCCTGATGGCAAGAATATGTCCTCGTCCTCGTCAGATCAGAAAGTCGGGATCATTTGCATCTGTTCAAAAAAACTCTCTATAGTCTTATTTTTCTTCCCTTTTCTAGGCATTTTCCCAGCCAGTTACTTGACTTCTGAGATTCCTGTCCACCCCCGCCTAGATCCGCCCAGCTAGTGCTTGGGGTCTGAGATTCAAATGGGCTTTCTTCTGGTGCTGGGGTGGGGGCAGGGCCACCTCCCAGTGTCAGCTCCCTCAGGGGCTTTATGCAGAGACCTTCAGAAATGGAGCGGGTGGGGCAGGGCCTCTCCCAGGCTCAGCTCCCTCAGGGGGTTTATGCAGAGACTCTCAGTAATGAAGATCCTGCCTGCTGCTGGGGGAGTCCCAGGCCGCCGCCGCAGCTGCTGCCTCCACCGCTGCCCCCGCCTCTGCCTCCGCCGCTTCCTCCCGAGGGGCCCCGAGTCATGGAGACACCTCGCTCCACTCGGCCAGCCAGCCGTCTCTCTCACTGACCTGTAGCTTCTGTGGGCGGAGGGACTTTCCCGGCCGCCGGAGCTTCCGTCCCTGAAGCCTGCTCGGATCAGCTTCTCTGGGGCCGCGGCCAGGGCAGCACTGGGGTGGGCTCCGCTTTCCGGGGCATGACGGACCCTGGGGACGGCTCTCCAGGGCTCTCTGGAATGGAAATCTCTTCCACTCTGTTTCTGTACCCCTTTCAGTGGTCCAGAACTTCTGGGGAACTCTTCTTACATTAAATATATGGGCTGTGGGTTCGGAGCTTGTAAACTTGCCTCTTTCTACTCCGCCATCTTGACTCTGCCCCCCCAAATTGTTTTTTTCTATTAAATTTTGTACCCCTTTTTCTATTTGGCCCATTTTACTTTCTAAAGAGTTCTTATCTTCAGTGAGTTTTTGTGACCCCTTTTTCATTGGGTCCATTCTATTTTTTAAAGATTTATTTTCTCTAGTCAATTTTTGTCCTTCCTTTTCCAAGCTATTGACTCTCTCTTGCACACCTCCTGTTTCTTTTACCAATTTTTCTTCTGCTTCTCATTTTTGCCTTTTAAAATGCTTCTTGAGCTTTCAACAAAGCTTTTTTGGGCTGGGGACAAGTTCACATTCTCCTTTGAGTTTTCAGATGTGAATATATTGACAATATTGTATTCTTCTGAATTGGTGCCTTGATGTTCCCTGTCTCCATAATAAGAATCTGTGGTCATTTTCATTTTTGCTTTTTGCTCATGGTGTTTGCCCAATTCTTGGCTTTTAAAGTTGAGCTCCACTGGAGCACCGGGAGCACTGACCCAAGCTTCTTGTGCTGGGATCCTGGGCCTTAGTCACTGGCTTTGTGTGCTGAGGCCTCAGGTTCTGGAAACTAGAGGCTGTAGGGGTCTGGCAGCTCACCTGGGACACTAAGCTGGGGTCAGCAACAGTGGAGCTCTCTGGGTTGAGGATATTGGGTCTGTTTATCTGGGCCTTGCACTTGAATGTTTGGCTACTGGAGGATGTCTAGTAGCCTGGAGCTGTGCCTCCTGGAGTTGTGCTTCCTGAAGTTGTGCTGAGGCACCAGGATATTTGGCTCCTGGAGAATGCCAGCACATGTAATGATTTTCTGCTCTTATGTCTACCAATTCCCCTGTCTGTGCCAAGGTACTTGGGATCTTGGTGTTGGTGCTTGCCTGCTCCACCACCATGGGGCTCAGGATCTCCCCCTGGTTTGCTTAAATGAGGCTTGCCATTGCTTTGCAGGGATCCCTCCCATCCTGTTTTGCTCCCTCAACCCTAGAGCAAGAAAATCTTTCCCATTAATTCCCCAAGCTTCCTGAGGTACAAGACTGTTCTATCCCATCTTTCTGCTGGCTCAGCAGGGCTTTTCCTGGGGTGATATTTTCCGGGCTTTCTGAGGTCAATAAGGGAGTATGAGAGCAACTTTTAATTCTTACTATGCCATCTTGGCTCCCAGAAGTGGGGAAATCTTTTTCAGTTATAAGTTGAGCTATATAATCTTTGAAAGCTTTCCATGTATGTGATTTTGTGATAACCATTGTTATTCAGTTGTTTTAGTCATGCCTTATTCCCCATTTGGAGTTTTCTTGGAAAAATACTGTAGTGGCTTGCCATTTCCTTCTCCAGTTCATCTTACGAATGAAGATACTGATGCAAACAGGGTTAAGTGACTTGTCCAGGCTCTTATAGTTAGTGCCTGAGACCATATTGAACTCAAGAGGGTGAGTCTTCCTGACTTGAGGCCTACTGGTCTATCCTTTGAGCCACTAGCTATGATAACCATACTATCATGGAATTAGGGGTAGAAGAGACCTTAGAGACCAACTCATCCAGGAAGCCGATGGCCTGGTTTTATTTGACCCATGAGCTAAAGATTTTTTTTTTACATTTTTGAGTAAAATTTCATTATATCTAACTTCTGATCTAATCCAACTCCCTCATTTTATAATTGGGGAAACTGATGTCCTGAATAATTGAGTGACTTCTCTGTGATCATGGACAGAAGATGGATCCTGCCCTCCTTGCTTACCTGAACAGGCACTTGTCAATCTCCAGATTCAAGATAATTCTCGTCTTTAACTCCAGATGTGGTGGAAAACCTAGGATGGATGTCTCAAAACCTATTACATTATGAAAAAAACAACTAGCTGTTTGACTGTTGCCACCCAATGTAGCATTATTGTAATGTGGTATTAGTCTTGTTACTTGTGTTCACCTGAGGGAACACTTTCACCTTATTTAGGAGGAGCAAACAAAGCACCTCTCCCTGAGTAACCTTCCCTCTTGCTCTCAATGATTGGCCAATAATAGGTCCCAGCCCAAGCCTCACTTGCTCTTTGTTTGGGTTTTGATGGCTGTAACAGCAAGAACCCCAGCCTACACAGGAGGGCCTGCTGTACAGGTTCTTAGATCTGCTTTTCTAAAAGGAAAGGCAACTTTTGAGGGATCAACAATCAAGCACATATATCATTCACTTAGTTTATGGGAAAAAGTCAGCACCCTGAACTTCAGAGAGATCAACAGACAGGGCTTCCAGTTGTCTGACTGTAAGCAAGATGTACATCACAGATCAACAGACAGATCCAATAATTCATAGTTACCAGAGAGAGAAGCACCAACATCTGGGTTTTCAAAGCCAGGGGCCTCCTTAGTGGCTGCCCAGAGTCTCCTCTGGCCAAACAAAGACTATTAATGAGTAAAATCCCAAAGTAAAGCCTCACCTCAGAGTATTTATACACTTTTCAGAACTAAAGGGCTCACAACCCTTGAGAACCAGTGCCTCATTAGAAATTTTAAAAAGGTGTGGGCTTCCCCAATCAGGCTTCCCTTGGGCAGGTGGAAAAGATCTTTAAATCTCATTAGCATTACAATGGCTCGGAGTGAATATAAACAGCAATTGTTCTTATTCTGGCCAGAAACTCTGAGGGTCTTCCTCTTTCAGATTGATTCTTTTGGGAAGTCAAACAAGGTTATCTTTTGCCTCATTTTTTACCTAGTCTCTAATTCCTGAATTAATGGACAAAATAAGACCTAACAAAGACCCTAGTTTAAAAAGGCCAAGGTCTCCCACTGCATCTAGGGCCATCACCAGTCTCCTGATTTATGTCTTGCCCCTGGACTCCAATGACTCTGGAGGACAGAGTGAGGCTGGTGACTTTGCACAGCTCTGCCTCATTTAAAATCTAATTAAGCTGCAAGTCAATATATCACCCTCCCAATGTCATTGGTTTGCTTCAGGAAGTGCAAGCAACGACAACAACAACCTTTAAACCACACACATTCAAGGTTTCTTGACCAGGGTTCCTTTGATAGATTTCAGAAAGTCCATGTGCTTGGATGGGGTGGGGGGAAATCTTTATTTTATTAACCTTTAATGTTCTTTGTAATCTTATGTATATTATTTTATACAATTATTCTCTGAAAGGATAAGTTTCCATAGGCTTCAACACATTGCTGACAAGGGTCCAAGATACAAAAAAAAAAAGATTTTTCAAATCCCCTAAGGCTGTCAACATTCCCTACTATCAGTTTTACCTAAGCTAGAAATTGGAGCTAGGAAGCTGTGCTTATCCCAAATCTTCCCCCACATATTCCCTCCTGAGGATAGCTTTCATTTGGAAAGAGGAGGTGGAGTCAGAATAGAAAAAGGTCCCAGGATCTCCTAAAATAAGACTTTCTAGACTGTAAATGCTGATCAGGGTGATTGCTAGAAAGTTTTTGGTGTGTAGGAGGGTAAATCCCAATGAAAAATATAAAGGAAGTATGTGTGTGCTTACATGTGCATGTGTGTATATATGTATATTATATATGTATGTATGTAGTGTATATATGTGTATGTCTATTCCAGCTTTGTGTGTATATGTGTACATATACGTATATATGTAAATGTGTATACATATGCACATACATATATGTCTGCATATGCACATATATTTGGGTATATCTGAACACTCAGACATATATGTATATATACACAATTATATACACTCTGTAAACTCAATTCAATTAGCACTAAAGTGACAAATATTATCTGTAAAAACATTTTTTTAAAATACTGTAATGTTCCCTGAACATATAAAAAATTCAAATTCTCCAACTGTAGTAAACAAATCAATCCAAGTTAGGACTTTTAGGTTCTGTGTGGATTAGTGGAGAGGGGGGTAGACGGTTTTTTCACAAAAATTTCACCAATATCTGGTACCAATATCTCAAGTTTTATAGAGAAGACAAGGCAGGAATCTTAAAAGAAGACCAAACTATTTAATGACCAACACACATAAAAAGAGACTCAAAATACTGCACTAGTCAAAGTATATAACAGTTTAAAATTTAAGTACCAGTAAATGAGATAGCTTCTGATCTTCTCAATATCTAGGTCAATTTAGTGAATGAATTTAATGCATAAACAGAGTCATGTCCTTGATAGAAACCTAGTAGATTTTAAGGTTATAACTGAATGTAATGAAGGAAAGCATTGTAAAAGATTCTAGTTCAGTCAGTTTACAGAGCTTTACTTTTTAAATTCTTCCCAAAAAGGAGAAAAAAAAAATGATTGCTGCGTGGCTGCAAACCTATAGCTTTATAGGTTTAAAAACAAAACAATAAATCCCTTAGCTATTTGACTGTCACCACCTAATGCAAAGCCCTGTGATTCTTGCTACACTTTTTCTTTTGAATTCTCCAGCCCCCATGTGCTTTCTCCACTTCCCACCCCCAGATTCTCCACACCACCACCCTCGACCTTCTTGGGTTAACAAGAGATGGAGACTGACAAAAATTCCACTCTCCAAGAGGTTCAAAGGCCAAGATTGTCATCCATTCTGATCCCCTGCAGGCTCTCAAGAATAGGTTCTGCAGAAAGAGGAGAGTCCATCTTCCTTTGAAACTCTTGTCAAAGGAAGAGATCAAGAAGGAAAGGCAGATGGCGGGAAGAATGTTATGTCATTCCTCCTTCTTTCTCCCTACCACCCCCTACCCCACTACAACAGCAGTCAGAGACAAGAGCACCACCCATGGAGACTCAAGCTATTGTCTGGGTGGGGTACTCCGGGAGAGGAAACTCCCATTATTCCCACAGCTGGCCCTTGCTCAGTCACATCAAAGCAAAGAAATAAAGAAATGAGTGGGAGATATAGTCTAATGAGATACTCTCCTGCAAAAGAGTCAATGAGCTAAGCAGTTTCCCATTTTTCAGCATTTAGAATTGGATGAAGAAAGGGGGTAATATTTTGAAGGTACTAATATACAATAATGCATAAATTAATACAGTAATTTAATAATTAATTTATTGTGATTAATTTATTACAACAATAATTAATACATTGTATGAATTCATTTATATGAATGAGACAAAGGGGAAATCTGGCAAATTTCTTGTTTTTGAAGATGTCATCCATAGTTCTTATTTAGCAATTACTGGAGAATTATATGAAAATAATACCATTAAATTATAAAGTTAGAAAAATTGAAGGGTAAGAAAGGTAAAGGGCAAGCTAAGTGGCATAGTGGATTGAATGCTGAGCCTGGAATTAGGAAGACTCATCTTCATGAGTTCAAATCTGGCCTCAAATACTAGCTATGTGACCCTGGGCAAGTCACTTGAACTGTTTGCCTCAGTTGCCTCATCTGTAAAATAAGCTGGAGAAGGAAATGGCAAACCACTCACATTGCCCCATGGACAGCTTTGCTCTAACTTCATTCCCCCGCCCCCCCGCAATTGGAACTCTGTGTTCTCACAACCCACATCATTTCCCCACCTTCCATTAGCAACTTTTTGTGAAATTTTCATTAAAATCAGGCCCACTTATGTCCTGAAACTTTTACACAAGACTACCCTCCAGCTCCCTTCACTGAAATCTAGCTTTTCCAAGATGCTCCCCTCCAACACTTCCCCTTTACTCCCACCCTCAAGCCACCACTTTTCGTTGTTTTACTTAGAAAGGAAGATGGGTCAGTCAACTCTTTGCCCCTAAGTGCCACTGCCAAAGCATGCTGTTCTATTACCACCACACAAGAGTGCCTCTTCTGAGATCTGTGTCATCTGTTTATATCTTTTTCCATATCATCATGGCCATCACCTGTCAACCTGTGATACACTTAAGCCTCTCTCATTGACTTATGTCCATGGTTTTCAGCTTGCTCTCATCCACCCTGTCACATGCTTTTATCCTCAATAAATTCAGTATGTGTTTTGGTGAGCTGACAACCTTGCCTCACAATTCCAATGACCACCTCCATTCTGATGCTTTTTTTCCTCATTCCACATGAGTATCCCACTGGCCTAGCCATATCATGGATTTCTTCATCTCATAGAAACCCTTTTCTTGTAAAATCTCAGACTCAAGTCTCTCCCTTCTCCTCTCAGAGTTCTCCTAAGTCCTATGGGGGGAACATCCCCATCAATAATTTTCTTATCTCTTCTCTTAGACTGCCAAATGCAACTCTATCAGATGTGATCATGACAGTTTAAGTTTAAATTCTGGGCCCCCAATCACAGAAAGGAAAGGACCTCCATCCTCTTGATTAATGGCAGATTAACAGACTGTTAAGGGAGAAGGGCCTTTCATGAAATTATCTCAGATAAAATCTCAGAAATCTGAGATTTATGTGTGCTATTGACTGAGGATCACAGAGTTTCTATTTATAAGAGTTAAACATTTCCATAGCTCCTGTACATGTTATTTTGTTCAGTACCTCTTACCCATTCTGCATGGAATTAGTGCTTAGCATGGAACCTGATACATAGTAGGTGCTTAATAAATGTTTATTGCATAATCAATTTATTAGTGGGCTAAAGATCATTGAATTGAAAATTGGTAGGGATATTAAAGATGACTGATGTGGTGTAGTAAAGAGGTCATTGGAGATGGGTTCAAACCCCATCTCAGACATGTATTAACTGTGTCACCATGATGTAAAGCCAATGCAATACCCACAGCAGCCACTACGGGTATGCAGACCTATTTCCAGGTTAAATTTGCAAAATATAAACCATCTTCCTCAAAGACAAAACCCAAATATTTATTTAGATACCAGAAAACCAATTCCACCATAGTAATGAGGAAGTTTGTACACATTAGCAATAGAGGTATGACTACCACCATGCCCAAGCCTTCCTTCCATCAGGCCTCCCCACAAACAAGCTCTCTTAGGCAAAATCACTTTCTCTCTCACTCGTGCTAGCTGCTCTGCTCTGTTCTGCCTTCTCTCTCTCTCCCGTTCTACTCCTCCCACCATCAGCTCCCTGTGACTCAGGCTGTGGGCTGGGCCAAAGCTCAAAGCAGGTCACATGGGCCTATTAAGGGACAAGGAAGATCTTCAAATTCCATTACCATTACACTTGGTCAAATCACTTAACCACTCTGTGCCTCAGTTTTCTCATCTGTAAAATGAAGGGGTTGGATTCAGTGCTCTCCAAGGTACTGTCCAGCTCAAGTGGTGCTGTGGATAGAGAGCTGAACTGGGAGTCAAGAAGACCTGAGTTCAGATCTGGCATTGGAACTTACTAGCAGTGTGACCTTGTGCAAGTCACTCAATCTCTATTTGCCTCACTTTTCTCATCTGTAAAATGGGAATCCTAATAGCATCTACCTCCCAGGGATGTTGTGTGGATCATAGGAGACAATAATTGTAAAGAGCTTAACCCAGTGCATAGTGCTTGGTAAGCACTACATAAATGTTAGCTATGATGATAATGATGATTCCAATGTGTTAATTTTTACACATGAAGAAATGAAACCAAGAGAGCTGAAGCAATTTATCCATGTCACATAAATAGTCTGTGACGGAGCTTCCCCTGTACCAAAATTAAGATTTTTGAACTTGACCAATTGATACCTTATTTCCCATTGAATATAAGGCATTTTCCCTTAAATTAAATATCCTTGCTCCAAAATTATGGAGCAAAAGTAAGAATAAAGAGTAAATTCAGTTTTCCACGTTGAGACACCAACATCTTCCACCATGCCTGTTTGTTTATATCCTATCCAATGTATGTTTGTTTCCATGTAGGTTGGATGATGTAGGAGAAAGACTCCTAAACTGCTTTAGGAGTCAAAAGTCTTAGGTTATAATAGTAACTCTGCCACATCTTGCTATATGACCTTGACTGAGTTCCCGGGGTTCTGTGGTCTCAGACTTCTCATCTGCCAGATTAGAAGACTGGAGGAAATTTTCTCTGAAGTGCCTTCCAACCTTAATAGTCTATGATTCTAAACTCATCCTTAATGGAGCATTTTTTTTAAGGCAATGATAAGCCATGGACTCAAAGGAGAATGGAACCCTCAATATGTCCCCAGTGAATAAGTGGGTCAGGAAATCATGAATAGTTGACCAGAATGGAACCTTGGAGATTATTTAGCCCAACACTTTTGTTTTATATACGAAGAAAAACAGCCCTGAGAGGAAGTCATTTGCATATGCTTAACCAGCTAGTAAGTGTCAAATTAGAACCTAGAACTAGTAAGTATAGAACTAGAACCTAGGTCTTACAACTCCAAGTCCACTATTTCTTCAATGATAGCAGTCATATAATCCAGTCACAATTCATTATGGTCAACTATTGATAACTTTTTTTTCATTGCTGCCCATCTGAGAATAATATTCTTATTCAGAGATATACTTAGGATTGGGTATCCAGTAACTACAGAGATGTAGTTATTCAGGGTGCCAACATTTATAAGGGCCCATTCTTCCATACAGCAGTCCTTAGGCTTATCATCCCTGTGCTATATGGCTACCCAGGACTCCAGACCAAGATTTCCATTGCAATCTCATGCCTCTCTTTTGTATCTCACCTTCTCCTTACTTGCTACTTTCCCTATTTTGTTTCCAGCGAGCTAGGGGACAAAAGTTGAAGGTCTTCAGTCATGTCATGGGGATACTGGACTCTGTGGTCATAGATTGCTCCCTTTACCTGATGGGGCCGCACTCTACTGAGACTTGTGCCACAGCTTTCACAAGAGATTCCCAGATTCAACAGCAATATGGGCGCATGCCAACCAAATTGAGATCTTAAGGCCTTCCTGAAGCTGGTGAATTCTCTCCCTCACTTGGCATTCAACTGAATCTGTTCAGAGTTCCACTTGGGCTTCTATTCTCATATTTTTGGTAATTCATCTATGCTAAACTCAGACCAGCAATGAAAACCAGTAAGAACCAGGTGCTCTTAATCTTTTTGTGTATGTTATGGAGCCCTCAGAAGAATGTTTTTTCAAAGCTTCAAATGCATAGGTACCAAAAGAAACAGATGACACTGAAAATAGTTATCAGTGTACATATTTGAAATTCACAGATCCCCGGTTAAGAATCCCTGAGCTAGAAGGCAAAAAAAACTAAGGACAATGTTGGCAATAATAGTATCTTACATATCTGAAGTATGCTACGATTTTTAAAGTGCTTTCACACATATTCTATCACTTCTCCTAAAACTAAACTCCACAAGATAAGGTAGGTTGCATTATCCCTTTTTAGTAGATGAGGAGAGAAAGACCCAGGTTCAACCAACAAACCTCTGCTTAACCTTTCAGTGCTCTCTAAACAGCCGAGCGGGGAGTGGCTGATCTGCTTTGGTAGAGGGAGTTCTCTCATCCTAGAACTCCCTACGCCTATAAAATGACAGATCTGGTCTGAAAAGATAAATAAATAGATGAGGGAACTGAAGCCCAGAGAGGTTAGGTAATATGTCTAGCAGGTGACCACGTGAGGACTAGAATTCAGTCCTAATGCCGCTACAGTATGTACAGCCTGGTTGCCCCAGCCCTTAAGAACGTCAGAAGCACTCTGTAGCATCCTAAATCTGAGTAGTATGATTTTCTTTTGGAACACTTTCCATGGTGGGAGTTAGAGGAAGAAAAAGCAAACATTAGGGTATTACTCACACACACACCCTCATCCTTCCCATCCTCCCAAGAGCACTGTCTCACATACAATCCACAAGTTTAATTACAACTGTCTTTCCACCTCTTGCTTCTCCAGATCTCTATCGGGAAACAAATAACAGGATCTAGCTTGGGTTTAATTGTTGGCATCTGCCAAGGGAACCACAATCCTTTTGGCAAATGTACCATAATTTATTATTGAGCTGATTCACTCACTGCTAAGCAAAGCAGGCAGCAGCTTATTCTACAGAACAGGACCCTGAGGAGGTAGTCTCTGCCCAGTGAAATGCGGACTGGCATACAATATATACAATATATATAGTATATTGATAAACCTACAACAAACAAATTCATTCAACAAGCATTTATGAATTAAAGAAAGAAAAAGGAAGAAAGAGAAAAAAAGAAACATTAAGTATCTCTTATGGGTTTGTACTGTGCTGGGCACTAGGGATATAAAGAACAAAAAATAAATTCAAGTCTCATGTCAAGGAGCTTACATTCTATTGGTAGGCCCTAAAAAGTTTTGGGGGATATTTTTGAGGCTGAGAGAAAAATGTTCGTTTATTTCTTTGTTGGGCAGGGAATTTTCCTCATTGAACCTAGCACTTATTTTGACTTTCCAACATATGGACAAAATCCATTTATAAATGTTGATTATCACTAATGTATTCAGATTCTTCAAAATGCAAAGTATTTTTTCTTCCTATCACTGATATGTTAATGAGGCTCCATGCTTGTGATTAGCAACTGCCCTGAATAACCAGAATACTTCTGAAAAACATAAAAGGTACCCTATCTTATTTTCCCTTCAAGTAGCACAAGCTATTCTGAAGGATCTTATTTTGACACACTTACTAATAAGTTAGATGACCATTCTACTTGACTACCCACTATAAAATTCCAGTTCAAGATCACAGTACAGGCTGGAGTTAAGAGCTTTTCACCAGCCCTATCAGCATCTTATAGTCTAGTGGTATGTACAAAAAAATCTAATTTTTCCCTACCTCAGCTTCTAGTGTATGTATGAGTCTACACATATGTATGCATGTGTGTATACATATATGTGCATGCATACACACACAGCTAGATAGTGCAATGGATAGAGCACTGGGCTGGAAATCTGAAAAACTCATCTTCCTGAGTTCAAATCCAGCCTCTGACACTTAGTAGCTGTATGACTTTGGGCAAACCACTTAACCCTGTTTTCCTCAGTTTCCTCATCTGTAAAATGAGCTGGAGAAGCCTAGAGAGGTTAAACCACTGTGCAGCATCCTAAATCTGAGTCATGCAATTTTCTTTTGGAGTGCTGAGGCAGCTTTCCATTCTGGGAGTTAGAAGAGGAAAAAGTAAATCCCTCCAGTATCTTTGCCAAGAAAACCCTAAATGGGGTCACCAAGAGTCAGATGTGGCTACAACAACTGAACGGTAACAACGGCATGGCATTGTAAAGATTTGAAGACGGCATGGCGAGTCTAAAGAAAGAAAAAGCTAATACATTAAAAGTAAAAGGCAAAACTAAATGCTGAGACTACACAAAACCGGAGTGTTGCACTAATTTTCATTTTAAGAGAATCAAGACACTGAAGCTCATTTCAAGGAAATTGACCTTCTCCTGATGGAGAGGAGTACTTCATTTCCTGCCGACAGTTAAATGTTGTCTTCTCCAGAAGTTTAGAAAATTGCTACTATCTACGGTCACTTCCAATGATAGCACATCAGTGTCTAGGAAAAAGCTACATTTCCAAGTCAGACACCCCCCCATATAATATTAGCACAATGAATTCAGTTTAAAAAATTCATGGAGAACCCAGATAATGAAGAAGCTAACAGCCAACCTCAGGACAAAGGAATGAAAGATTCATATATGTAAAGACAAACTAGATTTAAAAAGGTATAATCTGATAACAGTTGATGCATACTCACACTGACTTGGTTTATGAACTTGAAAAGGTAGGGTTATGATGCCCAAGGCTACTAGTATGACAGAGGGAGACTTGCTAGCAGGCGGTACACTGTTAGGATGATAATTCCCTTGGTGACATAATTCCGAATACATACTCCAAATTGTCAAAATAAATAACAAGAAGAAACTCAATAAAAACAGCAATTCTCCTAAAAGTCAATCATGAATTATCTAGCTAAGGGATGTTCCACTCATTTTATATTTATAAAGTTGCCATGGACTCAGACTCCTCCTGGTTACCAGGGTTGAAGGACCATTATTATGGAGCAAACTCTGGAAAGTCATTAGCCAGCACTTCTAGGGAGAGCAGGCAATACTGATCCATCTACAACCCTCTAAGAAGAAAAAAATATAGGGGGGAAGGCAAATTGTCCTAATGATCAGTGCTCAGGTTCAAATTACAAGGTGATAAGGCTGTGGAAATGAATGAAACTGACCTTGATCTCAAGGTATTTATATTTTATTGGGGTAGAGACTCTTAAACAGGGATCTGTGGATAGATTTCAGGGATCCCATGAAATTAGATGGGGAAAATAATTACATCTTTATGATATATATATGCATGTATATATACACACATACATGCGCATATATTTATACATATATAATATGCATATTATGTATATATGTATGTTATATGTATATATTATATGTATATTATAGATATATACCTATAATATAGATCGATAGACAACCTCTAACTGAAACTTTACATTGTCTTCAATTATTTCAAAATATTCTTCTGAGAATGGATGTATATGTTTCACCAGACTGCCAGATGGGGTCTATGACACCACAAAAGGTTAACAATCCCTTTACTAAGGAGAAGGGTACAGTGGTGTCAAAACTAAAATAGAAGTAGATCCCTGCTGGCCTGGAAAAGTGACTTAGGAAACCTCACGTTAACATGATCTATGTTGTATTGCATTTTTATTTATTTTGTTAAACAGTTCTCAATTACGTTTCTATCTGGTTATGAAAACGTTGTAGGAGGCTTGTAGGTCCCAAATTTGACACTTGTTCTACCCACAAGTATTTTGATTGTTCAGTCATGTCTGACTCTTCATGACTCTATTGTCCTTGGGGTTTTCTTGGCAAAGATACTGGAGTGGATTGCTGTTTCCTTCTCCAGTGGATCACCCTTTGAAGAATTCTCCACTCTGACCTTGTCAGTCTTGGGTAACCCTGCACGGCATAGCACATAGTTTAATGAAGCCCCTCTGCCATGACAAGGCAGTGATCCAAGAGGGAACCCACAAGTATAGAGAGCACTAACTGCTTGGGGAATTAGGAAAGATTTGGAATATGAGACCACACCTGAGCCACACCTCAAAAGAATTTCAGAAGTTTGAGAAGTAAAGGTCAGGAAGGAGAACATTCCAGAGCTGAGGAATTTGCTGTACAAAGTCACAGAAATGGAATGTCACGTACTGAGAATACACAAAGGTGAGTCCAAGAAAGCCAAATTAGAATAGGCAGGCAGGAGCTGTATTGTGGAATGTGTGTGTGCGCGTGTGTGTGTGCGTGTGCGTGTGTACACACACACATTCATATATAATATGCATATTATATAATATATAACAGGCTGAGGATTTCGTATTTTTTTTCTTTGAGGCCATAGGGAGCAAAGGACAGAGAGTTATAAGTTTAGTGATGTTTATTAAAGTACAAGTGGAAATTAGTGGCTCCATGATCCATTCCCTCTAACCCTAAAGTGGCAACCCCATTTAATATAGCTGACCTGGAATGCTAACTTCCTGCTATTTCCAATGAGATATAGATCCCACAAATGAGAGGTTTATAACCAAAAACATAAAAGCAGGACATTGTTTCAATACTGAGTCAGCTGACCACCCCCTCCCCACCATAACCAAAGGGTCTTTATTTCCCAAAAGAAACCTAGATAGAAAATTTCTAAAAGTGTCCAAAGAAAATGTAAAGTTTCAATTACAGGTTATCTATAGATCTGTCAATCTATCTATACTATAGATAATATAAATATATATGTATGTGTGTATATATACATATGTAGAGATTATATATGTATATGTGTGTGTGTCATATTGTCATATCTCTTGAAAGAAGGCACCCCAGGGGAAAATGGAGGATTGGAAGAAACTTCAAGTAACTACTCTTAACCCTGGAAGGGGACTACATGAGCTGAGAGAAAATAATTCCTGGGAAACAGAAGCTTAAGCAGAAAAGTAAAACTGAAAGCCTGAGTACTTGACTATCATACTGGCGGCCAGTGGAGTCATCTACTAATCCATTTCCCAAGGAGGCTGCAACTCCTTAGAACGCTTTCTGACTTCATTCATTTCTCCAAATAAAAAAATTTAGCCAATCTGTTTATGAGAAGACTCTCCAAACTCAGTGATAATGGTTCCTGAAAAACAAACATTTCACCATCCTATGCTCAAAACCTTTTCAGCTGGGTGGGACCTACCATCTGGGACCAGAGCTGCCCTCAAGAACCCAGGCTCGCTCCAACACAATGATGAGCTATCATAGTAGGATTTTACCACATATCTACTGGGCTAGAGCACCCTGTAACTATCCCAGCATCTTGGAATTGGAATGTTGCCAGACGGTATATACACTGTGAAATCTGTCTATATGATAGCACAGCTTAAGTATAAAGAACTGACCCAAGGTGATTTTTTTTTTTGGTGCTTGCTGAAAAGACAGTGAAACACATCCCTGGAATCATCTCTTTCTACTGGATCCCTGATGTGTACTATAATGTTGCTCATATTGGAGGCCAAGCCAAGACATCAGGACAGTCACCTCAGAGGCTTTCTTTTTTCAAATTCTTCATCTTTACTGACTTTCCAGCAGTGTGATATACAAGAAAGAATGATAGATATTTTTGAACTTGAAAAACAGAATGAGGAGAAGGGAGGCAATAATATGATTTTATATTTGCAATGAGAAAGGATTACAATTGGTTCAGAATGGTAACCAAACTGCTTGTTTCTATAGTTATAGTTTCTATAGGTCTCTCGGGTCCAAATCAACCCCTTCATTTTACAGATAAAGAAACTGAAGGCCAGAGACATTAAGTGACTTTCCCCAGGTCACACAGCTAGAAAGTATCTAAGGCATTTACTAAGGATGACCAAATCTAAGGATCCAAGCTTAGGTCTTTCTGATTCCAGATCTGGGGCACCTAACTGGCAAAAATCACCAACACAATCAGAAATTCCTATCAATAGAACTCTCGCCTACCCACAATAATTATTTAGCCCTAGGATAAAATAAAAAGTCAGATTTTTTTCATAACAAACCAATTCAGCAAACTTGTGGCATAGGACATAGGCTGAGTCAGAAGACTTGAGTTTGAATATGATCATTAATAGCTATTTAACTATAGGTAAATGTCTTAATCTCTCAAAGCTCAGTCTTTATATCTATAGCATAATGATAACAATATTTGCATATTATTAATAATAATAATTCTTGCTCTGACAGGATTATTGTGAGAAAAACACTGTCCACTCTCTCACCATGAGAATATGAACTCCTTGAGAACAGTGACTGATTTTCTCTTCATATCCCCAGCATTTAGCAGTTACCCACAGTAAGCACATAATAAATGCTTTACTCAGCCTTAAATACAAGGGTTAGATCATTTTTAGGTTGCATATTGAGGTTTGGTAGGATTTTAAAGACCATTTGGCCTTGCATGTGAACTTTGACCAGTGAATTAAGCGCATATACATACAGTAGTTCACCTTTCCCCCAATAGACTTTTCCATTTTCTTTCAGCTCTGGAGAAATTAATTAAACAAACTAGTGCTAGGCTATTATGCATAATTGTCACATCATCCCAGAGACTAAATTAACTTTTGGCATAAATTGCTTATCTTTCTGATGATTTATTTTTAGCACTGAAAATGTCTACTTGGCTTCTCAAGGCATATTGCAATTATCCCTGGCTCTTGATCTTTGGAATCTGGGATTTTAGTCAGGAAAATCAAAAGCAATGACATCCTTTCCTGTCAGGAGAGCCTGTCACCCCCAGGACTACCTGTTTGGGGGGCAGCTGTTCAGCCTTGGAGAACAGGTTTCATGAAATTAGACAGTCATCTGTAGACATCTCTAAGGATAGATTTTAGGGGATTCTTGACCTTGGATTGAAATTTAGTATCTTATTCAATTATTTTTAAACATTCTTTGTGGAAAAGGATTGGACAGTCCTTTATCAGATTACCAAAAGGGTCCATGACATATAAAAAGTTAACCCCTAATCTAATCCAATGTATTTCACCAAGATTTGACCCAGGATCCAGGTTCCATAGATTCATTTATATAATGATATTATTTAAATACAAGATACTTTTCCCTACATAAACTATGCACTTTATCCCCACTCCATTTTTTGGAAAAAAAAGTTTTTTATTACAGTTATCTTGAAGGTTTTTGTTTCTTTGCTTTTATCTTCTCTCTTCCGTCTCAGTTTCTAACTATCACTGACCCGTATCTCTAAAACCTTAACTGTGCTTCGGAGATGAGATACACATGTTGAACCAGGAAAAAACTGAGGAGAGTTAGTGAGGGTTTCCAAAATGCTTTCCTGAACTATCAGGCTGAGATCTAATTCTGAGTTTTTTTCTTAAAAAACAACAACAAAAGGAAGGAAACAAGCATTTATTAAGCACCTACTATGTGCTGGGCAGTGTGTGAAGGATTTTACAAATATTTTATTTTATCCTCATAATAACCCTAAGAGGTAAATGCTGTTATTACCCCCCCCCATTTAACAGTTGAGGAAACTGTGGTAAACATAAAGTAGGTGATTTGCCCAGGTTCTCACAGTTAGTAAATGTCTGGGGCCAGATTTGAACTCAGCTTTTTCTGACTCCAGATCTTGCTCTCTACTGCACCACCTATTACTGTACCTAGGTAGGACTGTTGCTGTTCAGTCATATCCTACTCTCCATGACCCCATTTGAGGTTTTCTTGGCAAAGATACTGGAGTGCTTTGCCATGTCTTTCTCCAGAGTATCAAGGCAAACTGAGATTAAAGGACTTGCCCAGGGTCATACAGCTAGTAAATGTCTGAGGCCAGATTTGAACTTGACCCCAGATGCAGTGCTCTGTGCCCACCTGGTTGCTTCTTAGATGATACTACCAGTGCACATTAGGACTACTACTATGCCACTTTATGTTAGAGAAAAGCGGAATGGTATAGGGGCCAGAGATCCTCCCTTATAGTGAAGATGACCTGAATCTAAAAGTCATTTAATGTCTCTGTGTCCAATACAGCTTTCTGAGGCTGTAAGTTGTAAATAAAATCCTAGCATGTATTGGTAGAAGGAGTTTGGTTGTAAGACTGGGAGTGGAATCACAGGTTCAGTCCTAGATACCTTAAATACGTACTAAGTGACACAGTGGATAGAGAGCTGGACATGAAGTCAGGAAAATTTAAGTCTATATTTAACCTTAGATACTTGAGAACTGTAGGACCCTGGGCAAGTCATTTCATCTCTGTCTGCCTCAATTCCGCATCTGTAAAGCAGAGATAAAAATAGCACCCACCTCCCAGTACTGTTGTGAGGCTAAAATAAAACAATATATGTAAAGTGTTTTGCAAATCTTGAAGCAACATATGAATGAGTGCTATCATTATTCCCAAAAGTTTTAGCCTGAAAGGGCTCCTACAGATAATCTATTTCAACTCCTTCATCTAACAGTAAAAGAAACAGCTGATAGAGGCTGGTGGAGGCCTCAAAGCCTCAAAGCTGGCCCACTGTACCCACTGGTGCCACAAAGTCTCAGTTGCTGCCCTGCCCTGATGCTTTGCCCAGACACTGTCTGCCCTGAGCTGCACTTTCCTTTCACCTAAGTGAAACATACCTTTCCTGCAGTCCTTCTAAGTTGTCTTAGGCAAGAAAATTGTTTCACCTCATTCTTTTATAGATTCTGCTTCTTTAGAATTCATTTTGAGGAATTTTTTAAAGTTGTTTGGAGGGGATTTTAGGAGAGCTCAGACAAATTCCCTACTTTTCCCTACTATTTTGATTCTGCCTCTAAGTTTCTAAAAGAAGTTTAAAAGAATAAACTTCATTTAGTACAGAAGGTTTACTTATGTGGAATGCGCCATTTTCAGACAGTGCCAGATGAATGGGGTAGTACTATATCATAGTCATAATCAAAGACAATAGATCAACCTGAAAGATACAGAAAGAGTAAATCCTGGACTAAATGCTCACCTTTCTTCTTGTTGTTCCGTCATGTCCAATGTGACTCCATTTGAGGCTTTCTTGGCAGAGATACTGAAGTAGTTTCCCATTTCCATCTCCAGTTCATTTTATAGATGAGAAAACGGAAACAAACAGAGTTAAGTGACCTACCCAGGGTCACATAGCTGGTAAGTGTCTGAAGCCAGATTTGAACTTAGGAAGAGGAGTCTTCCTGACTTGACGCTTGGCACTCTACCCACCGTAACACCTAACTTGCTTTTACCATTCTTATCCCTACATTTTTCTAACTTTACAATATAATGGCATTGTTTTCACATAATTCTGCAACAATTGCTAAATGATAGTTATGGGTGACATCTTCAAAAATAAGGAATCTGCTAGGTCTCCCTTTTTGTCTCATTCATACCAAGAAATTCACACAAGTTCATGTCATACCTACACTGATTAGAGTGTTGACTAAGATCCCTGCCAGTGCTCTTGGAGTAAGAAGCACAAGACAAAGGTAGTTGAACAAAGCCCGTGAATACCTCAAATTGACCACACCTAGCCATGTATGAAGTCTCTACTCCCATATTCTGTTACCTCTAGAAAGAAGGGAAGGAGCTGCTAAATGTTTGTGGTTGGATTGAGTTCTTGTCATTGGGCGTACTCAGATGCTAAGACTATCCTCAAATGACCTCTGCTCTTACTCTGAGATATAGCCTACTATCACTCTTTGAGACTTCCACAAAACAAACTTTGGACTTTCAGGAACAATTTTGAGTTTTTCCTGAGAAACAGTAACCACTGTATCAGTTCTTCCCTCATCCCACTGGTAGAATATTGACAATGCAATGATATAATTCATCTCTCTAGACTAATGGTTCTTAGCTTGAGATTCATGAACTTTAATAAAAAAAAAATTTTTTTTGATAAAAATATCTCAGTGTAATTGGTTTCCTTTTTAAACCCATATGTTTTATTTGAGGCAGCTAGCTGGCACAGTACTAGACTTAAAGTCAGGAAGGCTTGCGCTTAGATCTAAGTCAGGAAGGCTTGCGCTTAGATCTTGCCTCCTACACTAGCTGTGTGGCTTTAGGTTTCATTATCTGTAAAATGGAGATTATAATAGCACCTATCTCACAAGGTTGTCATGAAAATCAACTGAGATATATATATTAATACATGCATATTAATATATAATTATTATATAATAATTTGTATATATTAATACAGAATAGATATTTGTATCTATTAACACATAAAGTGCTTTGTAAACTTTAAGACACTATACAGATGACAGCTATTATTTTTATTGCTATTATCCATTGTGTTATTATTCATAAAATCATTATTCTGAAGAGGAGTCAGTGACACACACATACAAAAGCTAAGTACTCTTGCTTTAGACATTATTTTCTATCTTAGCTGCAAATGAATTATGCTTTGAATGAAGGTTATGTATATGAAAGGAGTCAAAGGGAAATTCCATCCGTTTATTGCACCCTGTTCATTCATTCAACATACATATACTAAGTATTGTGTGGGAGGCACTATGCTAGTTACTGCAAGAGGATACAGAGAAACTAGTCTTCTCCTCACAGAGGTCGTTGTTGTGTTCGTCCTTTGTTGCCAAAGAAGACCATGCCATCAGAGAAATAATGACATGACTTGCACATGACTTTGTTTTGAGTGAGGAAGGGCTATGCAGGTCACCAGTCTCACTTCTCCTCCAGCATCCAGCCATTTGGATCCAGTGGCCAGATATTTATCAGGATGACCAGAGATGGCCCAGGATGCAATGGGAGACCTGGGCCTGTCTAGGCCAAGGCCTATTTGTTACTCATTTGGGGTGAGGTAACACCCATTCAGTGAATAGACCTCTTTAAGAAGTAGTCAGAAGATGGCCCCTTTAATGAGGCAAAGAAAAAACACTAAATCAGGCTGGGAGGGAAACAGCAACAGTTACTATTGATAATCACTCTTAAGCCAGGAGGGTCCAGAAAACAGCCCTTAAGTGGAGTTTGTCAAATACAGCTCTAGAAAAAAAAGCTTTAGAAAAAAAAAGTTTCTAAAGGAGTTCAAGGATTCTCTGGACCAGCCCATTGTGTTTCAAATGAATTTACTTGACTACCTCCCATTCTAGGCTGGTGAATGCCAAAGATCTACAGTTTTACCGCTGGAGAGCCCAGAAGCTCCCAGAGTTTTCTCATTCAATCAACAAGTCATTTATTCAGTGCCTATACTTTGTCAGGTCTTGGGGATAAGAAGTCTCATCCCTGTCCTCAAGGAGCTCGCAATCAATCTATTGGAAGAAGCAACATGTACATAGAGAGGTCTACAGGAAAGAAGGGGTTTGGGTGGGAGGAGGGAGCTGACAGCTCCAGGGTCAGGAGGGGCCTCATGGAGAATGTAGAACTTGAGCTGAGGATTCAGGAAAAGGAAGGACTTTAAGAGGCAGAGAGGAGGAGGTAGTGAGGGGAAAGCAGCACACAAGCTAAGGGCTGTTGCTGGCACCACATTTAGTCCAATGGGGAAGATAAAATGACCTTTCCTATTCCCCTAGCTGTTACTACCTGCCCATCTGAGATCAGCTTCCATACACTTTGCATATATCTTCTCTGTGTCTAGCTATTTATATGTTTTCTCCCCCATTAGAATGTGTTTTCCTTGATGGTAGGCACTGTTTTTACTTTTCTTTGTATTCTCAGCAATTTGTAATAATGATAATAATAGCTCACATTTATCTAGAACTTTAAGGTTTACAAAATACTTTACAAATATTATCTCGTTTTTTAGCATAGTTTCTGGTACATAGTTAGGGATAGAGACAGAATCTGGACCAGTGATTTCATTTGCACAGGAAATTCTCAAATGAGGAATCTTCCTCTACCAGTGCAGACCATAGCCTTCTATTACGGTTTTGGAGCGTTGAGAGATTAATTGGCTTGGTCAGGTCACAGAGAAAATATGCATCAGAGGGAAGACCAGCTCTGTGTCCACTCTACCAAGGTGCCTCTGGCACGTAGTAAACACTTCATAAATGCTTGTTGATTGAGGGATTAATTGCTGAGACAGATATATTTTTTAAAAAAAATTAGAATGTGAACCTGAAAATAAAAAGGTATAAGGTACCTTCTGAACTTGGAAAGATTATTTCCAGTTAGGAAAATCAAGGAAGACTTCATAAAGGAGATGGCATTTAACCTGGACTCCAATCATAATAAGAACTCAACTTCACAGTTTACATAGTTCTTTCAGCAGAGTTCCTTCTACTCTTTTGAATTAGGAAGTACAGGCATTATTAACCTCATTTTGTAGAGAAAGAAAAACTTGGAAATATCATATGACTTACCCAAGTCACTATCACTAATAAATGGCAGAGACTTGAAACCAAGTCTTCCAACTCCAAGTACTGACCTGTCTCTATGACTCTATACAGCCTTGAAGGATGATGCAAATTAGACAAGCATAGCTTGAGGACACACCAGGGAGAGGGAACAGGATCAGGCATTACAGCATGTTTGAGATGCATCACCCGAATACAAAAACGTCTGATTTTTTTTCCCCCTAACTAACAAAATCCCACTCTTTATTATTTTAACTTGTAATTAGAATATTTGTAATCTGGACTCAGTGAACCCTATTTCTGCCAGTATAAATCACTATAATATAGTATGCTGTTGTTCCTAGGGCCAAAACATGTCTCTGTCTGCAAATGGAATGAGCTTCTTCAGACTATTAGACTGGTACTTGGATGAGAGCCACACATTCCATACTCACAACCTTCCCCATGTGATAGGACCTGTCTGAGCTTATGTTCTACTGACATAGTCTTTAAGATTCAATATCTCTCATGATGGAAAATGCTATCCACATCCAGAGAAAGAACTATGGAGTCTGAATTCAGATTGAAGCATACTATTTTCTTTTTTGGTTTGTTTTTTTCTCTCTCCTGATTTTTCCCTTTTGTTCTGATTTTTCTTTCACTATATGACTAAGGTAGAAATATATTTAATATAATTGAACATGTATAGCCTATATCCAATTGCATGCCATCTTGGGGAGGGTAGAGAGGAAAGAGGAGGAAAACTTTAGAATTCAAAATCTTATAAAAGTGAATGTTGAAAACTAAAACTAAATAAGTGAATAAGTAAATTGAAAAAAAAAGTTAGTTAAAAGAACCAGTGTCTCACTCCAGCCCGTGATGAGACATGAGTAGGACTTTACTGAATGATAGCGTGTATGTAAAAGAGAAGAAAGCAGTTAGGTAGCTTAGTAGATTGGCCTCTAGAGAGAGTTAAAATGTTGCAGACACTTATTAGCTGTGTGACTTATTACTTGGGTAAGTTGCTTAACCTCTTTTGGCCTCAGTTTGTACATTTGCAAAATAATACCTTCTTCCTACAGCTGTTGTGAGGATCAGGTGACATCTATGTAAAGCATTTTTCATGTTTGAAATGTTGTTTAAATGCTAGTAATGGTGGTTAGCCTGATGATTCACTGAAATGTAAGATGGATAAATCAAGAAAGCTACTGTTCACCCAGTAAGTAAAAGTTGCTCTCTTTAATATATAACAGGATGACAGAGTAACCTGATCTTTGTGTGTTTTCCAGGCTGGAGCAGGAAATACAAACACTAGAAAGTGAAGAGTCCCAGATATCTGCCAAAGAGCAAATCATCCTAGAGAAACTAAAGGAAACGGAGAAATCTTTCAAGGACTTTCAGAAGGTGAAGAAAATAGAATTTATAAGAATTTTTATATTATTTATATTTTATATTATTTTTATAATTTTATAATTTATAAGAATGTTTCCATCCAGAAAGAATTATAAAGTCATGGAATCTCAAAGTCAAAATGAGCCTCAGAGGCCATTAATCCAGCCTTGAATGCATCCCATTCAAAAATACCCAAGTGGTAGATATCCTTCAGTGTAATTTTATTATTAAAATTATAAAATATAGTAAAATTCACCCATTATGAATGTTTGAAGAGGAGTCTAGTCTATATTAGTGAAAAGTCTAAATTACATAGACTATTGAGTTTTTTTTAATTCAATTGTATTACTAGCTATTAATAAAATATTTTAAAGTAGTGGTCTAGCTTGGTCAGACTTAATAAGTATATCAGAGTTTTAGGTAATTAGCAACATTTACTTGAACTCAAAAATAGGTGTTCATAGAGGATCTCTTGAGTTAAAACTATAGGGACATTAGTGATTATAGGTTCAGCCCCCTTTTCTTAACATCAAAAAAACCCAGCTCTCTTTAAAGAAGTTAAATATGCCCCACCTTCCATTCTAGATGGAGCAAGGCAAGAGGATGATACCAGGGAGTTAAATCACAGTTTCATTTGATTTTCCAAAAGGTCACTGGTGAGGGGAGTAGGTGAATTGGAAAAATTGTAAGGCCAAGTTTGTCTTTGGCCTTTATAGCTACCCTGACCCCATAAATTCAGAACCTCTATACTTTCCTCCAAAAGAGAAAGCCTTTTACTCTACTGACCCACTGTGGCCTGCCTTCCCCTAAATGGTCAAGAAAGAATGCTCTAAATTACCTCTTGTTGTTTCCCCTTACATTCCCAATAAAATCTCTATATATTTCTTCTACTAAAACAAATTCATTCAATAATCTTGCAGTTTACAAAGACAACTACCATGTTAATAAAATACTCAATTTGAAAAAAAAATCCTACAGTAAGTCATAAATGAATATAATTTTTAGAGCTATAAATTAGATTTTTATTTTTACAAGCCTTTCACACCACCCTGCCTTTCCCTTTCAAGTTCATTTCCTTATCAATTCAAATTTATCTCTAGTTAGTGAAGTTTTGGACACTGGGAGGAAGATATCTGAATGCAAGGGGGGCTTTTCCTTACATAACGTTACTACATTCATTTCACCTTTAATGAAAGGAGAGGAAAGGAAAGGTTTTAGTCCTTGGCTTTCAAAAACATCCAGGCCACGGTACCCCCTGCTAGAAAAAATGAACAGGTCTGCTGCCACTTTATCTGTCCTGGGATTTTCAGTGATCCTCAAAATGCTTGACTTGACTGTGCAAAAGTAATGTAGACATTTATGCAAAATTCATGTTTTTATGCCTTATTTTTATGACAAACAATGACTTTTATATGTAAGTCCATGCAAATGCATGACTTTATGTGAGTGGTATTTGTTCCTGTACACTATACCTTCTTGTATTGTTGCTCACTGACCATAACTGTCATCACTAAAAATTAAATGACAGGAAGTATTCGTAGGTCGGCTTAAACCATCACAGGCATTCAGTTCCAAGCCATATCAGCATCTCTTTTATTAAACTTTTGTCTTTCAGATAGAATCCTACATTGAGCATGATAGTATAAGACATCAGTCACCCTCTCTTGCTGAGAGTGGAAGTTTATGAATGTAATCCCTACTCCCTGGATTGCTTAAAATAGGAAGTTCTAAGTTACAGTAGGGCTAATGGCCATCAGAGGACAACTCTGAGTCTGGCACCAATGTGATGACCCCCAAGGAGCAAGGAGATACCAGACTGCCTAGGGAGAGGTGAATGGCCCATGTCAGAAATATGAGCAGGTCAAAGCTTCTGTGCTGATCAGTGTTGGCATGAGCTCATGAGTAGCCACTACATTTCTAACCCAGGCAAGGGAGACAACCCGCCTCAACCACAAAAACAAAAACAACATAGCCAACTCATTGAAGTTACTTCTAGGGAAGAACATCTGTCAAGTGCTTGTTCCCATTAAAATTCTGCATCTGGAGCATATAGTGAATCTAAGAGAAGTAAGGATTAAATGAAAAGCCCTGATGTTCTCCAGAAATGTAATTGTTTGCCCTATTTTTGTTTCCACAGAGCTTTTCCAATGTGGATGGAGGTAAGTGTTTTGTTTCTCTGCTTGCTTGAAAAAGTAAAAGAAATGTTGAGCTCACTATCAAATGAACTCTAAATTTGTTGAAGGGAAGGGAGATGTTTTGCTTTAGTAGGATTCATGAACGAGTAGCCATTATGGGAAGAAATGATTTACTGGTTTGGAAGAATCTGAGAATGAAAGAAAACAGCTGTACCTGGAATGCAGCAAAATGTCAGAAAGCCTGTGGGGAGTGGCTTTGAAGTTCCTAGTATCTATTTGGAGGGGATTTTAACTTGGCTTATATTATTATGTACTTCTCTGGGCCACAGCTTCTGATCTGCCAGATGAAATTAATATCCTCATCCTCTCCATTTCACTGGGTATTGGGAACAAATTGAACAATTCCCACAAACTGCTTGAGCTTCTCCTAAAAAGTACTCATCAGATATAAGAGGATGGTCTTAATGGCATCATGACTGTAGTTATCATGACCTATCTGATTGAATTTCTGAGAATTTTAGTGTCCTAGCTCCCAAAAACATTTGGTAAAAGCTTTCTGATGTTTAGGATGGTCTGAGCCTTTTCTAAAGTTTCCTTTTTTCCCCTTCTTTGCATGAAAAAGTCCTATTTTTGAACATTAAAAGACATTTGAACCTGGCAAGGACTTAAGCTCAATTCAAAGAGGTGAGGCACTAGGAGGAGCCACCAGATTCTGCCTTTTGATGTTTTGCTTCCCAAATTTTGAGTGAGGAAGAAAAAAATCACTTCAGGGAGCCCCTCCCACTTCTTTTAGGGCAAAGCATTAAATGTCCTTGGTTTGGTATGTAGAGGTTCTAAATCATAAGCTTTAAAGTTGGACAGGCCCTTAGGGAGCATCCAGGTCCCTCATCTTACAGAAGAGGAAACTGAGGGCCAGAAAAGATTATGTTAAGCTAGAAAGGACCTTAGAACCCATCCAGCCCAACCCTGTATCTTACAAATGAAAACCAAGACTCAGAGAGGTAGTGACTGGTCCAAGGTCACATCACTAATACTTGCTGGAGTTAGGAACTGAACCCACATCGTTTTACTCTAAATCCTCTCAGTGTTCATTCCACTACAACATGCTGCTCATGCCTCTTCTCATCTTTCTCCTATCTGTTTTCCCCTCTTCACCTTTTCCTGGGGAGCTCTAAATCCCCTGAAACTTTTCCTTTCTCTCTCATTAGAATTTTAAGGAGGAGAACACTAAATTGATGTCACCAGTTCTTTTCTTTACCCTACCCAAATATGCCATAAAGCTGGGATAAATGAGGAATTTTCAATGTTCACAAAATGCTTCCTTCCAAGTTTTGGAGATGACTAAAATTTCCTCTTGATTTATACACATGGAAATATATTCACATACTTTCAGCTTGCCTGCTACTTACAAATGAGTCTATTCAATCAATAAAAAGCACTTATTAATAAGGGACTAATTACTTTATGCCTAGGCATTGTTCTAGATCCTGGAGATACAAAGACAGAATCAATTGGGGAGAGAAAACATATCCACACATACGGGTCTCATAGAAGCTGCTGAATAGGCAAATGATGTTCAAAGTTGGGTTGTCTGGAAAGAATTCAAGGGGTAGAGATTCTCCTAGACAAGAGAGCTTTATTGTCACAAAAGTGGAAGGCTAGTCCTCAGGAGCACTAGCAACCTGAGATGAGACAGGGGCTTACTCTTATACCCAAGTTTTGGGTGCTCAGCTAGGGGTGGGAGTGGGGTATACTTCTGTGTGGGCAGTTAGCCACAGGGAAGGATATCAGGAAAGGGAAAGCAGGTGTGTGAGGAGAGGAAGGAAAGGAGATGCAGGTGTGTTGACTACTTTACAAAACAGTTCAGGGATGTGCTCACAAAGCAGGGAACTTAATTTGCATTATTCAAGAATATGGGCACAGACTATAGGGGTTAGTCACGTATACAGAAAATAACAAGGTTTTCTTGTTAACTGATAGAGCCCCCTGTTACTGGTCAGATTTAGGTCTAGGCGACGCTCTCACTGTTGCTGGACAGAAGTCAGCCACATCATTATCATCAGGATACTTGTTTATACTGTTTGGAAACTTTCAGATGAAAAATTCATAAATTGGCTATGGAAATAAGATTTAGGGTGCATCTGCTTTTAGTCAAAATATACTAAACTATTAGTGTTTCTGCAAGTGAAAGTGTGGAGACCAAGTTGTTTTTCTTGATTCTGGTGCTGCCTTCTTTTATGACCTTTGAGAAAACACTAAATGTCTTTAATTTGATATGTGGATGTTATGGAGGTCACAAAATATTTAGAGACACCAAGATGTGAAATTTAAAATAGACCTTGTTATTCTCAAACTGAGAACTTCATAATGCTCATTGAACTCTCTCTATTTTATTCAATTCAAATTAAACATTTATTAAAAGCCAATAGTGTATAAGGTGCAAATAAAGGGAAAACACAGATTCGGGTTTCACAAGGAGTGGACAATCTAATGGAGGAAAGGAATACATACAGAGCATTAGGATGTAAGGGAGAATGACTTAAGTGCAAATGAGAGGTCCAGACAAGTGCTGTGAGAAATGTGAAAAGGATAAGAAAAGTGAGAAAGAAGCTTTCCTTAAGATGGCATCTGAGTTGAGCCTTGAAGAAGGAAAAGGCTCCATCACAGAGAGATGGTAAAGTCTTCTCCAAACACAATCACAGAAGCATGTAAAAGGATTATCAAAATGAAGACTTCAGAGAATTCTGCAAAAATTGATGTGAACAGATGCAGCATTTATGTGATGTCCACAATGATGTTGAAGGAGGAGAACATTGAAAGACTTCAGACCTCCAATCCAGACAATGACTGGTTATTACTTCAGATGACTGGTAGTGAAGCATGCCTTTACTCACTTCATGGCGGAGAGATAGCAGACTATAGATGCAGAATGAGACATACGGTTGTGGATATGGCGCAAGGGTTGATTCATTCTGCTCATTTGTGCCTACTTGTTGCAAGGGAAGTTTCTACTTGTGGGGGAGGGAAGCATTAAGAGGTTTTAGTGATAGTTTACATATGTAAGAGCATCAGTGAAGTATTTAAAAAGAAAAAAGGGAAGATTATTAGAACAGTGTGTAGAATGCATTAGGGAGGACATAGATTGGCCAATGAGGAGAGAAGAGATGAGGGTTTGAATTATGATGGCTGAAGTGAGAATGAGGAACATGGCATGGAGGAGAGCTTAGGGAGGTAGAATCAATGAGCTCTGGCCACTAATTGGAACAGCCACGTCAATGGTCATTACTAGGTTATAAGCCTGGGCAACTGTGAGAATGGTGTTGCCTTCAGCAAAAACAGAGACGTTGAAGGAGTGGAGCAGCAAGTTGGGGAAAATAAATTAAGTTTTAGGCCTATTGAACTTCAGATGCCCTAAAATGCTTCACTGCCTTTAATCTGCTTTTAAATGGCCAATCTGTGTTAAGATTATTTTGTTTTTGTAGTTCAATCAATAATACCATTCCTTTTTTTACTGCATGTATGGTCAGTTTTGCTTGGAAGGTTTTGAAGGAAAGGAAGTAAGTACCCTTCAAAGAATGCAATAAGTGTTTAGGTCATAGCAGGGCCTTGGGCAAGAGACAATAGATTAGTTCTCTGAGGAAAAATGGAATTCTAAAATAGTGAGGCATTAGATATTTTTATTATTTTCTCATGGCTTAATACTTTCATCCCTCAGTGATTCAGTAGTTCCTGGGGAACAGAGGTAATTTTAGATCCAACCATTTCTTATAATTAACAACATTTCTATGTTCTAAAACTTTATATGAAATAATTATAGTTTGGAAAGTTTAGGAGAAAACACCCAACTTCTGAGACCACAGTCTGAAAACTGCCTTGTGTTAGGACAAAGCAAATGCAATCATATCAATCTAATTTGATGAAGATTATGCGTGTTTGTGTGTGTATGTGCATCAACACGTGCGCACACAAACACATTATGCACACATTCCTTTGTTCCATCAAGGTCATCTACTCACATGAAAGATGTTCCCTTTTAGATCTGCTTAAAGATAAGTAGCTGGAATCAACTCTCATTTCAGAGCAGCTTCTAGGACATTTGACATGTATCTCAAGAAACCACAAATCAGCAGGTCATGATGGTCCAAGGTTCTAGCAAGTCAAAAACTAAAGCCACAGACTAGTTTCTCCAGAAACTAGCTGTTTCCACTGTATAGCATGCAATGCCTAGGGTCAATGGGCATTTTTCTATATGCACATTTATATTGTATTATGTGTATCCTGTACTTTTTTAATAACCAGAGTGTTGTACTTCACATTATCGCTATATTAAATGCCATTCTATGGGATCCTGTCTATAGTTCTAGAATGTAAACATTTTTTTGGATCATGACGCTACCAACAGCATCCCTTTTAGTTTTGTGTCATCTATAGATCTGACAAGCCTAGTTATTGACAAAATGTATTGAATGTAACAGGGGCCAGGATAGTTTCATGGGACTATTCACTAATCCCCAGCATTTAGCACAGTGCCTGGCACATGCTAAGTGTTTAATAATTGCTTTATCTTTGTATTTCTCTCTCTCCTTCCCACCACCCCTCTCCCTCCCTCCTCTTCCTCTTGCTTTCTCTTCGTCTCTCTCTGTCTCTCTCTCTCCTCCTCCTCCTCCTCCTTTCCCTTTCCCTACCCCCTCCCCCATCTCTCTTTTCTTTCTTCCCTTTCTTTTCTCTACATTGACATTTTCCCTTTGATCACTATTCTTTTGAGTCTGGTCATTCAGCCATTTCCAAATTTACTCAACAATATTATTAACTAGCATAAATCTAACCATTTTATCTACAAAGATATTATAAAAAACTTCGTCCAATGACTTAACGTAAAGCTATGTACCTAAAGCCATGTATCTTCTATAGGACAATGGAAAGAACATTGACTCCAGAGTCAAAAGGACCTAGTTTCAAATTCTGCTCTGATGATAGCAGCTGGGGCTCCTTGGGCAAGACTTCCATCAAACCTTCCTAAATCTCAGTCCCTCATTTCTAACAAGGTGATTTGGATTAGTTGGCCTCTTGACATCATTCTCCTCTTCTAGCAATCTGGTAACCATATGAAAATAGGAAATTCAAAAAAAGATCTATTCTTTTTTTTAAGTATAAGCATTTATTATTAAGATGGCATACTTAGAATAGTGTCTATAAAATGCCACCCCCCCCAAAAAAAAAAAAACCAACCATAGGGTGCACTTCCACAAACGAAAATTTGTAGGAAGAATGAAAAAATATTGAGAATACAGTGACAGTGAAGCCCGGTATCTATGGCCCTTTTCTTCTTATATAGTTAGTCCTTTTGCAGCGTACCTCTGAATTGTCAAGCTTAGCTTTAGAACCCCATCTATACTAGAGACTGGGAAACCAGGGCCTGGGAGCCAAACCTGGCCTGCTGTCTTCCCCAGGCTTAATTTGTGGGACATTCAAAAACAGATGATGGGCTGTCTGCGGTCTGTAGTTTGCTGACCCCCTAATTTATATGCCATATATATGAAAGAAAGACACATTTTCCCTCTCATATTCCCCTTTTTTATTTTTTTAAGTTTTAAGATTTTAATTTTTTCCAATTTTCAATTTTAACCTTTTTTTTTTTTTTTTACAATTTTGAAGTCCAAATTTTCTTCCATTCTCCCTCCCTTACTCACTGAGAAGGCAAGCAATGTGATAAATTGAACATGTACAGGGTCATGACCTATTCTTTCTTTTCCCCCCAGTTACATGTAAAGACAATTTTTAACATTCATTTTTTTAAATTTTGAGTTTGAAATTTTCTCTTTCCCTCCTTCCCTCTCCCCTCCCTGAGACACTAAGCAATTTGATACAGGTTATACATGTTCAGTCATGCAAACCATATTATCATTTGTCATGTTGTAAAAGAAGACACAGACCCAAAGAAAAAAATCTGTGAAAAAAATACAGAAAGTGAAAAATGGTATGCTTCGATCTGCATTTTCACTCCTTTAGTTCTTTCTGTGGAAGTGGAAGAATTTTTCATCGTGAATCCTTTGAAATTGTCTTGGATTATTGTATTGCCGAGAATCGCTAAGCATCACCTATTCTTGATAAACCGTGCTATCTTTTAGTGAGCTCAGCTTCCCTTTCCATGCACTGAAAATCATCTCCGGGGTGAGGAACTGGGCCTCGTTTCAACAAAGAAATCCTTTGATGCCTCCCTAATTGACTTACTATTCCACTCAGAATATTGGCTTTTCCAAGTCTTTTCATTCCTCCTCAAACTCCCATGGATCCACCTTTTCCTGCTTTCTCACTTGAGAACTTTGCCTTATATTTCCCTGAAAACACTGAAGTGTCTCACTGAAAGCTACCTCATCAACTCTATATCTCACATCACTCCCCTACCTTCCACCACTATCTCCTCCTTCACTCCTGCCTCAGATGAAGAGATGGCCCTTCTCTTTGCCAAGATTTTTATGCACTAGTGATCCCATTCCATTCCATATTCTCCATCACATTGCCCTCCCATCATCTCCATTCTCTGACTAATCTTTAATTTCCATCTTCTAGTTGGTTCCTTGTTGCCTACAAGCATATTCATTTCTTCCCCATCCTCAAAAAACATTCATTTGCTCTGTCCATCTCCTCCCTCTCATGACTAGATTCCTTAAAGGCCATCTACAACTAATTCCTCTACTTCCTTTCTTCTCACCCTTCCTCTTAATTCTATACAATCTTGTCTTCTCATCTCATTAATCAACCCAAAGTACTCTATTTAAAGTAACTGGTGATCTCTTAATTGCTGAATGTAATGATCTTTTCTCAAATTCTCATCCTTCTTGACCTCTATGCATCCTTTTGCATTGTCAGTCATCCTCTTTTCCTCATGTGGTCTTCTCTCTGGTTTTCATGACTCTGCCTTCTTGGCTCTCCTACCAGATTTCTCAGTCTTTGCTGTATTTTCATCCAGGTTACTCCCACTAGCTTTGGATGTCCTCCAAAGTTATGTCCCTTATTCTATACCATAGAAATTTTCCAAGAATCAGAGTCAAGATCACTGACATATAACTGAAAGAATACTCTCCCCGCTTTTGAGGTTACATTGCCTATCAGTCCTACACCACCTTTCTTGGTTCCCACAATTTTTCGGAAATCAACAGCAGCTTAAAGATCACATCCACTCGTTATTTCATTACTCTGAAATAGAGATTTCATCCCGCAACTTGACCTCAATAAAACCATTTTGGTGTTCTCTTAACACTGATCTTTTAAGTTCAAATGTCAGAGCCTATGCGTATAGCCTTCGTTCTTACAGAGAATTCCCTGAACTGCATACACTCAGACTGACCTACTTCTTCAGACAGCCAGATTTCCATACTGGTTTTGCCACTGCACATTCTGCAGTCCAAGATTTAAGGGAGGTTTACCCCACAGAGATTCAAGAGACAGAGCCTGGAACCCATCCAGACACTTTTGCATCTGAAATGATAACAAATCTGGAAATCCAGGCCACAACTAATTCAACACATACACACATAGATGCATAGAAACACACTCATCTGCAAAAAGTAAAAGCAGAATAAAACATTATTGTCGCAGCTCTTATTTATATTTATACCCCAATTTATAAGGTAGACACAGAGAGACTGGGAAGCATAGTAGTTTCTTGACTGTGGCTTGTTGCTAGGGGAAAATTGGTGGTAATTTCTTTTTTATCAGTTTTGGTATAATCTTTGTGTGTGTGTGTGTGTGTGTGTGTGTGTGTGTATAGGTATAGATTAGTATGAATGCCAACAGATGTGTTAACATTTCCCCAGTTACAAGACCATTTCTAATTCATATTTATCAAAGAACCTTACAGGCCTCAGTAAACTTCACTCAGTGATTTTACTTACAAAATCTACCCTTTGATTCTTTGACAAAGCCAGTGGAGTCCCAAGAAAAAACACTTCTAAAGGTGGACTGGGAAATGTTAGCATTTAATTCTGAGACTAGAATTTTTCATTGTTACTATTTTCACATTCTTACTACTACAAACCACAGAAACTCAAATAGTCTGTCATGAAAATGACAGCCACTGGACAATCTTCTCTAGTAATGGAGAATTTCATTAGGTCGTGAAAAAAATAGATATGGACCTTCAAGGCCAAATCTTCAAGATTCCTTTTAAATATGATTCTCAGCTTTCTTTGTAGTGGCCAAGAACTGGAAATCGAGGGGATGCACATCAATTGGGGAATGACTGAACAAGTTGTAGTATAGGGATGTAATGGAATATTATTGTGCTATAAGAAATGATGAGGACTTCAGAGAGGCCTGAAAGGACTTACATGAATGAACTTGATGCTGAATGAAATGAGAACATTGTACACAGTAACAGCCACAGTGTGTGAGGACTGTTTCTGGTAGACCTAGCCCTTCACAGCAACACAAGGACCTAAAACATTCCCAAAGGACTCAAGATAAAATGCCATCCACATCCAGAAAAAGAACTATAGAATCGGAATGTAGAATGAAGCAGAATATTTTCTCTTGTGTTATGTTTTGGTTTGGTTTGTTTTTTTCATGGTTTTTCCCATTCATTTTAATTCTTCCATGCAACATGGCTAATGTGAAAATGTATGGAACCCATATAAGATTGCATGCCAATTCAGAGAGGGAGGGGGAGAAAATCCAAGACTTTTGGAAGTGACTGTAGAAAACTGGAAACAAATAAATTAATTTTTTACAAAAGAAAATAAAGGGACAAGTTCAAATCCAGTCTCAGACATTTACTCCCTGGGTGACCCTGGGCAAGTCACTTAGGCTCTGTCTGCCTCAGGTTCCTCATCTGTAAAGTGCGAATAATAAAAGCACCTACCTCCCATATTCATTGTAAAAATAAAATGAAACATTGCAAAGGCTTAAATCCCGATATAAATTCTATTTTCTTTAATCAATTGAAAAATCACAGACCTCCCCCGGCCTTTTAATATGTCAGTAAAAATCCCTGGTACAAAGATCATTTCTGACTTTTCTCTTTCCATAAATGCTTCCCATTCCCTAGATCAGTACATAGGAGCATGGATTTAAAACCAGATGGAGCCTTGGAGGTCGTTGATTTCAGCCTTCATGTTTTACACATGAGGAAACTGATGACCTGACTAAGTGACTGGAAGTGTCTGAGGCAGAGCTCAACTCCAAGGCTAGAATTTTATCTGCTGTACTATGTTGCCTCTTCAATTGTTTCTGTTCAGTTGTGTCCAGATCTCTATGATCTGGTGAACCATAGTGTCTATGAGGTTTTCTTGGCAAAGATATTGGAGTGATGTGCCATTTCCTTCACCGGTCAATTAAGAAAAACAGAGGTTAAGTCACTTACGTGAAGCCACATAGTAAATGTCTGAGTCCAAATTTGAACTCAGATCTTTTTGATTCCAGGCCACTGGAATCTCTTCAGTTAGCTAACACTTACTCACTGAGCACTTTTCTTTGGGATTCTTCTTGATCTGTAGTACATAAATTACTTAGAAAAAAAAAAGGAGACCATAGATAAGCTGTGTGCTTCCTTCAAATGTTTCTAACTTTCATCATTTTTAAAGACAATCATCAGGTATCAAGTTCTATCATATCCTTAACACACCATACAAATTAATGATAACTTCATTTCTGTTACATTATAGTTTCATTTGTGGGGATACCTGGCATAAAGAATTACATGATTCCCACATCTAAGACAAAATTCACACTTTGCCATAAATTCTTTTCACTGGGCAACAGGGTCATCCTATTAGTTTCCCAGTAGCAGTAGGTCTAGATTTCTATGCTTTTGCCTGGCCCATTTTATGATTTCTTGGTGAAAATTTCTACCCTTCCTCTGCCTTTCTAGTCTGTCAGTAAGCTTCTTGGTCAAGTATATATTAAGGCTGCCAGATGATCCAGATGATAAGCCATATGCCTTGCTAATCAAACCTTGAGTTCATTGTTGAACTCTCTTCTAAAAATACTTTGAACATGATTCCTTCCAGACTAAACTATCATTTAGCTTCTGTAATGCATTTATGTATTTAATTAATAGCCTCTTCTCATGTCTTAATGCCTCCATGGAGATCAGGTTGTCCCTTTTCCTCTGTATATTCAAAGTTTAGCAGTAGCTAAGCTTGTATTGTGGACATTTCCCAAATAATGAACTTCAGTCCTTCTGTAGTGGTACTACCCAGTCAAGCATGGTTAGTTTCCTTGATTAGTTGCAGGGCTGTGTCTCAAAGGCTAACTCACACTGGCCAAGTAAAGATAATATTTTCCTCTACTGTCCCTTGATAATAGGTGGGGACACTATAGAGGCATCTGACAGAAGGGAAGCCTTCCTGCGTGAGGGATAATTAATTTCAAGTGCTAGTTTTGCTGGAGTCCTTGTGACTACCTCTCCAACCTGTTCACCACCTTTCATCTTTCAGATCATTGGGAGGAGGAAGATGACCCTATTATTACTAGTGAATTTGCCACCTTCTGTCACAGAGATGCCCCACTCTGGACAATCTTCCCCAGTGAGCATACATTGAACTCAAATTGTGACCCTGAGATTGAATCTGAATGACATGGCATCCCTGCTCAGAACTCCTCTTGAATTTAGTGTTTCCTAGTTCTGAATTAGCATAGTACCTAATTGTGGAGCACATAGAAAAAGAAAAAAAAATCAAGAGAACAAGACATCACATGTGCTCCTGGAAAACAACAGCCAGAGCTATGTGTCACATCAGAGAAGACAGTAGAAAATTCTGTACCACCATAGCTAAGCCACTAGAAGCTTCTTAGACCTTACCTACCACCTACTTCTCCATCATAATATACTACAGTAAGATTCACATCAGGGCAGACCAGCCTGACCAAGATTCACCAGCACGAAAGGCATCATGAAGCTAGCTTAAACACCTACTGAATCTGGGTGAAATCCCTTGTACTTATCTCCAGTAGATAGTCTTAGTTGAGCTGAGTTCATCAGTGACACAAATTAAAATCCCAAGAGACAGAGTTTCTAGGTAATTAATAATCAATTTATTAATTAGGCTAGCTGGTAATCAATAATTGATAGTCTGTGGTTTCTTTTGGTAACCCAAGACCCTAAGGGAGACCCTGAGAAACTTTAAATATCTTCAGAAAGGGAATTCCCCTGATAAGTGAAAATCAACCCTGATTGACGAGCATTTAATGAGGGGGTGGGAGTTTTTAGGCTCCTCCTGAGAATGTGGCTTGATCATGCTACTCAACAGCCTCCAGCAATCTGGACAGGAGAAACCTCCATCTGCCCCTTTCAGGTAGACTTTTCTCCTTCATGAGCTAGATCATCCTAAACTCCAATGTAGGGGACCAGGGGCAGGGGTTCCTTCCCTCAGGGCAAGCATTTGCCCAGACTGGATTTTGTTTATAGTCTAAACAGAAATTAGGTCTCCTAGTTGGGTAGGGTCCCATATGTTTCTTGAGGGCTGGGAGCAATCTCATCAATCAGCCATGCCCTTCAGAGACTGACTGACCTTAACAGGAGTTGAGCCCTTACAGAAAATAGAAGGAAAAGAGAGTGGATCACAATAATTAGTTATTAATATAATAGTATAATATTAATTCTCTCACCTGCCTCTGTATTCACAACTAATATTAATACTTATCTGTCATGAACAACTCTAGCTGAGCTCCCCTATTCCATATTCATTGTTCATATTCCTCTCCAGTGAGGGGTCCCAGCTGAGCTCCCTCATTCCATACTTGATATTAACACAGATGGCTGATTTCATCGTTTTGGATGGCCATGAGAAATACAGCTGTCTTGCCCCTTCTGCTCTCACCATATGTCCTCTCAATTCACTGTGTCCAAGTGGTTAAAGGCTATTTCCCAACAACTGTTCCTTGAGTATATCACCTACCAGCTGGGGACCAGTCATAGTAAGAAGGATTTTGGTATTTTTAAAGCTCCATCTCCCTCACTGTTTAAACTTATTCCTCTTGGTACATTATGGATGGTGCCCAAAACTTTGGCTTTGACTCTTTTTTTTCCTCTATGCTTTTTTAAACATTGAAGATCTAATCATCTTTCATGACTTTAGCTATTCTGCAAGTGACCCCAAAGTCTTTGTCTTCAGCTTTCATTTTTATCCTGAACTCCAGCCTCATATCTCCAGTTGCCTAAGGGAAATTTGAAGTCCCATAACCATAACCACCTCAAATTTATTTATTAATTTTGAACATTCATTTTTAAAAATTTTGAGTTCCAAATTCTGTCCTTCCACTTCCATTGAGAAAGCAAGTTATACGATATCAGTTGTACATGTGAACTCAAAGTGTATTTGCATATTAGCCATGTTGCCAAAAAAAAAAAGAATGCAAAAAAGTATGCTTAACTGTGCACTGAGTTCATCATTTCTCTCCCTCTGGAAGTGGATAGCATTTTTATCATGGGTGTTTCAGAATTGCCTTGGATCATTGCCTTGATGAAAGTAGTTAAGTCTTTCACAGTTGATTACTTATTGTTGCTCCTGGTTCTGCTAATTTCACTTTGCACAAGTTCACGTAAGTCTTCCCAGCTACCTTCCCAGGTTTTTCTGAAGAGACTCTGCTCATCATTTCTTATTGGACAATAGTATTCCATCATAATCATATACCGTAATTCAGCTTTTCCCTAATTCTTTGCCACCACAAAAAGAGCTGCTACGAATATTTTTGTGTATATGTAGTTCCTTTTCTCTTTTCTTTGATCTCTTTGGGTAATCAACCTGGTAGTGGTTTTGCTGGGTCAAAGTAAATGCACATTTTAGAGCTCTTTGGGCATAGTTCCAAATTGTTCTCCAGAATGGTTAGACCAGTTGACTGCTTGACCAACAGTGCATTAGTGTACCTATCTTTCTACACCCCTTCCAACATTTTTGTTCTTTTCTATCACATTAGCCAGTGTGATAGGTATGAGGTGGTACCTCAGTATTGTTTTAATTTGCATTTTCTAACCAATGGTAGAGGTGACTGGGAAGCTCAACGAGAGAGTATTGGCCCTAGAGTCAGGAAAACCTAAGTTCAAATTTGGCCTGATATTAGCTGTTTCTCATTTAACCTCTGTTTGCCTTAAACCACTGGAGAAGAATGACAAACCAGCCCTACATCTTTGCCAAGAAAATCCCATGGACAGTGTGGTCCTTGGGGTTGTGAAGAGGCAGACATGACTGAGTGGCTAAATAACAGCAATCAGTGGTGATTTAGAGCATTTTTCATGTGACTATTGATAGTTTCAATTTCATCTTCTGCAAATTGCCTGTTCATGTCCTTTGATCATTTGTCCATAGGGGAATGGCTCTTATTTTTATAAATATATTTTATCTATTTTATTTTTATAATTATTATATATATACTATATATATAGTTTCCTCTTCTTCCTTGAATATCTCAGGTCACTATCCTATGTGCTTAATGCACTAATGCACTATCCTAAATGCGCTTAAACATTCTCTAAGTTGCAGTGGTTATTTGTGTTCATGTCTCCCTACCCATTAGATTCCAGGCCCTCTGAGTGCAGGTATTATGCTTTTTTCTTTTTTTTTATCCTCAGTGGCTTAAATATTGCCTTTCAATACAATACAATAAGAACTTGATTAATGCTTATTGAATTTTTAAAGGTTTGTTGAATGAATAGTTAGTGATATTGGCAAAAGACATTATAGGGACAAAGAGTGGCACAGCCAAAGAGTAAAGGACAGATCTGTCCAGGGGACAGTGAATAAGCTAGAATGATTGGAGTCTAACAGGCATGATGGAGAATGGTGTCAGGAAAAGCTGTATGGTGGCACACAACTATGGAGAACCTATTGAATGTCAGGTTGACTGACGGTGAATATTATGTTATGTCATGGCTTGAGCACTGGCAAACTCATGGTCAGAGAAGACTTTTTGATGAACTATTGCATGACACTGTGAGACAAACCTTCCAAGTATAATCATATATTGTTAACTTACACAATAGTGTTGCAAGAATGGTTGGTATAAGCTGTGCTGAATATAAAAGGTGGTAGGCAGTACCATGACCTTTCTATATTAACCATTAATCTTTGTTTACAGAAACTGTGATATAGTAGATAGATCACCAAATTCAGAGTTCATAAGACTCAGGTTCAAATCCTGCCTCTTAAACATACTTTCTGAGCAATTTACTTAATCTTTCAGTGCCCCCAAATCCCTAAAACTATAAATTGCACAGCAAGCACTATTTGCATTAGTAGGGGAATTTCCTTACTGAGAATTCCCTATGCCAAGAAAATCTAATGAAATAAAAAACTTTAATTTGATTCAACAAATGTTTGCTAAGCACTAAGAATAGAAAAGCAAAAAAAAAAAGTCCCTGACCTCAATAAATTTACATTCTATAAAAGTTCAGTTAATAGCCCTGCACTCCTATAGAAAAAAATAATAAATTAGTACTCCCCTCCAAATTATTGAGATTTTACAACCAGGTCAGAGAACTGAAGCAAGGCTGCCAAGGAGGTCCAATTTCATTCCACCCACTTCACATATTCATGTTTGATGATACAGAAGGGAAACGTGAGAACTTTTGGATCACATCTCCACTCCTTCACCCAGGAGCTACGAACTCTCTACTAGTGACTGTGTTGTGGAGGTCTGTGCACATGTGCACCCTGACACAAAACCACACAAATTAGCTCATAACTGCAACCATTGTCTTTTGATTTGGCCCTCTTTTCCAAGGCTTTCAGAGTTACCAGATCCACTCTATAGTCACCATAAACCTTACTAGTAGGTGGGTGCAGAAAGGGACTGCTGAAAGTATAGCATCACAGAAGCCACAGGAGGAGAGTTTCAAGAAGGATGTGAGTTGGTCATATAAAATTCTTCAAAGAGATCAAGGAGCATGATGATGCCTGAAGAAGAAACCCACTGGATTGGAAATTGAGAAGTCACCACTGAATTATGCAATAGCATGCAGCCAGATAGCCCAGTGGGTAGAGTGCCAGGCCTGAAGACAAGAAGATTCATTTTCCTGAGTTCAAATCTGCCTCACACATTTACTAGTTCTGTAACCTTGAGCGAGTCACTTAACCCTGTGTGCCTCAGTTTCCTCATCTGCAAAATGATCTGGAGAAGGAAATGGCAAACCAGTCCAGATATCTTTGCTAAGAAAAACCCCTGATGGGATTATAAAGAGAAGGACATGACTGAAAACAACTGGACAACAACATAGACTTCTGTTCTCACCACTCGGTTTAAACTATTCTTTAGAAGAAGCAAGAGCTTGAGGAGTGTGTGTGTGTGTGTGTGTGTGTGTGTGTATGTATGTATATGTTGAATTTATATAGCACTTTTTTGGGGGTGGGGAGATCAAACCTGTAATTTCATTAGTATAAAGAACTAAGTCCTAGTAAAGAAGCTCCCGATTCAGACTGGCACCTGTTCTGTAATGTAGCATCTTAGTTGTCAGTAGTTCTGAGTGGTTAAGTGATTTTTCCCAGAGTCATAGAAACAATCTGTATTAGACATGATTTAAACTCAAGTTTCCTAGGCTTCCTAATACCATTCTTTCTCTCTTAACAGAGGTAGATCTCAGGGAGTCTGTGAATTAGGACGAGGAATAACCCATCTATATAATGTGAGGCTAAAATGAGCTAATACTGAAAAGTTCTTTGCAGGCCTTAAAAGTACTTTATAAAACATCAGTTATTTCGAAAGAGATAATTTCCTGTTTATTTTCTTCTCACAGACTGATTTCTTCTTAGAAAGACCTCATCACCTTGGAGAATATTTAGTAATAAATCTAGGGCTCAAAACCCCAGTTATGCCTCTAACAGTAAAACCTGAACAAGGAAAAAGAGACATCAACTGGAATCTCTTCTTTGCTTTGCATGGAACGGTCATACCTTGTATTCATGAGCCTAGTGTCACCTTAATTCAGACCCTTCTTCCCTCTAGTCTGAACTACTTCCAACTGCCTCCTAACTGGTCTCTCCACCGCCGGTTCATTTTGCAGAATACTGCCATATTTATCTTCATAAAAAATGACCTCAAGAAGCCAGGATTTCAGAATCACAATGCTTCTAGGTTTGGAAGGCATGTCACCTAATCTAACTCATACTTGAACAGGGATCCCTGTTCTTCCAGCTTCTATATATTGTTGCTCAGTCATTTTTAAGTCATGTCCAACTCTTCATGACCTCATTTGGGATTTTCTTGGCAAAGATACTGGAATAGTTTGTCATTTCCTTCTCTAGCTCATTTTGCAGGTGAGGAAACTGAGGCAAACTGGGTTAAGGGACTTGTCCAGGGTCACATAGCTAGTAAGTGTCTGAGATTCGATTTGAGTTTAGAAAGATGAGTCTTTCTGACTCCAGACCCTGCACTCTATGTCCTGCCCCACCTAGCTGCGCTTCTATTCACAGACAACCAAGGAAGAGAGAGATTACTTCCTCTCTAGGCAGCCCATGTCGCTTCAAGACAACTCCTTTCCAATAGGTTGGATTTCTGAGATGGAAGTCAATATAAGCTCATTTGAATTTCTACTCATCGTCACCAGTTAAACTGGCTCGTCTGCAGTACTGATTTCAGAGAACAAATTCTACAACATTTAGACACATATCCAAAAAATTAGTAGTCATGAGTCAATTAGCTATTATTATAGAAGGTAAACCCAAGATATATTTTAAAGTCGTATGCTATATAGATTTATTTAGACATCGCTAATTCGAATCAATACCACCAGACTGTCCCTATTTCTTTATATCCTTTTCGAGGTCACTGCTTTTCTAGATCCAAAACCTCCTAACAAATAAATGAAACACATGCAATGGTCCCAGGGCTGGACTCATCTGGACAAATTCCGTCCTACCTCAGCTAGTCTATTGAATCCCAATCCCTTGGCAAATGACTCTACATTTTGTTGACCTTATCCAGTTATTCAGTGAGAAGCTCTGATGTCTATTGTGTGGGGCTGATAATTGAGCATGCTGCTGCCTAAGCAGTGAAGCCATCGGAGCCTCTAAGCACTGTCCCTAATTGTATTCCCTGTTCTCTGATACTAGATGCAGTAAATTACATTTACACCCAGCCCCCTGACTTGCCAGTCCTCTATTCACGATCAACAGAATCATCTCCTGAGCAAGACGAGACGAGCAGGGTAGCTGGTAAGTCTGGAGGTACTCTGTGTTTATGGAAGCCAAACCGGGGCTAGTGTCCTTTTTCCCTGATAACTTTAATGATGGGCCTCTTACCCAGATGCCTTTCTACCAGACTACGTCTTGTTGGTCATCCTTTCTCAAGCAAGCCCCCTCCCAAGAACTCTATGAGACAAAGAAAAGAGGTATATTTGGTATATTTAGTAACTTGTGACCAGAGGGGAATCCATCACAGGGAAACCAGTAATATTGGGGGTTGGGAGTGGAGAATCCCTTTTGGAATTTGCATATTTGTATGCCTTGTTCATGACTCTAGAGGCTTTATCTCTGTCACTGTGTCAAAATAAGTCTGTATGAATTAAATATCACTGTCCTCTCTTCAGAAACTTACATTTACTGTAGTTGTTACTCAACCAGAGAGGAAAACAAGTCTAAGATCTGCGTACGATGTTTTAAATGGCCTATTTTAGCACATTATGCAACACTTTGGAAATTATTTATCTATACATACATGCGCGTGCACACACATACACACACACACACACACACACACTCAAAGAGAAGCAAGTGTGTAGGGTCATTCTCAGCCTTACTGACCTTTGAACAAAAAGTCATAGCCCTTCAAAGACTATGTATGTTTTACTGTTCCTTTTTTATTTATAGATGTCTCCAAAGTGATGTACTCATCAGATTATGTCCTTATGTGCATGCCTCACTTTATACAGTAGGTGTGTTTGGTAAAATTGAGTATAAATTGATTTAAAAACAAATGAGCAACATATCAATTCATGCTTTCAGTGTGCTAGGAGAGCTTGCTATTTAAAAGAGCTCTTTGGTGAAATCTTTTATAAAAGAACAGGGGTTGGACCTGTGATTTCCTTGGGATGAGCTCCTGGAGGAGAACCTTCCTTCTACTAATGGAAGTTGGCATCTTCTTTGCATCTTACAGTCTTAGAAAGTTGCCTAGAACATTTAGAGGTTAAGTGACTTGCCTAAGGTCACACAGTCACTATATATCAGAGGTAGAACGGAACCTACATCTTCCTGCCTTCTGTATTGACTCTCTCCTTTACTACTCTGCTCTTCCTTATAAAGAGAAGAAACAGAAAATCATGGAATTTTTGATTGGGAAGAGACCATAGAGATGATATAGCTTGGTCCACATTCTTTTACTTTTTAATGTTTATTTTCTATAAATCAGAGCTTTTATAAAGAATTTACAGAAAGCAGTGCACACTTGTACACATCAATCACTTTAATATTAGTATACAATAAAAAAATAACATAAATATAAACTCATTTTGTTATGGGTATCTCAAGGTGAATGCATGTAGGAACCCATGTAAAACTTTGTTCCATTGTGTCCAACTCTTTGTGGCCCCATTTTGGGGTTCTCTTGGCAGAGATACTAGAGTGATTTGCAATTTCCTTCTCCAGCTCATTTTACAGATGAGGAAACTGAGGCAAACAGGGTTAATTAAATGTCTTGTCCAGGATCACACAGCTAGTAAGTGTCTGAGGCTGGATTTGAACTCAGGAAGATAAGTCTTCTGACTTCAAGCCTGGCACTCTATCCACTGTGCCACCTATCTGCCTATGTAAAACTAATAGGCTGTTAAATTTACTTGTAGACTGAGTTAGAAGGCAGGGAAAGATGGAGAGATATGTAATTCAAGGATTTACCATTGCATATATATAATTCACCTGTAACTTACAGTCCTAGAGAGCTATCCACATCATAACCCAGGTCTTCCTAACTCCAGGGCCAGCCCTCTATCTACTACCTGACTTTGCCTCTCTATGTTTCCATTCTGATGTTGTTCCATCATCTCAGTTGTGTACCACTCTTTGTGACCCCATTTGAGGTTTTCTTGGCAAAGATACTGGAGTGGTTTGCCATTTCATTCTCCAGCTCATTTTACAGATGAGGAAACTGAGGCAAACAGAGTTAAATGACTTGTCCAGGGTCACACAACTAGTAAGTATCTGAGGCCAGATTAGAACTCCAAGAGCTGAGCTTTCCTGACTCCAGACCTGCACTCCATTCATTATACCATCTAGCTGCCCTCTGTATTTCCATACCTCCTCACATACTAACCTACTGAGCATTTTGTGACTGCAAAACCTTTCTATATCACAAAAGGATAAATTTCCACAGTTAAACATTTGTTTATTGCTTTCAAAACCAAAATTTGAAACCTGCAAGCAGGATATTAGATTTGCTTCTCACTTAAACTTATAGTCATCAGTAAATCTGAATGTGGTTAGCCTTGGAGTTCTCACCCTGAGGTTAAATGGCTAAAAGTTGACATGCAAGATGAGAAGTTTGGCTTCCTGAACACCATGAGTTTGTGTAATAGTGCCAAAGGAAGAGAGAAAGTTCTTCTGAGGTCAACACAATTTATTAAGTGGTCATTTCTTTTGTGTTTGGGTATCTCTTTGGTCATAGGCCCCATTTTTCATTTCTTTCTTTGTTTTGAAAATCACTTGTGGATACATCCCTTTCTTAGTCATTTCCTGACATTCAAATCTCCCCTCCCCCCCAAACAATCATAGTAGAGACAGAATAAGAGATGATGAATAAATAGAGATGGAAAAACGTCGGTCCATAAGGGAGGTTAGCTTTCAGTGGTTTTACCGTTCAAGTGCATAGAAATTTATCATCTGTTTTAAGAAAATTAAATGCATATGTATCTGCATTCTTTTCATTCATCCAACATTTCAATATTTTGATGTCTACACATAGAACACTGTGAATAACTAAGTTAGTTAAGGCTGAATCCCACCTCTTATGGGACTTAAGGAAATAAGGGGCCGAAATATAAGTCAGATAATAAAGCACATTGTAAGTGCGTTAGAAATGTATAAAACACAGTACTATTTTGGTACAAGAGGTCTCAACCAAGGACCACAGAAGGCTTTCTGAAGGAAATTAAGTAAGCAGGTAAGTAGCACTAAACTGGAGGATGAGACCAGAGTTCAAATCTAATAACTGTGTAACCCTGGGCAAGTCATTTGACTTTGTTTGCCTGTTTCCTCATCTGTTAAATGGGACTCATAATAGCAGCTATCCCTCAGGTTTGCTGTGAGGACCAAATGAGATAAAAACTGTAAAGCGCTTAGCATAGTCTCTGGCAAAGAGCAGGCAATATATAAATGCTAGTTATCATCATCATCCTTATTATTATACACTAAACTTTTCAAATCCAGCCTCAGTCACTAGCTGTGCATTAACTCACTTAGCCTTTCTGTACCTCAGTTTCCTCATCTGTAAAAGAGAGATAGTAATAGTATCTAGGATTATTGATCAAATGAAATAAATTTCTAAAGTGCTTTGCTAACTTCAAAGCATTATATAAATTATAATATAATTATATAAATTGAATAAATTATATAAATTAAAATATGGCATTATATAAATGCTAGCTGTAAAATGAAGCCAGACACGGAAGTCCACCCTCTTTATTTTACAGCAGAGCAAAATAAGGCCCAGAAGGGTACAAGATCCACAAGAAAAGTAATTCCTAGAGTCACAGGGCGTTGTTTTATCTAGTCCTTCATGCCCCTCACCCACTTCTGCCTCACTTCCTCCTAGCCCTCCGCCCCCCAATGCCCGATCCCCAATCTTTGCCCTGACTCCCTTACTGGGCAGAGGCCTCACATCCACTGAAGCCCATATTTAGACACCACCCTCACTGTACCCCTGATGTCTGTAAGGGTGCTGTCCTCATGATAAGAGCCGCCTGCATTATTCATTAGTCAGACTAAACCCAGAGGCCACAGAATGTAATGCTAGCTCTGCCCCTGTTCACTGGCTGTGGGCCCCTTGGCAAGTAATCATTCAACCACATTGTGTCTCACTGTCTTCATCTTTGCGATGAGAATAACATCTCCCCAGCCGCCTCACTGGTTGTAAGGAAAGAAACTTAAATGAAAAAAAATTTGTATATACATATATAGACATAGAAGTATGTTTATAGATATCAGCATACACATTAATACACATGGAGAGGAGGGGAATGGATCTGTGATCGCCTTAGCATGAAGAACTCACAATGAGAAAACCATTATCAGGGCTAATGAACTGTGACTTAAGAGTCTTTATAGAGGTGCTGGGAGCACTGAGAGATTAAGTAACGTCCCCACAGTCACAAAGCCAATATGTGCCCGAGGCAGGACTTAAACCCACATGATCCTAGTCTGAGAGCAGTCCTGTGCTGTCCCAATCTGTCTATAACACCACGCTGCCTCTGGAAATATACAGTGTGTGCAGAATATGAAATACTGGTAAGTGAACATGCTAAAGATTCGTGACTTCCCCGCCTACTCCCTCCCTCTAGATATAAGCCTCAAACCTCTCCATGTGTTAGTAGATGGTCTTTATAAGCTGCTGTGGCCAAAAATGTAGTGGTCAGTTCTGTAAGGCTGAAGGTGAAAACGAGAGAGGCAGTCATAATACACACACACACACACACACACACACACACCTTATATATGTGTATATACATATGTATGTATACAGGAAGGAAGGAAGGAAGGAAGGAAGGAAGGAAGGAAGGAAGGAAGGGAAGGAAGGAAGGAAGGAAGGAAGGAAGGAGGAAGGAAGGAAGGAAGGAAGGAAGGAAGGAAGGAAGGAAGGAAGGAAGGAAGGAAGGAAGGAAGGAAGGAGGGAAGGAGGGAGGGAGGGAGGGAGGAAGGAAGGAAGAAAGGAAGGAAGGAAGGAAGGAAGGAAGGAAGGAAGGAAGGAAGGAAGGAAGGAAGGAAGGAAGGAAGGAAGGAAGGAAGGAAGGAAGGAAGAAAAGATAATTTGTTAAGTACTTATATGTACTGGGTACTGTGAAAAGCACTAGGGATATAAATACAAGTAAACAGGACAGTCTCTGTTCTCAATAAACTTACATTTGGAGGAAGATAATACATAAAAGAGTGCTAGAAGGGGTAGGGTACCCATAGGAAGGATGGTGAGGAACTGCCTAGAGACAGTTGGGTAGTACAGTGGATAGACCACTGGACTGGAATCAAGAAGTTCTAAGTTCAAATCAGGTTTCAGATACTTTCTAGCCTTGTGACCTTGGGCAAGTAACTTAACCTCTGTCTCCTTCAGCTTCCTCATCTTTAAAATGGGGATAAAATAGCACTTTCTCTACCAGGGTTGTTGTGAAGATAAAATTGCTTTGCAAACTTTAAAACACTATATTAATACTAGGTGTATATAAGGAACAATAGAAGATGTCGTGGAGGCAGGGTTGTGCTAGTAAATGTTTAACAGTCAGGATTTCCAGGGAAAAAAATTTATGCACACACACTTTTAAGTTTAATGCAAATTATCAACACTTTTTTAAGTCTAGATAATCAAGAAAACAGTAAGTCAAGCCCTGATTTGTTAATAATTACAGGTTTCTGAATTATCAGTGCTCACACTAAAAATCTAACTATCAGTCCATTCAAGCCAATTAGAGTTGGTTCCAACATTCCCCTGCATGGAGGTCTGGTTCCCTTCAAGATGAGACAAAAGGCTTGCCTATCGGAGCTGGGAAACTGAGGAGTGGAATCCAAGTTTCCGGTAGATTGGTGATAGTCAGAGAGTAAAGCCATAAATCCTCCACAAAACTTTTCTTCCTTCATTGCCTCCAAGTGGTACAGAGATGTCCTTGGGTTTTTAGCAGTTGTGATAGTAAGAGTACAAGTTCTGACATTTTCTACCAGACTAGAAGACTGTCATTGACTGACTAGCCTAGGCTAAGTTTGGAGTGGTATCTGTCATTGACTGACTAGCCTAGGCTAAGTTTGGAGTGGTTCAACCTAAGAGAGTTGGCCCCACCTCAGTCATGGATACCTGGAGTTTTTGATTTAATAAATTTAAAAGATCCATTATGTCATGAAACTTGCCATCTCATAGGGAAATAGAACACAAGTATAAATAGCTAGAACACATGATAACTGTATTAGAGAGGCTCAAAATTAATTACTGAGATCCAAGGTGAGGAAGGGTGGAAAAGTAAAGACAGAAAGAAAGAAGGCTTCCTGAAGGAGTTAGCATTTGCTTTGGGCTTCCAATGATGAATAGAAAATAATTGACACAGTGGATAGATGCTGGACTGGCTTCAGACACTTACTGTCTGTGTGACCTCAGGCAAGTCACTTAACCCTGTTTACCTCAGTTTCTTCATCTGGAAAATGAATTTTAAAAAACCACTTCAGTATATTTTCCAAGAAAACTCCATATGGGATCACAAAGAGTCAGACACAACTGAAAAAAAACAACTGAACATTAAGAAATAATTGAGTGAAGAGAGAGATTGAGGAAATTCCAGGCACAGGAAACTGTACAAGCATGGTTAGGAAAATTCAGTGTGTATCCTGAGGGAAAAGAATAATTCAACTTGATTAGAGGACAGAGTGTATGTAATAAAGTATTATATAATAATGTCTTATCCTGCTAGAATAAAAGCCTGGGAAGATAGAAACGCATCAGTTTGTGGAAGGCTAAGCAAAGTAGATTGAACTTTACTTGGTAGGATAGGGGAAGCTACTGAAGATTTTCAAGCAAAGGCATGGCATGATTAGATCTATTAATAAAGGATCTTAGTCTGGCGTTGCTTAGAAGAATAGACTAGATAGGGGCAGCTAGGTGGTGCCATGGATAGAGCACCAGTGCAGAAGTCAGGAGGATCTGAGTTCAAATCTCACCTCAGACACTTGACATTCACTAGTTGTGTGACCTTGGGTAAGTCACTTAACCTCAATTGCCTCATCCTGGGTCATCTCCAGTCGTCCTGATGAATATCTGGTCACTGGATTCAGATGGCTCTGGAGGAAAAGTGAGGCTGGTGACCTGCACAGCCCTCCCTCCCTCAAAACAAATTCAAGTACAAGTCATGTCATCATTTTTCTGATGGCATGGTCTTCTTCAGCAACAAAGAACTAACACACACACACAAATTAGATAGAAAAAAAAGAGAGGTAGGAACACATGTTTGAAGACTATTGCAAAAATTGAGATGAGCAATACTTAAATGACCTTCCCTAGGTTGGTTGCAGTGGAAAGATAAAAGAGGGAACAGTCATGAACACAGAGGTGGAATTAACAAGACTTGGTCAGTAATTTGATGAAAAGCAAGGGAAAGAAAACACCTTATTTTGAGATATGTTCATATAATAAGACATCTAGGTGGAAACAACTCAAAGGCAGTTGGAATTGTGGGTTTGGAGTTCAAAGAGATGTCAGAGCTGAACTTAAAGATTTAATTCTGTACAGAGATAACAATTGAAACCATGAGACTTAGTGTGATTTACAGGGGAAAGGTTATAGAGAGAAAACATACCAAGGACCAAATCTTGCAGTTTCATCTTCCTTAAAGATACTAGGAAAAGGATAATGAGTCAATGAAGCAGTCAAAGAAGTTGTCGGAGAGGCAGGAGAACCAGGACAGTAAAAGCTAGAGGAGAGTATCCAATAGAAGAGATTGATCAATAGTGTCAAATGTTACAGAGAAGACAAGAAAGTGTAAGACTTTAAAATAAGGAAAAGGACATTAGATTTGGCAATAAGATGGTCCTTAGTGACTTTCGAGATTGGTTTCAGAAGAGAAGTAGTGTTAAAACCGCACTGCAAAGAATAAAAGAGATAATGTATGGTAAGGAAGCAGAGGCATGGAGCTTATGTATATGTGAAATGCATGCATGTATTTGTATACAAATGTATATTGTTATTAAAGCCTATTCAGGATGGACCATTTAAACATATTGATACTAAAATAAATAAATTTATAGATCTCTCTTTTAAAAGAATTGTCCCATGGTTTATTTCATCCTTCCAGGGAACTTGCTTCTTTTTCCAATCAATCCCTTCTTAACTGGCTTCTGTCTTCGGGTTATTTCATAAAGCCCTTGGTGAAAAAAGTTTCCCATTTCTACCATGTGGTTGATTTCAGTGGGCTTCTCCCCTATGCAAGGCAAGAGGCCTGATTACAGTGAAGCTCAGAGTCCCTGAATCCCTCTTATTCCCAAGAACCTCCATATATACATATATACATATATGTATATATGTATATATGGAGTATATGTATCTCCATGTATATATATATATGTATATATTATGGCATATATGTCTATATGGAGTACATATATATGTATGGAGTATATGTACCCCCATATATAGATAGATATAGATACAGATATATATAGTCTGTGCCTGTAGCTTTCAGAGGCATTCCTCCTGAAGCAGAAGAAGTTTTTTAAAAAGTCCCTAATAGAATTGCATGGCCTAATCCAATAAAAACAAATATAAATTTGTGTTACTTTATCTTAGATCAAATATGCAGTTTATTATGGCAAATGATGTGGATCTGACAGGGTATAATGCACAGTGGAATCATATTGGACCAACCTTATGCCTAAACACCTATGTAGACTTAGGCAGTCTCTGAACTTTTCTGGGGCCCAGATTCCTCATATATAAAACAAGGAATTTTACTAAATGACTTCTCTAAAGTTTCTTCCAACTCTAACACCATAGGCTTGGTTGCATCATATGCCATTTAACTTATTGGAATTGAACTAGATCATCTCAGCTACATAAAGAGACAGATAGAGACAAATGGATGGAATGGTTGAACAGGCAGACAAAGATCGTTACTTAGATAAGTAAGTTTAAATAGTGCGGTAGTCACAACTGCCTTTCTCAATAAGCTCCAGAGTAAGACATGAGATAAGGGGTTAGGGGTTAATTATCTGGGTTGATATATCGATATCTGGGAGTCTGTAAATTTGGATAAGAGATAAGAAGAAAAAAATCTTTATTTTCACTAACCTTTGGTTTCCATTGTCATCCTATGTATTTTATTTTATGCAATTAAAAATCTCATTCTGAGAAGGGTCCATAAACTTCACCAGACTGCCAAAAGGGTCTGTGACATAATAAAGATGCTGAATCCTTACATTATAATGACAGTCTTAAATCTGCTCCTCTCTGTCTCCCTCCTTTGTGCTCCTTGCCCTGAGTTATGCAATCTCTTTTCATCATACCCATAGACACTCTCATCATTATACTTAAAAGTTCTTGAGAGGGGCAGCCTTAGTTGGCCATCCTCGCATTTCGGATAAACTGACTTTCAGTGTGTCTGTGTTTTTTTTTTCATTGTGAAGCAAGAAGAAAGTCATGTGGAGATGTAACTCCCCCCTTAAATGCTCTTTCAAGGGCTTCCCCCATCCCTTCTTAATCATTAATTTTGCTACCAGCTAAGTTTTCACCTGTTTTTACTTTCTTCTATTTGATTTAGAAGTCCTTCTTCACACCTCACTTCTGATCATTAGCTAAAGTCATAAGTTATCCCACATACCCTTTCATGGACTCCATGAGATCAAAACTATTTCTGTAATGAAACTTAGATGTTATTTGCTTATTAAAATTCTCTTCCCTTTTCCAACAACATTACCTGTGAGAGAGAGATATTCTTCAGCCAAAATAACTTATAACAGATTCAATACAGAAGCAGATATGAGACTCTACCTATCTTCTATTAAGCCAGACATTAGAGAGGTTTGCAAAAATATGTAAAACAATGCTGTTTTTCTCATTAGAATTTTTTTTGTTTTGGAAAATACACCTATTTTTTTTAATAAAAATGGTATTTATATTAAGATGTAATGTTTATTCTTATTTTAAATGAATTAATTTTTAAAATTTTAACAGCTTTAATTTCTAATATGGTAAATATCAGGAGATATAACCCCACATTAACAAAAGTTCTTTGGGGTCCTGGGACCAGAAAGTTTGAGAACCTCTCACTTAAGGATTCATGAAAAGTGCAATTCAAATTCAACTGTTTACTAATCTCTACCTGCCCTGTGATCCAGACTGCCTTCTTTTACAGAGACATTTTTTTTTACAGAGACACTCTTTTAGCAACAATTGTTTAATGGTACTGTTCTGTACTTTATGGTTGACTGTTGGGATTTTCTGGGATAATTTCATCCATTTAGGAAGACTTACTTTGGAATCTAACCTCCCACTTGCCCAGAGCGTAACTACTCTCCTGTACTCTTAAACAATTGAAGATTGATAGAATTTTTAAGATCCAAAATTAAAAATGGAAAAGGATCTCTCAGAAGCATTCTAGTCCAAATCCCCTATTTTATAAATGGAGAAACTGAAACCCAAGTTGGCTAAGGGACTTGCCCAGGGTCACACAGCTATTAAGTTTCAAATTTGAATTCAGGTCCTCCTGATTCCAGGACTGTTGCTCTATCCACTATATCACCTAGCTGCCCCTGCATCTGCTTTTTTAACTTCTGCTCTGTGTGAGTGCATGTGGTGTGTGTATGTGTGTGTGTGTGTGTGCATGTGCATACCTGTATGTGAGAGACAAATGTTGGGTGTCCTCTTGAGGAAAAAATAAGATTTCCCTTGGATTAAATAAAACTTTAATGATCAGATGCCTTGAAGAGATGAAACTCTGAATATTTTATTGTAGTCTTTAAAAAAAAAAAAGTGACCAGCATTCAGATTGCCTTGTCTTCTTCTAAAAATGGTGTATTTATCACTTTTCTTTATCACGTGTTCAAGTGACTGATTCAACTGTGAATTGTTCTCTACACCTTTTGAACAATGCCATAGGGGGCAGAAGGGTTGGTGGCCTTCAGAACTGGAACCAGCAACTAGATCTCCAATGACCATCCTTTCCATACTCCAGTCTGTCTGGATAGTGTAAACTCAGTCAGTCTTGCCCCACTTCTAGTCATTTATTTAGAAAGGAAGCTAAATATCTCAAGTGCTCACCTCACCTGAAGATCTACACAGCTTTAAAAAAGGTTTTTACTTTCTTTTGGAGTAGAATGTGAAAGAGCTCTAAAAGAACCCCTCACTTCAGAATCCTGGAATCAAAAAGAAGACAGAGGGGAAGTTAGCAATGGACAAAGGCTTCTGGGGGAAATAGCCAGAGGGCTATGACATTTTAGTGTCAGTCCACTTGAATGTTAAGTGCTTTTAACAATTCTCTCTTGTTTTGTCGGTTGGAGGTAAGCCCCATGATAAAGGTCAGCTTGCATGTTATCAACCTTAATGCATCACATGACACTGAATCTTCAGCGGTCATTGTTGACTGTCTTCTCACAGGACTGACAGGCTGATCCTTACTAATGTGTGGTGCCTCTTTACTATACCTGTCTTTGTAATGCACATACTGCTGTGTTCTTTGTAAGCATCTCCATTCACCATATGTACCTCACTCTAACATGCAGGATGCTTGGCACTTAGAAATAGCTTGATAGGCAAAAGGGCACAATAACATTTTTTTTTTTTGGTCTGTTTGGCAATTAACCGTTCACTGGCTTTTTTTTGTTGTAACATGCACTTCCTCTCTTGTTTTCATTCAAGCTGTGTACGCCATGGAAATTAATGTGGAGAAAGACAAACAAACAGGAGAGACCAAGATTCTCTCTACATCAACCACTGGCCCAGAGGGGGTCCATCAGAGAGGAGCCAAAGTCTATGATGATGGTACCAAAGTAGTCTATGAGGTGCACTCGGGAGGTACCGTGGTAGAGAATGGAGTTCATAAATTAAGCTCAAAGGATGTAGATGAACTTATTCAGAAAGCTGGACAATCAAGCATTAGAGGAGGACATGAGGCCAAGGCTGTATCGGAAAGAACTGTGATCGCAGATGGGAGATTCAGCCAAACAAAGGAACAGATGCTGTGCAAGGAGGCAAAGTTAGAAATGGTGGACAAATCAAAGAAAGACTATTCTGCTGAGAGCATAGAACAACAGGCTAAAGTCCCTAGAGCTGAAGTCCCGGACGTGAGCATGGACCAGCCAGTGACCATGATTTTCATGGGCTACCAAAACATAGAGGGCGAGGAGGAGGCCAAAAAAGTGCTAGGCTATGATGAGACCATCAAAGCCGAACTGGTACTCATCGACGAAGACGATGAGAAGTCACTTCGAGAGAAGACAGTGACAGATGTGTCCACTATTGACGGAAATGCCGCTGAGCTTGTCTCTGGGAAGCCTATCTCAGACACCACGGAGCCCTCCTCCCCTGAAGTGAAGGAGGAAAGCCTGGCCACAGAACCAGTTCCAGGTACCCAAAAGAAAAAACGCTGTCAATGCTGTGTTGTCATGTGACCACTTCTCTCTCCTCTCTCCTTCTGAGGAGCCTCTGCTCCCTCTGTCACTTACATAGACCTTTCTGTACAACTAACTACAGTACTATGAACTGGAAGTAAACGCCTTCATTGCCTCGCAGGTGGATGGCTTTGATTTCTCTTTCCTCAATAAACTGAACCACGATGTTCTTATTTTGTTTTTACCTCCATCAAATGTAATCTTTCTCTTTTACTTTTATTTTTTCTTACCAGTTTTCCCAATCAGGGGGCGAAGTGCATGTCATTATATTTATCTCTTTTTTTCTTATGGACTTGCTTTTCTCTTCTCTCTCTCTCTCTCTCTCTCTCTCTCTCTCTCTCTCTCTCTCTCTCTCTCTCTCTCTCTCTCTCTCTCTGTCACACTTGGATGTGGGTCTGAAAAACTGACTCAAATTTATACTGCTTTGTTGAACTCGCTGTTCAGTTAGCCACTTATATATACTAGCCTTAAATCTTTTCCTGAAATAGAATATTTGTTGGGGGTTTTTAAAATTCTGTGGCATGTTTCAAAAATATAATCCTAACTATTCCCCAAGACTTTCTTCCCTATGCATCTTTTTAATATGAGCCTCCATTTTTAGGTCGAGTGATAAAATTCTGTTGGCAATACCTAGGTGTTAAGGGATAGAGGGTGATAGATGTTTCATCCTCTTTTGACTGACTTAAGCTTCCAGATTCCAGTATTGTGCAGCTACATATTTCTTTCAGTGAAAACTGAAATGAACTGGGCATGAAAAAAATCCATTGTTCAACCAAAATGAAATTTAGATACTCATTCCATAACCCGTCAGGAACTGTCCATCACAACTGATGATCTCTGTGTATAAAAGCTGCCATTTTTTTTTAATTTTCTAAGAAAATGAAACATTGTGTTAAGTATTGACTTATCTCCAGACATGAAGGAGGCAGACAAAAACATGAATCTAGTTTCTATTATATCAAAAACCAGTAAATTTTTCTATTAAGACATCTGTGTATTGTTTTCATGGCTATTTTTCTGACATTTTAACAAAGGGATTATTTTAAAGAATCTCTCTCAAGTGACCATATTTCTCAAATAGTCTTTCCAACCTAAGCTTGTTTTCTATGATATTTCTCTTCCATCATGAATGGTGCTTTAAATGCATTAACTGCTGAAGCTAGTACACATCAAATTCAGCAGAGCCCTTACTCCGCATTCTTTTCTTTCTGGCCAAGTTAGAGTACTTTATAGATAACTTTAACATGAAATCTTGCCCACTCTATCACACAGTGAAAGACCAAAAAAACTCTATAAATATTAAGCTAAAGCTGAGATCAGCTGATCAGCTGATCAGATCCAGTTTCTGAGGGGGACCAAACAAATTTTTAAAAGGCAGTCTTGTGAATACAGACCCAGTATTGGCTAAATTGGCCCCAGTAACAACTTACTTAATACTAGTATATATGAAAACGTTTTTTATTTCTAGTTTTAATTTCTTGGTCTGATATTAGCTTTACTCTTATTTAGAAGAGTAAATGTTGTTATCTGCATGTTATCTTTTGTGTTTTTAGAAGCAACTTATGGTCCCGAAGTATCTAATATACAGTTTTCCAGATTATGAGGTCAATCATTTTATCTTTAAATTTTACAGATGAATGCAATAGAAAGGGGTAATTCCATGGGGAGGTTATAGCCACTTGTGGATGAGAAGTTCGAAAAGATGTGGTTTTGCCAAAACAATTGCCTTTGAAAAAGCTATCTAACTTGGAAGCCAAATTTTGTTCAAAGTAAACTTGGCTAACCTCAATTATATTCATTTCTACAGATTAATATTTATTTTAAAGTTCAATGAAATAATCAGCCAAAGCAATTTGAGAAAACATCCAGTTTAAAGGAAATAAACTAGCTTAAAAGAAAACATCTTGGTTTTGATAGTACATTATTTTTGTGTTTTATTTTGGAGAAGAAACAGCATGAAAGCATATTGTAGCTTATCTTTTTCTTATTTATTTAAGACCTTGAACTATCCAGTATACATTGGGTTTGGTTTTTTTTTTAAACTAAGAGCAGGTAAAAGTAGAAGGATAACCTAAATTTAGCACTTTTTCTTGGCTCTTTCTAAAAACACTGAGTCTAATTCTCCCAAGTGCCTGAGTTATTCCCACATGAGATCTTGTGTTTGAAGAATGTTTTCCACTTGTAAAGTTCCCAAAAGTCAACTAATATCTAGAGGAGAAAAATAATAATTAGCAAATTAAATAAATTAGGTTTCTATTTGTCATTGTAGTTACAAGTCTGATTAGTCAAGAGTTTTAAAATTAAAATGTTCTCCCTTCTACCTTTATTAAAGTCATTCATGCCTAGGAAGAATCATTTCATGTCTTCGAACTTCACCCGTCTTGTACTCCCCAACAGGGACAGAGGTACTATGAACACCTGTAATCAAGGAATAGTCTCACTCAGCTTTCAAATTCTAAATAATAGACATATAAAGAGACGCAAGAATCATGAAGATCTTAATTGTTCTACACTGTTGTGCTTCTTAGATTGTCTACTTTAGCCCCAATGTATGTGGTATCATCTCTTCAAAGCCAAACAGTATTCCTTTACATCAGGGGTTCTTAACCTTCTTGTTTATGTGTGTCATAGACTCCTTGGCAGTCTGATGAAATTCATGGACCCCCTCTTCAGACTAATGATTTTAAATGTATAGTATAAAATATATGTTATAAAGGAAATTACTTATATTGAAAATATTTTAAAAACATGTTTACAGAGCCCGTGAACATATAGTTGTTCAAATTTTACTCAACAGTTCAAACATGGCTTTTTGACTCCTTTTACTCCTACAGCCTAAGGCTTTTTCTTTTCATCCTAGGTAAATTTAGTAATTTTCATTCTCAAGAAACATAGTACTGGAGGAAAATTGAGAGGGGCTGAAATTGTGCTTCCATTGTCAGTAACTATATATATTCCATCTATAGATTTAACATACAAAAGTTGCATTGCATTATGGTATGACAGTTCTCTAAAACTGTCCTTAAAACTGAAATCAAAACTTTCCTGCTTAAGGCCCCCAGAGTAATTGAACGCCACTTAGTGGCTTTTAAGCAAGTCAAATACCTTCAGAAGTCATTTGACCACATTTTGAAATGCTAGTTTAAAAAAAAAAAAAAAAGAGGGGAATTTGCATTCACTCTTCTGTCCAAGTGATGAAAAACATCTGCCCTAAGGACAAAGTAAGTGTCCTTTTTTACTAATTTTGGAGAAACTTTTGATAAACAGAAAACCACCTTCATAAAAATCTAAGTATCCCCAGAATTCAGGCAAAGTTAAAAACAAAAAACAGAAAACCAGTTTGCCTTCCATTCTGTGTCCTTGTTATAATTTACATTTCAGAGATTGTAGAAAGCCCACTGAAAAATACCTCATTGGCTGTGTAAATTTGTTGCTTAAGGAGAGGGGAAAGAAGGCAAAAGGAAATTGGTCTGGTGTGTGGATAATTGCAAATAATAATAAAAATGTCAACCCTGTATAGTTGAACCACAGATAAATATTGTCACAATTTTTTACTAAGATATATTTTAATTTTTACCCAAAGTGTAGAAGTATGGGAATTTTTTTAAGAGCAAAAATTAAATCACAGATTTCTCTGTGCATTTAAAATAGGATGTGATTATCCAAAATCCTACCTGTCCACAATTTTTTAGAAACACACCTAGTGCTTACGCAAGTCATATTTGCACTTTGGCAGCTGAATAGATGTAAGCCCAATTGAATAGGACAAGTCTTAATCAGAAGATTTGATTTATTATCTTTGCCACAGTTGACCCATTCAGAGAATCTGAAAGTATCAGTCCCATTGGGTATAGACAACTATAGAGATTTTTTTTCTCTACTAGAGTAGATTTTTTCCCCCATTTCTTTGACTGGTAGGTACTATGTACACCTGGTCTAGTCTTTTCTGAAAATTAAGAATTTGTATTACTCATATTGCACTGAATTGAGCTTTAGCCTATAACATTGACTTGTCACCAAGATTTCCTATTACGGATCCTAATTTAGTAATCAGCCTGCATTTTCATAGTGTCGCTGAACTCATACTTCTTTTTATTAAAAAAAAAAAAAAGTCCTTTAGAAGTTGAACATGGTTACCTGCACAATCAAGATTCAGACAAAAGCTCCATTCTTTCATTCATTTGACAAACATTTATTAAGCACCTACTGTATGCCAAGCACTAACCTAGGCAGTGGGACTATAGAGGAGAAAAAAATAGTCCCTACCCTCAAGGACCTTTACACTCCATATCATGAAGGATACAGAACAAGTTTTCAAGTGTAATCTTTAGAAAGGTTTATTGGAGCTTTTGTTTATTTCTTACTTAAGAAGACCTCAACTCCCAAACTCCATTAAACGTTAGATATATGTAGATCAAAAGTACAACATGAAAAATTCCTTATAGGGTGAAAGAGAGAAAAATGGAAATGGACTGAACTGCATGCTTCCTGTGTCAGTGAACTGGCTAGCCTTAACTTTTATAAAAAAAACAAACACATTTTTCAATATTCACTTTTACTAAATAAGGAGAAAATGATTGCCTGTAAAACTTTTTAAAAAATATTTTGTGAATTTTTTCTAAGTTTCTACACTTTGGGGTATTATATTTCTTTTCCCCTCTCCATTGTCCCTTATTCATCTGGGGCTGGTTTTGTTTTTCGGGTGTTTTTGCAAAGCACTGAATTTTTGTCAAAAAGTTTTAAAAAACAACCTTGGGACTAAAGAATACAAGTACAGAAAGAAAAGAATTACAGGGTGGCTTTCTATTCGTTTACCTATAGCTGATGTACTGTATGGTTTATGTTTACAGAACTTATCTGATTTGCCTTTGTGAAGTTACTTAAATGAATGATAAAATAGGTCTGATGGGCCATTTGACTGTTTGCCTTAGTACTCTATTTATTTTTCTTCTTTTCTGTCCTTTTCAATATTTCAGGCTGTATTCCAAAGCTGTATAAACACAACATTCTCTTTTGCAACCCCTTAGCGCAAGTATCAGAGTCCAAGCCTCCTCTGAAATACGGTTAAAATCCAGGATCCTCAAGACACATACAAAAAAATTCCTAAGAGTGTATACCTTAGGCAATATCTTTGCATCTGTACCAACCAATTGGAAACCTTTCTATGTTCCCACTTGAGTGTGTGATACCATAGAAATATAGCATGTCAGAGCTCAGAGGGATGTCCGAGGTCATCTTATCAATCCCCTCATTTTACAGAGAGGAAATTGGAGCACAGACAAAGGAAATTACCTATCAAGGATAATGGAGGAGCTGAGAATAGAATCCCAGGTCAGGACTCTTGTCATTATATTGTGCTGTCATGTCCTGTATTTAGGAATCAGAAACTAAGGCAAAGTTTCATTTTTCAGAGATTCCCAAAGAATTCCTACCAGAGCTCTCTCCCGTATGAAAATCATTATCCAAAGTGCATGCATTTTGACACACTTTTATTCCTGTATCTAAATGTGTGGTTGCAATAGTTTCTGCAGTGCAGTGTTGATAGAATGTTTATTCATGCTTCTGAAAGATATTTTGAAGGTATGCTGAAATTCACCTTAATTACTGACACCCTCATAATATGGTAGTGCCAGTGAAAACCATTTAGTAGCCAACTTGCAGTTGGTTTTGCTACTTTTGCCCAGAGTTGGTAGTCTAGTTATAGTACATATCTAATTCTAAGAGAGCTTTTTTCTTTTTCATGAAGCACAATAATAATGACATGAAGACATATTAAGGGAAATCCATTGTTGATATCTAGTATGAGAGAAGGGTATTATTCATTAATTTTGCCTAGTACTATTAATAATGTGCTATGGAAATAAGCGGAGAGGTAATGAAATGTAGTATTTTACATTTAAGTATTTTTTTAAAGGAATAATATTTTTCTAATGAGATAACATATTCTGGAAGCTTAGTTTGAAAACACTGCATTCTTGACAAATGGAATCATCTCCATCCCACTATTAGGACAACAGTTTTGCAGTGGGGTTTATGGAGCTCACCCAGGCTTTGGTTTGGGAAACAGGTTTACCTTTGTCAGAGAGATTACTGACCCTGCCTTACCACTGAATGAAAACAGGTGGTAGGATTGTCTACAGAATAACAGTTAGAAGAGACCTCAGAAATCATCTAGTCCAATCTCCTCATTTTACAGATGAGGAAACTTAAGACACATCGAGGTTATATGACTTGTCTGTCACCCCAGTGGTAAACGTCAGAGCTGGAGTCCAAATTCTTACACTGGTCCCAGATTTAGCATTCTTTTCCACTGTAGCAATTTTTAGTCACCACTGACCAAAAGACAGAATTTTTTATATCTACCATTAGAACAGATGACATTTAAAAAAAAATAATCTCATTGTACCAATGGTAATATCTCATTAAGTAGATCCTTTGAAAGAATTAATAACATCCTGACAGCTATGGATATCTAATAGATTAATAAAGTCCAAGAGGTGTCCAAGTCAAATTCTTGCAGCTATTTCAGAAATAATGGTATAGTTAAGGTTTAATGAAAAAATCACCATGCTGTATTTTTTGCGACATGGTGTTTCAGAAACATCTGTGTGCCTACGATCTGTCCATAAATGCATACAACCACTATGTAAAAGCTACAAACTACAGTATCCTGATCCTCAGCCTTGTAAATATCATTGGAGAAAGAGAACATGTTTAAAATAGTCAAGTAGAGTAATTCTTATTCTCCATAGATGGGTGATTTCCAACCTGTTGTGAAATGCACCCCAAAGATCTCATTCATTCTTTCTGCCGAATGTTTTCCCCAGATCTTCCCCAGATGCAACATCATAGCTCAGTCAACACTACCTATTAAAAAAGAAACCAAACATTTAAATGAAGTTGTCTATGTTTTGCATCATCATACAGTTTTCCAAGCACAGAGAGCTTCTTCAGACTTGAAGAATTCATTCAGAGCCTAAAGGTTCTCATTCTTAGCCACTCCATAAAAAGGGAAAAAAAAAAAAAAAAAAAAGGTGATTTAGTAGCAGTTAGTACTTTATCTGATCATACAAATAGACTCCTCAGTTGGCTTCAGAAAGTTACCAGAAGTCTAGCTAACATGCATTTATTAAGCACCTGCAACTTACCAGGCACTATCCTAAGTGCTGGAGACAAAGAAAGGTTTAAAAAAAAAAGAAACAAAAACAAAAACCAAACAGCCAGTGCTCCCAAGGAATTCACAGTCTAATGCAGGAAGGAAGCACTTCCATGTCCCGTACAGTTTTCCTGGGCTCCTTTCAAATAGGCCCGCTCAAGAGTCACTGTTATTTTGAATGAACACCTCTGTAACAGAAGCATCTGTGCCATCAGTCTAGTGAGAAGAGACTTAAAAGTCTGCTTTGTCTTAGAGCTGGAAAAGGAGAAAGCATCTCTCAGCTTAGAGAGAAAATGTGTCTCCTCAGTTTTGCAGCATTTAGCAACAGCTCATTGCAGTAAGGGACAAAGCATAATAAGTCCTGGTTAGGACAAAAAGAATCCAGTGGAGTGAAATAATGTTTCAGAAAATAGAAAAAAGTCCCTATTATTTCATGGTTGGTTGGTTGGTTGGGGGGTTGGGGGACGGTGTTGGAGAATGAAGAGGGTGCATATTTTTCCCTCTTCTCAAACTTCAAACCTAGATACATTTGATTCTTGCAGGGGTTTAAGAAAATGTTGTGTAAAATGCAGCTTTACACTGAATGTAGGTTGTCATTGGAAATTTCCAGCTTTAGCTGCTCATTTGGAGTGAGCCTTATACATGTAAATAGATCCACGTTTCTTGGGGGAGGGGGGTAAAGGGGACCTGCTGTGCTCACACTGAATTAGAATTTCCGGGCTAGCTGCTGAACTTTGTAACCTGAAGCATACTTTGACTGTTCTGTCTCCTCCAGATTAATAATGACAAAAAGACATCGAAAATAACACTGCCAGAGACAGTCAAACTGTAACTGTGGCTTCTCTCTTTTCCTCTGTACAGTATTAATAGAAAATAAACTGCCTTTTCACTGCACCTACCTCTGTGTCTCTGTGCTCAGATTTCTTTTCAGTTCCTACTTTGCCAAGATCTTCTGTATTGGGGTGACATGCTGTAATTGAGAAGGCTGTTCAGTAAACAAATACACGCTAACCAATACATCTGGGTTCACATTCTGTACTGACTACTAATCCATGGCTGTTAGCTTTCACCTAAGACTACTAACTCACCTTCCCGCTACTTTCCATCCCACACTGCACCAGCCTCTTCCTCTATATGTGTCTGGATGAAGCCATCCCTTTTCCTCTCACTTAAAGACTTTGCCTCACCTTAGGCACTTAGCACATTCTTTAGGTTCTGGCAGTTTCAGCAAATCAGGACTAAACCTCAAGACAATACAGTTACTTAGGTGGACAGTTCCTTGGCATTTCTTGTAGTGAAGGATTTCTAGGTATCTGGATTGAGAGTTATATAGCATTTGCCAAAGTGTTGGGGAGAACTCAGATTTTACCATAAACTGACAGTTACAAATCCTTAGTATAGCTCTATCCTCTCACCACTCTCACTTTTGGAGTCAGTAGCCACTTGGTTTTCACTGCTTAAGGCAGGTAGATGGTACAGTGATTAGGGTACCAGGCTTGAATTCTGCCTCTTACACTAATTATGAAACCTTGGCTAAGACACTTAACCTCTTTCTTATTCAGTTTCCTCATTTGTAAAAGAAAGAAGTGAGACTTGGTGGCCTCCTAAGATCCTTTTCAACTCTAAATCCTAAGATCCTTTTCAACTCTAAATCAAGATCTAAATCAGCGACCCTATAAGCTTTTGTCCAAAGAGGACAGGTGTAAACTTTGAAGGTTTCTTTGTAAGCTACCAAGATTTGGACAGGAAGAAATCAAGTCCCCTGGAAAGGTCATCCTTGCTTTGGGGACCACCTCAGTAAGCAAAACTGTCTTATAAGCTAAGGTCCTTTAGGTGCTCTCAGCTCTGACCAAACGGTCTAAACTGGGGGTTCTTAGCCTATTTTTCTCATGAAATCCTTTGGAAGGCTGGTGAAACCTATGGTATCCTGAGAATAATGTTTTCTAAATGCATAAAATAAAACGTATAGGATTATAAAAGTAACTAATTACATTGAAATACAGTTAGAAGGTTCACTGGATAGACCTGGAGTCAAGAAGACTTGAGTTTAAATGTGGCTTCAGATCCTAGCTGTGTGACCCTGGACAAGTCACTTTACCTCTTTCAACTTCAGTTTCCTTATCTGTAAAATAGTAATAATAATTACGACTACTTCCCAGAATAGTTATGAAATAATATGCATATAAGGCTTTGTAAACCTTAAAGTACTATATAAATGCTGGTTATTATTAGAACCATCATTGTTGCCATCATCAAAAATATTTTTTAAAACGTTGATCAACCCTTGGAGATGGAGCCAGCATGCTTATGGTGAAGTTCCAAGGTTTTGCAGAAAGAAATGCAGTGAGACAGCAGCTCTCCAACCAGCGAGAGATAATAAAATGATTTCTAATTCTTGATCACCAAATAAAATGGGCAAAGGGTGATTGAACAGCAGTTAGTATTTTATCTGATCATGCCAATAGGATCCTCTGTTGGCTCCAGAAAGTGACCAGCAGTGCCAGGTGATTACCCTAGCCTGACTGGCCTGTCCCTGGGTTCATTACTCATGTAACTTCTAGTTGTTTTCAAATTCTCCTTGCACATCAGTCATGCTTCTTTCAAACTAACTGAAATAGAATTTCCTTCCTCAAGAAGGGGAAATAGCCCTAGAAATAGAGCACACCAAATCATTCATTAACTTTGCCTAATACTATTAATAATTTGTTATGGAAATACCTAATAAGAGAGGTAACAAGATGTAGTATTTTACATTTATGTATTTTTTTAAAGGAATACAATTTTTCTAATGAGGAAAGAATGGCAGTGTTGGGCAGATCAGATGTGTGGAAGGGTTTACTATTTTCTTATTCTTGAGTCTTTTCAGCCCTAGTAATGATCTGAAGCTAGATTTGAACTCAGGTCTTCCTGACTCCAGACCTGATACTTTATCCCCTCAGCCACCTAGCTGCCCAAGGTCTACCATAGTGTGGAACAAGATAAAGTTCTTGTGGTTTCATGAGTTTCTAACTCTACTTAAGCAGGGTGGGGACAACATTTTAGATTTTAAAAGAATATAGTACCAAGAGATTGAGAAAAGGCATCCTAGGTGACTCAGTTGGGTCAGACAAAGGAACTGATAAGACTATTTTAAAATTACCAGAAGGACATTTCATAGTCTGCCCTGATCATTTGAAACATTCTTTCCTATCAGAAAGTCCTTTTTTACCTCTAAATTTAAATTTTACTCATATTAAATATAAAACTTTTTTTCTACCAGATTTCATGCTAAAAGGACATAGTAGAGAGAGAGCCAGAAAGACCTGAATCTTACCTGGGACAATTACTAGTTGGTGAACATAGGCTACTGTGTGTGACCTTCTCTCAACCTCAGTCTTCTCCTCTGTAAAATGGGATAATCATAACACCTACCTTATAAAGTTAGGATCAAATGAAAGAATCTATGCAAAATACTTCACACTTAAGTAGATTAGGTATGTTGTCAAAATCATTCATTTTAGACATGAGCAAGCTAAACCTCAGAAAAGTAAAATGATCTTGGGCAAGGTCACAGAAATAATGGAAAAACTGGGCCCTCAACTCCAGTTTTCTGGCCCCAAAGTCCGTGTTATTTCTACAACACCAAACTGTCACCAGTACCCCACCACCGCCACTCCCAGCTCCATAAATGATTGAGAAATATCCTTGCAATATGGAATGCAACATGGAATTACAAATATTTGATAAATCAATTATTCTCACACCACAAAGATCCAAAATTAGCTTCCCATTTGTCCCTGGTCTATGATCGTAATGTCATGGATTCAGAGCTGAGGGACCACAGAAGCCATCTATCTAGTCCAACTCCCTCTTTTTACAGATGAGGAATCGAAGGCCCAAGGATGTTGTCACTTGCCCAAGTTAACACAGATTATGTGGAGTAGTGGTAGGATTTTAACCCAGATCTTCTGACTCAAAATCCGGTGCTCTTACAGCTACACTAAATATAATGAGTCAAGGGAATTTTGTTTTTAATTGGATTTATTATTTCACTCATAATAGCTCTCAGGGTTTTTTTGTTGGTTATTGGGTTTTTGTTTTGTTTTGTTTTTTTGCCATAGACCCTTTGGTAATCTGGTGAAGTCTATGGACTCTTTCTTAGAATAATGTTTTTAAGTAATTAGGGTTAATGCTAAATTTCCATTAGAGGTTAGTGAAAATAAAAATGTCATCTTTTTTCTCCATTTTAGTTTATGGCATGCCCTTCCCCTCCCTAAATGAATCCAGGACTTGGATCCAAGGTTAAGAACCCTGGGTATAAGGAATTGTCTGTTGACCAGGAATTTTCCTCTAACCAGTGCTCATTAGCTCCTGCTCAGCAGTTTATAGTCTTGGCAGAATTGCTTGGGGCTCTGTGCGAAGTCAAGTTACTTGTCCAAGGTCACAAAGCCAACATGAGTCAGAGGCTCCAGTTCATTTTACAGATGAGGAAACTGAGGCAAACAGGATGAAGTGACTGGGCCAAAGTTACACAGCTAGTAAATGTCTGAGGCCAGAGTTAAGCTCAGAAGGTGAGTCTTCCTGACCCCAGGCCCCAGCCCTCTATCCACTGTACCATCTAGCTGCCTCATCTAGAAACACTAAGTGTAAAAAAGATTTTCTTAGCCCTTTCCACCTTTGACAGCCTGCCAAGGGACTGTGGCTTATTGGATTCAACTTTCTGGATGGCAAAAAGTTGAACTGGGATTCCTTATTTACTCTCAAGTTGTTGACTAATACCCCTACACTGTTTCCTGGTCATCTCCTTAGACTAGGACTTATCATTCTTGCATTTAGCACCCTGTAAAATGTTTCCTATATTAAATAAGGTCTTCCCCCATCATTCACCAGCCTATGTGCAACTGATTTCTCCTGCTCTCATCTGACAACTGCTATGTCTTGCACAAAGGCAATGACTGGCACTATTTAATATCATAGACTCATAGAATAATAGGTCTGGAAGTATCTAGTCCAACCTTTGCCTTTCACTGATGAGCAAACTGAAACCTAGTTTTTCCCACAGTGACCCAACAGCAGAGCGAAACCTAGCTAGAACTTCACACCTTCTCCTCTGTCATATCAACAAAGCCAGAATCCTCTCTGGGTCCATTAAATATTAATCTTTTTTTGCTATTATTCTCACATCATGGCTTTTCCATAGCTACTTTTATCCCTCCATTTGCCAAATGCTTCCTTCTCTATTTTTATATGTAAAAAATTATCTTCAAATGCCTTTTAAAATTTTGTCCACCAATGCTATTAGTTTTTTAGTAAGGAAGATGTAGGTCACTATGCTAAGAATTTCTTCCAGTTACAGTCCGCCCATGTATCCACTTCTCATTTTTAAGGTGATGACTTCATGTTAACATATCCTGAATACACTTAGATATAAAATCAGAGACAGAAAGAAATTTAAGTGTATCTCCAGGATAGGAGTAGGAAGAACAGGGAAATAGCCTTCTTGAATATGTTTTACAAAAAATTAGGGATACATGGTCTGACAGAAGATAGTACTTTTGTAAAGCCTTGTGAAAAGTACATTTGATTTTCTTGAGATTCAGACTTCTCTGGAAAATGCAGATTTTATCATAACTATTTCTTTTATGTTATTATTATTCATCCAGACCTGTAATTTTATTAGGGGATTCCTAGTGTGGAAACACCCTCCACCAATGCAATTAGCAATTCACGTAGACTTTGAAAGTTTTAGGGATCCGTAAAGGTTAAGGGATTTACCAGTGGTCATAGAACCAGTATGTGTAAGAGTCAGAATGTGATCCCAGGTCTCCCAACTATAGCCACCTTTCTATCTACGAGATAAGTGGTTTTCAAAGTATGGTCCTGGGACCCCTGAGGGTCACTAAGAATTTTTTAGAATACCACTGAGGTTAAAATTATTTTCATAATAATAGTAAGATGTAGAAAGCTACTTACACAGTGGATAGAGCACTGGACCTAGAATCACAAAGTCCTAAGTTCAAATCTGGCCTCAGACAGTAACTAGATTAATGACCCAGAATAGATCACTTCACTTCTGTCTGCCTCAGTTTTGTTATCTGTAAAATGCTGCTGCTAATATTAGCACCTAACTCCCAGAGTGGTTATGAGGATAAAATGCGGTAACACTTGTAAAGTGTTTTGCAAATCTTAAAGTACTACATAAATGCTAGCAATTATTATCAATATTTTCTAATATGACAAATATCAAAAGATAGAATTCACATAGACAAAAATATCTTTGGGCTCCTCAGTGATTTTTCAGATTGCAAAACGGTAAAAGTTCAACTATAAGTGTTAAGTGTAAGAATATTGGGAAACCCTGTACTAAACTATGTATCTTCTCTATTTTAAAGATGTTAAATTTGGTTACTATGTTCTGTTTTTTTCTGGGCCAAATATCTGACCAAACTGTGTCCAATGGACCTGAATTCTTTAGTCTGGGGACCCAGAACTTTTAATAATAAGTGTCTCTGAGCAGGTCCCAGTTTCTTCCTAGAGTTGAGAGATAGAACTGGGGAAGGAGAAAGGGAGAGAGAGAGAGACAGAGACAGAGACAGAGAGAGTTAGTTTAATAATTAAGTGGGAATTTTCTGTCCTTTAGAATATGGCCTCAGTTTGTCCTTAACTGAGAACATACCTCACATTGAAATACGTGTATAGATTCAAAGCTGTCTCCTAGACTGGAAAGTCTTACTGATGCTTGCTTTCAGACTACGGGTTGAAAATGAAAATCAGATTTGGATTGAACTTTAAAATTTGCCAGGCTTAGAAGTGTGTACTGAGTTTGTCGATCATGAAGTTTCAATTCTTACTTTAAGACCTTCAATTCAGACAAAACAATAGTAACAAGTTTTCCAGCTGAACAGCTGTCCCTGGCCAAAAGAAATCCCTCCTTGATGGAAAGCAGATCTCATTGGCTTCTGCTGAGCTATAAGAGCAATTTTATGGGGCCAGATGTGAATTTCCAGACAGATGGGAGAAACTTAAGCAACAGACAAATACCAAACCTGCTCATTGTGGCAAGAATCTAGGAGGGCTGTGTTCAGTGCACCTGGAAATATGTAGCTACTGTTGTTTCATCACATAACTCGGACTTGAGAGCTTATATGATTGCTATTTCAATACTCAAGAGATTAGTAAACAAGGACAGTAAATACAGCAGGCTTGGTTCACTCACAACTGGAGAAATAAGCAACCCATAGGGATTGGAATAGTGGAGGAGTGGCTTTGCTCACAGGACCTCACAAATGCCACATTAGCATTAACTTTCCATCTGCTTCTCTTTTCTATTTAATGAACTTCAGACTTCCCAAAGACCAAGTTACCCCAGAGTAAGCATTTAGATAAGCACATTAACTCTTTCAGGGAGCATCATGATGTTTTAGAATAAGCACTGGCCTGATTCAACAGACTTAGGGACTCAAGTTTCTTCTTCTGCAAAATGGGAAGACTATTACCTTACACAGTAACTGTTAGAATCTAATAATATAGTTTGAGAAAAAGTATTTTGAAAGCTTCAGAATGCTAAACTAATGCAAGCTATTATTGTATTAGGATTATATATCACTGATTCCAGAAATTAAGTAATCCTTCCTTATAACTTAGAAGAGTTAATATTTCTTCCTCACTGTAAGGAAGTGTCCCATGATCCTTACGAAAAAAAGGCAGTATGGCATAATGAATAAAGGGCTACCCTTGAAGACCAGGGTTGAAGTTCTGCCTCTAACACATACTAACTGTGTGACCTTGGGTTAGGCATTTAATATCTCTGTGTTCTTGGTCACTCTCTAAGACTCTAAGTTGCAGAGAAGGTGCCAACCTGTATTGATAGAGCTCCTCACTAGGGTCATCATAGATCCAATCTTTACCTGTCTTTCCTATTAGTATAAGCAAAATAAATCAGAAATGTATGGAAAAGCTATGTAAGATAATAGAGACTGGAAATTGACAAAGTCTACCTGTATGATGTGTGGGAAAAGGTATGGTTATCACTTTCAAAGGAGAACAAAATAAAGGAGGGAAGGCTACTCATCACTAACTCTTTGTTCCAAATAACTCCACAAAAGAAATCTTCTCTATGTCTGTATATAGAGTAGACCCAAAACACTGCATCCATGAAGACAAAACTCTCCCAGAATAATTAATTCAGAAGTGTTTTTTAAAAACTTTACTGAAGAAACCCATCCATTAATTTCTTAAATTATATGATATCTATTCTTTGACTGGCATTAGCCTGATGGAACTTTCCTAATATACTTAATGCAACTTAAAAGTTCAAGAGTCAATATTAAGTTTTCTGAATGCTCTATTTCCTATAGCTTTTCTGGAGGAAGGAGAGCCAGAAGTCCAGTGAACCCAGAATCCTGGTGGAAATCTTGATAATTGTCCCAGTACCAAATGATTAGTTCGGACTATGCAGGATCTTTCGTTAAACATGGAACTTTGACATGGTCTAAGACTAGCATTCATATTGTCATGTTTGTGTAGTGTAGATACTGAAATGTCCTGGGACAGGATCAAGTTCTGAGGAGGCAAATTGTCCACAGAGTTAGTTAAAATACGAACCTATGTAATTATTACATTCAGGTAGGGATCAAGTATGTATGGCAAACCTTCAATTAGCATAGGAAAGAGATAGTAATTCTACAACCAGGTCTTGAGTACTAGATTTAGTCAATCAATCCTGCCTTAGGCACTTACTAGCTGTTTCACATGAGGCAAATCACCTCTTAGGGCCTGATTTTTCCTCATTTTACAAATGAGGAGTTTGGAGAGGTCATGGGTGGTGGGAGGAATTCAGAATAAAAGATGCAGCAGTTTAAACTACTTAAGAACCCTCTCGAAACAAGAATATCAATTCCCTATGGGAAGGGCACTGTTCTGTTCATTTGTAGAGGGGAAGGAGTTCCTTGTGTGCCCCTGGATACCAGGTCCTTAATAAATGTTTGTTTATTAAATTTAAATATGACTGTCCTCCCTTGAGAGATTGAAAAAAAACTCCCTTACAGGAAGTCATTTTAAATGAAGTGAAAGCAATTAGAAGAAATAGAAAAGAGCCTCCCGTGACAAGAATTTAATAGTCTTCACCACCTTATTTTGTAGTTCAGTTATTTCAGTCCGTCTAATTCTTTGTGACCCTATTTAGGGTTTTCTTGGCAAAGACACTGGAGTGGTTTGTCATTTCCTTCTCCAGTTCACTTTATAGATGAAGAAACTGAGGCAGACAGGGAAAGGTGACTTGCGCAGGATCACATAGGTCAGAAGCTAGATTTGAACTTGGGAAAATGAGTCTTCCTGATTCTAGGTGAGCATCAACTTTCAGTAAACTATGAAAAGCTAAGATTATGCTTATTTATTGAGCCAGGCCCTGGTTTCCTTGTACCTGACCCAAACCTGCAGTAACCTTTCCTACGGAGCCTGGCTTTGTACTAGATTATCTCTCTGCTTCTTGTAAAAGTTTGGCTGAATTCATTTAAGAATACCCAATAAAAACCATTGTGAAGTGTGATGCCAGTATAAATGATGAGCCTCCCCACCCCTTTCCCTTCCCCAATCACTCCTACCCATAGAGAGCAGGCTAGCTCATGTCAGCATATCAGGGATGCGTGAGGATGCAAGTCGACACGTGTACATACGCAATCATAGCAGCAGCAGAGACTCACCCTTCAGAGAGCTAAGCTTGCACAATGGTTTTTTGTTCCAGAGAATGACACTGAGGAGGGTTATCACATTAAGACTTGCTTAATGAGAAAGTTAGTTCTGTTGTGTCCTATCAAAAATTCAGTGGGAGACAAGAAGAGCTTTCTTTGAGAGGTAAGGCATCATTATGCCAGTAAGATCTCATGAATGATACTGGTATTTCTGTTCTAAGGAGGCATCTTGGTTTAGAGCAGGCCTGGACTGTCACAATACTCTGACTAGAGGAGAAACTATTTTTTTCCTGAATTACCCCCACCCCTCCTTGGGGGGAAGCAGAGGGAAGGGCAGGGAAGGATCAGACTTCATTGATAGAGGGAACTCCTAGTGAGAAAACTCCCTCTCCCATGGCAGAAGTTATCTCCTCTGAAAATTCAAGTCTTAAAGTTGCCTGAAACAGAGATGTTAAATGACTTTCCCAGGGTCACACAGTCAGTCCTGAATTTGATGCCAACTTTTTTTCTATCTACTAGGCCATACTCTCTCCACAGAATTCACTCCCATTTTATAAATAAGGAAACATCCATTCTAAAGAACTTCTCATAGGGTCATTCAGCTGATAAGTAGTGGAGTCTGATCTCCACTTCAGGTTTTATCATTAAAAAGTTAGTGGTCTTTCTTCTTAATAAAATCCCTTCTTCATTAAGTACCCATCTGAGTCCTGTGATACGCTGAGCCTGCCTTCTAGAAGTCACCATCTAAGAGTGACAGCCATGCAGAGAACATCCCAGTAGACAAGTTACCACGTACATGATTGAATAAATATCTGCACATAAGCAGCTTAATGCAGCAGAGAACAGAGAGAGTTCATGTTTTAGAGAAAATTCTGGAGGGAAACAGAGACACAGAGACAAGCACAGTAAAAAGGTCAGGGACAGATGAGACATCTAGAGGGAAGGGAATATGCATTAATTCATTGCCTATTATGTGCCAGACACTGTGTTATAATTATATATATAATTATAATGCCTTATTATTATTATCGAATGTAATCTCCACAACAGCCCTAGGAGGCAGTTGCTATTATTATCTCTATTTTACAGTTGAGAAAACTTTAGCAGACAGATGTTAAGTGACTTGCCCAGAGTCATACAGCTAGTAAGTATCGGAAGTCACATTTGAACTCAGGTCTTCCTCATTCCAGGCCCAGCACTATCCACTGTACCACCTATCTGCCCATTGAAAAGAATAATGATAAGTCATTTGTTGTCCTAGATCTCATTAGCCTATATGGTCTTTTGTCAAAGTCCTCTTGATTTTAAACCTACCCTTAGCAAAACATCTTAAATGCTTGTGGATACTAAAAGCATCAATAATAGTATTTTTAATAATAATAAATAATATGGAAAATACCAATAATAAAAATGTTTTATAAAATATTATATAAATTAGCTGGTATATAATTAACATTTATATAGAGAGAGATTATATTAATATTAAATGTTATATAAAGCACTTTCTATACATTAATTAATCAAACATTTATTAAGTGCTTACTATGGACCAGACACTATGCTAAATGCTGAGGATGCAAAGAAAGATAAAAAACAAAGTCCCTGTCCTCAAGGATCTTACATTCTAATGGAGAAGGTTACCTGTAAACAACTAGGCGCATGCAAGATCTATGAAAGGTAATCTCAGAAGGAAGGATCTAACTGTGGGAAGACCAGAAAAGGACTCCAACACAATGTGGGATTTAAGCTGAGTCTTAAAGGGAGCTAAGAAACTTGGAGGTGGCAATGAGGAGGGAACATATTCCAGATTGACAGTTACATCGGATGGTAGAGTTCATGCAGGGGAGTAAAGGGTAAGGAGACTAGAAAGAAGCCAGGTTATAAAGAGCTTTAATGATGAACAGAGGGTTTGATCCGGGAGTAATAGGGAGCCACTGAAGTTTATTGAGTATCTGGGGGCAGGGGATGGTGGGGAGAAAGGAGGTGATACTACACTTTAGAAAAATTACTTTGGCTACTGAGTAGAGGATGAAGGGAGAACAATTTAATGGCCATTGTATTAGTAATGAGGAGGGCTTGAATTAGGGGGGCTGCTATGTGAATGGAGAGAAAGGGACCTAAATGAAAAATATTGTGAAGGTAGGAACAGCAAGATTTGACAGTAGATTGAATAGATGGGATGAGTTGAGAACGAGGAGTCAAGGATTATTCCAAGGTCAGAAAGCATTTGTTAAGTACTTTGTAGTAGGCATTGTGCCAGCCATTGTTCCAGTCCTGGGTGACTGGAAGGATTGTAGTGTTTTCAATAGCAATAAAAAAATTAGGAAGAAGGGAGGATTTACGTAGAAAGGTAATGAGATCTGTTTGGGACTTCTGAGTCCAAGCCAACACGTTGAATTGAGTTAGAGATGCTTTACAGGACATTCACTGTGAGATGTCCAAGAGGCAGCTGGTAATATACTATAACTCAGGGGAAAGACTATGGATGGGTATATAGATCTAAGAGCCATCTGCATAGGGATGATAACTGAATCCCCAATGGCTAATTAGATCACCATGTAAGATATCATAGAGTGAAAAGAGGAGAGGCCCCAGGACAGTTGGTGGGCATGACAGGGATGGATAAAGAAGCAGCAAAGGAGACTAAAAAGGAACAAACTGATAAGAGGAGAACCCGAAGAGAATCTTGTCATCCAGCGGGAAAGGGTGATTAACAGTGTAGAGTTCAAAGAAGATGAGAGTTGAGAAAAGACCCTATTAGCACAATTGATCCTTATAAAAACTTTCTCCACTAAATAACACAAGTATTGTTGGCCTCATGACCAAGTACTGATTTCCTTGTGGTATAGGTGAAAGAGGTGAGATGATATGCCTCACACCAATAGTAAATGGCAGAGCCAGCACCTAGGGTTTTCAAGATCATAGGGTCCTCTGAGTCCACACCCAGACATCTTCCCACTATTGCCACTGCTTGGCAAAATTCACATGTTTCTTTGTTCACCATTAGTTCCTGCTCATTTGATCACTTATGGTAGAACAGACCTCACTGTGTGCCAGCTAAAAAATCAATTACACTAATTGATGTTTTTCTAGAATAGCTAAACTGTGCAGGATAGTAGTAATCTTTAAAAGGATTATATGGTACATAGTAAGGAACAAGTTTCTCTAGGACAAAAATCAATACAACCTGAAATACATGGTCTCTAAGTTAATAAGAGGGAGAAAAGTTTTTTTTCTTTTGATAGACTCCAGTTATAGTTATATTGTATAATCATTCCTAAGGCACAAAGCCCTTCATAGCTATTCCACTACATTAATTTGTCCTAGAAGTAATGATTCAACTAGAGGAGCAAGCATATTTCAGGTGAAAATCACAGTAAGACTTAAATCCCTTGGAAATTGCATCTTCTTTCCAAAAAAGATTAAAACGATTGTTTCAGTTTTCTGCCTAGTCTAAGAGGACGATTGAATGAGTGAATGAATGAATGAAAAAACATTTATTAAACTCTTTCTGTGTGCAAAGCCCTGTGATTACTTTTAAACTGATCATTTGACAACACACATATTTCACAACTTCATAGGCTTTTACAATATAGAATCTATATAATGTAGTTTATATTCATTGTCAGAATTGGATATATTAGGGATAGCAGGGCTTGGTCTCTAGGAGATTAAAATCCTGAGAAGGAGCCTGTTGATGGTGCCCGAGAAAGAACCAAAAATCAGAAGAAGGAATCCCAAGTTCTGAAATGTCAGGGAGTCAGGAAAGCAGGTTGGGTGTGAAGGGAGAACGCCAGAGGATAAACTGAGCCTTTCAGAAAAGGTAGATCAATCCAAAAGTTAGGCCGAGTGAGGGAAGAGGAAGCCAGAATAGGGCAGAACGATGGAGAGACTGATTAGCCAGTTACTTCACTTGTAGATTTGCAATATAACATTTTCACTTTACTTTTTATGGCATCCTCAGTATAGGAAAAATCTCAGATTCAAAGGGCTGAAAGGAATGAACCAGTCTATCACTTCTCTCAAGCACAATTAAAATATTAAATATCAAATAAACATTAAAATATTTATATAGTTTTTTAAGTCCAGCAGATTAATTTATAAGCATTATCTGTTTAAATCCTCTCCAAAACAAAAAAACCTACTGAGGTAAATACTAAGGTGTCTTAATCTCCATTATGTAGCTAGGTCTCTGAGTTAAGCGACTTGCTTCTGGTCAGCAGAGGCTGGATGCTAATTCAGTCTCACTCCAAATCCAGTTCTATGGATGACTTCAAGGGAATTTAGATGACCTCCAAAGTAATGAATTTAAGACAGATGTTCACTTTAAGAACAAATGCTTGACCAGTGTGACTGTTTATAGTTTCCCTGTTTGGCAAGCCTCTCTTAAGTTTTGAAAAAATGTCCAAATTTTTATCCTAGTTTGCCATCTGAAGTTCTTGAGTAATTTGACCAATACAAAATATAAAAGAAAGATACTTTAATCTCTTAAATTAAATCTCTTCTTCTATGAACTCCTCACTCTTTTGTAATAAAGATGTGTTAGTTTCAAGGATGCTTGTCTGTGAAAAAGTGTATCCCCATCATTGATGGCTGGTTTTTGTTTCTATCGTTAGCCCAGGAAGAAAGGACTTATATGTTCCTGTTCTGAAAATCCTCTTGAAGACCTTAATAATTGCCTTTCCATATTTGAAATTGGAGCTTTATTTGAAAATATTAGATGTGGTAACATCTAGCATATCCACCTGCGGCCTAGATAAAGGCAGCACTGATTACTTGTGGCCAGAATCTATCTCTATTTTCTTGTGTCTCTGTGTTATAATTTAAGCCACTCTGCTTTTTGCAAGGGCAGATAGGTAGCACTATGGATAGAGTTCTGGGGTCTGGAGTCAGGAAAACTTGACTTAAATCAGGCCTCAGATGCCAATTAACTGTATGACATTGGGCAAGTCATTTCACCCTATTTGCCTTAGTTTCTTTTCTGTAAATGAACTAGAGAAGGAAATGACAAAGCACCCCAGTGCTTTTGACAAGAAAACCCCAAAGGGGGGTGTCACAAAGAGTCAGACACAATTGAACAAGAACAACTTTTTGCTAACATGTGAGAATTTCTCATACAGAACTGTCAATAAGCAGTATGTTTGTCATCAGAAGACCAGCATACCTATATAAAGAGAGGTTTATCACCTGGAGGCTGGCCACTCTTTAATGGATTTTTTTTAGTCATAACAACTCATGAAGACAGTCCATTAAGGTAGAGTGGTGTTGTAATATCCGTGATTGAATGGTGTATTTGCACTTCACGGATTCTTAAAGTATACTGTTTTATGAACACTAATTTCAATCCAAGTCTTATTCACCAAAAATTCATTCTCTGGTTTCATGGCTACTAGAATGGATAAAACTCCTTCCTCAGTTACAGATTTACTGGGGAGAGCCTTAGATTTCTACTAAACAGTATCAAGTCAGTCTATTTGCCACACATATGTGTGTGTGTGTATACATATAGGAAAGAATGATGGAAAATTATTAAGATCACATTGGCTGCTATATATGGTAGTGGTATTGATATCATTGTATATAATAGAATTAATTCCCAGAGCATACCTATATTTTATGAAAAAGATTAAAACGTTCATTACTTAGATGGTACACATTTACTGTCTTAAATGGAATACCAGCGATGCTCAGATCCTTTGCCAAGTTAGTGGAAGGCCAATTTGATAGTCAATGGCTAAATGAGCTTTGGGACCATGATTTCCTCAAAGGGAAGTCCTTGGAATCAGTAAGTCCATTCATCCTTTATTTAATAGATTAAGACTGAGCAAAATTCTGTAATGGTAACCATACAAGGTATTTTCCCAAATTGTAGTAATGAAGATGACCACATTGAACCCATGTAGTCAGAAATTACTTAAAAATGTGAGAAAAGAACGGTATCATTACAACCAAAAGCATCAGTATAAGAAAAGAAGTTCAGCTGGACTGTATCATCTGTTTACCATATATCTCTAATATGAACATAGAATTAGAACTACAGGATTGGACAGAACTCTAGAGGTTATCTTGTCCAAACCTCATCTAAAATGATGACTCTCACCTGCAACAAACTGTGTCAAACTCACATCCCCACAGGCCACGTGTATTAACTTAATTTGTATTTGACTTAGCTTTAAAATGTAACTGTGTTTTCTTGTACTTTCATTTATTTTGTTAAATGTTTCCCAATTTAATTTTATTCTGGTTCAACTTCACTCAGGGGTTTGGTGGGCTGCATGTGGCTCTGAGATGGATGTTTGACACCACTGACAGTATTCCTAAAAAAGAGGACTATTTTATTTTATTACTTCCAAAGATATGAAGGTTCATTCTATTTTGGGACACTTAACAAGAAGTTTTTTTTAATCCATATGTTAGCAGAAAACTATCTCTACAGCTTCTCCACATTGGCCCTTCATGACCAAGCAAAGCCAGACTAACCCCTCTTTCTACACGACAACTCCTCAAATATTTTTAGAATGTTCTTGTCTCTTCTTAATGTAGGTTTCCATGATTTTCAATGCACTTGTTATGTGTTATTATTCCATAATTATCTATATGTTTAATCTTGTACGTGGTAGGTTCTAGAAAATTTTATGATATTGACTTGAATGATGGTTTCGTTTGGGACATGATGAGTGTAAAGTGACAGCAAGTATAAATGCCCATCAGGATGTTGTACATGTGACAATAAATCTCAGGAGAGAGACAGAGACAGAGACAGAAAGAAAGAGAGAGAGACAGAGAGACACAGAGAGAGAGGGACACAGAGAGAGACACACACAGAGAGAGAGAGAGAGAGAGAGAGAGAGAGAGAGAGAGAGAGAGAGAGAGAGAGAGAGAAAGAAAGAGAGGGCTTCGTTGCTGTTCAGTACTTTCAGTTTTATCTGATTCTTTGGGACCCTATTTGGGGTTTTCCTGGCAAAAACCAAGGGGTGTTTTGCCATTTCCTTCTCCAACTCATTTCACAGATGATAAAACTGAAGAAAACAGTGTTAAATGACTTGACTAGGGTCACACAACTAGTCAGTACCTGAGACCAAATTTGAATTCAGGAAAATGAGTCTCCCTGACCCCCTAGGCCTGGAACTCTATCCACTGTGCTACCTAGTGCCCATTTTTAGGACTTGTTATCAAACTAGTTTTGGTTTTTTTTTTTAAATCGAAACCAAAGGGTTCTGATGATCTCAGAAGCTAAAGGAAGACACACTTACTGCTTCACAGCTGTGGGTACTATTTGGAATTTCACTGAATTGAATTTAATTAATTGAATCGAACTTAATACAATTGAATTAGTGCATCAAAAAGGACATTCTGCGCATTCCTATTGCTAATTCCCTTTGTCCCCAAGGAATGTCCTGAAGGTTCTCAGTCTGGCTCCAGACTGATCACACATCCCTACACAATTCCTGTTCCAAGCAAAATATCCTTCTTGCTGCATCTTTCACCTCCATGGTCATGCCTAGAATTGTCTTCTCCCTCATGTCCTCTGTTTCGAAGCCCTAAGTCCCTTCAGATCTTAACTCCAAGAGAGCAATTCTGATTTCCCCAGAGGTTAGTGTCCCCCTTGATCTTACAGTTATTTTACATATATCTTACATTTACTTATGTATACTCCTCCAGTAGACTATGCGCTCCTAAAGGAGGGGTCTGTTTCTGTTTGGTGTTTGGTTCCCGGTACTTTGCATAGTGCCTAGTGGCAACTTAATTATACTTTTTCACTTTCTTTATTATTAAGGCTTTGAGAGAGCTATATCAAAGGAAACCATCCCTCATAGCACCATCATTATCATTCAGTCATATACAACTCTTCAATACCCCATGGACCATATCGCAACAATGCTGTGTATGGGGTTTTCTTGGCAAAGATATTGGAGTGGTTTTCCATTTCCCAGAGCTTAAGTGACTTGCCCAGGGTCACACACATAGTAAGTGTGAGACCACATTTGAACTCAGGTCTTCCTGACTCCAGACCTAGTGTTCTATCCACTAAGCCACCTAGATACCTCTGCTTATACACTTTAGCCACATGCTAATTGAAATACGAGTTTTAGAAGGAAAAAAAGATGATTTCTTAATAGCTCTTTTGATTATTATTTTATATTTCTGCCAGACTCCACTTCCTGTTTACAGAAAGAATTGAGAGGCAGAAGTGACAAGATTGCTCATAGGAAAGTTTTTCTCTGGGGATTTCTAAGGAGATCAGAAACAGGAAATGGTTCAAAGGACTCTCCAAAGGAGATGCATGCCCTGGACCCTTTTGGCAGATCTATGCGTTTTGGCACAGCTGGGGAGAAAATGTGGGTTTCTGAAGGGAGGCTCTCATTCCATACTACAATACTCGTAGTCCCATTTCCTTCCTGTGAAAGCAATGGAAAGAAGTCACGAGACACACACAAGAACTGAGATGTGGCCCCTGGTGATTATCAAGAGCCGGACTCAATTACTATCTGCGCATCTGCGTTTCTCTTTCAGCATAGTGGCTAATGACTGTCTCTGTTTACAATGCATCTGAAGAACTAACTGGTTTTTTAGTTTATGATAACACCAGTAACATATCTGAGAAAGTATGCTTCAAAGATCCTAAGACTGGCAAAGCCAAAGAATAGACATAATTTCTGCCCCCCAAGATAAGACTGTGTAACTTAATGCAAGCAAAAAAAAGGTAGCAAGAGGTGAGTGAGGGAAACCAAATGATGCCTGTAACAACTATAGAAGTCAGACTATGCATCATTTTCATTTAGTAGCAGCAGTGCTGTGCATATCTTCAGAGCAATGATGCCCCACTTTTTTTAGAATTACAGTACCCCATTTTTTATATGAACACTCCCATGCATATACATCTTGGCTCCCAGTATGGGGTAGTAAGATGAAAGCAAGGGTAGTGCAGTGGAAAGAGCCTTGGATTTGGAATCAGAGGATCAGGTTATAAATGAGGACTCCGCCATTTACTACCTGTATGACCTTAAGTAAATTCCTTAACTTTTCTGGGCCTCCGTTACTTCATCTATGAAATGAGAAGACTGAACTAAATAAACTCTTAAGATCTCTTCTAGCCATAAATCCTAGGATTATGTGAGAAATCCTATGAATATGAAAAGGGCTGAGAAAAATGTAACAGAGAAGGAGAAAATAAGACCACATTCTGAAAAAGGAGAGGAATGTGAAGAATATGTATACCCATATACCCACAACACCGGACAATTAGAATTGAACCTACCTGACTCAAGTAACAAAGCAAAGAAGTCAGGAAACTTAGATACTACAAGAGAAACTATTTCAGGTCGATATAATGGAGTACTGGGCAAAGAAGCATGAATTCTTACCTGTGGCTAACTGTGTACTCTTTCAACCTCAGTCTCCCCTTCCGTAAGTGTATTCCTGTCTGATGGGGCTGTTTTAAGGTTGTGTTGAAATGATATGGCGTGGAGGAGATGTGTAGGAAGTTTCTTAATTAATCTGATAAAATTATAGATTATAGTCCACTGTTAATCCTTTCCCAAATACGAGAAGTTTCCCAATCAAAATGATGAAATCATAGGTCCTGGGCCATAATTTAAAAGCAACAGATGGGGCACAGTGATTGACTGACTGAAGATTAATTACCACTATTCATAGCCTATCAAAGCATGCAACCCTATATCACTCTTGGAGGTGTTCACCTCTTGAGTATTCGCTCTTTACATTTTTCCCTTGTGCTTTCTTCAAAAATATACCCATATGGTGAGGAGTGCAGGGAGGAAGGGATTTTCCTTCCTCTACCACCATGAGAAGCATTGGCAACTTATGGCAGAAGCACGTAACTGCAATTAAACTATCAACATGAATTTATTATTTATACTCTAGGCACTGGGATAAGCTAATCAAAAACAGATTGACTTTGCCCTCAAGGAGCTTAGGAGAGACAACATGAACATATAGAAGTATATACAGAATATGTACAGAATGGATATATGTGTAATGGGTACATATCATGCCCATTATGAACTCCCACATTATAAACCCCTCATGTAGGATGTGTCATGGATTCACTCACCCCAATCTGCCCTCACACTGTCAGGTCTGGGTTCCCATAAAAAATCTACTGTTATCATACTCAAACTTCTACAGAGGCCAGCAAGTAACACTGTTGAGCAGTAATAACTTCTCCTATTCACCGCTGTCATTCTCAGGTCTCCACTAGTGTGCTTCCATTTATACAAAATCAGCTACTTATAAATATGACACCATTAGATATGAGTCAGATCTGACTGAAATGACTGAACAGCAACCATATATTATAGGTATTCAATATAAAACAGATGCAAACATCATCCCTACATCACATTCCAAACATAAACCTGACTTACGGACACGAGTGAGGAAAACCAGTATGTTTGTGATAACTCGCAACTCTGGAGTCCAGGCCTTAATGTCATTAGTTTATTCAGCAATATTGGTGCCATGCGACAATGCTTTTCTTCTAACTGTGCTTCTTCTATTCTTGAACTAATGAGGTATCGATAAGTTCTTTTAACTAATCCTTAAGAGGGCAATGAAAAAAAGTTACACTATTGTATTGTCTAGTAACTCACTTCAGTTAGAGAACTGCAAAGGTCATTTAGGGTGGCCCTCTCTGGGCACTGTAGACAAGCCCAGCCAAGCTCTCCCCTTGTAAGGATGCTCCACTCAATCATCAGTCAGCTGATCCAACAGTACAAGAGCTAGCTGGAAGGCCTGTTTTTCTCCTTTCTCCTTTTCCTGCTTACACCACAGAGAGAGGCAGAAAACAGCAGAACCTGTGAGAAGCTTCACCTCTTACACTGGAGATAATAGTAAAAAATAATAGCTATCTTCCAATTAGCTTTCAGTGTTTATTCAGCCAATAGCAACTAAAGTCTTCAACAAGTTTCTTCACACTGATCTGTCATTTTTTTTACCTTCCTGCTGAGTCTCCATTCTCCACCAATCTATCCAGGTCTTCACCCTTTCAGTGATTTGAGTTGGTGTCTCATCTTTCCTTTTTGAGGTAAAAACACATCAGCTCCCTTTAAGCTCCTCTTTTCTGTAAGGACTGAAATCAACAGTCCTTATGTAACTGTTGCATAATTTTCAGATCATTTTGTGTTTATCCTTCTGTGCATCTTAGGCCTTAAAAACAATTATGTGCAAATGAGCTAATAGATCAGATACTCTGCAACCTGAGCCCGTTTTCAGTCCTCAAACTGGTCCTCTTAACATACTCTGTCTCAAAAAACTGTTTCTTCACAGTGACATTTTAAAAGATTCTTTTTAGCGCACAAAGGCTTTTTTTTTTTGCCCCTTTCATTCACCAGTGTTCACATGTAAAAGAAGCATCACCTTATATTCTCTACAAGGTGATATATAGAATTAATAGCATTTAGAACCAGAAGAAAAATTACTAATAACTGAGTTCAACAATAATTGAGTTTTACAGATGAGGAAACAAACCTAGAAAGAACAGGTATTCTGCTCCTAAATCCATTTCCCCTTATACTTCCCCTTGTTGTTAGCTAATAAATCTCGAAGATCTCCTTATATCTAAATCAAGACTCATATTTTAAGATAAGAAGACAGAAGATATCCTTTATAAACTGAGGCTACCAAGAGATAAATGTTGAGAGGTCTCCATTTTCCACTTATTGTAATTTCTGCCTTGCCTTCCTTGAAAAAAATTCCACTTTTGGAAGAAAAATCAGAATGACCAAAAACTATACGAGTTGTATATTCAGATGCTAGAATTCAAATTGTGAACCACAATAAAATATCAGATCTGATTTAATATTCAGAAATTACTAGGAATGATTCACTTCTCTCATTCATAACTGATGGGAAATGGCCCCTTCCCATCCAACATAAAGGTCTGGAGAGTATTTATGACAAATTAAAGGTTCTAGTCAGTAATATGAATTGTGTAGTACCTGTTGCAACAGAAAAACTCTTCATGTATTCATACATTCATTTAATAAACTATTATTGAACAAGATACTATGACAGGTAGAAAAAGAAAGATAAATTTAATCAGTCCCTGTCCTCAGGAATTTACACTGCAGCAGATGAAATAAAATTATACTTCAAGTATCACCAAAGAAGAACTGTTCAGTGTTCCCCATACATTGCATTCCACCTTCCAGTTCCATGCCTTTGTAGGCTATTTCCATGCCTGAAATTTTCCCCTTGCCCCTGCCTTTTGAACCTTCAGCTTCCCTCAAGGCTCAGCTGTAATGTCACCTCCTTCAGGAAAACATTCTTGACTCCTCTAGTTGATCCTCTCCCCTCCCACCCATCCCTGTATATTTTTGAAGTACATATCCTAAGTTTTCTTGTCTGTTAACTGGTTGTCTCCCCCTAGTGTAAGTTCCTTGAGTGCAGAGATGATCTCACTTTTACCTTTGATCCCCAGTTCTTGGCATGGGATGCTTGCTGATGGATTGATTTCATCGTTATAAGTATTCTTGCCACTAATTCAAACATGTCTTAGTAAACTGTTACTTGACTTGCTGTGCTCACCCTTCTCCCCCAAAATAACAGGTGCTGGTAGTCAACTTGATGTTCTTGTGTGTCCGTCCTTTGTTGCCAAGGAAGACCAGGCCATCAGAGAAATGATGACATGACTTGCACTTGACTTTGTTTTGAGTGAGGGAGGGCTGTGCAGGTCACCAGCCTCACTTCTCCTCTAGAGCCATCTGACCTGATATTTCTCAGGATGACTAGAGATGGCCCAGGATGCAGTGGGAGACCTTGGCCCCTTTAGGGCAAGGTCTTTTCAGGTACTCACTTAGGGTGAGTTAACACTCATTCATTGAATAGGCCTGTTGATAATGAGCTTTTACAAAAGCTAGCATGGTCTTCCAACAAAAGTCACACATAACCCTGGTAGGACATACCAGAATTCACACTTAACAAACATAGCCTTTAATAAACCCAAGGGGCACCTCTACACAGTGTTTGAGACATTGGAGTATGACTTCAGTTCATCTAATCATAAGAGATTACACAATAGCTTCAAGGCAATATAATTATGAAAGTGAGGAAATCAGGATGACTTAAGGAGCCTGTATAAGAAATAGAGCTAAAAGCTCTAGAGAAGCATTCACAAGGGAGCAGGGGAAAATCAGAGCACATTGCATGGCATCATGAAAAAAAAACTAGACCACTATTTTCTACTTCTATGAAACATGGAGCTGAAGAGACATACACACATGCATATATACATTGTATATTTATATATGTATGTATAATGTATGTTTATATATCTATATGTATATATATTTGTGTTTGTAAATTATATAGATATATATTTATTTATTTAGGTAAATAGAGTAGATAGAGTGCTTCCTGGAGTCAGGAAGACCAGAGTTCAAATTCAGCCTCTGATACTTCCTAACTGTATGACCCTGGGTCACTCACCTCCATTTGCCTCAGTTTCCTCATCTGTAAAATGAGCTGGAGAAGGAAATGACAAATCACTCCAGTGTCTGTGCCAAGAAAATCCTAAATGGGGTCATGAAGAGTTAGACATGACTGAAATGACTGAACAGCAATGATAAGATGGACATGTAGAGAGGCAAAGTTAGGTGGTAAATCAAGGTCTAGCCTTGGAGTTAGGAAGATCTGGGTTCAAGTACTGGCTGTGACAATATTAGCTGTGGATACTCTCTAAGACTGTAGTGACAGATGAGGGGCAGCTAGGTGGTGCGGTGGATAGAGCACTAGTACAGGAGTTAGCAGGACCTGGGTTCAAATTTCACCTCAGACGCTTGACACTCACTAGCTGTGTGACCTTGGGCAAGTCACTTAACCCCAATTGCCTCATCGTGGGTCATCTCCAGTCATCTTGATGAATATCTATCTGGTCATTGGATTCATATGACTCTGGAGGAGAAGTGAGGCTGGTGACCTGCACAGCCCTCCCTCACTCAAAGCAAAGTCAAGTGCAAGTCATGTCATCATTTTTCTGATGGCATGGTCTTCTTTGGCAATGAAGGACGAACACACCCTAAAAAAGTGACAGATGAATTATGTATGTGTAATGGTAAGTCCTTGAATCACATGTCTCTCTGTCTTTCCCTCCCTTCTCCTCCCTCAGCCTATGAAATAAATTTAGCCCTCTTCCCGTCCCCTCTCCCTTTCCCTCTTCCCTGCCCCCCCTCCCCCCCCTCCCTGCCCCTGCCTCTCCTCTTCCCGCCCTCCCCGCCCCTGCCTCTCCTCTCCAAAGGAAGATCAGTTTTGATGACTGAAAGCTGCCTAGTTCACATAGGGCTTACTGGCTAGATGTCTCTCTCAAAGACCAAACCTTAAACCCAATTCACTCTGGAGCTCACAGAACTGGACAACAGTAGGTTCCTTCCCAAATACCACTTAATGGCTGTTTTTTGGGCCCTCTTGACTCAGAGTGAAAGTAAATAGTCACTGTTTCTCTTTTGCCCACAACTCTGAGGGTTTTTCCCTCCTAGGTTGATTTTTTTTTTTTTTTTTACTGAAGGGGCCATCCCTTGACTCACTTAGTAAAAGAGGCCTGTTCACTGAATGGGCATTACCTCACTGAAAATGAGAACCTGAGAAGATCTTAGCCTAAAAGGGCCAGGGTCTCCCATCGCATCATGCGTCCGTTCTGATGAATATCTGGCCACTGGACGCAGATGGCTCAGGAGAAGAAAGTGAGGTTGGTGACCTTGCACAGTCCTCCCTCACTCAGATCAAAGTCAACTGCAAGTCATGTCATCATCTTGATGTCATGGTCCTCTTTGAGAATGAAAAACAAACATACAACAGTCTATTAGCTTTACGTGGGCTTCCACGTGGCAAAGGCACCTTAAAGGTAACAGCAAATATAATGAAAGAAAGGAGAGAGTCAGTGTAGGGCAGTGGAAAGTATTGCAGATCTGAAATTTTTAGGAAACTGTATGTGACCTTGAGCAATCTCTTAACCTCTCTGAACCTCAGTTTCTTCAGAAAAATAAGCTGAAACTCAGAGATTAAGGGATTTTGTTGTTCAGGCATTTCAGTCGTGTTCCACTCTTCTTGGCCCCATTTGGGTTTTTTTGGCAAAGATACTGGAATGGTTTGCCATTTCCTTCTCCAGCTCATTTTACAGATAAGCAAACTGAGGCAAACAAGAAGAAATAACTTGCCATATTTGAACTCAGGAAGATGAGTTCTGACTCAATGCCCAGTACTCTATCCACTATGTCACCAACTGCTACTAGGGATTTAATCATGGTCAGTTAAATTCCACAACTATTGATCAAGCTCTAACGGTGTATGAGGAACTGTGGTAGGTTCTGGAGGTACAGCAACAACTTGTTACTGCCTTTAAGGAAATTACCTTCTTCTGGAAGAAATTGTCAGAAATTACCTTCTGTCATTTCACCACCACTTTTTATATATAATTAGTAATAATCAGAGCTGGGCTATGAACCCCCACCTTCTGATGCCAGGTTCCAGACTTTTTCTACTACACTATGTTACCTCTCCTTTTAGTCACACAATTTGTTTTTACTAAGGAGCCAGCTCTCCGTTTTAATGACCAAAAAAATAGCTGTAATTAAAGGCAATGAGATCCCTAGCATAATATTCTCCCACAGAGTGGGACTACATGAAAACTACATGAAAAGAGGCTCATCTCTCAACTCCAGCTGATTCTGGAACCAGGAGATTCAAAACAGAATTAAACTGGGTCCCAGTGTACATGAGACAAACAGACTATAGATTAGGGTATCTCAAGCTTTTTTGTATTGTGGACCTCTTTGGCAGTTTGGTGAACCTTCTGGATGACTCATAAGAATATTTTTAAATGCATAGGATTACAAGAGAAGTCAATTATCTTAAAATATAGTGATGAAGGTATTTTTTAAAAGACAGGTTCTTGGATGTCTAGTTAAGAACCTGTGCATGCAGATAATCCAGCTTGATGTGGGGGGACATATTTGCAGTGAGAACAGAATACTATCGGTTTGACTGGAACCATGGATATCCATCCTAGGCATGTCATGGGTTTATCTGGCAGCAAAGTTCTGCCTATTAAATTAGAGTCTAAATGAGCGCACCATATTCAGAATCTCAATGAATCACGTACTCTTATTACCGCTGACCTTGAGAAACCACTTAACTTGCTAGGATCTCAGTTTCTGAATCCATATCAGTGAAATAATAGCATCTGTTTCTTCACATCAAATCACTCAGAAATTATTTTAGGAAAAAAACATATTTCACAATTTTGTGAGGAAAAAGACATTAAAAATTACTTTGAGCTTCTCAGAGAAAATTCAAGGGCATAGTATTCTAATTGTTTCCAAAGGGGCTTAGGCAGGTATTTTCCCTTGAATCAACACACATGTACTGAAAATGGTGGCCTAGGTTGAATGTTGCTTGAAACCAGAAGTCAGTGAAACCATTTTGTGCCTTGGGCAAGACTTAGAAAGTATGCCTCCCCTTACACTATGGTAGCCATCCCTATCACTAGGGAACGGCTATGATTGAGTTCCCTAACCCATAGATTATTAGATCTGTAAAGAACCTTGAAGATCTTATACTCTAAAAATTCCATTTTACAGATGAAGAAACTGAGGTACCCAGAGAGGTGAAAGTACTTCTCTGTCAGACAGTTATAGAAGAGCAGAAGAGCTGGGTTCCAATCCATATTTTCTGACTCTGAGTCTGGTATTATTTTCCGTACACTGTTTCTACTTCTTTGTGGGTTTCTCCTTCCAAGGGCAGCTAGGTGGCACAGTGGATAGAGTGTCTAGAGTCAGGAAAACTCCTCTTCCTGAGTTCAAATGTAGCCTCAGATGCTTACTAGCTGTGTGACCCTGAGCAAGTCATTTAACTTTGTTTGCCTCAGTTTCCTCATCTGTAAAATGAATTGGAGAAGGAAATGGCAAACAACTCCAGTGTCTTGGCCAAGAAAACCCCAAATAGGGGACACGAAGAGTCAGGCATGATAAAAATAACTGGACAGCAATAACATCCTCCAGAGGCTTTTAATCTTTATTGAAACATATGCATTTCAACTTATTATAGAATACCTACAAACCGGTTTCTGACATTCAAAAAAATTTGTTTTAATTATATCAAAATAGATCTTTTTTTGTCCACTGGCATGTTTCATGTTAGGTAATAATTGCCTAGTCTTAGTCTCAATTTTGTTTAAAGCTAGTTTGAGTTCTTCAGTTAAACAATAGCGTTGATTAAGTACCTCCCTCACAGTAGTGCTAGGTAAAAGCAGTATAAAGGTAACAGTGAAAGGTTCCTGCTCTCAGGATCCGATTTCTGTTGGGAAAGGAAGAGAAAGAGAGTAAATATTTATTAAGTACCTACTAAGTGCCAGAAATTGTGCTAAGTACCCTCCAACAACCCTGGATGTTAAGTGATGTTATCTTCATTTTACAGTTGAGGAAACTGAGACAGATAGGTAACAGGGGTTAAGTCCAAGGTCACACAGCTAGTGTCTGAAGTCAGATTCAAATTCAGGTCTTCCTGACTCCAGGCCCAGCTCTCTATGACATGCACATATGATGTATATTCACAATAAATACAAGGTAGTTTAGGGATAGAGGTCAGAAAAAGATATCAGGTAGCAAGTAATGCTTGAGTTGAGTACTGAAGGACACAAAGGAATCAAGAAGAAGTGTGCTCCAGGCATGGGTGATAGCCCAGTGCAAAGGCATAGAGATGGGAAATAGAACATAGCTAGTTGATCTTCATGCAATTCAGATGGGATCTTACATTTGCTGTAAATTAGCAAGAATTTATCAAGTAGCCATTCTGGTTTCTGGGTCATCTGTTTTTTTTTTTTTTAATATAAATTTATTTATTTAACTTTTTACATTCATTTTCACAAAATTTTGGGTTCCAAATTTTCTCTCCTTTTGTCCCCTCCCCCCACCCCAATACACCGAGCATTCTAATTTTCCCTATCACCAATCTGCCCTCTTTTCTATCATCCCTCCCTTCTCTTGTCCCCATCTTTTCTTTTGTCCTGTAGGGCCAGATGACTTCCTATTCCCCATTAACTGTATTTCTTATTTTCTAGTAGCAAGAACAATACTCAACAGTTGTCCTAAAACTTTGAGTTCCAAATTCTCCCCATCCCTCCCTCCCCACCCATTCCCTTTGGGAAGGAAGGCAATTCAATATAGGCCATATCTGTGTAGTTTTGCAAATGACTTCGATAATAGTCATGTTGTGTAAGACTAACTGTATTCCCTCCATCCTATTCTGCCCCCCATTGTTTCTATTCTGTCTTTTGATCCTGTCCCTCCCCAAGTGTTGACTTCAAATTGCTCCCTCCTCCCATTGCCCTCCCTTCCATCATTCCCCCCACCCTGCTTATCTCCTTCTCCCCCACTTTCCTGTATTGTAACATAGGTTGTCATACCAAAATGAGTGTGCATTTTATTCCTTCCTTTAGTAGAATGTGATAAGGGTAAACTTCATGTTTTTTTCTCAGCTCTCCTCTTTTTCCCTCCACTAAAAAGTCTCCTGCTTGCCTCTTGAATGAGATATAATTTACTCCATTCCATTTCACCCTCTCTCCTCCCACTACATTTCTCTCTCACCGTTTACCTTAATTTCTTTTAAGATATGGTCCCAACCTATTCAATTCACTCTGTGCTCTCTGTCTCTGTGTGTGCATGCTTGTGTGTATGTGTGTGTGCGTGCACGCATGTACATGTGTGTGTGCACATGTGTGTGTGTGTGTGTGTGTGTGTGTGTACGTCTGTGTGTGGTCCCACCAACTACCCAGATACAGAAAAGTTTTAAGAGTTACAAATATTGTCTTCCCATGTAGGAATGTAAACAGTTCACTTATGGTAAGTCCCTTAAGACTTCTCTTTGCTGTTTACTTTTTCATGCTTCTTCTCATTCTTGTGTCTGAAAGTCAAAATTTCTTTTCAGCTCTGGTCTTTTCATCAAGAATGCTTGAAAGTCCTCTTTTTCATTGAAAGACTATTTTTTCCCCTGAAATATTATACTCAGTTTTGCTGGGTAGGTGATTCTTGGTTTAAGCCCTAGTTCTTTTGACTTCTGGAATATCCTATTCCACGCCCTTCGATCCCTTAATGTAGAAGCTGCTAGATCTTGAGTTATCCTGATTTTATTTCCATAATACTGGAATTGTTTCTTTCTAGCTGCTTGCAATATTTTCTCCTTGACCTGGGAATTCTGGAATTTGGCCACAATGTTCCTAGGAGTTTCTCTTTTTGGATCTCTTTCAGGCGGTGATCGATGGATTCCTTCAATACTTATTTTGCCCTCTGGTTCTAGAATATCAGGGCAGTTTTCCTTGATAATTTCATGAAAGATGATGTCTAGGCTCTTTTTTTGGTCATGGCTTTCAGGTAGTCCCATAATTTTTAAATTGTCTCTCCTGGATCTATTTTCCAGGTCAGTTGTTTTTCCAATGAGATATTTCACATTCTCTTCCATTTTTTCATTCTTTTGGTTTTGTTTGGTGATTTCTTGGTTTCTCAGAAAGTCATTAGCCTCCATCTGTTCCATTCTAATTTTGAGAGAACCATTTTCTTCAGTGAGCTTTTGAACCTCTTTTTCCATTTGGCTCATTCTGCTTTTGAAAGCATTCTTCTCCTCATTGGCTTTTTGAACCTCTTTTGCCAATTGAGTGAGCCTATTTTTCAAGGTGTTATTTTCTTCAGCATTTTTTTGGGTCTCCTTTAGCAAGGTATTGACCCGTTTTTCATATTTTTCTTTCATCTCTCTCATTTCTCTTCCCAGTTTTTCCTCCACCTGTCTAACTTGATTTTCAAAATCCTTTTTGAGCTCTTCCATGGCCTGAGCCCACCGGACATTCCCCCTGGGATGTCTGGGATACAGAGGCCCCAACCTCCACATCTTTCCCTGATGGTAAGAATTGTTCCTCCTCATCAGAAATGAAAGGTGGAAACATCTGTCCCCAAGAAAGTAGCTTTCTATGTTCTTATGTTTCTTTCCTTTTCTGGGCATTTTCCCAGCCAGTTACTTGACTTCTGAGATTCCTGTCCACCCCTGCCTAGATCCGCCCAGCTAGTGCTTGGGGTCTGAGATTCAAATGCTACTCCCCAGCCTCACGGCTTTCAGCGGGGGCAGCACGACTGCTATTCAATGTGAGCTTAAGTTCTGGTGCTTGGGTGGGGTCAGGGCCACCTCCTAGGCTCAGTTCCCTCAGGGGGTTTCTGTGGAGACCTTCAGTAATGGCCCTGAGCTCCTGCCTGCTTGGGGAGTCCCAGGCCGCCACTGCCTCTGCCACTGCCTCCCGAGGGGGCCCGAGTCACGGAACACCCCACTCCCCTCTCGGCCAGCCCAGAAGTCTCTCTCACTGACCTGCAGTGCCTGTGGGCAGAGGGACCTTTGCGGCCGCCGGAGATTCCATCCCTAAAGCCTGCTCGGATCTGCTCCTCTCGGGCCGCACGGCCAGGGCAGCGCAGGGGTGGGCTCCACGTCTGGAGCACGACAGACCCCTGTGGATGGCTTTCCAGGGCTCTCTGGAACGGAAATCTCTTCCAATGTGTTTCTGCACAGCTTGTACTGCTCCAGAATTTGTGTATATTTTTACAGAAAATATACAGGCTGTGGGTTCAGAGCTAGCATATGTGAGTCTTTCTACTCTGCCATCTTGGCTCCTCCCATCCAGGGTCATCTGTTAATACAGAGTCACAAAATCTCAGAGTTGGAAAAGACTTTGGAGGAGGGTATCTAATCCAATCCATACTTGAAGAGGAATCCCCTCCAGTGTAGAATTCTACAATCAAAGGATCATAGATATAGATACAAGATAACCTTGAGTTCAGCCAATACAAAGGCAGAGGCATTGGAGATGCAATATTTTAGATGAGAAACACTAGGAAGGCCAAGTTAACCTGATTTTAGAGTGCATGTTATAAGATTGGAAAGCTAGGATGGAGCAAGATCTTGAAAGGCTTTATAAATGGTGGCTAAGGGCTCAGTGGTTAGAACGCTAGACCTGGAGACAGGATGATCTGTGTTCAAATCCAGCCTTTCATACCAGCTATGTGACCGTGGACATCTGCTTCAGTTTACTCTACTGTAAAATGAAGCCATTACTAATATCAACGTCCTACACTTGTTGCAAGGACAAATTTAAGAATATTGTAAAGTGTTTAGCATAGGATCTGTCATATAACAAGTTCTTAAATGCTTCACTTCTCTAAATGCCCATATGAACTTTATGTTTTATCTTAGGGATAAGAGGGAACCACCAGAGTTTATTGGGTGGGAGGGGCAAGAAGGAATGATGTAGTGAGATCTGAGCTTTTGGAAATTCTATTTGGAAGCTTTATGAAAGATGGACTGGATTAGAGGGGGCTTCCCTTGGGAGGCAGCAGCAGAGGCAGCGGCAGCCAGGGGCTCCCGGACCAGACGGGACCTCAAATCCATTATGGAAGGTCTCTGCATAAACCCTCTGAGGGAACTGAGCCTGGGAGGTGGCCCTGCCCCAACCTGAGAACCTGAATTTAATCTTACCCTGAACAGTAGCCCCACCCACCGCTGAAAGTCCTGAGGCTGGGGAGCAGCATTTGAATCTCAGACCCCAAGCACTAGCTGGGCGGATCTAGGCGGGGGTGGACAGGAATCTCAGAAGTCAAGTAACTGGCTGGGAAAATGCCCAGAAAAGGGAAGAAAAATAAGACCATAGAAAGCTACTTTCTTGGTGAACAGATGTTTCCGCCTTTCATTTCTGATGAGGAGGTATAATGCTTACCATCAGCGAAAGACATAGAAGTCAAGGCCTCTGTATCCCAAACATCTGAAATAGATATCCAATGGGCTCAGGCCATGGAAGAGCTCAAAAAGGATTTTGAAAATCAAGTTAGACAGGTGGAGGAAAAACTGGGAAGAGAAATGAGAGAGATGCAAGAAAAGCATGAAAAACGGGTCAATACCTTGCTTAAGGAGACCCAACAAAATGCTGAAGAAAATAACACCTTGAAAAATAGGCTCACTCAATTGGCAAAAGAGGTTCAAAAAGCCAATGAGGAGAAGAATGCTTTCAAGAGCAGAATTAGCCAAATGGAAAAAGAGGTTCAAAAGCTCACTGAAGAAAATGGTTCTCTCAAAATTAGAATGGAACAGATGCAGGCTAATGACTTTCTGGATTAGAGGGGTCTTGAGGCATTGAGAACCATTACAGGGCTAACCCAATAGACTTGGCAAGAAGGTGATGTTAACCTTAACTATTTTTGGTAGCTCTGTGACTAGGGAGAAGGAAGTATATGTGAAGAATGTTATGGAGAATGAGAGAAATTATTATTTTACTATTATATTAATAATGAATTGTTAAATTGGGATCCAGAATTTTTTCCTGAAGACTTAGTTCTTGTTAAAAAGTCAGTCTCTGAAGGACGTGACTGATTGATAAGATTATTCCTACTCAAGGAACATGATCTTCAATCTTAGGACCCCACCAACTGGGAGACTTTAGAGTATAAACAAAATCCAGTCTCACTGAGGTCTTACCCTGGGGAAAAGAATAAATGTCCTTGTACTCCTCCAGTGGAGTTTAGGGAGACCCAACCCATGAAGGTGAAAACCACCCAGAGTAGTCTGGATAGAGATGGATTCCCTTGTCCAGATTGCTGGAGGAGGCTGTCTCTTGATTAAGCCACATTCTGAGCAGGAAGAGCTGAAGACTTCTGGCCCACTTCCTCATTAAATGTTCTCCAATCAGGGTTGATTTTCATTTGTCAGAAGCATTCCTTATCAAAAAGTTTTTAAAGCTTGCAGGTTCTCCATGGACTTACCTTTGGTTATCAAGAAAAACCAGTGATGATGGATTTATTGATTACTGGCTATCCTAAATAACAAATTGATTATTAATTACCCAGAAATTCTGTCTCTGGTTTTTAATTTGTCACAATATAGAAGTAACAAGATTTGGAAACTGATTGAATATGTAAGATGAACAAGACTAAGGAGATGAGAATAACACCAAACTTGTAGTAAGTAGATTGCAAAGTGTTTAGCGTAGTATTTGCCATATAAGTTCTTAAATGCTTCACTTCTCTAAATGCCCAAGTGAACTTTATGTTTTATCTTAGAGATAAGAGGGAACCACTGGAGTTTATTGGGTGGGAGGGGCAAGAAGGAATGATGTAGTGAGATCTGAGCTTTGGAAATTCGATTTGAATTTCCCTTATTAGAAGGGAGGGAGGTGACCTAGATGGTAATAGGGAAATTCAGAAAAATGGCAGGTCTGAAATAAAAGACAGTGAGTTCTCTTGTGGGCATGACAAATTTAAGTTGACTTTGGAACACTTGGTTTCAAATGTCCAAAACCCGGTGGTATGAGACCAGAGTTCAAGGGTAACTTGTGGAAAGATGATTCTTGAATCCATGGGAGATGTGAAACTGAATTTGAACTCAGGTCTTCCTGACTCTAGATCCAGTGTGTTAAACACCATGCCATCTACCTGCTGTTTAAAGCTCTTCTCAACCTTACTCCATTCTAACTTCCAGTCTTATGACATGTTACTTCCCTCTGTACACTCTATAGTCAGATTAACTTGATCTTCCTTCTGTTTCTCATTGAAAATGTGGCATCTCCCATCTCACCATATAAGAGAGAAATGTCAGAACCGAAAATTAAGGCGTACCTCCCATTAGTGAATGTGAAGTGCATGATGATCCAGTAAAGGAGAATGAGAAGGGATGGGTCAAATAGGCAAATGGAGAACCAATACAAAGCAGAGTCATACTTCCCTTCCCACCAAAAAAAAAAAATGAGAGTATTTAGGAGGATGGGGGTAATCAGTACTGTTAAATACTATAGAGAAGTCAAGGAGAATGAGGATTGAGGGAAACACTATCTATATTTAGCAATTAAGAAACTCGTGATAACTGGGGAGAGCAAATTCTATTGAGTGATTAGGTCAGAATCCAAAATAAAGAAATTTCAGGGCAGTTAGGTGCCAAAGTGGCTAGAGTGCAGGACCTGGAGTCAGGAAGGCTCATCTTCCTGAGTTCAAATATGGCCCCAGACACACTAACTGTGTGCCCCCGAGCAAGTCACTTAACCCTATTTGCCTTAATTTCCTCATTTGTAACATGAGTTTGAGAAAGAAATGGGAAAACTACTCCAGTATCTTTGCCAAGAAACATACTGTTGTATAAACTATACTGTTGTTGATCATAGCTTGTGTTCTGCCTCAATTACATGATTGTTTAGAAAAGTATCTCTAATAAAGTTGAATAGAGTTTGGCTTGGACCAAGAAAAATCCAAATGGGGTCACGAAAAGTTGGACAGGACTAAAAAAATAACCAAACAATGAAAGAGATTTTAGAAGAATAAGAGGAAAGTTGGAATTCGGCTAAGAAAGAGAGACAGCGGGTGATAATCAGGGATGGTAAAGTCTGGTAAGTTAGATTTTTTGTTTATTTTTAATGGGAAATACTTGAGAATGTAAATAAACAACAGAGAAGAAGCCAGTAGACAGGGAGAAATTAATGATTAGAGGTAAGGGCGATTAGAAGCAGGGATGATAGTGTGAGCTGTCTACTGGAGAAAACTGAAGGGTCAAGGTTACATGTAGTAAAGACCCAATCAGTATAATCACGTGACTTCCTCCTGCTCTCCTCTGCAAGCACATAAGAGTCAGGGAGGGAATAATCAGGATCTGGGTTTGGCAAGCTGTGACCTGTGACAGAGCAAGCAAGCATGGGATTTCAGAGAAGAGGATAGCATAGAGTTGGACTGGCTATCTTAAGGGTCAAGATTGGGAAGTTCCCTTATAAGCCTTCTCCACACTAAGTACCCCCAGTTTCTTTAACTGACTATACCATGGATCTCCAGTTCTCTCACCATCTGAGTTTCCCTTCTCTGAACAATCTCTGGGTTTTCAGTTTCCTTCCTAGGAAGAAATATACATAAAACCAGCATGACACACCAGATATAATCTGATCAGAGCAGTAGCGCTTTTATAGCCATTGTTCTGGACAGCCTTTCTCAGTCTCTCTGTATTTTTCATTGAGGAAATAGGGTTAAGTGACTTGCGCATTTACACTAGTAAATGTCTGAGGTCAGATTTGAACTCAGGGTCTCCAGACTTGAGGGTCAGTACTATATCCACTGTACCACCTAGCTAGCTGCCTCACTCTATCTCTTTTAATGCAGTCAACTATTGAGTTAGAGAGAGGCAGAATGATATAGTGGATGGAGAGAGAGCCTCAGAGTCAGAAAGATTTGGATTCAATTTTGCTTCCACATACAGACTCTGTGACCCTGGGCAAATCATTTAACCTCATAGTTCCCCAGGCAACTCTAAAATTCTGAAGTACAGAGCAAGAGAAGTTGCCAGTCTAAATCTGACAATTTCCCCACCTACCAGGTAGTTCCTGTATCTAAGAAATCATTTCCTTACATCAATGAAATAGCAAAGGCAATGTAAAAAAATGGATTTTTTTTTTTGCTATCTTGTCATATTTTTTACTCATATTTTAACTTCTGAAAAGTAGGTGGTGTGACAATACTGACCCAGTAAAGGAAATTGATGGAGAGCAGTTCCCCATTGGGATCTCCCTGTGCTAATGAAATCATAGGTCTGGTCAAAACAAAAAAAAAAGTTGCATGGTTGTTGGTTTGGTTTTTTTTTTTTTTTTTTGCTAAGTTATAAGCCACTAAAATCCCCAGGCTATTTTTATACAGAAACTTTTGTTTGGCCTTTACCTTTTCCTCCTTCTATCGTGTATTTGTGTAGTTGATTTTGTTCCATTTATCTGTGGTATAATAAGAGTCCTAGATTTAGAGTATAAGGGCCTAGGGTTGAGTTCTATCTCTGTAACTTAATACCTTTGAGATGTTAGAGAAAGTAATTTCATTCTCTGGCATCAATGTATATTATAAAATATATGGGATATATATAATTATGATGCCTATTATAATCCTGTAAATATATTATACCTATTATAATATACAATTATAATATTTATGTATATAATTATATAATGTTTATATATACATATATACATACATACACATACATATATATAAAATTTTAATGTGAGCTCCTTGACAGCTGGTTAAGGTCTTAAGAGATGGTCTTAATTTTCTACTTGTATCCCTAGTACTTAGCACCAGTGTTTTGCATGTAGCAAACACTTAATAAATGTTTTTTATTCATTCATTTGGTCACGTATAAAGTGAAGGAGGGGGTGAATTAAATTATTTCTAAGTCACCTTCAGCCGTAAATGCAGTGGTCCTAAAACTCGTTTGATTTGACCCAAAGATCCAAACCATGGGAGTATGTTTTATTCTTGTCATTCCACATATTAGCTACCCCCTCCCAGTTTCATATCATCTGCAGATTTGATAAGTGTGCCTTCTATGCTTCTTCCTTCTGAATCACAATTAAAAATGTTTAACAATGAAGGGGCAAGGATAGATCTTGGGGTACTTCTTGAGACATCTTTCTCCAGGTTGATATCAGTCCATCAATGACTGTTCTTTGAGGTTTGACCACTGAACCAGTTCTTGAATATACGTGACCACTCTGTCTAGCCCTCATCTCTCCATCTTGTCCACAAGACTAGTATGAGGGATTTTGTCATATGCTTTGAGAATTTTATCCAGTGTTTAATCAAATCCCTTGCTAAGACTTTATCATAGATTTGTATACCACTAAGTACCCTGAAAACAAGAAGACAAAGAGACTTCAGATTCATCCTGAGAAGAGGAAAGAGAAATAAGATTTGAATTGGATTTCAGTCATCTGTGACAGAGTACATGTTGGCTTGTCAAAACATGTTATTTTCACTTCCCTTCGATGTTACTGGCTTCAGATTTTAAAGGGACAGGCTAAAGTATTGAGAAGGGGAAATGATTCCTCTTCTTTCTGCAACATTCGAAACTGTACCATGTATCTCAGTATGAAAGCATGCGATGTTTTTTTTAAGTGAATATATTTATCATTCTGGATACCACCGCCCGAGGGGGGGGGGCGCCTCTTCTCCACAAGCACAGCCAATTAAGAAGTAAGCAGTCACCCATCAAATGAAAATGGTGAATGAGCTCCAAAGTAGATAATTAATGAGGCAGTGATATAGCAAAAAAGCATGCATAGCATAAAAAGCATTCAGAAATAGAAATGCCTCTTGAGAGATGAGAACAGACAGCTTTGCCATTTTCCTTTACTGAATTTTGGGCTCTGTTGATGAATTCCCCAGGGAGATTTATTCTGAGGCTGGGCTTATCTCATTTAATATGCTGCCACTTAATAAGAAGACTACTTTCATTTCTTCTGTGACTGTGGTATTTGGTCCAAGGAGGACAGACAGCACTGTGAGTTAGTAAGAATGACTTGTGGTTTGGACTCACCTCCAACATCAGAGAATTTCTGAAATCTCATGAGAGAAATCGGGTAGTTGTAGCTCTAATGACTTACCTTGGATTTCTTTCACAAACATGAGTGCAATGGCATTTTGTTTTCATGTTCCACTCTCCTTCAGATCCTTCAGCCTTTAGCAATACTTTACTTTTAAAATAATTTCTTCCATAAGGAGATTTTTCTGTTCGATTCTGTAACGGAAATTCCTAAATTATTTTTGTGTCCTGGATCCCTTTGGCAATCTGGTGAATTCCATGGACCTCTTCTCAGAATTATGTTTTTAAATCATAGAATAACATGAATGAGATTAGAAGAAAAACCAGTTATTTTGAAGTACAGTTATTAAGATATTTTTAAATGAATTCACAGATATGGTAGTATACGTCAATAATAATTATAATATTAACTACCATTTATGTTATTTTCAGTCTTGTCTTGATTCTTTATGATCCCATGGAGCATACTGTCCATGGAATTTTCTTGGCAATTTTCTTGCCATTTCCTTCTCCAGTGGGTTAAGGCAGACAGAGGTTAAGTGATTTGCTCAGGCTCGATGTTCTTGGGCACTTGTCGTGCACATACAATGTTCATTAGACACTCTAGGCCTCATGGAGAGGCCTCTAGTGAAAATGCTTTTCATTTTCAATGCCCAAGTTCCACTTAATGGCTAGCTTAGAGTAATTAGCAATAGTAACAGTTTCTCTTTCCCTCCCAGCTTGATTTAGTTATTTTTTTTCTTTTAAGGGCCATTCCCTGACCACTTCTAAAAGAGACTTATTCATTCAATGGGTATTACCTCCCTCTGAGTGAATACCTGAAAAGACCAAGGCCCCCACTGCATCCAGGGCCTTCTCCAGTCATCCTGATGAATATCTGGTCACTGGATCCAGATGGCTCAGGAGGAGAAAGTGAGGCTAGTGACCTCATACAACCCTCCCTCACTCAAAACAAAGTCCAGTGCAAGTCATGTCATCATTTCTCTGATGTCATGGTCTTCTTCAAAAATGAAGGACAAACACAACAACTATATGCCAAGCGCTGTGTTAAGTGCTTTATAATTATTAACTCATTTGACCCTCACAACAACCCTGAAAGGTAGGTGCTATAATTATCCTCATTTTAAAAAAAAATTAGAATCTTTATTTAGTTACATGACATTAGGAATTGATTAGTGTCAGGAGAATGCTTCATTTCATCACCTGGATTAGTTCTCTTCCCCTGCACTCTCCAAAATGCAATATAACCAAATGATGCTATAAAATTGGCTTTAACAGAATATTCAAACAATAGCTATCCTGTGACTGTCTTTGCCTTATTTCTACTGGAGAGAGAAAAAAATAACCAAACCCTCTGCAAGATAGTAGATGTCTTCTGTTCAGGGCCCCTTACCTAACTGAGTAGAATGGAAAGGCAGAACAGGTATACTGTCTCCTATAACAAGAGTGGGAAACAGAAAGAAAACATTTAGCTCCCATAGCTAGGATTCTAACATAGTCTTAGACTGGGTTAAAGACATATCTGCATGCCCCATTTTACAGATGAGGAAACTTAGGCAAGTGGTGGTTATATGACTTCCCCAGGGTCACACTAATAAGTACATGAGACTGTATTTGAACTCAGAACATCCTGACTCCAGACCTCTAGTGTTCCATCTATTATACAACCTCACTACCCCCAATCCCTGTTACTGAGAGAGGCTTAGTAGAGTTCAGAATATCTGACCTCCAGGAGAGCTAAAGCTATTCTGATATCCACTCGAAGTCTGGCACCAATATGGTGATTCTCTGGAAGTGGAGGATCACTGGGTTACCTAAGGAGGAACAAATCAAGTTAAGTCAAGAAAACGAAGCAGGCTTCTGTGCTACTCGTTACTGTGACTATTGTCTCTGAACTTGTAGCCCGGGTAAGGTAGAAGAGCCAGTCTAAAAAAATGAACAAACAAAAGAAGTCTTCCTAATTCTTTCCGCTGCACTGCTGAGCTACCCTAGAATGTAATTATATAACATCATTCCTGCCCTCAACGAATTTACCAACTTACTAGGGAGTAAAATCAAGACCCTTAAAGTTATGGGATACAGGAGTCTTCCTCACCTATAAAATGAAGTGGTTGAACAAAATTATCTCTGAAGTTTCTTCAGAGCATTCCATCTACCAAAATAGATTGCAGGGCCTCCACAATTTTTATCCTGTGTGATTATTGATCAACATTTCCAATATATCATCAATAGAAAATACACTCCCTATGAGCTAGGTCCTTCCCCCTCTAGAATTTTTAGTGCTATGACTCTTCTCCAAATTCAAGGTTGCTGAATTCACCAATAGTCTCACCAAGTGAAACTATTCCTTCCATTGATGCAAACTATAACTAGGGTGTGATTTAGTGAATGTTCTTCATTAGGTCCTAAGGTCAAATGTTGGGATGATTAGTAATGCTGGAACATTGAGTCTACCCAGACTTACTTCGTTCCTCTCTCAGCTGCCCTCCTGTACTTTCTCTACCATGCCTAAAGGGGTCAAGATCTCCCATTGCATCCTTGGTCATCTCCAGTCATCCTGATGAATATCTGGTCACTGGATTCAGATGGTTCTGGAGGAGAAGTGAGGCTGGTGACCTGCACAGCCCTCCCTCACTCAACACAAAGTCAAGTGCAAATCATGTCATCATTTCTCTGATGGCACAATGTCAATTTCAAGTCATGTCATCATTTCTCTGATGGCACAATGTCAATTTCAAGTCATGTCATCATTTCTCTGATGGCATGATCTTCTTCGGCAACAAAGGACAAACACAACAAAATCGATGCCCCAGAAATCCCTTTATCCTCAGTTTGTTGTTGCTGTTGAGTCACATCTGACTCTCTGTGACCCCATTTGAGGTTTTCTTGGCAAACATGCTAAAGTGGTTTGCCATTTCCTTCTCTAGATCATTTTACAGTTGAAGAACCCCAGGATCACGCAGTTATTAAGTATCTGAGGCCGGGTTTGAACTCAGGTTCTCCCAACTCCAGGCCTGGCAATCTATCCACTGTAATGTCCCCTGAAATTCATGCTGGAAGTACCCCTCACCTTTCTCCCTCCCCCATGGCTTCTCCCTTTGATTGGATGATTCCTCTCAGAATATCCATTTTAAGGAAGAGACCCATGAAGCCAAGACTTCATTTCTCCCTAGACTATAGAATTTCTTTACCAACCCCACCTTTGTCTCCCACCCCACCTCCACAACTTTTCAGCATCTTCTTGTATGTTATCTTCTCCAGTTGCTTAATAATAAACCTCCTGGCATGGTCTGCCCTCATCAAAGAAGGCTCAAGAGAAACTGAAGATGCTCAAAGTTAAAGAATCCACCCCAAATGTTCATATGGATTATTCATGCTCTATCTGTGGTGGAGCCTTCTGAGCTCGTGTTGGGCTGATCAGCCACAGCAGGACACAGTGTACCTTGACTCTGACATAGAGATGTCATTTTGGTCCTCTTCAAGAATGAAGGACAATAACCAATAAATGTTTAGCAAATACTCCTTGACTTGACTTAAAATAGATTGGCTGATCCTCAGGATTAAAATATCCCTATTACTCGAAATAAAAATATAAGAAAAAAATATAATAAATGTGTAATACAGATAGGCAATACATGAGTAACCTTTAAATGAGTGCTTTGCAGGAAATGTAGGGAGGATTTCACATTTGAATGCAATATTTACCGGAGTTACTAGGGAAGGTTTCATGAATAAAAGAACTTGAGTCAAGCCTCCAAAGGTGAAAGATAGAGAGAGAGACAGATATATGCATATATATGCACATATATAGTGATATATTTGATGTACATAGACAGGGAAAGGGAAGAAAGAAAATTAGGATAAAAATTGTACCTTGACACCTCTTGAATCAATTCATGAAGCATAGGGGGTTCAATGGATAGAGTTCTAGGTCTAGAGTCAGGAAGACATCATTATGAGTTCAAATCCAGCTTCAGACACTTACTAGCTGTGTGACCCTAGGCAAGTCACTTAATCCCTGTTTGCCTCGTTTTCCTCATCTGTGAAATAATCTTTAAAATGAGAAGGAAACAGTGAACCACTCTAGTATCTCTACCAAGAAAACCCCAAATAAGACCACCAAGAGTAGGATATGACTGAAAAATGACCAAACAACAAAAAGAGGCTGTTACAGACAAGGGGTTACAGTGGCAGAGACAAAAACACCTACCCTCAAAGAACTTACATTCTACTTTCAGTAAACCTCATGCAAAGGATCCCTTTGAGTATTTGATATCATGCAGATGGAGATTGGAGAAGCTGCAAACGGGCTTTGTCTTACCTCAGTTCTATAGGCTTCTTGATGGAGTGTTCTGAAATGAAAAAAGTTATCATTTTGAAAGTAAAATTTAGAATTGCTTGACAGCCTATAGAAATCCTTCAAGGAAAGACTTGATTAAGACGTAATTGGAATTTGGAGTTATTCATCTTCAAGGCAAGGAAAAAAGCTACATGAATAAAAGGGCTTTAGTCAACAACATACCTTCAAAGACATTAATTCAGGGCTCTATTGTGCTGTCCTAGGCATGGAGCGGGATACAAAGTGTAAATCAGACATCTTCTCTATTCTCTTGCAGTTTTAAAGTTCCCCTTAGGGGGATCAGACCCAAGCACAAATAACTATAATTCATAGTATGTATTCAGCATTTAGCTTGATGTGGCACTCAGTAGACCCTTAATAAGTGCCAATTGACTGACTGTTTGACTGATAAATGCAGTAGAGAAGTAAAAGCATCTGAGTGAGGTCTATGTAGGAGTGTCAGTACTAAGCAGTAGGTCAGGACAAGTTTTTTGGAGGAGGAGGTATTTCAGTTAGGCTTTAAAGGATGGGTAAGAATTCAGTAGGCAAAGGTAAGGATGGAGGGAATACTGGGCATATGTAAAAACACAAACAAAAGAAGTGAAGTGAGAGAATGGAGAGCATATCCAGAGCATTGAGAATGGTGTATATCAACTAGAGAAGAGTATATGGATGGAAATAATAATAGATAATGACCTGTAAGTTAGGGTGGGAGCAGATTGTAAAAGACCTCAAATGCTAGGCAAAGGAGCATGAGCTTTATTTGGTGGGTAATAGGGAGCCATTGAAGTTTTTCTTCTTTTTTAGTAGAGACTTATAAGTTAAATGACTTGCCCCAGGACACATTGTATGGGAATCCAAGGTCATTTTGTCCCTCATCCTGGCTTTCCATCTATATGACATACTACCTCTCAGCTATCATTCTGCTGCTAGGGTTCCTTCCACCACTCCCAGCTCCATCCAGTTCCAGGTACTGCCATGTCTTTATGATGATGTTTTAATGATGACACTTTGAAATGGAGTTTCTGGGAAGGAAGTGGGTTTCCACCTCTACCCCTCACAGGACTAGAGAATTTTCAAGCAGACTGCATGATCACTTGTTAAGTATGTTGTAGAAGGAGGCAGCTAGGTGTCTCAGTGAATAAAGACTGGGCCTAGAAGGAGACTTGAGTTCAGATCTGGACTCAGACACGTACTAGCTATGTGACCTTTGCAAAGTCACTTAATCTCTGCCTTAATCCACTGGAGAAGAAAGTAGTAAACCATTCCAAGAAAATATTATATCCACAGTGTCACTATGAATAGGACACAATTGAACAATGAAAAATGTTGTATAAAGGATTTTTGGTCAAATATAGGTTGACCTAGTTAACCTCTGAGATCACTTATAACCCCAATATTACTTACATGTGGATACTCCTTCCACAGATATCAATTCATGCCTTCTCATTCTATGCCATCCCTACCCTGTTTTCCTATGTCTCCCATATCCATCCAATATGATTGAATTCCTTCCTATAGTTCTTTTTATATCTCAGGAGTGGGCCACCAATGTCTTTTTTTTTTTTTGCTACATGATTAGCCTGCTTCATTTTCATGTCATAAATACTCTAAGTATTATCTTTTCATGCAGAAGCCATCACTGAAAACATGGTCCAGTTGACTTACATGTCCCATCCAGCCAAAGGACAATGGAAAAGTCAATTTCCATCTTATGTTACAGATAAGCCAATAATTTATCTAGCCTTTGTCTCCCTGTTTCAGGTCTCTCCCCAATGGGCTGGAGTCCATTCTCCATTTCATTGCCAGTAATCTTCCTAAAGTGCAGGCCTGATGATGTCACACACCCCTTACCCCATTCAGTAAACTCCAGTGACTTCTTATCATCTCTAGGATCAAATATAAATTCCTTTGTTTGGTTTTTAAAGTCTTTCACAATAGTGTCCTTCCTACCTTTCCAGTGTTCTTATACTTTACTCCCTACTACATACTCTACAATCCAGTGGCAGTGGCCTTATTGTTACTAAAACATAAAACTCTTATCTCCCAATTCTAAAAATTTTCATTGGCTTGGAGAGCTGGAATGTTCTCCTTCCTCTTCTCCCTCTCCTTACTTACTTCTAGATTTAGTCCATAATCTGTCTTCTAATAGAGGCCTTTTCTGGTTTCTCCAACCTGGCCTTCTTTCCTATTGCCAGTACCTTCCCTCTAAGATTGTCTCCAATGTACCTTGTAAATTTAGACCTTACATGTACATAAAATTGTTTTTTTTATATCCCTAGGGTGTTTTTTTTTAATATATCCTGAAGGTTTAGTTAGTGAGGTCTCTCACCAATAGTAAGTACTTAATAATAGTAATATTTAATAATAATACTTTTCAACTGGCTGACTGACTTGAATATGATACTTTATAATTAAGGCAATATACAGACAATACTCTTAAAATCCATATCCTTTTCCATATTTGTGATGTTAATAAATATTTAGGCAATTACAGTGGTCATCACAATTTTAGTAAGATGACCCAAGATGCCATATTAGAAAACTATGGGGTTTTTTAAGGGTCTTCTTTCATGGTTAAGATTTTAAGGTAATATAAAAGAAGAAATCTAGCTAAGGTCTAACTACTCAATTGACTTTTTTCTACATCTTATCTAATATATTGCACATTTTTTTAGTTCTGTAGTCTGTAAGTTGGACACAATTAACGCCATTTCTGTATTTTTTCTGTTGCTAGAATTCACATTTCCAATAAACCAAATTCTTAATGGTTTCTTTAGAGTTTCTAACACTGTGATCTCTTTAAGTAGTGTGAACACCTTTCTTTGACAAAATTAAAAAGAGCAATTTCATTAGACAAGCCAAAATTGTACCTTCCTTTTCAGGGCTTTAAATAGCTATGCCCTAGATGAGTTGGCAGTTCTGGATGAGTGCAGGTCAGGATCTGCTTCTGAAGAGGGGATTTCTCCTTCCTTCATTCCCCCCAGTAACCATTGCATCTAGTAACAGAATTCCTCTTCCAGAAGGCAACATGCCACCATCCAGCAGCTGGAAAGGTCAAGAATGATCAAACCATAGGTGATAGACTTGGGTTCCCAGCTGAGCAACCTGACCTCCACCAGGGAGAGAAAAGACTTCTTGGACCAGCAGTACCATAGTAATGAATAGACTTGGCCACATGTCTTCTCTATATGTGTTTCTCACTACCACTGTGATCCAAATTTGTGCCTACTATTTCCACAGACAAAATATGTTTTAGTGGTAGGAATGCTTTATAGGTACTTGGTCTACTGTGTCATCAAAGAGCTACTCTTATTTTGTCTACTGGCTGATTATTAATGGGAAGCAGACCAGTGGGGGCTCATAAGCTATAGTATTAAGAGTATAGATCGTACCCTGGAACTTCAGTTAACAGAAGCCTTCTATAATCAGAACCCTAGAGTGCAAGAGAAAGTTGCAAAAATGGCCAAAAAGAGATTGCTACACTAGTATGCTCTATACCTAGGTTTGATACCTATAATTATCTCCAACTTACAAATGTCTACCATAATGTCCATCCTTAGAAAATTCACCAATCAATGTGGTGCTGAATTTGAACTCAGAGAATCTGACTTAGGATCCTGGGTCTGCCATTTATTGCCTCTGTGAATCTGGACAAGTCAGTCTGGGCCCCAAATTCCTCATCTGCAAAATGAAGAGGTTTCTGGTCCCTTCCAGCTCTCATTCTCCAAACCCCTGATCTCACCATAGGAACCATTGTGGAAAAAAATGGGGATGCTTAGAGAACACATGAGTTTAAAAGTAGAGAAAGGAAGCTATAAATGGAGGAGATTTGGTGGAGGTGACCTCTTATGTGAATTCAAAGATGGGGCTTGACAGTCTAAGTCATTGACCCTTCCCAAGTAATCCCCACCCCCACTTGCCTGAATTTTCTCCATAAAAACATAACAGCAGCCATCACTATCAGACATGACATCATTCACCGAACATATTAGAAGTCATTTAATCCAACCTACAATTTTAAATTTTAGCTAGACTCAACCCTGTTTCCAAGAAGGAGTAAATTCTTTTCTATCAGCTTTCATCGATCATCTTCCTCCTACTTCTCCTTTATACTCCCCTTTTTACTTCTTCCTAACTTTATCATTTCCTTCTTACTTTTCCTTTCCCTTCCCTCCTTTTTTCCTTCCTTTTCCTAGACAGCATGGCTCTATGCATCCAAGGCACAGAACTTAGACTAATATAATAATTAATCCTCTGAAGACTAGCCTTGGGACATAGCTACCATGGATAACCTGTTTCTTTCTTTCCTCCTTTCAACACTACTCTACTGTAATTAACTTCACAAGCTGATAATGGTCATTCATTCAATAGGTCATCTTTCGCACCCTGTGTCAAAAACTGTTTCATGCCTTTCCTCATCCTAATGGTTCACTACTAAGCTCCATTTTAAGAACTTGTATGGGAAATATGGAATACTAGATTGATTGCTGGCCTCAGAGTCAGGACAACCTGGATTCAAATCCTGCTTCTGACATTTAATAGCTTTGTAGGCATTCATCCTTTCCTTCCACTAATTCTGGTCTTCCTGGATCCCATCAAGACAGTTGGTGGAGAAGACAAATAGGCCTGCTCATACCACTTGGATGACCTGGGAGTCACCACCTACAATTCTGGTGATATGAAAGACCTCTGAACCTTACTATCTTCCCTATCACTTTGCACTGTAGACCCAAAGGCAGTGCCATATGACATGCTGATTTACCCTAAGAATTCTTGGTCTTTGTCAAGCACTACACCTATAATTTCTGGGCCATTCCATCCATTTTGCAACTAAATTCTTTTATATGTGTTATCCCCAATTACAATGTTATCCCCAACTCCTTTAGAATAAGCAGTTTCATTTTTTCCATTTTTATCCCCAGTACTAAGTATAATTATTGCTTGACCCATAGTAAATGTTTAATAAATACTTTTCATTCATTCATTTAATCTATCAGAGCCTCAGTTTCCTCATCTATAAATTCAGTCAATCAGGAAACATTTATTAAGCACCTACTGTGTGCCAGGTGCTATTCTAAGCATACAGTGGTGATAATACATGTAGTACTAGCCTCACGGGATTGTTATAAGGCTCAAATGACATGCTATATGCAGAGCACTATGTAAATGTCAGTTATTAATGTTTCTTTTGGAAAAGATATTCTTGAGTTCCAAATAATTGACTTACTAAACTTTTTCACTTGTTCATAAATCTAAGGATTACCTATATGCAAATATATACTTAGCATCATCAGCACCTCTAAGGCTATCTCTGAGAACACTTAATTTGCCATTTTACCTGTTTTGGATAGCTACTAATTGCTTATTAATGATTTTTGTCAAATTACTGGTTATCAGATCAGTCAACATGGTAAATGCTTAGCCTTCCTTTTGTTTCAGGATCTGGCAGTGGCTGAACTGTAAAGCATATTGGCCATATTGACAGAATTGACCATCAGACCAGAGTACTAAGGATAATGAACTCTTTAATAATAGCCTTAATATGTCCCTTAGCATATGGAAAAGCACCCCTCTGGAGCAAATAATTGTGGCAAGATTGCCAGTGTCTGTCTCCCTGGACATGCACTCTTCTCTTATTTTTTTTAGCCTCATACACTTTTGAAAGAGATTTTTTATTTCTGAGAAAATGTCTTCATTTCCAGATCATACATTCCATACCTGGAATTTGTTTATCAGAATTTCTAAAGCTGAACCTGGTATGATGAAATTTATAAGACTATAGACTTACTTCCTTTTATACTGTACAATTAATCTCCTTTAAGGAATAGATGTCTCCCTGAATACTTCAATATAAATCTAATTATTGCAAATCAAGTAAATTTAAATTCACCAAGGAACTGATTTTTAAAGGAAATCTGAAAGGAATAATTTTTTTTCAATCAAAAGAATCCTTTTATGATGCAATCAATTTATCCATTTTGCAATTTTGAAATACCATTTTACCCCTTAAAAAGCAGACAGCATTTTGATTTAATGTGATCAGATGTCTTCTTTCTTTTTTTATTATTAGGAACTTGATAAACAACTACAAACATTTTTCCCTCCAAAAAAGAATTTTAAATGAGGATTGCATACCATAAATGGCCTGTTTTCCTCTTTACAGAGTGTCCCAAAAGTCTTGGTGCATTTTAAAGCCCTTTAAAGATAGGCAGCACCCTCTGTCAGAATCCTTCCATCTCCTGGTGGATTTACAGTGTTTGGGGCATCTGTCTTTTTTGGTCCCTTTCTCATTGCACCACTTGGCATCAGCTTCATTGCTAGCTGTGGCCCTAACATTCCAACAGGATGTTATAGACTGTGCTGGTTACAAATCTCCTGTAAGAATCCTGTAAGTAGTGGTACAGTGATAAGTTTAAAAACTGGAAGGAAGGAAGGAAGGAAAGAAGGAAGGAAGGAAGGAAGGAAGGAAGGAAGAAAGGAAGGAAGGAAGGAAGGAAGGAAGGAAGGAAGGAAGGAAGGAAGGAAGGAAGGAAGGAAGGAAGGAAGGAAGGAAGGAAGGAAGGAAGGAAGGAAGGAAGGAGGGAGGGAGGGAAGAAAGAAAGAGGAAGAAAAACATAAAACACTTTTAAATTTAATTTGCTTAATCATTTTTTACCACATTCTTAAGTCTAGTCAATCAATAATTCAAATCCTGATTTGTAGTTTTTGCCAATTTCTGAGTTTTACACTCACACTGAACATTTCACAGTCTGCCTGGGTTTGAGCTGGCTTCAGCACGCCCCTTCCTGTAAAGTTCCCCCTATCCTGAGCTTGCCTGCGGGTGAGGGTGAGCATGTGCTGTTCTGGTCTTGTCTGTTGTAGCACAGATTTCTGGCCTCTTAGAGGGTCCATGGATTCTGGAGCTTGTTGGTGATGGGCCAAGTAATGGGAAATCTATTTTTGGAGGGCATTTACGATGCAATGTCATGAGACAAATGCACTAAATCATCTATAGAAGAATCTTCCAAGTTTTATCCAGGTTTTTGAATTACAATACAATTAAATCCAATCAACATTTATTAAGTAACTACTATGTGTAAAGCATTTTTTAGGTCCTGGGGAATACAAAAAGATTAAAAGTTCCACTCTTTCTAGAGCCAATAGTTTAGTTAAGGCATGTACTAAAACAGGTGTAGAATACATAAGTATGTGTGGTGAAGGAATACAGCGTCCCCATCTCTTGCTGTGGCTCCAGTGGGAGCCTTCTGAGCGCTGGCTTCCAGCCTTCAGGAAAAGGCCAGACTTATATACACTGCCTGGTTCTGCCTCCCTGTGCAGTGATCTATGGGAACTTCCTTTCCCCGCTGCTGTTCTAATATGCAAGAGCCACAATCTCACTGGCTTTCAGCCTCAGATCAGAGGTCTGTCTTCCTCCACCCACCCACTCCATTATCCCTTGTCTCCACTACAAATCCTGGCAGGCTTCTGTCAGTCTTCTTGTATAGTGCTGTAATCAGTAGTGGAGCTTACTGGTTTTTCTCTTTGATTTCTTTCTGGCACATTTTTACAACTTTGTTGGCAAGTGTATGGGAGAGTTAGGCTCCCTTAGGACTTTTCATATCAGTATCTTAACCCACAGTCTATATGATACATCTTTTTTCATATAAATTCCTTTTTTTCTCCTCATTTCCTCCAGACATTCAGACAGATAGATATTCTGCTCAGTAACAATACTGCCTTTTCACATTCACATTTTTGCCAGTTTTAACGTAAACCTTAGACTTAGACACATTTTCGTAAATTGATTGCACAAGAAATGCACGGTTTTTTTTTCTTTTTCGCAAATTAAGAGTTTTATTTTCTCAGTCCCTTGTAATTCTGGCCTTTCTGTTTTTTGACATTATTCTATGTTTCACATAAACCAAAATTCAAAGTGTCGCCTATTTATTAATTAATACAATATTATTATCTTATTATGTAGAGAGGACAAAAAGCCAATCAACACACATTTATTAAGCCCCGATGTGGGGAGAGGGGACTGTGCTAAGTGCTGCTAATGCAAAGACAAGAGAAGCCATTCCTGTTCTCAAGACGCTGACCTTCCAAGGGGCTGTGGGAGGAGGAACACTCCTGTCTAGGTATATATCAGACATATGCAAATCAAAATGCAAGGCAACCTTGGAGGGGAAGGCGATAATAATGGGGGGACCAGGAAAAATACTTGTCATTGCTGAGTTGTTTCAGGCATGTCCAACTCTTTGTGCCACCGCTTCTTGGCAAAGATATTTGAGCAGAGTCTTAAAGGAAAACAAATATTCCAGGAGTCAGAAATGAAGAGGAGGAGTTGTCCAGGTGTGGGGAACAGTGAGTGCAAAGACACAGAGGTGAGAGACAGAGCATTGTATGTAAGGAACAGTAAGCAGACTTGTATGTCTGGACTCTAGCGAATATGGGAATGAGTGATGCATAAGTTGACTGGAAAGATAACCAGGGTCCAGGTTGTGAAAAGCTTTAAATTTCAAACAGACAATTATACATTTGATCCTAGCAGTAATAGGGAGTCATTGTAGTTTGTTGAGTAGTAGACTAACATGGTCAGACCTGCAATTTAGGAAAATCGCTTGGGTGGCTGCATGGAAGAGCTATTGCAACAGAGAGAGACTTGAGGAGACAGTGGCAGGAGTTTAGTTGTAATAGTTTAGGGGCGAGGTGCTGAGGGCCTGAACTTGGGTGAGGAGAGAAGGGATCATATTCAGCAGATGCTGTGGAGAGAAACACAAGATTTGGCAATTGATTAGGTGAGTGACAAGCATGAGAGTGAAAGAACTGAAGGTGAAAACAATGTTCCAACTGTGCCAGGTGCATCGTAGGAGCTTAATAAATGTTGATTGAAACCTAAATGAAAAGGAGAATGGTGAACGATGGGTTTAGAGAGAAAGATTCTGAGTTCTATTTTGGACTTGTTGAATTTGAGATGCCAACAGGCCACATCTCCAATATAAAGCAATTATTTGCTGGGAGAGGAAGGGGAGAGTGGAGAGGTTTCTAATGTTCAGGCTACTTTTCAAGTAATTCATTTCTTGTCGTTTATGCAAAAAGTTATGTGAGAGATCTACACTTATGACCTTCAAATATCATCATTTTGTTGTACTTCTTTTAGCTTATTTTTAGTGGAGAACTAATGGAAAATATGTAACTTTTTTTCTTTAGGACATTTACCATTGAATGGCATGGAATAAAAGTTTTAAGTCACCTTTATAAATATCTTCCAAATTATATTTCAGTTTTCTATTAGCAATTCAATTCAATAAAACCCTTACTATGTGCAAAGCATTGTCTCACATCCTGAGGAATACGTAAGTATTAGTAAGTCTAATAGAATTTACAATCTAATAGAGCATTGAGATATTTACTCAGATAACTATACTGTGTAATAATGCATAATAAGTGCATCAGAAAGATACAGAATACAGTGAGGAAAGAGTGCTAGACTTGCAGTTAAGAGAGCCCTTGCTGATTTTCTTTACTGTTGCCTTGTTTTTATATTACAGACATTTATAGATTACTCTCATTTCCTGAGTGATCTCTTTTACCAAAGTAAAAGTTAGGTAAAAATAATACATTGACCTCATCTGAAAGTGCATATAACATTTCACAGCTCTAGGATCCCTTATTCTCTATTTTTAAAAAGTGACGTCTAAGAGTGAAAGTTGTTACAAGAACAGATTAGAAGAGACTTCATGAAGGAGATAATGTGAATTGAACTTTAAAAGGTAGAATCTAAAAGGAAGGAAAACAATTCAGGTGCTGGAAGCAGTGTAAGCAATAGTCTGGGGGCATTTTTGAAGGACAGAGAAGAGTCCAGTTTGACTAATAAATTTTATATCTGGAAGGGAGCATAAAAGATAAGACTTTTCAGTGTTGTAAAATTGTGGAAGGTGATGAATGCTGGTCAAAGGGTAGGTAGTAGAAAAATAAATAGGGAGCCATTGAAGATTGTTGAGCAGGATAGGGAAAGGACCAGAATTTTGCATATGGATTTTTAATTTGGTAATGATATGAAGAAAATCCAAGCAGGAAGACCTATCAGGAAACTATTTCAATAGTTCAAGGCAATGGAAATGAAAACTTGTACTAGAATGGTAATGGTGATAGAGGTATGGGTAGGTTGAGAGAGGAAGATGATAAAAGGTGCCTCAGATGGAATCAACAGGAATGATTAGACAAGAGAGACCTAGTAGGAAAAATCGAAGATGTAAAGCTGTGAGCATGGGATGGTAGGTGAATGGGCGTGCCACTGATTAAAATAGTCAGGTCAAAAGGAGGAAACGTGTTTAGGGAGAAAATATCTAAACTCAGCTTTTAGATGATAAGTTCAGTTCCAATACTTTATTTACTGTAGTTCAGTCATGTCCAACTAGTCATGACTCTAGTTGGGGTTTTCTTGGCAAAGATACTATAGTGGTTGACATTTCCTTCTCTAGCTCATTTTACAGATGAGGAAACTGAGGCAAACAGGGTTAAGTGATTGACCCAGGATCACGCAGCTAGTAAGTGCCTGAGGCTGAATTTGAACTCCAGTCTTCCTGACTCCAGGACCCTATCTGCTCTCTAAATGCTGATAGAGGACTCTATCTGCTGAGCCACTTAAATGCCCCAATATTCTTTTTAGAGAGTTTCTTTTGGGGTACAATAATTCAGACCCTAGAGGATTCTCCTTTCCTGTAATCAGCTCTTTCAAACAGCGGTCCTTTTCTTCCAAACAAATGAACTCCCCAGCCTCCACTGCAGAGCCTGTCTGTTTTCAGTCAGATGGGCTCAGCTGGTCTCAGCTTAAAACAGCTGTGATTGTATATTCTTTCTTCTCTGCTTTGCTTGTCTGCTTCTGCTGACTCCTCAGCTCAGACAGTTTCTGTGTTCTGTCTCTTTGACAGAACTCCGCAGCTTCTATTCTGGCTTCTCTGTGACTCTCCTGCCTGAAATCAAGGTCTCCCCACATATTATGACCCAGATTTATTTTGGGTTAAAAAAAACCTAGTTCCACATTTCAGACACATATTACACAAATAATCAATATACATTGTCCCACAGTCCCCATAAAGCTCTTTAATACAGGATTTCACAGCTATAAACTTCCAACTCCTAAAAACCAGTCATATGTAAACAGGGGTATTATGAGACTCAAATGAAATAATGAATATAAAGCACATTACAAACCTTAAAGCATTCTATAAGTACCATTTGTTATAATTATTGCTCACTTACCATATGAAGGCTTCCAACATGGCAGTAACTTCATTCCTGAGGCTGCTCCTGCTGAGCTCGAACAGTGAAGCAATACAACGGTATGCTGGTTAGTTTTTAATCGATCAACAAACATTTATTAAGGTCCTCCTATGAGGCAGTCAGGCACTGTGCTGAGCTTTGTGGATACAAAGAGAGAGGGAAGAGAGTCTCTATATTCAAGGAGTTTCCAATCTAATGGGGGAGTGTGAAACTTGCAAACAAATGTAATATATACAAAGCAAGTTACATACTGGGCAAATAGGAATTAATTAATAGAGGGAAGGCCCTAGAATTATAGGGGTCAGGGAGGGCTTCTAGTAAAAGAAGGGATTTAAGTTGCGTCTTAAAGGAGGATAAAAGATTCAACAACCAGTTTCTTGTAGAGAAAAAAATGTATATATACAATTTTAAGTTTCATCTGATTTAATAACATTTTTTATGTCTGGACAACTACCAAAATGATTTGTAGAATCTGCCAAATTCTAAGTATATATGCTCGCACTGAAAATTTAGCAATCGCTCTAATCGACATTTAGCCTGGCCCTAGATCACTTGTGTATGTAAATCAGCTGATGGGAAATAATGCCTACAACCATCTTTATCATCAGTAAATACCTTTGCCTCAGAGCTGCTTTCTTCTCAGAACAGTGTTTCCCTGCAGGTTGTTTTCCTCTGTTTCTCATACAAATGTCATTTTTCCTTCTTTCAGTAAACAAAGTATCTACACAAAAAGGAAGCAATACTTTATGCCTATTATGGAGAATCTGAGCAGCACAGATTATCAAGAGCTGGATGGAATCTCACAGCTCATCTAATTGTCACCTAATTTTAGCTAGCACTTATGTAGTGCTTAATGGTTTTCAAAGCACTTTAAATGTTATCTCCCTGGATCTTCAAAACTACTCAGTGTGGTAGGTGCTAATATTAGCACTATTTTACAGATAAGGAAACTGAGACAGACAGAAGTTAGGTGACTTCCTCAGGGTCACACAGTTTGTAAGTATCTGAGGCAAGATTTAAATCCAGGTATTTCTGATTACAATTCAGGGCTCTATCCACTTTGCCACCTACCTGCCTTTTATCCCCTTATTTTACAAGTGAAGAAATTGAGTCTAGAAGGATCAAGTAGTAAATCCAGTATTCAAACCTAGGTTTACTGACTTACAAGTCCTGTACTTTTTTTTAAACAATGTAACACTGTGCTATACTCTCTGTTCATGCTCTGTCTCTCCTTGGGCAAACTCTTTCCAGTCTGAGCTCTATGTGACCCAGGCTCCATGTGACCACAGGCTCCATTTGTTAGGCCTATTAATGGTGAAGGAAGATCTTCCTATTCTATTAACATTGCATTTGGCCCCAAGATCTTTCATGTCCATTACATAGGCTGATGGGACTTTAGAGGTAGTTTGTATCAACATAGCTTACATAGCAATATAAAAGAGATAACACAAAATAAACACATAGAACAATATCTTAGGGTGAGGGCTTGGACATAAGCACCCCATCATTCCCCCCTCAAACAAATGGGACCCCAAATCCCTTGGGGTAAGGAACGAAGGTCTTATCTTCTGAAACTACTTCCTGCTGAGATTGAACATGGAGCTGTCCCTGCCTCATGAGGTCCCATTCGAGAGGTCAGGTCCTTAGCTGGTATGTGGAGCTTGATCAGTGCCAAGTCTTGGAGTAGTCTTGGACAGAGGGTAACATCCAGCCTAAGCAGTGAGTCATCTACAAGTGGAGGGCACTAAGTCTGGAGGAGACAAATATTGCAAACAGGTTAAACAAACAAAAGCCAAAAAGAATAAGGAGATAATAACCACAAGCAGGGTAAATAAAGCGTCAGCTGTGCTTCTTGAGTCCATGAATCCACTAGAACTGCATTAATTTCTATCTTCCTTACCAAAAATTGGTATTTCTCCTCAGACAAATTTAAAGTTATACCTCTCAGTGTATCTTTCCCAGTGACATATTCAGAAACAGACACAATTACCACTATACGTTCTTTCCTAGGTAATTATCCAATTTTCACCATTAACTTGTCTGGCTGGTATTTCAAACCCCCCCCCATTCCTATGATGGTAATAAGAGTTCCAGGTTTAAATTTATCAGGGTCTCCTTATATAAGGAATGCTTATCAGTGGTTGATCCATTTTTCCAATATATAGTTAAGTTGATGTGGAGTCTGTAATCTCATCTGCATACTTCTTTAATCTGAGCTGGGACTTGACTGATTTCCTATTCTCCCTGCAAGTGTGACAAACTTGGATACAATTACTCAGGAGGATTTGTAGGGACAATACTTACCTATTCGATCTAATATTAAGTCCCTTTTCCTGGTACATCTTATCTTTGCTAGTTGGAATACCTTCTATTCTTCCATAATCTGTTCCTGCTCTCAAGCAAAGCAGTAAATTTTTCTCTCCTTGTTAGTCTATTTGACTTTGAATCCAGTGGCTATTTTCTCTTGTCTCTTGAGAAAATGTATCTTTTCCCCATTCCTCTAGGTCACATAACTGTGCAGTCTTATCTACCACCTCTGAAAGAGGGTGCCCTATTTCCCCAATTAGTAGAGTGAGAATTATGTGTTTATAAGCAGGAGGAAGTCTTCACTCTTATCTTTCTATGAGAAATTGTTAAGGGAGTGCTGTGACATGCATTTGTGTCTCCAATCATAATTGCAATATTGCGTTCATTACTTTTAACTTTTAACTTAAACTTTCTCACACAGTCTCTAAGTGAATACCAGAATCTGTCTCCACTCACACACAGAGTCAGTGAGATACTCTTTATTGCATCCCTCAGCAGCTAAAGCTGAAATCAGTTCCATTTTTACCTCCTTGAATATGGTAATCCCTAAAAGCTTGGTGTGCAAAAAGATTCTAATACCTATAAACTTCAAACACTTTATGTAATCTACTCATACTCCTCTAGGCTCTTGTCATGATTCTCATCATCTAAGATACTTGTGTTTCTCCAATTTTTTGGGTGAATTGATTTAAAATATCTGACTTCCTGCTGAGTAAAATCTTCAGTTACTTCCTTAAACACTGTGTGGCTTTCCTGGTTCTCCTGCTTCCTTCGTAGTACTGGATAAACAACTGCATTCCTAGAAGCCTCCTCATCTAAATTTGTTTCATTTTCCTTCCATGCATCTTTCTCCCAGGTGTCTGGGTCCCATTCAGGCCCCACATATGCAAGGATTGCATTGCACCTTCCTTTTGTTAACCTTTTCTCTTCTTTTTTGAGCTAAACTCACAGCTATATTTTCTTCTACCGCCTGATACTTTCTGGCCTGCTTTTCTAAAGGAAAGTTCTGGTGTTGTAGCATAGAAAACTTCTCGTAAAAATTAGCTAATTCCTTTTTCAGCTGAACCTTTTCCTGCAGCAATTTGTCTCCACTTTTACATATAATACAATAGCTTATTAACAAAGCTTATTCTCTTCTACCTATCCCTGCCATTTCTTTCCCTGGTTCTATTGGTATTACTTATAAACATCTTTCTAAATCTATGGGATTTCCCTTCTATAGCCTCAGTTCCTAGTTTTCACAAAATCCTGTGCTTTTAGTCCATTCTCTCACAAGGGAGGAATAAAGTAAATCCTCCCATCCTGGGATATCCATTTCCTTCCCTAGAGCCCTCTTGTTTCCAAGTAGAGGCTTTATATTTTGCAATCCTATCCTCATTGCCATTTGTAATACCAATGCAATACTCATAGAAGCCACTATCAATATGCATGCATATTTGCCGGGTAAATTCTCAAAATATAATAAACTCTCTTCCTCAAAAGCAAAGCCAAAATATATATTTGGGATATCATTAGAATACCAGGAGGTATTAACATTACACAAAACCCATGCAAACAATGCTGTGAAGACCTGCCTTTTAAAGTTATATAGGGAGAAGTCTGGGTGATAATTCAAGAAGTGGTAAGGATATTTGTTCTTGTCTTACCATAAGAATTTCTGAATTGAAAAGTCAGTTTGCATTAGAAGGTAAGAGGATGCCATTTGGGCAAATTCCTGGGATGCCTTTCTCCTATTTACTAGTCCTCTGCCTACTTACACCCTAACCTTAGTCCAGAAGTTTGAATTTCATAAATGATCTGCAGGGAAACTACAACATAGCTGGCATAAGTTTTATTGTCCAATGGTGATTAATCAACCAACAGGAATGTATTAAGTACCTACTATGTGTAGGAACTATGCCAGATGCTGGAATACAAAGATAAAAATGAAACACTCTCTGCCCTAAAAGATAGACATATATAATATTCATATTATAGATATACATATATACACACATGCACATATATACATATATTTACATATATACACGTGGGTTATATACACACATATATAAATATCTATACATACTTACTAACTGTCAACCTGAAAGTTTGGTTAAAAGAAGTAGACAGACTAGGTAATATATAAATTCATATTGTTTTTTCCCTCGAAGCTACCAGATACATGATCATGGAGCCAAAACTTAAATTTTGACTGTCACATAAAAAAATGAGAAGCCTTAAGTAAGTTTTAGAACAATTCCAGCTCAGGATGTTTATACCACTCAAATTTATGATCTCCATATATGTTTATTTCTCTTACTTGATTTTCAAAATCCTTTTTTAGCTCTTCCATGGCCTATGACCAATTCATATATTTTTCTTGGAGGCTTTGGATGTAGGAGCTTTGACTTTGTTGTCTTCTGTTTGTATATTTTGGTTTTCCTCGTCACCAAAGTAAGATTCTACAGTCTGATTCTTTTTCTGGTTTTTGCTCATTTCCCCAGCCATTTACTTGACTTTCGAGCTCCTTGTCAAGGTAGTTCTCTGCTTGGTTTGGGAATAGGGGGCTTATTGTCATCTGGTCAATTCCCCCACTGAATACCCCCCAGATTTGTGTGCCTAGAGCACCAGAAACAGCTGCTGCCTCTGCCCCTGCTGTGGCTGCCACAGGCTCCTCCGCCCACTCTGCCACCTTGGGGCTGTGACAGGATCAATCTGCCCTCTCACGCAGGTCTTACAGGTTTTTTCCACTGACCTTCCAATTTGTCTTTGGCATTTTAGGGTCATAAAGTCTGGAAACCTCCACAGGTGCCAGAGATTCACAAGTTCTGTCTGTACTAGCATGGCCCATGCTGGACTGTGCTCTGCTCCCAGTGTAGCATGGTAGATGCTTCCCCATTGACCTTCTAGGCTGTCTTGGGCTGGAGATTTGCTTCACTCCATCATTCTATGAGTTCTACAGCTCCAAAATTTGTTTACAGTCATTTTTTACAGGTATTTGACTAGGCCTGGGGAGTCCATGCTTTTACTCCACCAACTTGGCTCTGCCCTGATCTCCATATATGTTTAACAATAGTATGAGAAAGGAATTTTTAAGATAAGAGAATTGACAAAGTGTCGATTGGAATTATGACCCAGGATATCTGCATTTTCTTTACCATTAATAATACACACAAAATAAAGGTAATCTTGGAAGTAGTTGTAATGGGAGGTCATGTAGAAGATGGTACAAGATTAGCTTTAAGTTATATTTCCTGATTTGCATTCTCCCTTTCATCCATGAATAATTAAAATGTTAGGCCAGAAGTTAACCCCAGTACATACTTAACAGAGTAAGTAAAATTTAGAGTCAGAACAGTGCTGCTGTTTCACCATGTCTCAGAGGATCAGAATTATTGCATCTTTCTGAATTATTGTCTTATAAGCTGTGTTAAAACTGCTGTAGATCCTTTTCTGCCAATTTTCTTTCTTTCTTTCTTTCTTTTTTTGCTATTTTTGGAAAGAGACAAGTTGTTATTTCCCAAAATCTACTTAAAGAAATTCTAAACTTCCATTCTTCTTTAGTGTGTTCTTTCTTGAGGAGTTGGCAGAAACTAGAAATACAGATTTAGAGCTGGGAGGGACCTAGGTGGTCATCTAGCTGAACTGTCTCATTTTATACACAAGCACACTGTGAACCAGAGAGGAAGGGGAATTTGTTTAAGGGGAAGGAAGGAAAGAAGGAAGGAAGGAAGGAAGGAAGGAAGGAAGGAAGGAAGGAAGGAAGGAAGGAAGGAAGGAAGGAAGGAAGGAAGGAAGGAAGGAAGGAAGGAAGGGATAATTAAGTACCTATTGTGTGTCAGGCATTATTCTAAGTGTTAATAAATATTATCTCATTTCATCCTCACAACCAGCCTGTAAGGTAGATACTTTTATTAACTCCATTTTACAGTTGAGGAAACTGAGCCAGGCAGAGGTTAAATGACTTGTCCAGGGTCACACAGCTAGTAAGGGAAATGATTAGTGAGATGCTCTTACAAAAGCCTGGAGAGAATTGCATGAACTGATGCAAAGTGAAATAGACTATGTACAAAGTAACAATATTGTAAGATGATCAGCTGTGAATGACAGTTATTTTCAGCATTACAAATATCCATGACAGCTCTGAAGGACTTATGATGAAAAATGCTACCCATCTGCAGAGAAAGAACTGATCGTATCTGAATGCAGACTGAAGCATACTTTTTAAACTTTATTTTTCTTGAGGGTTTCTGGGGGAGGGGTTCTGTATTTTCTTTCACAATGTGACTGTTATGGAAATGTTTTGCATAACTACTATAACCTTATGTCACATTGCTTGTCTTCTCAGTGAGGGTGGGTGGGGAGAGAAGAAAGGAGAGAATTTGGAACTCAAAGTTTTAAAAACAAATGTTAAAAATTGTTTTTGCATATAACTGGGAAAAAATAAAATGCTAATAAAACTAAAAAAAAATAGTTACCTGATAGCAAACTCTTTTCATTAAGGATGCATCCTGTCTCCTTAAGCTGCTTTGGATTCTTAGTTTGGAAGCAGGAGAGTCTGTTGAAACTCAGATCTGCTGAGTTGTTGAGTAGGCGAATTTGCAGATGGCTGTGGAGAGAAACAGCATAAATATCCCTGCTCTAAGTTATGAACACATTTCCACAGTTTGTCAAAACAATATCTCATTTTGAAACAGGAGATACATAAAATGAATCACCCTATCTCCACGTATCCTCCCCCGCAAAAAAGTAAAAGCACATGAAGGAAATGTGACATAGTAGAAGAGATAATCTTAAAGTCAGAAAGACTTGGATTCAGATCTTGCTTCTTGAGATATACTGGCTGTGTGATTCTGGACAAGTGTCTTAACCTCTCAGTGCTCTAGGCAGTTTTCTAAGACAATAAGTTGTAGGGAAGATGTTGACTTGTATTGATAGAGAAGTTCTTTACTGGACAATCCTCTATTAATGAAATCATAGGTCTAGTCCATATTAATTAATGGATTGATTAATTAATCAGTCAATACTTATTAGACGCCTACTGTGTGCTAGGCACTGTGCTAAGTTCTGGAATCCCTGTGCCTAAATTCACAAGAAAACTCTAGGCCAAATGACCTTCAACTACACATTTGTTCCATTTAATGCCTAGTCTTTGCAAAGCACCCCACTAGTTTCTGACCGTAGCTGTAATGTAAGGTCCTTGATGATAGGTGCTATTGCAGTTTTGCTTTTGGATCCCCATAGCTTAGCACAGTGCCTTGCACACAGTAGGCATTTCATTACTCCAGTTCTCCTGCCTGATCTCTAGCCAGGATTAAATATTAAATCCACTCTCTGGCATTCAAAGCCCTTCATCACCTGGCTCCTACAACCTTTCTAGTCTTATACCTTATCCACCTCTCACCTGCCCTGCCTGAGCATTCAGTGACCTGGTGACACCAGCCTCCTGGTTGTTCTTTGAAGTATTTTCACTGACTGTCCCCCGTGCCTGGAATGCTCACCCATCCTCACCTAGACTTCTCGGCTTCCCTGGCTTCTTTCAAGTCCCAACTAAAATCCCATCTTCCACCAGAATCCTTTCCTGATCCCCTCTAATTCTAGTGCCTTCCTTCTGTTGATTATCTCCAACTTAACCTGTATAAGGCTCCTTTATCCATGGTTGTCTGTATGTTATCTCTCCATTAGACTGTGAGCCCATGACAAACTACCTTTTGCCTTTAGGATGAACATTACAATTGATACTTTCTCCCCCCCAAAAAAATTACTAATGCAGGGAACAGGTACCCACACTGAGAGCTTTGGCAGCGATTGCTGGTGTGAAATTTTGAACTCGTCTCAAGATGAGGAGAGCCTTCTTCCTGCCTTTTGGCTGGACCTTAAGTCAAGAAGATTCATCTTCCTGAGTTCAAATATAGCCTCCAGTACTTACTAGCTGTGTGACCCTGAGCAAGTCACTTAACCCTGTTTGCCTCAGTTTCTTCCTCTGTCTAATGAGCTGGAAAAGGAAATGGTGGACCACTCTAGTATCTTTGCCAGATAAATCCCAAGTAGGGTCATGGTCAGACAGACTGAAACAGGAAACAGGTGCCATTTTGGAACCATCTCAGGATGAAAAGAGCCTTCTTCCTACTCTTGTATCTCAACATCTTGTAAGCCTGAGTGTTTCATCCTTACAAAGGGGCATTTTGAGTACTCTCCTAAGCCTGAAGGGGAAAAGAGAATACAATTTGATGAAAACGAGGGAGGAAAGAGTTCATGGTACATTATTTTAAATAATGTTTTAAAGGCTCTTGAGGCGCAAACCAATTTTATTTTTAAATGGTTTGTTGTGCTCTAGTAAGCTTGCCTGTGGAGATCAATGTTTTTTTCTACTCAATTGTTTGGGGTTTTTTTTTTTTAAGGTTTCCATATTTAGAAGGATCTCCCAGAGATTGATAAATACTGAACCAGCTTTATTTTCTAATTCCTTAATCTTCCAGTTCAGTGTATTTTCTCTTCAGGGTTTCTGTAGTGCTCTGATCAATATCCATAGTGCCCAGTTTATCAGTAACCTACAGCCTGAATTTACTTAACTGGAAAAATGGTTCTTATCTAATAAAATGATTTAAAAGTCAACTAAAATCCCAGCCTGATTGTGGATTCCATTCCCAGATTAGGAAAATGGAGGGTACAGAGGTCTCATTAACAATTAAAATTAGCAGCTGGTGCCCTGGGCATAATGCTGGCTTCCAGTGCTGGATCAGAGAACCTTCTGGCTCTCAGAGTCTTAAATATATCTGGTGGCAAAAGGGACATTTCTGGGTAGAAGGCAGTAGAAAAAGGAATAAACCTGGGGGAAATGTTGTGACAAATAAACTTCTGTGATTTTCTAATATTTTCATTTTCTCTTCTTACTATCCAGATTCTAAAGGTTCTCCCTCTCCCTATACTTACTGTTTATATTCTACTTTTTATTATTCAATAATAATCCTCATATACAGGTCAGGGTCAAAGACAAGACTTAGATTATTCTGATTTTGTAGATTCATAGAATCTAAAAGTTAGAATAACAATATCAGATTGTCAGGCAAAATTTGATACAAAGAAGAAAAGATGCACACAAGGAGCGATTGTGTTAAATTAATATGTCTCAATGCTTACCTCACCCACATAAAGTGACCAAGGGAAAGTCAGAATTGATGGATGAGCTCACAGTGATCTACACTAGAAAAGTAACTGACCAAAATTCATGATGTACAGATGCATTTAGTATGGAAGCCAGAAGACCTTCATCTGGTCCCAGCTCTTCCACTGACTGGTTCTATGGGCAATTTAAGTAAGACACTTCACCTCTTTTACACCTGGTTTTCCTCTTCTGCAAAATGAGATGTTGGATCTCATTGATGATGAGACGATTTCCAATGTGGTTTTCAATTTTAAATTCTGGGATCTATTGATGTTATCCTTTGAGCAGTAACTAAAGATTGGCTGGAATTTTCAAAATATGATTTGCCAAATACGATTTCCAAAGAAATTTTGGCCAGTCACATCTATAGTTTTAGCCAAGAACCACACATTTAATGGTGGTTTACCATCTCCAATGGGTAGCATAGTGGATACAGCACTGACCCTGTAGTCAGGAAGACCTGAGTTCAAATGTGATCCCAGACCATATACTAGCTATTTGACCTTGGCAAGTCACTTAACCTCCATCTTACTTAGTTTCTTCTTATGTAAAATGGACATAGTTACAGCACCAACCTTCCAGGGTTGTAGTGGGGATCAAATGAGATACAGGGCATGGTTCAGTTTCTGGCATTCATAAGTGCTTGTTTCTGTCTGTCCTTCCTTCTGCCGTTCCATTTCACTTCATCTAGAACACTGGGCCCTCGCCACTCACTGCCTTTTTCATCATCCTAACCTTTCTCCAACTCCAACCTTTCCATTTTCTTAACCCTTTGTTAGGGGAAGGGGAAGTTCAGAAATAAGTCTATATTGTTATGATTTAGATGGGAAAATTAGGGAGGAGAAGATGCAATATACTTTCCTATCAGTTCCCATGACTAAAGGCATTTAGAGCTTGAAACCAATTACTTTGCCCAGAATTTTCTGGAAAACAGCTCCACTCTGAGCTATTGAGTCTGACACCTTTGTTTAGCCAATACTCCTGACATGCCAGCTGGCTCATGGGGTCTCCTCTCTCTTTGTTACAATAATCAGAGTGGCAATAGAGTTTAATTATGAGAATAGAAAGATAGAGGCTGTTTCCAGTAGCCCAAATGAAGTCATCAGCATCTCTCTAATTCTGAAGCAGAGAGGGTTGAGTCAGGCCTCTGGGAAGGTGTCCTTATTTTGTCACTATAGAGCTGAATACAGTGACAGAAGGAAACAAAATTAGCTTACATTTATATAGAACTTTGTAAACCTTATATACATCATAATGTATGTAAGACTTTATGTATATTATATACATTATTACCACATTTCATCCTTATAATACTGTTAGTTAGATACCACAACTGTCCCTGTTGTAGAGATGAAAAAACAGATTTGGGGATAAAGTATTTTCCCCAAAGCTTTTCAACTATCAAGTGTCAAAGGCAGGATTTGAACCACTTCCTCCTCTGACCAGTCTAGGGCACTCTAGATAGCATTGACTCTCTGAGTAATCATGATGGAGCCAGGCAAAACCTGGTGTCATAGTAGCCCTGTACTAGGGAATCTGTTTTCCTTGGTTTTCTTTCCCATCATATGTGTATTTATGATCTCCTTTGTTGTAAGTGTTCTTTGAAAAAGTCTTGTACGTTGGACTGTGCTGTAAGTGGCCTGAGGTGTTAAGCACATCAAACATGAAAGAGCTAAACAGTGCAGTTCTGTGTCAGGGACAGCTATAACTAAAACTTATTTTGAGCCTTTCTTTATTTTCCTAGGTATACATCTGAAAGAGATGTCACAGGACTTTGAAATTCCCCCCGCCTTGTTCTCTTTTCCCTTCCCTACCCCCAGATTTTGTATTTAAGACTTTTCATTACATGTAGTTTAGAAGGAATTTGAGATACAACATCTGGTCTACCCACATATCAGAAACAGACTGTATCAAAGAAGTGGAGGGATCCTGAGAAGGGCCAGAATGACTCTTGGTAGACACTACCAAGAAAACAAAGGCTAAAGAGGACTCTAGGACCATATATTTAAAGCTAGGAGGAGGCTTAGAAATTATCTAGTACAATATTCATATTTTTTAGATGACAAAACTGAAGCACAGTGATTTGCACAAAAGCAATGGGGTTCCAGAAAAACATCTACTTCTGCTTCATGGACTTCACTAAAGTTTTTGTGTGGATCACACACACAAAAAAAGTCAAGTCTTCAAAGACATGGGAATACCAGATCATCTTACTTGTCTCCTAAGGAACCTGTATGCTTGTCAAGAAGCAACAGAACCAATTTGGAACAACTGATTGGTTTAAGATTGGAAAAGGAGTACAACAAAACTGTATATTGTCACCTTATTTATTTAACATATGCTGAGTACATCATACTAAATGCCAGGCTGGATAAATCAAAAACCAGAATTCAGGTGGGGAAATATCAACATTTCAGATATGCAGATACCATATGATGGCAAAAGAAGAAGAAGAATTAAAAAACCTCTTGAGTAGGGTGAAAGAGAAAAGCTGGCTTGAAGCTTAATGTAAAAAAAAAAAAAAAAGAAACAACTAAGATCTTGGCAAGTTGTTCCATCATTTCCTGGTAAATAGAGAGAGAAGGAAAGGAAACGGTGTCAGATTTTATATTCTGGGACTCAAAGATTGCTGCAGATGGCATCTGCGGCCATGAAATTAAAAAATGTTTGCTCCTTGGAAGAAAAGCTATGGCAAATCTGAACTAAAGAGTGGAGGCATCTCCTTGAAGACAAAGATCCATAGAGTCAAAGCTGTGGTTTTTCTAGTGGTAATTTTATGTCTGTGACAGTTGGACTATAAGGAAAGTTGAAACCTATAGAATCAATGCTTTGAAATTGTGACGCTGGAGAAGACTTTGGAGAGTCCTTTGGACAGCAAGGAGATCGAATCCGTCAGTAAAATTAATTCAGGCTATTCACTGAAAGCTCAGTAAAACCTAAATGAGAAGATGAGGCTCATCATATTGGGAATGATATTGGGAAAAATTGAAGGCAAAAGGAGAAGGGGATGAGACGGATAGATGTCATAGAAACAACAAACAGCTTGGACACACCTCGGGAGATAGTGGATGATAAAAGGGCCAGGTGGGCTAAGGTCCAGGGAGTCACAGAGTCCTCACAACTGATCAACATCAGTAAACAAAAAATGAATGGTAGGCAGAGACTTGAACCCAAAAACTGAGGGAATTAAAACTCAACAGATTCTAAATCCATTGCTCCTTCTGCTGAACAACTGGGATCATGAAAGAGACACTCTTTCTATCAATTTCCTTATCTGTAAAATGACAACATGGAATTAGTCAACCTTTTAGTTTATATTTATTATATATAATAATTATTATATTATATTGTATATTATATTATATATCATATATATTATTACATATATTATTTTATATATTTATATAGAATTTATATATAAAATCTATATTTATATAGAAAAATATATTTATATATTTATACAGAAAGTATTTTACTTTCTTCTTTCTAGCTTTAGCATTCAGTAATTGCATCCCCGGTTTCTAGTAGAAGGAGGCTAGCATTAGCTGTTCAAATGTGGCTTTTTATTTATTTCAAGTAGTCCCCTATAATATTTACTACCCTAGTTCCATGTGAAAAGTATAACAGCATAAGATGTGATTGGCATTTTAAATTTTGTTATTTTTTAACCAGATGGATTTCAGGTTGAGCTAGGCTGATAGGGTGGCAACCCTGTCACATGCCTTTCCATGGAGCAAGTTAAGAAGGGTTGCTTTTTGTTTTAAGTGAAAGTTCAGAAATTGGAGCTGTGAATTTCTTCTTGGATGAAGTATGATTGGTTCTATAGTAACCTCTATTGATCTCTCTTTGGAATGTTGGAGAAGGGAAAATGGCCTTAGTAATAGAATTTTAAAAGTGGAAGAAGAAAAAGAAGAAACACTTTCAGACCAGATTTAGGGTCTAAATAGGGTAATAAGTAATATAACATGCAATAGAACTAAAGTCTGTGACACCTTGCTATTCTTTTTTTTTTTAATTCTCCTCTTCTCATTAAACTTTTGTATACTAGAAGGCTATTTTTGATTCTAATATGTCTCCAGCGATTAATCAATGTCAGAAAGCGAGCAGTTTGCATCTCCTAGGCATTAGAAAGACCTATAGGCAAGCTGGTACAAAATTTATTTTGGGGACTCCTGAATCCTAATGAGAAGGGCTCAGAGTGTCACTAGGCAGAAAGACCTTGAGATCATGCTTTATGAAGATTTTTTAATGACAAACTAATATCTCATACTATATACCATTGTATTTTCAAATATCTTAGATGACCTGGATATAAAAAGTGATATCAAGAACAAATTATAGAAGCAAGGAAGGAAATTTCTGTCATGGTTATGGATAGAGAAAGAGATCATGACCAAATAAGGGAGAAAGAGGATCACAGAAAATAAAATGGACAATTTTGATTACATAAATTTGAAAATTTTTCACAAATAAAATTAATGTCATTAAAATTAGAAGGAAAAGATCTGGGAAACTATCTGCAGCAAATTTGTTATGACAAAGCACTACTATCCAGGATATAAATTAATTATAATACATAAGAACTAAAGTCATTCTCCTAATAGAAAAATGGCCAAAGAATATGAACAGGCAGTTCTCGAAGGCAAAAATCCAAGCATTTGACAATCATGCTTAAAATTGCTCCAAACTATTAATGATAAGAGAAACACAAATTGAAACAACTGTGAGGTTCTACCTTGCACCCCTCAGATTGGCAAAAATGATGAAAATAGAAAATACAGTGTGGGAAGGGCTATGGGGAAACAGGCATATTAATACTTTATTGGTGAAAAAAATGTGTTAGAATTATGAATTAGTCTAGTCATCCTGAGAAGCAATTTGGACCTACGGGTCCCCAAAAGTCACTAAACCATGCATATCCTTTAACCTAGTAATACCATTATTAGGCTTATATTCCAAAAATGAGAAAAGGACATAAACATACATATGTACATATACACACATCCATGTATATATACACAAAACATTTGTAACAGCTAATTTTGTTGTGACAAAGCTGGAAACTAAGAAGGTATCCATTAATTGATACGTGGCTGATTAAACTATGGTATATGAACAACACAATGTAATTTTATGGAACTGTAAGATATGACAAAGGGACAGTTTTCAGACAAACCTGGAAAGACTTATGTGAACAGATGCAGAGTAAAGTAAGTAGAATCTGTAGAATGATTTATACAACAATAATATTTAAAAGAAAAATAATTTTGATATTCTTAAGAACTTTTATCAATATAGTGACCAACATAATTCCAAAGGAGCAGCGATGAAGCAGCCTGCCCTCCCTGATAGACAGGGATGAACTCACAGTGTAGAATCAAACATATATTTTCAAACATGGCGATTTTTTTAATGGGGCTTATTGTTCAGTTGTGTATGACTCTTTGTGACCCTGTAGACACAAGTCAATACTGTCCATGAAATTTTCTTGTTAAAGATGTTGGAGTGATTTAACGTTTCCTTCTTCAATGCATTGAGAGAAACTGTGGTTAAGTGACTTACCCAGACTAATAAATGTCTGAGGCTGAATTTGAATTCAGGTCTTTCTGACTCCAGACTCAGTGTTCTAGCCACCAAGCCACCCACACTTAATCTCGTATAGAATACGATGAGTCACTATGAATAAAGAGATGGCTACATACAAACCACTATGTTGAATACTAGAGATACAAAAAGAAAGGACGGTCCTTGCTGTCCCATTGCAATGAGGGAGATAACACATATGGAAAGCTTCAGCTGCAAGTCTGATGGAAAGGTCCGACGGTCCTTAGGGTATAGCAACAAAGCTGATCATAAAGGCCTCTTCATCACAGTATGATACTAGTCCTGCTTCTATGGGATGGGGGTGGATAGCAAACTACTTAATCAGCATAAATCTCAGGGCAAACTGCCCTCACAAGTGGCCCCCAGGGAAATACTCGGTTCCTAGCCATTGCTCCTGGCCATCCAAGCTATGTGAGCCAGCTGGCAACTCTTCTCATTTAGCAACTGAACTACTCCTACCAAAACACATAAGAAGAGGAAGGCATTTCCCCAGGAAGTGAGGAGAAACAGAAAAAAGAGGAAATTGCTGCTTAGGGAGTTGTGATAGAAAAAAAAAAAAGGAAAACATGACCAAGGGAGTATCCAAGTAAGCAGGAAAAGCCTAGAGAAGAGGGTAGAATCAACAGGAAAGTCTATCTTAGGTAGCCTATATAATTGAGAGTTAAAGAAAACAGGTGTGCTTTTCTCTTCCTAATACATGCTATGACATGAGTGAAGTCGTGCAGCAGCCTTTCCTATTTATTAAAAAATCATCATGGTCTGAGGGTTAGAGCACAAGCTCAAGAATTAGGGGTCAAGTTAGCCTTCCTACTGAATAAAGGACTATGGGTCCATCTGGCTTGGAAAGACCATCTATCAGCTGTAGAATGATTTCAAGGGAGATAGGGTCTTTGCTATCCTGCTTTCATTATCTCATTCCTCAGGGCTGTAGGGAAATTCAGATAGCCACATGTCAGGGTTTCCCTTTCTCAAGAGCCTAGGCTTCTAGCTTCAGCCCTATCACTTGTTTCCTTTGTAATCTCAAGCAAGTCACTTAACTTTTCTGTGCCTTGTTCATGTCATTTATGAAAAATGGGAATAATATTTCCTTGAGGTGGTGCTGAAGGAGAAAAAGGGAATGTGATAAAAATAAATGAGATGATGCCCATTGAAGCCTATTGGAAGAAATACAGAACAAAAGCTGATATACATATATATAATATTATTATATGATATAATACTTATAGATATCATTCTCCTCATTCTATATATGAGGAAACTAAAGCTCCAAGTAAAGTATATTGCTCAAGGTCACATAGCAAGAATCTATTATGATAGCCAAATCCAAGTTTTCTTGACTCTTAAGTCCAATATTTTATCCAGGTCATTTTACCTCTCTGGGCCTCAGTTTCCTCACTGCAAAATGGGAGAGGAGGGAAGAAGGATTGAACTAGTCCTTTCCAGTTTTAAACAACTGATTCTATGGTCTATTGTCATACCACCGTCTCATGTGAGGTTGTTGTAGGAACATCATCTGTACCACACAGGCTAGCCTACTTTTGCCTTAAAAGGGATTAAAAGTCATCCTCAAGACTTAATTTGACCTGGGTAAGTCACTTAACTTCTCTCAGCCTTGGTTTTCTCCTCTATAAAAAGAGGTTGAATTTGATGGCCTATAAGATGTCTTCTAAGGACAGGTAGGTGGTGCAATGGACAAAGTGTTGGTCTGGAAGCAGGAAGATTCATTTTTGTTAGTTCAAATCTAGCCTCTGATATTTAACTAGCTGTGTGACCCTGGGTAAATCACTTAACCCTGTTTACCTCAGCTTCCTCCTCTGTAAAATGAGCTGCAGAAGGAAAGGAAATGATATAAACCATTCCCGTATCTTTGCCAAGAAAACCCCAAATGCAATCACAAAGAGTCAGACACAATAACATTACTGAACAACACCATATCTTTTCCAGCGCTAAATGACTAATTTCCAGCTCTAATCCATGGCTAATGCTTGTACTGGTGGTGTAGCTTTCTGGTTCCAATCCAGAGTTGGACAAATATATACTGGTTCTACCTCAGGCATGTCAAATACCAATTCACCAGCATGATTAATGCTGAGGCAGCAAAGTAAATCAATGCTGTATTCTTACTGAATATCCTTTCCATACCAAGGCTAAGTAAACTTCTCTTTTAACTCTTAGATGGTCCATGAGTGTCTTATTTTGTTTCAATCCTTAACCTGAACTACTAGACCAGCTTGAATTATTACTGTCTCAGAATTGAGATCATTGAGTTGTGATCTATCCATGGATCTCAGTGCTAGCTAGCATTTCTACCTTTCAAGATTCAGGGGGCAATACTGCATAAAATAATGTTGATCAGAATTTCTTGTGTGTGTGGATTAATAAGAGGAAAAAATATTCCCAGGCATTTGCTCCCCAACCCTAGAGTAACTCAGGACAACCTGGCAGATGTGATTTTACTAGCTCAGCTACCTCAAAATAATCTACAAAAGTGTTAGGATATACTCAGTGCTGACCATGAACCAGCCATGCTATCATAGGCCCACTGTCTAGCAAGGATGGGCCACCCCTTGGGAGTAGAATTAGGGGCTGGGTTGCTTCCTTTCCTTATTCCCCTAATCCCCTGTTTTCATGAGTAGGAATTGCCACCCAAAGGAAATCTGATCAGCTCATCTTTGGGTGGGGTTTCCCAAAGCCAAGCATTTAAAGGGAAATCATTGTTTAGAAGTTCCTCTGGGTTTTAATGACCAACCTACTGAGAAATCCTCCAAGAACAAAGTTAAATTTAAAAAACATACACACAGCACCGCTACCACCACCCATGGGGTTAACATGAGCCAAAAACAATTAAAGGGAAAAATAAGTTTGAATTCCAAAGCCCTTCTTAACTAGAACTGTCAAATGAACAATTTAAAAAAATACAGTAAGAGAATATAGGTCATGCTAATTAGAGACCTGAGTCCTATCTGTGAATCAGTCATTTTCAGTGAAAATAAGCAAACAGACCTTTGTCAGAGTGGGTCAATTTTTCTTCACTAAAATATACAGGATAAATATGGTAATAGTATAAAGAACATTAGGCCAGGAATTGAGATATCCAAGTTTGAATCCCAACTCTCCCATCTGTTGTAGGGTATAATGTTGACCTGTCTTTTCACTTTTCTAAATTGTGGTACAACGAAAATGCTGGATTTGGAGACCCAAGACCTACATTCAGTGCTAGCTACTACCTCAGTGACCTTGGGCAAGTCATTTAATTTTTGTGAACCTGTTTCCTCATTGGTAAAATGATGGAAGTTGAACATAATGACCAGAGATCCCTTCTACTCTAAGTCTACGATCCTATGAAAAATGAGAAGATTGGGTTAGTTATCATCGTTCCCTTCCATCTTAACATCTTTATGTCTACGGGCCCTTGGATTATACAGGGATGCTGGGTAAATGGTGAATAAAGGGAACAACAAATATCTTGAGCTCTCAAACCAAGTTCTTCCATAATTCAGGAACCTGCAGTCAGTTTAAGAAGCTTTTGTTAAACCCACATACTGTGTCAGTTCAGTCCTGTCCAACTCTTTGTGACCTCGTTTGGGGTTTTATTGGCAAAGACCCAGTATCTTTTTCCATTCCCTTCTCCAGCTTATTTTACAGATGAGGAACTAAGGCAAACAGGGTTAAGTGACTTACCCAAGCTCAAACAAAGCTAGTGCATGTGTGAGATCAGATTTGAACTCTTAGAGATGAGTCTTCCTGATTCTACACCCAGTGTTCTATCTGCTGAACTAGCTGCACACTACATGTCAAGCACAATGCTTAGTGCTAGGGATGCAGAGAAAGGCAAAAACACTTCCCTGATCTCTAGGTGCTTACAGTCTAATGGGGGAAATAATACATAAAATATATGCAATATAAATGGAAAGTAATCCTAGAGAAAAAGTAGGAAACGTCTCCTACAGAAAGTAGAATTTTATTCAGGGAAACTAGGAGTCTCAAGTGAAGGATGAGCAGAGCATGGGCAACACTCAATACAATGGATGGTTTGGAGCTAAATATCATATATGAATCCCAACAAACACTGCAATGTCACTGGATTATAGAGAGTCTAAAGGAGAATAAAATGTAGGTAAGTAGGAAGGTAGGAAGGGATCAGGTTATAAAGGGTTTAAAATGCCAAACATAATTTATATGTCATTGAAAGGGTAATAGAGAGCTATTGAAGTTTATTGAGTTGGAGGGTGAAGGAGTGAGAGTCTTGACATGGTTAAACCTACATTTTGGTAAAATCACTTTGGCAGATGAGTAGGGATTGATTGGACTGGGGAGGGACTAGAGGCTGAAAGACCAAATAGAAAGTTATCGCAGCTGTAAATGGTCCCCATACACACACACACACACACACACACACACACACACACACAGGCACAAGCTAAGAATCTCTCCTTCCTCTAGCGGACAGCTTCTCCACGCTATCAGAACAGGAGTAGCTGTTCACCACCCAACTCTGTACCTTACATAGGACAAACAGTCTCCCTCCCTACTGCGACTCTGCAGAAACCTAAGGAAGCTGTAACTACTGCGACTGGTATCCTTGTACGACTCTTTCCCAGTCTCTGTAGTTTCTGTTCAGTTGTTTCAGTCCTGTCCAACTCTTCATGACTCCTTTTGGGTTTTCTTGGCAAAGATACAGGGAGTAGTTTATCATTTCCTTCTCCAGATTGTTTTACAGATGAAGAAACTGAGGCAAACAGGGTGAGGTGACTTGCTCAGGGTCACACAGCTACTAAATGTCTGACACTCAATCTGAACTCAGGCTTTCCTGACTCCAGGCTTGGCACTTTATCCATGGCACTACTTAGCTGCCCCTACCCTGTCTTTACGTCAGAGATATGACATCCATAAATCCATGACTCTTTCCTCTAGCGTAGACCCATGAGCCCAGACCATAGGTCCATGCAGGTGGGACATGCTCATCTTCTTTACCCACTGTGGAAATGGCAAAAAGATATTGTAGGTGTCGGAAAGGTTGAAAGGAGATGTTTAGAGTAACTAGATTGTTACTGATTAGGTATTTGAAAGGAAGCTGTTCAGAGAGTGAGCTAGAGGAAGTAGGACAATTGGTTTTCAAGGCCTACCTTTTGACCTGCACTGTATGACACTGAGCAAATTATTTACCTTTCTTTGTCCCCAGGTAACTCTCTAAGACTGTAAGTCAAAGAACACTTACTAGTCTTATTGGTAGAGGAGAGCTCCCTGCCCTGAGAAAAGCACAGGTCCAGACCTAAGGAACCAGACTTTATTGATATTGAGCTGGGAAGCAACATGGCGGATGGCCCGTCTTAGAATCAAGAAAACCCGAGGTTAAGTCCTGTCTAGCGTGTAGTCACGGACAAGTCACTTAACTTATCAGTATTCCTAGCAATGCTCCAAAAACTACAAATGCTTTAAATGAGTGGAAAAAGACAACTTCTAGACTGGTTTACAAAGGCACTAACACTTTTGGAAGAGTCTATAAAGAGGCAGTTTGCATTCTTTTTTGTGAAGGTTAGGACCTGGTGGAGATGATACCAGCACCTTCTTCTTCCACAGTACTGACCATCCCACTAATCCTCATTCGCTATCCTAATCCTATCTTCCAACATCTAAGACCACCATAAGCACAGCCCATAATTAATTGGCAAATGAATATTATGTACAATAATTGCCAAGGATACAGGAAAAGCTTCATGGAGCATCTGTGGCTCGAACTGGGTCTTAAAAATTAAGATGAGTGGGGCTTGAAATGGAGGAAGGGAAGGCAGAAGGGACATGAACAAAGACCTTACAGAATTGTTTTAGCCACTCAGAGAGAGATACATAAGAAACATAGGATATAGTCCCTACCCTCATTATCGTAATTAGGGGAAAGAAAACCTAACAAGTAAGTACGATTCTATTTAGAAAATAATGGACCCATAATCCAACTGGATTGAGATCTCAATGTTCCTATCTTCTGTGTGAATAACTGACTTTGCCACAAAAAAAAATAATAATGAAGTATGGTGTTTGTAGAGCAGTAAGTTCCAAAGTGTTGGCCTCACCTACAGTGGGTATGAGATTTACAATTCAGAGAGTGGACAAAAAGGTTGAATCTCACCTCCTACACACTAGCTAGATGTAGGGTTGTTTCAAACCCACCTAAATCTCTCCTTACCCTCTAACACTCTTCCACTGTGCCATCTTTCCAATAGGCCAGCTCACAACCCTCTCCTTCTGAAGCAGGTGTAGAGTCCTCAGGGCAGTATAAGCTATTGACTTCCAAGACACCTGCCACAACAACCGTTCACCTTCCACTGCGAAAATCCCACCCCCTTCCTACTTACTCTCCTGTCCCCAGATCGCACCATGGTTATTGCCAGCCTTCCTTGGAAGATGACCTCTGGTCCCTGGAGCAGTGACCCATAATTAAGAGGCTTTTTCACTATGGGTGGAAGAGAGTAAACCATACAGATACGCAGGTATAGATCTTCCTCACAGATCTCATTGTCTTTCCTCAGAAACTTACCCTAATTCCACTTACCTATCACTTGAAAGCACCATCCTTCTAATCACCTAGATATACAACCTTCATATCACCTTTCTTTGATTCCCAACCCTCCCTTGACCATTTAACAATTCTTATTATTTCTACCTCACCAAAATTCTTCAAGTTCATCCTCCACCTAGCTGCCAAAGTGTTTCCCTAAATCAAAGTTCACCAAGCATTAAGTGCCTACTCTGTGCCAGTCATTGTGCTAAAAAAAATGTTACAGGTAAAAAGGTAAAATCAGTCCTTGCCCTCAAGAAGTTTATATTCTAATGATCTAACCTCACTCATCCCCTGCTCTATAAACTCCAATGCCTATTGACTTTCAGATCAAATATTATTTTATCTTTATCTTATCCTTTTAAAATTTCTATTTTGTGAAAGCTTTATAATGTACATATTTATTATTACGGTAGTTTGTTATTCAGTCATTTCAGTCATGTTCGATTCTTCATAACCCCATTTAAGGTTTTCTTGACAACAATACTGAAGTGGTTTGACATTTCCTTCTATAGCTCCTTTTACAGATGAGGAGACTGAGGCAAACAGAGTGACTTGCCCAGGGTCACACAGCTGGTATGTGTCTGAGGCTGGATCTGAACTGAGAGGATGTGTCTGCCTGACCCTCCCCTCGTCTGAACTCTATCTGTTGAGCCACTTAGCTGCCCCAAGCTATGATAGGGTACTAATTTATTACAAAGATAACAGCTGAATTCAAACCCTGTCATTCAAGTTATCATGGTCTCTTAGGAATGGCATACCTGATTTTTGGGGTCGACTTCAGGGAAGTGAAATGTTATAATCTGCAGCCTTTCTGCTGTGGAACCTCTTGCTTTTCAACAGATTTCTTACTATAAATAGGGGACAGAACTAAGGAAATGGACCTGTGTTCTGATCTGGAATGTTGACATCAGCTGCTGTCCCACACAAACTACCCCTGAGCTGTCATGCCTTCCATTGTTAAGTGTTACATCCTGTCTCCTTTGATAAAACAATGCAGCATTTATTTGGTTTCCAGGATAAATGCTCTTAAACCCTGCTACCTGCTAAACCAACAGTCCAAATCCCTTTCCATCTTCAATTACCATGATTTCCTTTTCCCCTTTGTGAACCTGCATCTGAGAGACAGAGAGAAAACCTCTTAGTGTCACTTCATTTTTATTATGTTGTCCTGTCATTTTATTTTAGAGGTCTCATCAACCAAGAAAGAACACCACTGATAGCTTAAATCAACATCAAATTAAAGAAAACAAATCAGTAACAGGCTTCTAATGAAAGCAGATCAAAGCTCGAGAGGTCTTGTTAGAGGGTTTTCTCTACCTGTGAGGGTTGGTCTATTTCATGTGGGCTGTGTATGAGAATATTAAGATAAATGAAAAACAATAGGTTGATTTTATCCACTTTTAAAAGATATTTACAAAAAGGCACCAACTGGAGTTTAATATCATAGGTATCTTTAATATAATAGAAACATCTCAGTTTCTCACACTACAGGGAAATGCAAACTTAATATGTTCTTCTCCTACACTTCCTTTGAAGCCTGAAGAGAAAAGCATTTCTGTAAGATTATTCTCTTTTTAAAAAGTGTTATTCTAGTGATTTCAAAGTCATTTTAAAAAAAAACAAAAAGTTATCAATAAAAAAAAATATTTATTCAATACGTACTGTGTTAAACAGATTTTCTTTTTAGGTAACAAGGGGAAAATGAAAGAGATTAAGGAAGGGATGAAGACCATAGTGTAGAGTTAAAGAAACAATGATAGTGCACAGCAGGAGAAGGGAAACTTCTCAACTATTTAATGTTTATTTCTGTAGTCTCTACCAAGGAGGATGATCTTTGGACTAAAAAGGATAGGGCAGAAACTACTAGGAAACTGAAACCCAAGAAAGAAGATAATAGAGATGCCCTTGATGAGTTATTAACTGCATCCCAGGGTACTGACAGAACTGGAGGGTATGATTACAGAAACACTGCGAGGGATCTTTGGAAGATAGAGGAGACTAGGAGAATGCAAGAGGGGCAACAGAATTGGAGAAAGGCAAATACTTCACCAAAAAGGAGAGTCGAGTCTACTAAGCATAGGTGGGCAAGCTTTGATTTCAAGCAAAATTATGGAATGTGTTAGTTTTTTAAAGGGTTTGTTAATGAACTTCAAGAAAAGGAAGCAGTCATCTTCATCAAGAACAAGTCGTAGCAGACCAGCTTCACTTCCTTTTTTTGATAGGATGAGTAGACTGGTAGATAAGAGAGTGCTGCATATATAATTTATTTAAATTTCATCAAAGCATCTGACAGTGTTTCCCATGTTATCCTGCGGTCAAGATGAAGCAATATTTGCTAGATGAACAGTGAGATGAATTCTAACAGGTTGAGTGACCAGACCCAACCCAAACAGTGCTCATTAATGGAGCAATGTTCACTTGAATGAAGTTATCTGTAAGGTATTTACCTTTTGGCTCCATTTGACATTTCTATAATTGATTGGATGAAGTTATGGCTGGTCTGCTTATCAGATTTTGTAGATGAGCCAAAGATAAAAGGGACAGTAACAGATTGAAAAATAGAGTTAGGATCCAAAAAAAATATTGCAGTCTAGAACTCTGATCAGTGATTTAGAGCTGATAGAGACTTAAAAGGTTATCCAGTAGTCATACCAAATTCAAACAGAAGCAGAGGGACCACTACACTATACGTAAAAATCCTTGTTGGCGGTGTATTGACTTAGAAAACCACATATCAACATTTTCTATGTTCTATTGTACTTTTATTTATTTTGTTAAATATTTCCCAGTTACATTTAAATATTTCTAGTCATACAGGAGAGTGTGTTCCAGATCAAGTTTGATTCCTCCCATCTTGTAGAACCCCCAAAATTTTAAAAGTGTTGATTGATATCGTGTCTTTACATCACCACACTTCCCACTGTATCCTTTTCCCCTCCCCTCCTAAAAAGTCATCCTTTATAATGAAGAATAAAAAAGTAGGGGGAAAAGTTCAATAAAAGACATTGAAAAAGTTTGATATTATATACCTACAGTAATAATAATAATTTATCCCTATCTTTACAAAAAAGAAGGGAGAGATACTTTCTCACATCTCTTCTTTGGATCCAAGTTTGGCTATTATGATTTCACAGAATTCAGCATCATTGTTTTATTGTTTTCTTTCCATTTATATATTGTAGTATCAAGCAACATATATTTTTAAAGCACCTTCTATGTGCCAGTCATTATGCTAGGTTTTAGGGATACAAATACAAAGAAATAAACTATCCCTACAAATAGCTTACATTCTAATAGGGGAGAGAAGCACATTTTACAATATATACATAAATATACTGCTAAGTATAAATATATACTTATGTGCTTATGTTTGTGTATTTATATTATTTCTATTTCTGTATACATTAGTATATATACAGTGTAAATGTGAAGTTAACTAATATTTTTGTAGATAACATGTATATTGTTTTCTGATTTTGCTTACTTCACTTTTCATCAGTTCATATAATCTTCTCATTCTTCTTTGTATCCATCATTCCTTGTAGCAAAATAATATTACATTACATTCATGTATAACAGTTTGCTTTACCATTCCCTCATTTATGTCCAGTTCTTTGCTATCACACAAAAACTGCTGTTGTACATATTTTGGTATCTAGGGAGCCTTTCTTTTTGTCATTGACCTCCATGAAGTATATTCCTGGAAGCAGAATTTCTGTCAAAGAGTCTGCACATTTCAATTATTTTGTCTGCATAATTTCAAATTGCTTTTTGGAATGGATGGGTCAATTTAAAGCCCCACCAACAATGCTTTAGTGTGTCCATCTTCTTAGAACCATTCTTATACTGTCACCATATTTTGTCATTTTTTGCAGGTTTACCAAGCTCATGATGAAAGCTCAGTTCTGATTTGTAGTTCTCTTATTATTAGAAATTTAAAGCATTCTGTCATATCCATTCCATAATTTTTAACATGAGGAAACTGAGACCTGTAGCCATTGACTTGCCCAGATAATAAATGCTAAAGCTGGAATTCAATCTCAGATCTAATGACACCAGGGTCAGAAGGCTTTCCACTGCAGAAGCATAAGTATGAACAGAGAGGGGGCAGCTACTTGTCAGAGAGGATAGAGATGCTGGGCCTGGAATCAGGGAGACTCATCGTCTTAAGTTTATATATGATTTCAGACATTTATTTTGCTCTGTGATTCTGGGCAATCCTATTTGCCTCAGCTCTTCCTCTATAAAATGAGCTGGAGAAGGAAATGGCAGACTGCTCCAGTATCTTTTCCAAGAAGACCCTAGGGAGAAGCTAATATCTCCCGCCCTAAGCTCTGCCCTCAGTCATCTATGTTTAGATTTTTTCCTCCCCAAACTGTCAACAGGATTAAAGTACAGGTGGCTTCCTGCCATTTCCTAAATACTAACCTGAGATCTATAGTCATTTCCTCAGATCCAATGACAGTAGACATCCATGTAAACAAATACGCACACAAATATGAATCACACCTATTAGAAAAAGACTCAACCCAAACCATCTCCTTCACACAGATGAGCATGGAGGCTGTTGTCCCAGCTCAACAATAGATCTTGCTGGTGAACTTATATCTGGATATATTATTTTCTTACTTATCATACTTAATTCATAAGGAATCTGAGTATTGCTCATGCAAGTCCCAAGGAAGAAGGCAATTAGAAAGAATTAGAATATAGAATCTACAACCACCCAAGATATATCACATCCCAGACCATCTTTTTCCTATACCTAGGATTTGTTGTCCTAAATATAGGACAACAGGATAAGTATAGGAATTTTGGATCATGCAGGTTTGTCAACAGGATTTTTAGTGGAGAATTAACAATATAGGTAAATTATGCAGATGTGGATAAATAAATTCAGATTTACTTTAAATAAACATTTATATGCATACACAAATATGTGTATATATACATATATATCTTACTTGTATGTCTACATGTTGTTTTTCCCAGTAAGTTCCTTGAAAGCAGGGATGATTTGATTTTTATCTTTGTATTCTCACTGCCCAGTACATAGTAGATGCTTAAGCAAATGCTTATCAAATGATTGACTGCTATCCATTAAGAAACATCTTAAGTTAAGTTGACTAGGTGAAAAGTTCTTTAAATATTATTTGTTGAGCCAAATCTAGTAAAAATTAAACTGAATCAGAATAAATGTTAAGTCTTACACTTGGGTTGCAAAAAAAAAAAAATAGTATCACCAAAAGAAGTTGGGGGAGTTATGGCAAGATGGCAGTTTGCTTGAAAAAAATCTGGCAGGCCTAGATGACCACAGACTCAGTAATCAATAATGTGATATGATAGCAAAAATTTAATACTATGTTAGACTTTATTAAGATTCTATTCAATTCACTTCAACAAGCATTATGGGAAGTATAGTATCCAAGACCTTGAAGGTAATACTTCTCTACTGTGACCACATCTGTAATATTGTGTTTAATTCTTGGCACTACATGTTAGAAAGAGTACTGGAAAACTGGAAATGTCTAGAGTAAGACGAAGAGTCTCAAAATCATGCCATTTAAGGAATCCTTGAAGGAACTATCTATAGAAAAAAAGATTTGGGGAGTCATGACAGTTGTCGTTAGGCATGCAGAAGGCTCTTACCTTAAATACTCCAATAGATCTGCGATCCCTTCAATTTGGAGGTGTTCACCAATGGTTCAAGTCACTACCTCTCCATACTTTCCCATCCTGAGCAACTCTTGAGCCTGACCTTCCATTAATTCACTGTAGAGATCTACCCAAGGTGTTTTGAGATCTTTCCTTTTTCCTTATAAGTAGAGGATACCAGCGAAATTTATCTCAATTTTAAAAGCATTCATTAAGCTCTTAATGTATTCAGGACACAGTGCAAGGCTAGTGGAGATACAAACACAAAAAGTAGGCCCACCTCCAGGAACTTACTTTGCTGCTGGGGATTCAACTTGCTTGACCTGGCCCCAGAGGGCAGCATTAGGAAAAGTGGCCAGGTGAAAGTTTCAGAGAGGTCAGTTTAGCACCACATAAAGTAGAATGGGCTGTCTCAGGATACAGTCTTTAACATTTGAGGTCTAAAAAAAAAGAAAAGATGCTTGGTCTTAAAGGATGGATGATGTCTTGTTGGTGACACAACAATTCAGTCATCTGTGGAGCTGAATTAAATAACACCAGTTATATCTTCCAGTTCTGAGATTCAGTGATCTGTGTATTGGGTACTATGTAAGGTGCCGGAGGGATTGGAAAAGTATTAGTATCCCTGAGGGGTTTGTAATCTTATTAAGTAATACTTTAAGCAAAAGGAGGAAGGAAAAGAAGAACTATGGTCATGTGAAAACAAATATTTTAGGGACACAAACAAATACACTATTATCAATATTTATTTATAGACCAAATTATTTATATATGACATCCTTTGAAATCAGGATGAGTTATGATGCTTGTATGACAGTAGACAAAAATACTCCAGTCTGTAATCTGTTCTATTTATATTTATAACCTAGGTGTAGTTTATAGGTAGATGCTATACTACAGTTTGAATGGAAATTCTTACCAGGAAGATAAAAAGTGTCCCAAAAGTCTTAAAGTAGTTTTAAGCTTTAATAACTTCAGAAGTATAAATGCTACAAGCTTACAAAAGCAACATTTGGAAAATTAATTATCTGAGTTTTTAAAATATTTATTTCATACTAAAATGACACATAACTATCATCTTATGCCGTATACAGCACTCTAGACAATTTTTTAACTTTGTGAAAATTTTTCTCTGCTGCTATTCAGTGTCTGAGGATTGCATTTGTCATCCTAGCCTTAGGATCATCCACAGAATGGGGTTTTGATACATCTAAGATATAGTTTTAGGAGCCAGATGAAGTGACTAAGATGGTGAAATAAGAGGGCCTTCTCCACTGATCCACTGGTCTGAGAAAGTGTCATCCAGAAGCTTGTTAAAAATGGAAATCAAAAAAATTTGTTATTCAAAATTCATAAAATTAAGTAAGCATGAAATAAATTGTTCAAATGATGTTTTTGTAACTTAGTGACATGGATACTTCTGAAGTTATTAAAGTTTAAAATTACATTAAGACTTTTGGGACAGCCTTATAAGCTGTGGGAAGAACTTGGAGGTCAGGGAAATGATTACTAAAGCTGGAGGGGACTTTGTAAGCAGCATAATAGCTAACCTTAGTGAACCAAGCATTGGCCCTAGAAATAGAGGTCCCAGATTTGAGTCCTGCTCAAGTTGCAAACTTTGCTCAAGTGATTTCACCTCAATTTCCTTGTCTTCAGAATAGGGATAATAATATTCAAAATATCTGTTTTACAAAACAGATGAGATTATCCAAAATCAGACTATGAATATCAAGCCAAAGTGCTTTATAAATTGGAATGATTATTGGAATTGGATTGATTATTAGTATTGATTATTATAATTATTGATTGGAATGATTATTCAGCCAATCGACAAACATTTGTTAAGCACCTACTCTTCCTCCGAGATCAAATAGTATCTTTGTAATAGGCACATTCTTGCCTAATAGCAAATATAAAATCATCTCCACATCTTTTTCTCCCTCCTAGCATTCATCCTATTTTCTTCTTCCAGTAGGATATAAGCACTTTGAGGACAGAAATTTTCTCACTCTTTTCTTTTTGCCTTTATAGTACCTAATGCCTATTACAATTTCTTGCATACATTAGGCACATAATGAATGTTTGTTGAATTAGATCATTGTCAAGAACACTTGTTGACATCAGGAAACAGTATCTCACTTCAAGCACTGACCTCTAAGCCCTAGATCCTTTTAGCCCCATTAGAGAAAGATGGTTTAATTGATCAGCTCAGAACAGAGATTCTTCCCAGGAAACAATATTTAGAGGTGACTCCCTCCATCTGTGTTTTCTAGCTCAATACTTTTCTCTCTTTACTCAGTCAGAGAGTAGATTTTGTAACAAGTCACTAAACCTCCCTGACCTAGTTTCCACGGCTGTCAGTCATTGGCACCAGGTGATGATTTAAAGCTGAAGTTCTTGAATGAAAGATTCTTTTGCAAACATAAGTAAAATCAGATGTTATCAGTATTCAGTTAAACTGGACAAATTGAAGACAGTGTTGAGAAGAGCCATTTAATTTCCTACTTTGAATAAGAACTACAGAAACCATTGGCTGTAAGATACCAGGCAAATGGTAGACTCTTATCAGATAAGAACAATTACTCATAAGGTCTACAAATCATTTCCCTCACAACAGTTTTGTGAACTGGGCAATTATCAAAGCCATTTTACGGACGTGGAAACTAAAGGCCCAGTTCCCACAGAAGAGAAGTGCCTTATTTTGGGTCATACAGCTAATAATGACTAGGCCTCGAATTCCAGTCTTCTGAGATGCAGAGTTCTTTCTATTGCATCATATGACCACAAGAATGTTCTGCATTGCTGAATTTACTTGGGAACCTTCATATCTAATCTCTTAGAATTAGATTGAAAGTTAGGGTCATTATAATAGAAAAAGTAATTTCTTTTGTCTTGTGTAAGATCTAAAAAAGTGAACGGAAAATTATTATTTGTACTAATTTCAGATCCAATTCATTGACTGTAATTTCAACCAATATTTATTAGCTACTATTTGCAAGCACTCTGCTAGATTTAGGGATTATTTTAGCAAAAAACTTAAGAGATACTACCTTCCCCAAGAAAAGAAGGAAGAGGAGAAGGGGAAGGAGAGGAAGGAGAAAAAGGGGGAGGAAGAAGAAGAAGAAGAAGAAGAAGAAGAAGAAGAAGAAGAAGAAGAAGGAGGAGGAGGAGGAGGAGGAGAAAGAGGAGGAGGAGGAGGAGGAGGAGGAGAAGAAGAAGAAGGAGGAGGAGAAGAAGAAGGAGAAGAAGAAGAAGAAAAAGAAGAAGAAGAAGAAGAAGAGCTTTTTCAAAGAATGCTGAAGACAGGAGAAGATGGGATCAAGAGAATGGGCAGAGGAGTTGGACTTGGTGAGGGAGATGATCACCTCTTTATCAGACACTTGAGAAAAGGAGCAGATAGTTGGGAGAGAGACATGAAATCAAAGGATTGTGACATGAGGAAGAAGGGAGAGGAGAGAGTTCTTAGTAAATAAGTGCAATTAAATTTTAGACTCCACTACTATAAGAATTTATTATAATTAGACAGAGACTGGGTTAAAGTTTGCACTTACATGGTCTAGAAGGGAAGAAATATTTTCTAGGCACACAAAAATGTAATGTTTAACTTCCTTAAACTTTACTTTTAAATACTCCATTTACAAATGCTTGATATACTAATTATAAAGTATTCTTATCTTCCTGTTTCAGCTGTTTCTTTGAGGAATGCTAGTAAACAAGACTTTATTTGTCTAATTGGGTCATTGGACTTGAAAATAATAAAATTAATAGTAAAATGCTTTTTCTTTTTTTAAATTTATTTTTAGATTATAAAGTTCATTTCCACGAAATTTTGAGTTCCAATTTTTCTCCCCATCTCTCCCCTCCCCCCACCCCATAACACCTCGCATTACCCCTTCCCTCAATATGCCCTCCCTTCTGTCACACCCCATCCTTCCCTTATCCCCATCTTCTCTCATTTCTTGTAGGGCAAGATAGATTTCTATACCCCATTACCTATATTTCTTATTTCCCAGTTATATGCAGTAACAATTCTCAACATTCATTTCTAATACTTTGAAATCCAACTTCTCTCCCTCCCTCCCTCCCCACCCATCCCCATTGAGAAGGCAAGCAATTCAATACAGGCTATATATGTGTAGGTTTGCCAGACTTTCATAATAGTCATGTTGTGTAAGACTAACTATATTTCCCTCCATCCTATCCTGCCCCCCCCATTTATTCTATTCTCTCATTTGACCTTGTCCCTTCCCAAAAGTATTTACCTCTGGTTATTCCCTTCTCCCATTTGCCCTCCTTTCTATCATCTCCCTCACCCAACTTGTCCCCTTCTTCCCTACTTTCCTGTAGTGTAGGATAGATTTTCATACCAAATTTAGTGAGCATGTTATTCCCTCCTTAAGCCATATGTGAGAGGAGTAAGCTTCACTTTTTCCCTCTCACCTCCTCCCCTTTCTTCTCCAATCTTATCTCTTTTATGAGTGATAATTTACCCCATGTCATTTCTCCCTTTCTCCTCCCAATATATTCCTCTCTCATCCCTTAATTTTATTTTTTTATAGATATCATCCCTTCTGATTCAACTCAACCTGTGCTCTCTATGTGTGTGTGTGTGTGCGCGCGTGTGTGTGTGTATGTCTCTGTGTGTGTGTACAATCCCTCCACCTACCCAAATACTGAGAAAAGTCTCAAGAATTACAAATATTATCTTTCCATGTAGGAATGTAAACAGTTCAGCTTTAGAAAGTCCTGTATGATTTCTCTTTCTTGTTTATCTTTTCCCACTTCTCTTGATTCTTGTGTTTGAAAGTCAGATTTTCTCTTCAGTTCTGGTCTTTTCATCAAAAATGCTTGAAAATCCTTTATATCATTGAATGACCATTTTTTCCCTTGAAGTATTATGGGCAGGTGATTCTTGGTTTTTATCCCAGTTCATTTGACTTCTGGAATATCCTATTCTAAACACTTTGATCCCTTGACCCTCATTCCTGTAACCCATTCAGTGCTGGAAATTTTTATTTTACACTGATCCAGGTCTGTGCCCTTTCTCAAACCTTACTTGACAGCTAATGATTAAATAGTTTGGCTTTAAAAGGGCTTTTCTGTACCATAGAAGGAGTTAGAAGCCAGCAAAGCAAGTATTTAGAGTAGGATTAAAAACTTATTGACATTGAACTTGAAAGCAAGATTTGTAGGAGACTATTAGAGGTAATCCTCCTGCAGCTAATCAATTAATTATATAAAAGTAACAATTGAACTATATAACCTATAGAATAATAATTCCTTTATAATACTATTTTACAATTTACAAAGACTTTCTGTACAATTGCCCTATGAGATAGTTAATGCAAGTATTATTTCTATTTAATAGATGGGAAAACTGAGGCACAAAGGTTTGTTTTTGGTTTTTAAATGAGTTGCCCAAGGTCTCACAGCTAGTTAAGGGCAAAAGCAATACTTGACCTAGAGTTTTCTGGTATTAAGTGCTTCTTTTGTTTTTCCTTTTTTCCCTTCACAGTACCATGCAATGAGATTATTATTAGTCCAAAACAGAGAACTTTATTATTTACAAATATATGCTTTGTCTTGCAGGATCTCAGTGGGACAGTGTGCTGCCATGTGGTGATCAAAAAACCTTCAATCCATTAGAAACTTTTGATGCAGAAATGACCGTACAGGTAAGTCTACCTACGTTTAGTTTTTATCACAAACTACAGAAGCATGTCAATTTTCTGAGGGTAAACTGCTACCTATTCCTAGGAAAAACCTATTGTCTGACATCTGGGGTGTTCCTTTTGTACACAAGCAAAGGGTTGATGTGGCAGACTCATTGACCAGTAGTTTAGATGACTGACTTCCAGTGGGAGGATTTCCTTCCTAGATAATTACAGAACTTAATGAAGGGAACAGATGTGGAATTTCCTTCAATTCGGGTTCTGGGTTACAAAAATACTTTTGAACCAGATTCTAAAACATGTATGTCAGGGGTAACCTGATATAAGGCATCATGGTGTATTTGAAAGTGTCTTGGACTGGGAATAAAGATCCAGGTTTGATTTACATGTGACTAGACAGGTTATCTGACCTCTCTAAATCTGTTTCCTCACTAGTGAAAATACTTCTGCAGAAAAGACTGCTTGCTGAATAGGCTTGTTGTGAAGCAGACACTTTATAAACCAGTAATATCTCCCTCATTCAACTGTGAGCGCCTTGAGAGTGGGAACAAGCATTTGTGCTTTTTTGTATACCCAGAGCTGAGCACAGTACCTGGCTCATAGTAGGTACTTAATAAAAGTTATTGGCTGGCTGACTATGCACATATGTACTGTTACTATTAGCTTGGCTCCACCTTTACACGTAGTATATTTCAGTAGTTTCAGCCCACCCATTTATAGACACCCACCCACCAATATAGACACCCATTTGGAAGTCCAGCAAGCTGGAAGCTCTCATCTCTATTGGTCATAGTGAAAGAACAGCAAAAAACCAGCTTGGATCCAGACGTGTAATTTCTACTGTTGCCTGGGATGAGCAGTCCGCTCTAGCTAGCGCTGCAATGACCGAAAGTTAATAAAATGGGTCGTTCTGGAATCCAGATCTAATTAGCAGATGGATAAGCTTGCGTGAGAGCATCTTTGCTGAATCTGTTATACAAGTTGTCAGACGCATAAAAAGATCTTTTCAGGCTCTAAATCCTGTAACTATATGATCTAGAAAACTACTGATCAGCCTATTCCTGTTTCACTGGCAAAGAGGGAAAGAATGGGAGAGCATTCCATTTTACTCATTTAAAGTAGTTGTGCGTTTTTCTTTGAACAACAAAATTGATTCTACTTACATTTGAAACTAATTACATCAAAAATGAACTTCAACATACTACTACTACTACCACTACCACCACCACTACCACTACCACGACTACTACCACTACTACTACTACTACTACCACTACTACGACTACCTGGCATTTATATAGAGATTTAAGGTTTGCAAAGCACTTTACAAATATCTCATGCTATCCTGTCAACAACCTGGGTATTGTAGGTGACCATGTCCCCCCTTCAATGAACTTCAGTGCCTCTAGGATTAAATATAAAATCATCTACTTGGTGCTCAAAAGCTTTCATGACCCAGCACCCCCTGTACCTCCAATTCTGTTCTTACGCCTTAGCTTTTGATTCTTAATCTTCAATTCAGTGACTCTGGCTTCCTGGCCATTCCATCTCTGAGCTTCTAGGTGCCTGGAATGTTCTCCTTCCTCATTTCTTCTACAGGCTTCCTTTAAGTCTCAATTAAAATCCTATTCTCTACCGGAAGCTTTTTTTCCCACATGCTTTCCCTCTGTTAATCATTTCCTATTTATTCTCTATATAGCTTGTTTGTACACACTTATTGTTGTCTCTCCCATCTGATTGTGAGTTCCTTGAGGGCAGGGACTGTGTTTTGCCTATTTTTGTATAGCCAGAACTTAGCAGAGTGCCTGTGTTTGGTAACTGATCCTTATAGAGCACTAGACAGACCTGAGTCCAAATCTGGGAGCAGAAACTTATAGCTCTGTGACCCTGGCCAAGTCATTTTACTCTTTTTGCCTCAGTTTCCTCATTTGTAAAATGAACTTGAGAAGGAAAAGCAAACCACTTCAGTATCTTTGGCAAGAAAACCCCAAATAGGGTCACAAAGAATTGGACTCTGCTGAAACAACTGGAAAACAATGATAAACCCTCATTTCACAAATGAGGAAACGGAAGTTACAGTGACTTAATCTGGGTCACTAAGCTCGTAAAGTCAGAGACTGAAGTTGAACTCAGGTCTTCCTGACTCGGGAGTCCAGAATTCTGTTCACCCTACCAGCCACAGCCTCCCTGTTTCTATTACTTTCTCCCTTGTAATCTTGTGATCATTTTTGTTCTCTGCATATATCTATGTCATGCATATATTTCCTATATTTCCTTCTAAAAAGACAGGGTCTGCATTTTGCATACTGCTTTATTCATGCCTTTAATGTAATTTTATTCTTCATATCTGTCCTTCTAAAATTTTATTATATATTCTACTATACTGACATGACACATTTTGTTCAGCTATCCCCCAACTGCTGGATATTTAGGTTGTTTCCATATTTTCACCATTACAAATTATACTGCTATAAATACCTTTGTAAAAATAGTTCCTTTTTTTTCCTTTTTTTTATATCACTGCTAGGGTATATTCCCAGTAGTGGTATTAGTGGGTCAAAGGATGTGACATAACTCCTGTAAGTATTCTGCCAGGTTGCTCTTTGAAAAGATTTCCAATTTGCAGTGTAGAAACGTGCCTATTTCTCCTCCCAAGCTCCCTCAGTTGATTTTTGTCATTCTTATCAGTTTTGTGGCAAAATAATGACTCAGAATTATTTTTATTTTCATTTTTATTATCCTTTTTGAAAACTCTTGGTAAATTAAATTTTTTTGTAAGTTTTCTATATACATCTTTTAACCATTTAAACCATTGGAGATGTGATGTTGCTATTGAATAGTTATGTGCATTCTTAGTAATTTTTACTTAGCAGGCTTTATCTCATATCATTGTTGCAAGTATTTTTGTTATTTTTCATCACAGTTATGTTTTTTTTGTCAAATTTTATATTTCTGCATAATCAAGTCCCTCTATATTTTCCTCAAAAATTTCTTTTTCATCTGTTCAACAGAGAAAAAGTCATCTTCCTTTTCCAAGTGGGATAAATATTTATTGCTACAGTACTTTCTTCTAGTATTTGTATGTTTATCTCTTTGATCTAGCCCAAATTTGTTATGTGATATAGTAGGAGATGAAGATCTGAATTTGCTTTTATCACATTGCTATACAATTTCCAACATTTATCAAACAATTAATCCTTGCGCCATTATTCACTTTTCCTTAGATTTATATTAAAGTATATTGAATCTATAAAAGGGATTTTTATTCTGTTGTTGGTCTTTTTTTTTAATCCAGAAACAAATTATTTCAATGGTAATTGCTACACTAAAATCTAGTCATCTATTTTCATCCATTTTTACACCAGTGCCTCCTTGATATTCTTGCCCATTTGTTTTTTTCACATCAGTGTTTTTAGAGTTTTATCATGTACTATAAACCTATTCACATTTTAATTACATTTTCTATAAATTAATTTGGAAAGCATTGGCATTTTTACTATGTTGATCTGACCCACACATGAACACTGGCTATTCTTCCTTTATTTCTCCATAAAAATTATGAAGTTCATGTGTGCCTGGTAAATTAATGCAAAATATGTAATATTTTCATTTTTTCAAATAGAATTTTAATCTAATTTTTCCTGATCTTTATCAATGATATATAAGAATACAAAAAAAATTGTAGATTTAATATGTATCCTGAAGCCTTGGTGAACTTGTTTATTATTTCAAGTTTTTGCTGAGTCTCCCTAAGCTCAATAAAACTCGTCTTTGGATGACATGTATACAGTCTATTACTAACTCTGTATAGAAAGCCTTTTCTGCCTGGTAGGACCTAGCCAACTTTGCATTCTTCTTCCAGATCTTTGAAAAGCCAAGGGCACTTCCATTCTTTGCTCTCCAAGGACCCATCCAACCGTGAGACAGTCTCTAGAGGACTTTAGTGGAGATAATGTACATTGGAAGAAATTTATCACTAGATGTTTGGGCAACCACAGCAATTCACAAGGACCATAGGCTAAAGCATATTAGGGAAAGAATTCACCCACATGGATGAAAGAAGATACTTGACACATTGAAGCAGGTGATAGTTTGTTGAGTCCCCCATATTTTTTGGTAAACAAGCATGTCAAGTTCATTCCAATCTAGATTAAAAAGAATTTTATTAAGTGCCAACTATGTGGAGGGCACTGTGCTAGGCAGGCACTGGAGTACAAGAACAAAGAATCATATTCCATTTCTTTTTTTTTTCCCTTTAGGGACCTAGGATTAAAACCTAACCCTAGGGATCTAGATATTTCTTTTCTTATTTATATAATTAATTTTCCCTTTAGCACTTAAACAATAACATAAGCAAATTAATCTACACTTATGACTAATTACAATATTAAAAGAATTCCTGTGTATAAAACATCTGAGAGTCAGCTTTGACAGGCAAAAAATAATGACACCTCTGATTCTCAGAAAGGACAACCGTGGTAATATTGGGATTTGTCGTCAGTAACAGCTGTGCAGGAGGATCTGCGAGCAGAATTGACTTTGCTAGCTTTCCTTTGTGATAGGAACGCTGAATTGGCATTATCAGTACAATAGGCATTTTTTTCCTTAAAGCCAACATAATGCTGCCACAAGGGAAAACTAATAAAGGACAGATAGGCTAGTATAGTGATTGGTCTGAAATAATCTCAGCTGTCATATGGTTGCTGTTATGGTTAGCAGAGCTTGAAAAGAAGTTGTAATGATGTGTTCGCATTTTATGGACATTGCAAAGACTAGAAACTCAGAAGCTGTGAATGAACAGGATGAGCTAAAAGGGATATCAGACAAACAGTTGAAGTTAATTCAAACTTGTTCGTTAGGAATTTTGGGCAAATCAAAAAGGAAGAGTAGGGCTGAAACTTACTCTGATATTATGTTTGAAATTGACCAAACAAATGAGTAATGAAACAAAATTTTAGCATAGTGATCATAAACTTTAAGTACTTTAGAAGGATGGCTACATGGTACAAGTGATACCTGCTCATAGGATCTTAGACTAATACTGAAAGAGATCTCAGAAGCCATCTAGTTCAACTACCTCCCATTTTACAGATGAGGAAACTGAAGCTTAAAGAGTGAGTCTCCCAAGGCCAGTCAAGTAGTAAATGTTCTCAAAGGAGGGACTTGAACCCAATTTCTCTAACTCTAGTCTGTTTTTCTACCCCTTTCAACCAAGTCCAAGTTCATGTAACTATATTCTCCTCTTGGCTATATCTCCCTACTTTTTGCATGAGGATATCATGAGAGACTTTTTCAAATACCTTGATGAAATCTAACTATCCAACCTTTATGGCATCCACCTGACCTACCTGTCTAGTAACTGTTAAAATGGAAAATGAAGTTGAACTGTCATGACCCATTCTTGATGAACCCATGCTGGCTCTTAGTTATCACCCCTTCCTTTTACAAATATTCACTAGATCAGATTCTAGAATTTTCCCCCCAATAGTCAAAATCAATATTATGTTTGCATAGTTTTCAAAATTTTTCTCCTTTTTTGAAAATCAGGATTATATTTGCCTCTCTCCAATCCTGTGGCAGTATTCCCATTCTCCTTGATTTTTAAAGCATCATCAACAATAGATCAACAGTGGTGTGTAAGGTTAAATCATTTATTTCAGAAACAGGAAAGTATTTCACCTAGGTCTGATGATGGGAATACATCAGCAGCACAAGTTAGTGCTCTCTTATCTCACTTAAATTAGGTTTCACCAGCCTCCTGTTTCTGTTCTGTACTTCCCAGTGCAATGTAGTTTTCCTTATTTGATCTTACTTCTGTCTTTCGCATTCCTTGTTAAGCCCAGTTCATTCCATGCTTGAGTACTGACACTAATCTCCTAAAACCATGCAACTCTTAGATATTCCTCTTCAAATACCTGTCTTAACTTCTGTTGTCTATACTTAGAGTGGATGAGAATTGGATCAATGATTCTACTGGTTTGGGCAATCGCCAGATAGAGAACTCCCTCCACCAATGCTCCATTTGGCCCCTTTTCTGCAGTTTCTGGTCTGAGAGAGTCGCTTACAGCAACTTCAGACATTCCCAAAATGGGCAATACCTGGGGGGCATTGGAACAATCTATGAGAAGATAAGAAAGTTTTGAAAGTTTTTGAAAAACTGTTCTTACGTGTTTCATATGTTGTGTAACAGTTAAAGTACTAGGGATTATGTTATTTTCCAAATAAATACACAAAATGCAAATTATAACTGACCTTTGGTTATATATGTAATTTGGTTATATACATGATTTTATATATATATACATATATATACATGTATATGTTAAGCTGATAGGTCTTAACAAGCAAATGCTAGCAGACTAGCGTATTGTCAAGAATATGTGTGTAACGACTTGTTTAAAATACTATACTATAAGGTTACATGATTCAATATTGCATCATCAAAATTTCAATTCAGGAAAAAACCCACAAACTTACAATAAATTATTAAATTTAAGATGTATCATTTCAAAAATATTATATTTTTTATATAAAATTTTGATATGAAATATATCAAATATATTTTGATATAAAATTTTAAAAAAATCATTGAGTTAAAAAAAAGTGGATTTCTAGTGGAGCATTATTTTTTTTTTAAAAAGGGGGTGGTAGACCAAATAGTTGTGGGAACCTCTGAGTTAAATGATACACTCATGCTAGTATGTGTTAGAGTAGTATGTGTTAAAGGTAGGACTTGAATTCAGATCTTCTTAGCTCCAAGGCTGGCTTTCCATACCAATATTTCCTCTTTGTCTATACACATCTTTTTAAAAATTAAAGTTGACTGATGAGATTCCTGCATTGTTGTTCAGTTTTTTTCCATCTGTGTTCAACTGCTTGTGATCTGATTTGGGGTTTTCTTGGCAAAGATACTGGAGTGATTTGTCATTTCCTTCCCCATCTCATTGCTAATGAGGAAACTGAGGCAAACAGGATTAAGTGACTTGCCCAGGGTCACACAGCAAGTGTTTGAGGCCAGACTTGAACTCAGGAAGATGAGTTTTTCAGACTCCAGACCTAGCACTTTATCTACTATGCTACTTAGTCATCCTGACATTCCTATGCACCTATATTACTCTCTTTAGATGGTTATCACTTTTCTTACTCCTTTAAATCATTTAAGGTTATGTTGTAAAAATTTTTCTTCTTGAGAGCTTTCCATCCCACTGGGGGCTCATCTGGCCTATAGAATATGACACCATGGGATACTACCCATCCTCTCTCCAAACTCTTGAAACCCATTTTCTACCAAATCTAGGGCGTGAGTCAGACTATCAAGTTGTCATCTCTTCTATTCAAGACCCAAAATAGAGCCTTACTCTGAAGACTTGAATTCCTTGTCTTTCAGCAACCAATTCTCTCTTAGATATCAGAACCAGGTACAGAGCAGCAGTTCCAGTCTTGACTTCTTCAACTGTTGGAAAAATTAAATTATCCTTAATGTAAACCAAGATATTAGTTCCTCTGTTTTTAAGAGAACATACCAGCAAATGTCCAAATAGTTGAGATCTCCCTTGCCTCCGGGCCAAGGCCATCTGTTTCCTGGACTCATTTAACATTTCTTCCTTTTGACTCAGTGATCTGTAATATGCTCTCATCACATGATCCTTGATGTTTGTCTTTTAATGGAATTTTAGTCACAAGCAATGTTAACAATGTAATCATTAATGTTCTAGCTGATTTTTAAGTGCTTGGCTAATGGACCAACTTTCTTATGAAACTTAATATCATATGGTGAATCATAGTTCTGGGGATGGACTAATTTTTGTTGTCTGAGAATCAGCTTACTTGTGTTTGGAAAGGCTCATTGCCCAGGCTGGCCACAGGCTGATAAATGTTTTGGCCCCAGCAATACTCAGAGATTGTCCACTAAGTTGTTGAGATGTCATAGTCAGTGTTGGTAGACCAAGCAGCCGCATGGACAAAATCACAAACCTTTTACTTATTCTGAATTCCCCTCAGATGTAGAAGTGGAATTTGTGAGACTGAATGTGATAGAGTTGTACAGAAAGATGTTTAAATCTATTCCTGGATATTTGGGCTGATTCCTCTGTGTAAGCTTTACCATTATCTATCAACAAAATAGCTTTGCTGTCCTCAGGCAAACCTATGCTTCCGAAATGGTCTTTTACTAGAAACATACAAGGATGATGGAACCAGTCAGAAATTTTTTCTTTGTCCATCCTCCCATTAAGAAGCTTGCAGTCGGTAAGCAAAAGTAAATACCCCACCTTGAAAGCTAAAAGACAGTAACTACTTCTAATCATCAAGGACTTTATTTTATGGGAACCTGCAGCATTAGTGCATGCAAGAATTGTTCACTTGTTCGTAGTCTGTTCATTTGCATTGTAAAACCTGTTTAGGGGATAGACTATTCTTAGAAATAAGTTTTGGGAGAAACACATCCACACATGTGCACACACACATATATACATGTGTGCTTTGCTCACTCTTTTTATCTAGCTTTATTCAGTCTTCTGATCTTTCACTGTAAAAATGCCTAAACTACCTTTCTGAAAATTCGTGTGATATAAATAATTGCATTTTCTTGTAAAAATTTTTCTTTTTTAAAAAATTAATTTATTTATTCTCAGTTTTCAACATTCAGTTCTACAAGCTTTTGAGTTTTAAATTTTCTCTGTCTCCCTCCACTGTCTTCTCCCCAAGATGGTGTACAATTTTATATAGGCTCTACATATACATTCCTATTAAACATATTTTCACATTAGTCATATTGTAAAAAATGAATTAGAACTGGTGGGATGAACCATGAGAAAGAAGAAACAAAACAAAGAGAGAGACAGAGACAGAGAAAGATAGAGAGAGAGAGCAAATAATATGTTTCAATCTGCATTCAGACTCCATAGTTCTTTCTCTGGATGTGGACAGTATTTTCCATCATGAGTCTTTTGGAGTTGCCTTAGAACCTTGCATTGCTGAGAAGAGCGTGACTGTAACTGTGTGTAGTGTTCTCCTGGTTCTGCTCCTCACCTTACTCTGCATTAGTTCATATATATCTTTCCAGGTTTTTCTGAAGTCTGCCTGCTCATCATTTCTTATAGCATAATAGTATTCCATTACATTCATATACCACAACATGTACAGCCATTCCCCAATTGTATCCCCTTAGTTTCCAATTCTTTGCCACTAGGCAAAGAGCTGCTATAAATATTTTTGTACATGTGGGTCATTTTCCCATTTTTATGATCTCTTTGGGATAAAGCCCTAGAAGTGGTATTGCTGGGTCCAAGGGTATGCACATTTTTATAGCCCTTTGAGCATAGTTCCAAATTGCCCTCCAAAATGGTTGAATCAGTTCACAACTCCACCAACAATGCATTAGTGTTCCAATTTTCCTACATCTTCAACATTTATAATTTTCCTGTTTTGTCATGTTAGCCAATCTGATAGGTGTGAAGTGGTACATAAGCCTTGTTTTGATTCGCATTTCTCTAATCAATAGTGATTTAGAGCATTTTTTTCATATGACTACAGATAGCTTAAAATTTTTTCTTTTTCAAATGAGCTTTGGACCAGTAATGTTGGCACCCTTAGATCTTTTCACTGAAAAACACTCATACAGAATATGGCCTGGGTGTTGGGGCATTTATCTTTTGACTGGGTGGTGAGAGGGGTGTCAGAGGTAACCAAAGGAGTCAAATAAATGGCAAATTTCTCCTTCCCCTTACACTAAGGGGAGGCTGAATAAAAACATTCTTTGCCAAATGAAGCCTAACAAATTCAGTTCTCATTTTCTGAGGAAGATATCACTGGCTTTGTTGTATTTCAAATATCAAAACCAATCCTTCCTTACTCTTCAACCCCTGTTCACAGCCTCACATAAAAAGTAAGATAGATTCCATTCTGACAAGCTGAAAGAATCTGGGTGTAAGAAGCATTTCACAATCCAGAAATAGGAATGCAGAATAAACAAGGTCCTTTCCTACTTTGGACATCAAAAATCATTCCTGGGAGAAAAACAGCAAATTATAATGGAAGGGCAGATGTTCTTTTCTACAAAGAGGCGAGGCACTTAGCTTCTTCCTGTAGTGAATAGATGTCACATGTTCTATCTTTCTTTACCATTTGCGTTTAATGGATCTGTCCTGCTGAGCCTCTTTTATGGCCAGACCCACATATAGAATTGCCCGTTGCATGTGAAGTCTTCATTACTGACTGTGATTGTTATATGTATGGGTAGGGGTGAGAGGGAAGGAAACAGGATCTCCATGAAAAAGCTGACCATAGGTGACCAGCTTTCCTTTCTGCACTGTGCACAAGTAGATTGTTCTCAATGTGTTTCCTTGACCAAGAAGGTATTGTTTTCTTGTTTATTTCAACTTTGATATTATTTGGGAGTTCTCCCTAACATACATATTGTTCTCCATTTTGTTGCCAAAGAAGAGACTGGATGATTTCTCAGTCCCTCTCTGACACCAACATTCTGGATGTCACCAACCAGCAGGTGGCTAAGGGCAATGCAGCAAGGTGTTAAGTCTACAAGTAGATTGCCCATCAATCCATAAAACAGGCCAGGTCTGCAAAGATCAAGGGTGGCATCTACAAATATCAATTCAGAGTTGGAAGGGATATTTGAGGTTACAGAGTCCAGGGGTTCTTAACCTTTTTTGTGTCCTGGATCCCTCTGGCAGTCTAGTGAAGCCTACAAACTCTTTCTTGGAACAATGCTTTTAAAAGCATGAAGTAAAATAGTGGATTACAAAGGAAACCCATTCTATTGAAATATAATGTAAAAATGTTTAAATATAATGTAAAAATGTCTTTAAAAAACAAATTCATGGATCCCAAGCTGATCTCCTATAAACTATTCATTTTATAAGTGAAGAAAATATATAGATCTAAATTGGTAAGTGACTTTCTCAAGGTCATACAGCTAAGAAAGTAGCTGAGCCAGCATTTGAACCCAGGTTCTGGGTCTTCAAATCTGATGTTCCATCTGCTATTTCACATGGTTCCTTGATAGAGCTCATTCTGCTCTACCAGAAGTTGCTCCCTTATGGGGGATACTCCCAGATGTTGAACCACCTGTAAAACTGGAATAATAATACTCTCTACCTGCTAGGGTTGTTATGAGGATCAAATGAGAAAATAGCTATTAAAATACTTAGTCCAGTGTCTGGCACATAATAAGCACTGTATAAATATTGAATTTTATATAAATATATAAATCACTGGAGTGATTTGCCATTTCCTTCTCCAGTTCATTTTATAGATGAGGAAACAGAGGCAAACAGTTAAGTGACTTGCTCAGGGTCAGATACTAGTAAGTATCTGAGGTTGGATTTGAACTCACAAAGAGGAAACTTCTTGACTCTAGCCTCCTGCTATCTGTGAGACTGCTCAGCTACTGAGCCAGCTCTCTCCATTATCTAAGTTTGGATTATCTGCTTTGTGGATTATCCTCAGTAACATAAACCCATTTCAATATTAGCCTAGGCAAACCTTAATAATAAAGTAAAAAAATCAAGGGAGGAGTGGGCGATGGAAAGCAAATCACATTGTACATTCCACATTATGGCTTTGGGTCATGTATACAACTGCTCACTTCACTGAAAATTAATCTGGATTTTCTTTTACCTCTGTGCTATTCTGCATTCTCATTGGGAAGTGATCTCTAGTTTTACAGCTATGGGAAATTTGATTTGAGCATGACAGATGTCTTATTTTTTCTGCCACCATCTCAGCATTTCTTTGAGGATGTCTTTTCTGTGTACATATATATTAAAGTCTAAGTTCCATGTTTTTCTAACCTAGGTTCTAAATTAAAACTGCCTCCCATTGGATATCCCTAGGAAGTGAGCACATGGAGAACTCTGGCTTATATAATTTTTTACAACCCTTGAGCTAAAGATCTGTGGCTCAAGTTTGGCATATCTTGACCTTTCTACAGACTTGTATTCTTGTTCTAGTTGTTGCAGCTAGTTTGATGAATGATTGAAGGGAATGATATTTTTTTATGAATCTCTTCATCACCTTAATTTAATCTATTTTTAAAGTGTCCACATGCCCATATCCAAGTTCTAGGTGCTTTTGACTACGTATGTTTTATGTAATCCTGGGCAAGTCATTTAACCCTGTTTGCCTCAATTTTCTCATCTGTAAAATGAGCTGGAGAAGGAAATGGCAAACCATTCTAGTATCTCTGCCAAGAAAAGCCCAAATGGGGTCATAAAGAGCCAGATACAACTGAACTGTCACTCCTTTGAGTTTACTCACTTACTAACATAGAAATTGGGTTGATACATGCAATATATACTTTTACACATTTGTATATCACATGTATAAATAGGAGAGGCAGTGTGAGGTAGTGGGGAGCCAGCTAGTCTCTACATAAGGAAAATCTGGCTTCAAGCCTCACCTCTGAAATGATATAGGCAACTCTCTGGCATGATAAACTACAGAGATTATGGCTGACCTACACTGGTAGGGGAAGTTTCCTTTATTGGGATAGAGTATTCCGTATTTATAAATATAAAAGCAGTAGAGATCCTCTATCATCTCAACCTTTTCTGTCCTCTGCCTGTTAACCTCTTCATGATTTCCTAATGGAGCCGACTGCATATTCTGTATCCTCTCTGGGTGTTGCCATTTTCAAATAAGCACTCTTACCTTTTTTGGTCTCTACTTAAATATAGGGAATCACTGAGAGCTATTTGAAGCAATCAACAAGTTAACATACATGAAGAAAGGGCTTAAATGAAATTCAGTGAATACTTTTGACAGAAGCTAAACTAAATATTTATCATAGTCAGCTACTATGACCTTCTTGCATGGTTTCAGAAGGCAATCTAACTAGTTTCCTTTTTGGAAAGGCAACAAACATTTATTAAGCTCTAACTATGTGCCAGGCACTGTGCCAAATGCTGGGATTACAAATGCTAAACAAAATAGAATATAGTCTCTGCCCTAGGGGAGCTAACTAAATTTTAATGGGGGAAGTAAGACAGCTCATAAAAGGGAGCTGAAAATGGAGAGAATGGCCTCCTTCTAGAAGGATGTACATGAGCTCAATAGGGCAGGTAGGTGGTGCAGTAGATAGAGCACCAGTGCAGGAGTCAGGAGGACCTGAGTTCAAATCTCACCTCAGACACTTGATACTCACTAGCTGTGTGACCTTGGGCAAGTCACTTAGCCTCAGTTGTCTCACCCTGGGTCATCTCCAGTCATCCTGATGAATATCTGGTCACTGGATTCAGATGGCTCTGGAGGACAAGTGAGGCTGATGACCTGCACAGCCCTTCCTCACTCAAAACAAAGTCAAGAACAAATCGTCATCATTTTTCTGATGGCATGATCTTCTCTGGCAATGAAGGAGAAACACACACACACACACACACACACACACACACACTTGACCTCAATAATTTCAAATGATTTCTCTGCAATATGAATTTCCTTGTCTAGAGTAAAGCATGAGTTTTTGCTTAAGAGCATTAGGGTGACTGTAGGGCCTAGAGTCAGAAAGACCTGAGTTCAAATCTAACCTTAGATATGTGTTAGCTGTGTGACCCTGAACAAGTCACTTAACCTGTTTGTCTGGATTTCCTCATTTATAAAACTAGGATAATAATAGTACCTCCCTCTTAAGGTTGCTGTGCGGATCAAAAGAGACAATAACTATTAAAGCACTTAGCCCATTGTCTGGCACATAAGAAGCACTGTATAAATTCTAGTTACTATCATCACCAGCACCACCACCACCATCACCACCATCACCATCACCATTGCCATCATCATCATCATCACCATCACCACCATTGCCATCATCATCATCATCATCATCATCATCATCACCATCACCATCATCATCATCATCATCATCATCATCTCTTTGGGCCTCAGTGTCATTGTTGTTTTTCAGTTGTTTTCAGTCCTGTTTGACTCTTCATGGCACCATTTGGTGTTCTCTTGGCAAAGATACCAGAGTGGTTTGCCATTTCCTTCTCCAGTTCATTTTACAGATGAGAAAACTGAAGCAAATAGGGTTGAGTGACTTGTTCAGGGTCACACAACTACTGAGTGTATGAGGCTGAATTTGAACTCAGGTCTTCTGACTCTATCACCTAACTGCCTAGTGGACCTCAGGATTCCCCATCAATAAAATGATACCAATCCCTGTGAGATGTTCCCTATGGAGTCATCCCACTCTAAAGCTTATAATTCTACAATTCAAATGTCAAAGGAACATAGAGGAAGTATGGTACCACCCTCTTATCCAAATATTCATCAGAGATAGGATAGTCATCAGCCTGAGAAAATAAACATCAAAGAGAGGAAACTACTACTAAACCTCTTCTGTTGTTTTTACTTGCTTGCTTTCATTTACATCCTGAAATTAATGACGAAAGTGAAAATAGAGTTGGCTAGGACTGCAGAGTTCTTCTAGTCCAACAACCCTGGTATGGATATCTAACCTTAAGTCTGATCAAAGAAAGTGACTGACCTAAGCTCACATAGGTACTAATAGATAGAAAAGCCTGTATTCTAACCCAGGGGCTCTGACACCAAATCACTCACTATTCTTTCCTCTACACCATATTTCCTTTTGTGTTCATTAAAGTTTGCCCTTCAGTTCATTAAATTCAAATGTTTTTTCTCCCATATGAATTTCCTTATGTAGAATAAAGCATGAGGTTTTGCTAAAGATCATTCCACAGCATGGTACAACTAATGGTTGAATAAAAGCAATCTGGTTAGTTTTATCACCTAAGAGTCCACCAAGTGCATTGAGATGACATTGTGGCATAATGGCTGAACTTGACCATAGATCCCCTCTCTAATGCCTCCAAGCTGTACAATCACAAGGAAGTCTCAACAGCTCTGAGGCTCAGTCTTCTCATCTATCAAATGGAGATAATGGTACCTACTTCAAAGGACTGTTGTAAGGCTCAAATGAGATATCATGTATGAAATGCTTTGATGACTTCAAAATGAAGGAGAGAACACTAGTTACTAAGGACATGGGTTCAGATCTTGCATCTGATGTGTATTATTTGTGATTTGGGACAAATCACTTAACTTATTGAGTCATTTCAGTCATGTCTGATGCTTTGTGACCATATTTGGGGTTTTCTTGGCAGAGGCAGTGGAATGGTTTGCTATTTCCTTCTCCAGCTCATTTTACAGATGAGGAAACTGGGAGAAGTGAAGTGACTTGCCCAGGATAACACAATTAGTTAGTGTTAGAGGATGGATTTGAACGCAGGTCCTCCTGACTCCAGGGTCAGTGCTTTGTCCTCTGCACTCTATCCACCTAGTTGTCCTTCTTAACTTTACAAGGTCTCAGTTTTGTTATCTGTAAAAATGAAGGTATTGAACAAAATGGCCTTTAAGGTCCATTCAAACTCTGGATCTATCTTCTCCAGCTCTCTTCTCTCTGTACCCCTCCCCCTTTATAAAAATGTCAATTATTATTGAAGTCAAAAAGTTTCTATAATTCATTCTCTTGTGTTTAGTAAGGTTCTCAATTTAACTTGAGGTTTTCCATATCCTTTGCTTTCAGAGAGTCCCTCTATGCTATGAATTTCCTGTTTTTAATAAGGCATCCTGACCCTTCTTCAACCCCCTGTTCTACCCCCATCCCAACACATACATTTCCAGAGCTTTCCACATTCATTGTACTTAAAGGGATTCTCTGAATCTAAAGTAAGATTTCTCTGAAGAGACATTGTGGAGTTAGGAAAACTCTGGTCCACATCCTCCGTCTGACACGTGCCTTATGTGTCCTTTGTGTGAGTCACCAAAACTCTCCGTGTCCCAGGCAACTCTTTAAAACTACAAGTTACAGGACAATTGCTAATCTGCTTTAATGGAGAGAGTTTCCACACCAGGAGCCCCATATAGGAATGATATCATAGTTCTGAGCACTGGTTCTCTCCCACCCCCTCCCCCAGCCCCAACATTTCATTTTGTGATGATTTATAAGAGATAGACTAACTTTGAGAATTTTCCTGTAGTCACATAGTTTTTCCACAGAAGGTTTTCTATTGAATTAATTATATCCCAGTGTTAGTGGTAAGTACATGATTTACTACTATACCCCTTCCTTCTTCCCCTTCCCGCAGTGAACTTTCTCTTGTATCAAAGGGAAGGAGTTAAGCTGGCACAGGTACAGTTTTGTTTTTAATGAAAGGGTACATCTTAGCCCTTATAAGATTATTCTTTTAATTCATTAAAACATAATAGTAATAAATCCATTATATGTTAACATAAATAACATACTTTATGACAAAAATATTTTTCCAAAACAAACAAACAAAAAAGACTGGCAATGTTTTATGTATTTCTGCAAATCTCTTTAATGTCTGGCTTGATAGAAAACAGCCAGATTCTCATATTTGTTTCTGTATTTGATCTGTTATAATGTGTTGTTTTGATTGAAACACATGAAGAAAATCTTGGCTTCACACAGATAAGTAGCTTTAAAAAGGGAGGAATATTTTAATAGACAAATAACATTTTTGTATTATTATGAAAATTGTTTTGACCTCAAAGAATTCCTGAAAGGGAATCCCCTTTATAACTGTAGTTACTTAGATAACTATAAACTATATAACTATTATTAGATAACTATAAACTATATATTTAAGTAACTACAGTATTCAATAGAAAACATTCTGTGGAAAAACTGTTCAACTACAGGAAAATTTTTAGGAATAGCCCCAAATGAAAGGGAGCCCCCACCTGTCAGGGTACACTTTGAGTATCTATGATCTAGACCAATCTTACTTGAATTTCTAAAGCCCCCCCCCCCCACTTTTAAAATCAGTGCTGAGTAATGCTGAAAGCAAATTCTACAACCTTCAATTGTTCATCTCACATCTCATTTTAATTCTGACTGAGGTATGCATTGTGGTGGAAAAAATGAAAATGACATACTACTTGATTTTTTCCCTTTTATTTATCCTCTAACACTATGAATTTATTAGTGAGCTTCATCTTGGAAACTTTCAGAAGTAATCTGTAAAAAGATAATTCTATCAATCTGGTACATAATAGGAATCTACCTTGCTTCATTAGCCTAAGATAAATAACATATCCTTGTAGACTCCCTTTGCATAAATTCTTGAACTGCAAAAGTATATATTCAAATGGAAATATGTGTTTGATGGTCTCAAATTAGATTTTCATCTCTAGGGCATTATTTGTAAGGTTTATCCTTCCATCCTCATTATTGTGGTTACGTATTTTCATGGTCATTCTACTCCTATGATTTGTAAATATGATGCAACACAGATGGAGGCAACTTGGACAGGGGCTGGTGGTGGGAAGGTCTGATTTCAGTGCAAAAAGAAATTGTCCTCACTGACTCACATAGAAATCAAGCATATGTTAAAAAAAAAAAAAAAAAAAAAACTGATGAGAAAGACTTCGTACCTGGAATTGGAAGAATGGCTATTTCAGGTCTGCAGTGGTATTGCTGTTTCCATAGTTAGTGGTACAAATAAAATAGTATTTGTTGCTTTTTGAGTGATTTTTTTCAAAACTTTGGGAAAATATATATCACAGATTCTTGCACATAGAATTCTTGCAAATTCTCTCCTATTCAAGTCTTTTCCAGCTTTTGGTTTTTTGCTAACATTTCTTAAAAATTTCATATAGTTGTAAACAAAAGTTTTGTCCAGATTTTAAATGAATGAATATTCAAATATAAAGACAGATTATTTTATTTTAAAATACAGATTCTAGAAATAATAACCCTGAGCAAAAAAACCAAATCCTTAAATATGAGAAGTATTTCAAAGCTCATCATAAAATTTATCATGAGTGATACAGGAAAATTCCTCTTAAGAGATGACATTCCAATGCAATCCAGAAGGTTCTTTTTGTTTTTTCCTTCATGTAAAACAAATTGTTATGCTGCTGTAAGTAGTTTCAAGTGTTTGGACAGTTCATTAAGCTTGTGCCTCCCTTTAAATATTATAGTTACTTCTAGTTCTTTGGACATACACCATTGATTGGGAAAACATATGCATATGCTTATTTTATAAGCCCACTTGATGTCCAGCATAAAAGACAAAATGAAATATAATTCAATACCCCCACTCCCAAGACTGTCATCTAAAATAGACCAGGTCTAATCTTGGGAGTTGACCCTCAAAGGCCCATTTCATCTTTCTTTTGCTTCCATCTGGAGTAACTCCAGGAGAATCTCCAAATTAAAGCTTAGCTACAACTCATGCCTAGAATTTCCCTGGATGTGAATAAGAGGTCTTCACAAGGAGCATTTGGTAGAGCAGCCTTTAGTTTACTCCACAGACAAATCACAAGGTTCAGAAAACTCACAGGAACCCATCAATAGGTATAAAAACACTGGAATAACCCATCAGTTCCACTCAGAGAACCAAATTTGAAGTTACTGTCAAGACAACTCTGTGACATTCTGTTGACACACTTAGCTCTTTGACAGGGTCCTATACAGTCATCCCTCCCTGATTTATAATGTCACCCAGTGGTCTGGATTTCCTAAGACATACTGAAGTTTCTGAATAAGAAATCCCCAGCCCATCAGATCTGATTGTGGTACCTGAAAGAAAAACCCCAAGAAACAGGCACTAGTCAATATTTTTTTTAACTTGAAATACAAGGGAGATGCACGAAGAGAGAAGAAAAGTCAACCAGTTTCCCCTAAAATTTACTTTTATAGAGAAAATCAAAACAATAACAAAAAACCAAAGAAGGTACTTATTCCATTCTGATGGGCTATGTTCTAAGAAGGATTCCTGACAGTACAGAAAAACAAATTCATAGTAAAGAAGCAACCTTTTTAACAAGATGTTAGTAATATATGGTACAGAACATTAAAGCAGGATATAGGTGATATATGGTCCAGACAATTAGAGCAGAATTTCCATGATATATAGCACAGACAATTTACTATAGAAAGAAACATCTGTTCAATTAGAATGCAGGATATAGGGAGTTTGGGGAAGATAAACATTGTTAAACTTTTCGCTTTGCCAACAAACTCTAGGAGTCCTGTGACTGCTTAAAAGCAAGATGGCTTTCCTTGAACTTAAAGTTAAGTTAAACTTCATTTCACCAGATAACTTGCAGGTTTTGTTTTCCAAATAAGAAATTAATCAGCAATTATATGAGTGAGGCACCTCACCTCTCTAGGTCTCAGCTCTAAAATCAGAACTTTGGACGCTATACCCTAAGGCCCCTTCCAGCTCTAAATCAATGATCCTATCTTCTCTTAGGTTAAGAAAGTCCACTATCACGATCCTCCCTCTCAGGATGTTTTCAAGCTCATTCAGCTCTCCTGTGGTCTATCTCCATCCCCCAGGGAAGGATATTGGGCATCAATAATTTAATCTAGGGCAGCTAAGTGGTACAATGGAGTGCCCAGCCTAAAGTGAGGAAGACCTGTGTTCAAATTTGACCTCAGATATGTGCTAGCTGTGTGACCCTGGGCAATTCATTTAACCCTGTTTACCTCAGTTTCCTCATCTATAAAATTAGCTAGAGAAGGAAATAGCAAACCATTTCAGTATCTTTGCCAAGAAAACTCCAAATGGGGTCATGAAGAGTCAAACAGGACTAAAAATTATTAGAACAGCAGATTCATCATGAGCAGGCAGGTGGTGCAGTGGATACAATGCCCAGCCTGGAGTCGAGACCAGTTCAAATGTGACCTCAGACATTTACTAGTTATTTAACCCTGGGCAAGTCACTTAATCCTATTTCCCTCAATTTCCTCATCCATAGAATAAGCTGGAAAAGGGAACGGCAAACCACTCCAGTATCCAAGAAAACCTCAAATAGGGACAAAAAGAGTTGAACACAATAACAGAAACAACAAATCTAATTTAGATATAGTGTTTGTAAAAAGAAGACTTTTCTCTTTAGACAATTTTAGACTATTCATTAAATATGAACTCAGCATAAGCATTGATAAACACAGAGACTACCTATTAAATGGCTGAAATTTAAAGCATCAGCTTTACCCTTTCTTCATTACTCAGATACTGACATAATGAACTCCCTGTATCAAAGCAGTTCACAATCTATCTCTGACTTGAATGAATTTATTAAGCATTTATTAATGATTTATAATGTGCCAAGGACTGTGCTAAGCACTTGAGATACAAATACAAAAACAAAACCAGTTCCTTTCCTCAATGAGCTTCCCTTCAAAGGCTATATCGGCATTTTAGAAAGTTACTGGGAAGAGGGAAAAAAGCCACAATGAAGTAGATTGACACGTTTTCCCAGTAGCCGTGGAATAATTGATTTGGTTATTGTTCTAGAACTGAAATGAGAGTTGAGGGGGGTAAGCAGCGTCAAGGGTAGATAGATGGAGAGTGGCAAGGGGACCAACAAGGAGATGTCACAGGAGTAAAGTGAGACATTACTGGGGCCAGACAGTTGAGAAACAGTGGGCCATTTGAGGCCCAGGGTGGTAGTCCTTGAAGGCATAGCCTCTAGTTCAAGAGGCAAGGAAGCTGACCAGGAATGGTGGAGATGGTAGGACAGCCTTTGGAGTCACCTGAGACATATGGAGGTTAACTGACTTCCCTAGGGTCCTGCGCCTAATAAGGGTCAGAGGTGAGATTTAAACCAAACTCCAAGACCACAGAATTATTGGCTTTGCTAAGGCAGCCTCTTTTTTTCTTCATTTAAATTACATTTTAAAAGTTTGCTTCTTTCTATCACTTACTAGCTTGTACCTCTGATCTTAGAGAGAAATGATTGGAATTTTTAAGAGAACAAAATAGCCTGGTTTATAAATATAATAGCTATTTTGAGGCTTTAAGAAAAAAACAACCATCTTTCAGAAGAAGTCTAAACCTTTCTCCCTCCTTGGTCACAGGTGAAGTATCTCATAAAAATAAAACAGAAAGGCACTTTTTTTTAAAGCTCACGATTTCCCTTTGAAAGCATTTTGTTGAACCTGTAGAAAGGTATTTGTCAGAAATTCTTTAGGTTCGGATTCTATTAAGCAACACAAATTCCCAGTATAGTTTTCTTTTTTATTTGTTTGTTTTTTTAAACTTTCACCCATTAGATAGTTGTACAATGCTACATTTAAAGAGTAACTTGTTTTCAACTGTCTCTGTTAGGGCATGAACTCTGAAGTGCTCACTGGATTTTTAAGAATGTTTTGGTTGTAAACAGAGGTTAACTTCCCAGCCATGAGCTATGCAGCTCCTGAGTCTTCCAGGGCCACTGGCACTTAAATGTGGGATACAAGATAAGTATCTCTTTCTACACATATCTTCTCTCTGTCCCTCCCACTTTGAATTCTTATGTCTTTGTCTTGTCATCTTGTTACTCTTTACCTCTCCTGTACTGGCCCCCTACTTTATCATCCTCACATACCTAGGTCCCTTTGTGTCTTTTAGCCATTTCGTTAGGGAATGAGACATTGCAATATTTTTTGATACCATCTACATGGGCATTAGAAAGTTTAAACTGTGTGACACAAACAACAGGGGCCCTGATGTTCTGAAGAACACTCAGTCATAGCAGGCAGGTTACAGGTAGAACAAGGAACAATAACATAGTAAAGAAATAGGCAAAAAAATGGAGTTTGGAATGCTTCACTGAATCAGAATGATTTTTAAGTCTTCAGAGCAGCTTGTGTGAACATAATCAGGTCACCATTTCCTCTAATGGATTTTGCCAGTGGAGAATTGCTATACAGAATGTATAATCTATATCAAAGTGCTTGCCTTTTCAAGGAGAGGGGAGGGCACATAAAGAGTGAATGAGGGAATCTGGTACTCAAAAATTATTTTTAAATTAATGTTAAAATTATTTTTACATGTATTTGAGAAAAAACATAAAAAAATTCATTTACAGATGTAGGAAAATAAATATGGTACATCCAGGAAAGCAGTTTACTCAACTTCTCTAAAGCAGAAGATGGTAGAGAACAGATATGAAGACTTCCTAAATTAGGCTAATTGTATGAGTAATTAGAATTACTGGTAGCCAGACATGCTCAGATATCTCCTCCTCCTTTACTAGAATTTCTAACTCTCTCCCTTCCTCTTCTAAAGTTAGCATTTATTTTTTTTTAAGAAAGAATTTTAAATTTTAAAATTTTTAATCATATAGAAAGCCATAGAGAGTTGCATCATGAATAAGCTGCAACTTATAAACAGTCAAGAAATCCAAAGAAAGCCAGAGGTAAAAAATATCATTGAGGAATTATATGATAGGAAAAGAAGATTATTGTTAGATCCCAAGAAGAAAGGATGATGGCAATAATGCTTCATGATTACGCTTGTGATGTCAGGAGAAAAAGAGGAACACCTCCACCTACTTCCATGTTGGGTGGACCCTCTGTGATGAATTTATGGGGGGAGCAGATGATGGGTCACCTAGGCTGGACAGACATTGATGGGTCAAGATCATTATCATTAGAAAGAAATTTTGAATTCATGAGATGCAGCAGCAGCATTATCATCAATGTTGTTTTCAATCGTGTCCAACTCTTTTGGGGTTTTCTTGGCAAGGATACTGGAATGGTTTGCCATTTCCTTCTCCAGCTTATTTCACAGAGAAGCAAGCTGAGGCAAATAACATTAAGTGATTTGCCCAGGGTCACATAGCTAAGTGTCTGAGACAGGATTTGAACTCAGGGAGATGAGTCTCCCTGACTCCAGGCCTGGCACTCTATCCACTGCACCACCTAGCTATCATCAATAGCTCACATTTTTATAGTGCTTACTATGTGCCAGACACTGTGCTTTTACATTTGAGTATCTTTGGTTTTTACAACATCATTTTATTTCCCAATACATTTTCTGTATTTATCTTCAGGGCAAAATTTCTCCATCATTATAACTGCATGGTATTCAGTTCCAATCTTTTGTCATTCCCATTTTTGTTGCAGCAGTGGTTGTACATATTGTTTTTGCGGTTCAGCTTAACTTCATTCTGCGTCATTTCATATACGTCTTCCCATACTTCCCTGGTACACCTTCACCTTTAGTTTAGAAGGGTTCTATCACCAATAGTCCATAATTTCTTGAGAGATGGCCAGAAATATCAACTGGCAATTCATAACACTTCCTGCCTTCCCAGAAAAGCTTTATTAGAGTATCTTCAACATGATAAAACACAAATAGGGAACACAAACCAAGTCAAGGCTTGTATGTGCTTTTATCAGTAAGTGGGAACAAGCATGTATGTAATCCCTGTGGAAAACTTAATAAAATTAAATCAGTGTAGAGTACAGAATCTGAATTCAAGATGGTTGAAGTGGTTGTAATGCAACATTTAACCTCCACAAAAACGTTGCAGTGGAATGGAGCATCAGCAGTATGCACTAGATCTCTATTTTGACCTTAAAAAAAGCAATATTAGAGAAATGGAGACAAATCCATTTGAAATGAAAAGGGCAGACATAAGTATATGGACATAAAAATATGGGCATACATGTAAATTAGATGTTGCCCATTAGTATGGATGATGACCAAAATATCTACTTACTGTTCCCTATCCTCACCTCTCCATCTCTGCCTACTGACTTTCCCCTCCCATCCTTCAAGACCCAGCTCAAATACTACCTCCTCCATGATTCTTCCTTCCACCCCCTCCCTTCCCCTTCTCCCCATTTGGAAATGCTTCATCTGACCCTATTATCTGTATTCCTCTTATATCATTTAAAACCTTTAAGTTCCTTCACAGCCTGGCTCCAGTCTACCTTTCCAGTCTTGAACACTGCATTCCAGTCAAGTTGGCTAATATGTTGTTCTCTAGACACTGCATTCTACCTCCTGTCTCCAAGCATAGGCTGAATCACATGTAATTACTTTGTGATTATTTTGTTTATATCCTGTATTTACTTACCTACATTCATAATGTCCTCCATCCCCAACAGAATAGAAGCTCCTTGAGAACACACACTTTCATTTTTGTCTTTTGTGTTCTCAACAGAAAGCACAGTGCCTGGGATATGATAGGTACTTTAAAAATACTTTTTGAATGAAGGAAGGAATTGTATCCTAATTTCCACTGAATTTATTTGTGTACATCTCTTCTCATTCTGGCTAGATCAGCAGCTTCTTGAGAGCAGCAGCCTAGTCTTATGTAAAACACTGAAGTATGCATGAATAATAATATAATTTTTAAAAAATCTAATTAACCCTTGTGAAGTGTTGCAAAAATGTTGATTTCCCCAATCAAGTAGCATAATGTGTTGTACTTAGTAGGTGCTTAGTAAATGATCCATGAATGACCTAACAAATATTCAGGCTGTGGTGTCATTCAAAGAAACTAAATCATAAGTCCTAGCTTCCTTATCTCAAAAATGAGGGAGTTAAACTAATTGACCTCTAAAGTCCCTTCCAGATGTAGATTTAAGATTACTTTCATCCAGGAATTTTAAATTCCCTTATTTTGTTTTTCCCCTCCAAATTTGTGTGTATGTATTGTAATGAACGAAAAATCTGAGAAACATGGTTTCTGGGTAATTAATATGATTTCACCAATAATTATTATTAAACATAAGAGAAAATAATCATTTCTCTCATGTATGTTTGTATACAGGATGTCCTAAAAATCTTAGTGCCATAATAAGCCACTAAAATGTAAAATTGGGACATCCTAGGTGTGTTTGTATGTGTGTGTGTAAATATATATGTGTGTATACATATATATATTATACATACACACATATATATTACAATGTATAGAGATAAGTAGATTATCTTTTATTTCCTTTCCTTCTTTTTCAGTCCAGTCCTTTCCTCAGACACTTAAGACTCCAAGAATCTTCCTTTTTTATGATCCTGCTAATTCTCTTTCTGTTTCCCAGATCTCACAGTGCCACTCTGTTCCCTTTCATTTTCCTTTAAAGTAAACTCTATTTTCCACATTGTCTGAAGGTCATGCCTATGTAGGGACACATTTAAAATGGGTCAGACGATGTGGTGGAAATAATTTCAGCAGAAATGGTCACCAAAGGCCACTTTGAAAGGAAGATCATTTTTCTCCTAACACGACATTTCCCTAAAAGGCTTTATTTTCAAGGCAGAAAATTGAGGTGTCCTAGATGCCTTACTTAGTGCCCTTGGGATCTATGGATATCGTAGATGTCTGGTTTCTCCTGGAGATCACAGTAGTTTACTTCAAAAATATGTGAAAAATACATCTGAGAGCGTTAAATGAACTCCTTTCAAAAAAACGTCTTTCATATATAAAAACTTTTAATACATTAAAAAGATATTCAGAAAATCCCTGTGCACATAGTAAGTAATTATGACTGCTTTTCCTCTATTTTGTTGACTAGTGAAAATGATTCAAAACATGCTTTTAGTTTTACTTTAATGGACATAAATTTTTTAAAATTTAATAGACATAATTTTTGTTGGATTTCTTGAAAGCTTTTTTATACTTTCTAAAAATGAGAATAGCTGATGCTTCAAATGCTTTTGTAAATTTTTTTTAAAGTAAAATTATTATTTATGCCTATTTCTTCATGTTCAGTGGGTTCCCACTTCTCCTTGGATAGAGCACCAGTGCAGGAGTCAGGAGGACCTGAGTTCAAATGTCACCTCAGACATTTGACACTCACTAGCTGTGTGACCTTGGGCAAGTCACTTAACCCCAATTGCCTCATCTTGGGTCATCTCCAGTCATCCTGATGAATATCTAGTCACTGGATTCAGATGGCTCTGGAGGAGAAGTGAGGCTGGTGACCTGCACAGCCCTCCCTCACTCAAAACAAAGTTAAGTGCAAGTCATGTCATCATTTCTCTGATGGCGTGGTCTTCTTCGGTATCAAAGGATGAACACGCACAACACACCCAGAATTAATAAAATATGTCCTTAAAAACCTCTTTTAAGATTGGCAGTGTAACATAATACCAAGCCAGCCTTCCTGAGTCAGGACCATCAATGGACAAGTAACTACTCCTGGGTAAAACCTTGGGTACATTACTCAGTCTCTGAGTACTCCAGAAACTCTAGGACTGCAAGTGGTAAAATAGTTGTCTATCTGCAGTGATAAAGGAAGATCCATTCCCACAAACGCCCTACAGTGATGAAATCACAGGTCTGGACTAAACCCCTCCCCTTCTAAAAAATAATAATAATTAAGACATTGTTTTGAGCCCTAATTCTGTCATCCTTCAACATGATCTACATCCATTCAGTATTCAGAAGATCTTTAGAGGTAGAAGGGGCCTTAGAATAAGCCTTCTAGTCCAACCTCTTGTTTTACAGATTAAGAGACTAGTAAGACATATAAGTGTTAAGTGATACAACCAAAATCCTACAGTTACTGAAAGACAGAGGTAGTATTTGAATTCAGGATCTCTTGCCCTAAAGCTGTTACTCTTTCTACAATACCAAAATGCCTCTCTTTTAATTCATGAAAATATCAATAATACAGATTGCCCCAAATTCCGTAATATAGGGTTAAGCTACTTGGCACTGCCTTTTCAGAAAGAATATTTCTAGCACTGTGTAATTAATACCAATTGCATATTCCTCTTGTAAGGTAAACGGAAAATCAGAACAGAATCTAGGTTACTCGCTTTATGGCTTTTTTGTTTTTTCTTTTTCTTCTTTAAAAAGGAAAAGGACTATTATAAGTAGTCATTACTAGTTATTATTACCAGGTCAGCTGTTTTGAGAGAAGATATTTAACCTTTTCTTTCTGTAGCTTTAATTTTTTGACTTTGTACTAATATTTCTTGTCACAGTGTAATCATTGAGTTCTATTTGCTCCATTTTATTTTCCTGAAAATCTATTACTTGAGTAGGGCTTTCCACCTTCCATTTGATAGTATTTCTTTGTTTTCTATTTTTCCTCCTAAATTCTCATTTCATTTCTAAAAAAAAAATCTTCATTTTGCCCCATTTTTAATCATTGAAGCCAAGATATTTTTTTTCTGAGACTCTACTTAAAGTTGTTTGTTATAAGATTACTCTTGTTTATCTTTACCTCTATAGGGCTTCTCTTAAGGGTATTTCTTCATGGTGACCAATGTTTTCTTCTGTTTTTTCAGACTCAGTTCTGGAATTGGGATTTTGTGTCTGGGCCAGTACCCTTGGACTCTTTAATGAGTTTTTTAGGCTTTGTATAGTCCTTTCCAATCTGTCGTCTGGAGGCTGATCTGGGTGGGGTGGCTGATACTAGGTCCCTCTCTTGGCCTCAGTCACTTCTCTCTTGTTCTCCTAATAATCCATTGTGGGTTCTGGCCTCTGTCTTCTTGCACAGTCCCCAGATGGAAGCTGGTTCCTTCTTTTAATGGATTCCTGATAGGTCCCTGTGGGATACTGGAGAAGGTGCTGCTCTCAAGCTTCCTGACCTGAGAAGGACATTGCATTACTGGGCATTGCCTCTCTGAACAGTGACCTATGAAAGCTGGTTCCGACCTTCCTGTTCTCAGAGGCCTGGGCTGGTTTCAGGTACCTGAATCCTGGAGCTTGAGCTAGCTCGTGGCCTACGCCATTCACAGCATCGACTGGCTTCAGATCTTGTTTTGGAGCTTACTTTGTCTCCCTTGGCTTGGCTCCTTTCCTTAGCTTCTTGAGTCTCCCCTTGACCTCCACCCATTCCCAGCTCTAGACGGGATGCAGGAACTTGTTTTTGTTTCTCCGCTGGTTTTCTTTATCATTGTCTCTTCTGGGTCTTTTCCATATATTTGCAGGGGTGTATGTAGCTGAAGGAAGTTTCCTTGTGACCTTTAACTTTGCCATAACCAGAAATCTTTCCATGGAAGTCTAAGAGTTAAAAATGACAGGGTAGATAGAATGGAAAGAGAAGAAATAGGTTTCCTTAACATGAGGAAAAATAAACCTCTTGGCATTTGCAAACGCTAAAGAAAATACTATGATGTCTCTATCAGAGATGAATTGGGCCCTGGCGGTAAATTACATGAAAAATAGCATCCTATCGATTACACCGCAGACATTGGATTAAAAACCCTTGGAGGGTAAGAACCATATTTTATTTCATTGTTTTCTCCTCAACATTTAGCCCAAGGTCTTGTCCATAGTAAGTCGACTTCTTGAAAGGGATCCCATTTAAAGCCTCCTGTTTCATGGCCATTATTTTCCCTTGCTGCTGTATTTATTTTGTCTGTGGCACCTCAGCCAGAGGCCAGGTGTTTCTCAGGGTGGCTGGATCACCGGGCAGATCTGACCGCTCTCTGGATGACCATGGTCATGGGCAGACTCCAGGACTCTGGGGCATGGAGCTTAGAGGGCTTAAGAGGGGTCCTTGAGGACAGGCACGGTCTGGTCTCTGCAGCCCCAGGGGCAGCGGCGTCTTGTCCACTAACAGATATCTGAGGAACTGGAAGATTAAGAACCAAGCTGGCAGGGCTGGCATCCACAGGGAGAACGGCCTTGCTTGTGCAGGGCGTTTAACCCTGACAGCCCACAGATAAATGGACCCGCTGGCACGGTTCAGCCTGGGGGGCTACGGAGCAGGAAGGAGGCGCTGAGTCGCTTCTGGCCATCTCCGACCCGCCGTGATGGATAGGATTCCTTTAAGATGTCATAGGAGGCCGGCAGGGCTTTATTCTGGAGGGGGGACCGTCCTCAGACAGTCCGGGGCCACTTCCACCAGTCCCAGGGATTTCCTCCCGGGGTCGGGGAGGGGCGGGGGTCTCAAGGGACCGCCCCTGCATGACGGAGGGCCTGGGTTCAAATCCCGATCCTGTATGACCTTGATAAGTCTCTTTAGAGCCGTGGATGTTCTTGGGATAAGACTGGCAAAACAAACCAAACCCCCCCACCACAATAAAAGCGAAGCAAAAGCTAGGGGCTGCCCTGAGGCCCCTTCTAGGCACACAGTAGGTCTTTAATCCGTGTGTGGACGGTCGGTCGGCCGGCCGGAATCGGAACGCCAGAAGCACGTGCCCGGGTGTCCTCACCGCGCGGCCCCGGGGGACAGTGAAGCGCCCCCCTCCCGCAGGGCCCCCCGCCCCGAGGCCGGCGCTCCAGGCCGCTCCCCCCGCCCCGAGGCCGGCGCTCCAGGCCCCGCCCCCCGCCCCGAGGCCGGCGCTCCAGGCCCCGCCCCCCCGCCCCAGGCCCGCGGCTCCGGCTCCGGGTCTCCCCGCTAGGCGGGGGCGGGGCGCGCGGGCAAGCCCCACCCCTCCCCGGGCCGCGCGGCCGGCCTCCCGCCGCCCCACCCCCTCCGCGGGCTCGGCCCATTCATTCATTTATTTATTTATTCTCCAGTAGCGGCGGAGGAGCGGGAGCAGGAGGGAGGGCGGCGCGCCCGGGGAGGAGGGGAGGGGGAGGAGGAGGGGAGGACTCGCGCTCGCGCGGCCCGCCCCGGCCCGGCCCCTGCGCCCGCTCCTGCCGGCCCGGCACTCGGCGGCCGCGCACGCCCCCGGCCCTGGGGCGCTTCCCCGGAGTCGCTCGGCGGAGGCGCAGCGAGGAGCGGAGCGGACCCGCGGCGTCCGGCCCCGAGGTGGGTATGTCGCGCAGGGCGGGCCCGCTCCGTACGTCCCCGGCTTCCTCGCACCCCTTCTCTGGGGAGGGGGCTCCCCGGGAGTGGGCGGTGCGGCCGAGGGCCCCGCTTTCCTGGAGATCGAGACCCCGCTTTGTAACACCTGAGAGAAGGGCTGAAGGTGGCCGCGGGGGTGCGTCTGCCCGGAGCTCCGGGCTGGGCTGCTGCGGGTCCCGGGCGGGCTGGCTGTGCGGGCGCACGCGGGGCTTTGTGGCCCGGGGCCCCCCAGGGTTTCGTGTTGCGTTTGTCCCTGCGGGCGCCAGCGCCCGGGTAGCGGCCGAGGGGAGAGGGCTCCGGACCCCCGCCGGGCAGCGCCTTCTGTGGGTGACTGGAGCGCCCCGGAGCCCTCCCCCCGCCCCGCCGGACCGAGGCCGTCCGGGGGGACCGTTGTCCCCCGCTCCGGGCTGTGTGCCGCTTCTCCCCCAGGGTCCGTCCGGCCGGGGCAGGCTGGAGGCTTCCCTGGGGGACGCCTGGGGGTTCCAGGGCGGCCCCCCTCGGCCACCCATTTCTGGGGCCACCCCTGGGTTCCCCCCGGGCAGCAGCCCCCTCCCCGTGCCAGCCGTCTCCAGGGCTGGAATACTTAAAATGACCGAGTAAAGACGTAGGAGAAAGGGAACGTTAATTGGCACCTTCGGATTGCACCGCGATGCCCGGGACGCTGGCACGAGTGGGTGCGAGCGGGGAGCCCCGGATTCTGGACAGCTGTGCTAAGTCAGGGCCGAGGGAAGGGGACTTTCTGGCCGCTCTGGGGGAGGAGGGTAGTTTCCTGAGCTTTTGTGGATGGGGAGGGAGGGGGCTTTCTCCTGAGGCTGAGAACCCTACCCCATACAACCAGCCTTCTTGGGCTGCTGGGGGCAGTCGGGGGGGAAACCTCCTCTTCTTTTGTCTCCAGGGGTCACTGATGGCATACATGTGAGTGGGACAGGCTGAGAAGTCATGGTAAAAATGAGTTGTGGGGTATTGGGCCAGGGTTAAAGGTAGACCGTGTCAATAACGGAGCTTTATGGCAAGAGGGCAGAACTTGTAGGGTTGAATGAAACTAGAAAACATGAGGATCCTTTGCCTCTGGTGTCGGTAGTGCTTGGTGAGCTGAGGAGTGAAATGTCACATTTAGTGACTGGAGCCTCCTGTGTGGAATTCAGACACATTCCATGGTCCATTTTCTGTTGGTCTGCATCGGTGAGCTCCCTCCACCCAAAATAAGATGGAGGGAGGGGGACTGGAGGAAGCCAGAGAGAAGAGTTAGCCAGGAGAGGGTGGCGCGGAGTGAGGTCATGGAGACTTAATTTATAAGGCCATATAGGCTTACAGTCTTTAGCTGGTGTGTAACATCCCCTGTCTTGACCTCCTGAAGAGTTCCCCCACAACACTTAAGAGTTTGGTGTGAACGTTTTTATAAATGCAGCATTTTTGAAAGATGCTGCGGATCACAACTTTTCCCCCACAGTTTGAAACACTGAGCCAGCTAGGAACTTGGAGGAAGCCCTTTGTGTTGGCGTTGTTTTTGAAAGGGGGGCCTCTTGTACATTATGTTTTGAATATAGCTCTTATGTGAGAGCTAACTCTCTGTCTACATTATGGATCGTAAAGAGATACATTTCATTTGATGAATGAACTAGCAGAAATAGCATTTAAAATGCACGGATATTAAAGTATAGGGCTGAAGGTAGAATTTGCTCCCCAAATTTGAAAGCTCCATTTACTTATTTTGATTAAACTTCCCTCTACCAGTTAAATATTTAAATTTTAATTAATCCTTCCTTTTCCCCTCTCCCTCCCCTTTCTTGTAGACTTTACATTCGTAAAGAGGATTTTAAACGTAACATGTCTGGAAAACATTTGCACCTGTTAATGAGTTTGCTTTGCCTATTTTCCCCCTTACCCTGTGTGGGCGTTTATAGGCCAGAAATGGTCTCAGAACAGTGGTCACTCCTGAGCTCGTTGTCTCCAGTTGTCACCATTTGCCATTTCCTTAAAGGACAGTTTCACTTGTGAGTGGGTACACCAGGAATTACACACATCCTGTAACTGTTTGGGTTGCAACACAATTAGTCATAAACGGTAATGAGGGAAAGATGCAAAGCTTGGGGGCTCCACACACAAACACATCATTAATAAGATAAGTTATTATCTTCCCAGCCTCAGCCATTGTGTGTATGTGGTGGAGATGTTCATGGATTGCATTTGGAATAAGCAGAGCTCATATGAGTTTACTAATTATAATGATGTTGAGGGCAAGATGAAAAGGATTGCTTTATTTTGAGATGGAATGGACATGTTGAAATAGCTATTATCTCATAACTCAAGCATGTCAGCTGGCACAGGGCTCTCGCCTCTACTGAATTTTGTGCAGTATTGTCCTAAGCTTTCTATCTATTTCACTTTAACAAACTTTGTCCTGTTGACTCAGTAGCCTCAGGAGCCGCAAATAATATATAACATTTATTGTGTTACTTTATTATCTAATGAGGGAAAATTATACACCCACAAGGACACCTGGCTGTGTTTTTGTTTTTGGTAGTGGTGGGCGTCTTTTAATCAGTCCAAGGCACATTCTAGCACCTAACTTATCTTTTTAAAAAATGAAAATAAAAATAAACTAAGGGCAGCTAGATGGCATAGTAGATAGAGTCAGGAAGATTCATCTTCCTAAGTTCAGATCCAGCCTAAGACACTTAACAACTGTGTGACCCTGGGCAAGTCACTTAACTCTGCTTGCCTCATTTTCCTCATCTGTACAAAAAAAAAAATGAGCTAGAGAAGGAAATGGTAAACTACTCCAATATCTCTGCCAAGAAAACCCCAAATGGGGTCACGGGTATGACTGAAGAATGACCAGGAAAAAAAAAGTCAGTGCACTTAAGAAAAAAATTTCATTACATGTTTTCTCCAGACTAATGTGTAAGCAGACCCTATTTATCATTGTGTCACTGGAAGTTAATCTACTGATTGAAAATGTTGCAGATAAAAATGAAAGTTAAAAAGCTATTATCATTTACTAGAGATAAGGTAGTTCAATTAAGCAAGCATCGACTAAGTACATACACAGTGTACTGGTTATGATGCTTAGGTAGCTTTTATTCAGAGACAAAAAGGGGGAATGACAAAGGCAAAAATTGAAACACTCTCTGGCTTAAAGGTCAGTGGCTGCATCTACTTGGTTCTTTCTTTTTAAATGTGTGGCTTTTTAGCACCAAAAACTATTGCCATAAAATCCATTTGGAAATAGTACTTGCTTTGAAAGTTAAAACGTGTTTAAATTGAGAGTTGTCTTCTTACGACCTGATCTGTTTTTGTTTCCGTTCTTACATCTTTGTAGGATCGGTGGACTTGGGGAGGATAAATTCCCTAACCGAAGTTTCTTGTAGGTTTAGCTTTGACTTTTGACCTCTCATTTGCCTATCTTTGTCTGCTTAAGATGGTTGCTTTCAGAATTTCTGCGCCTGCAATTAGGAATTTGAAATAATTAATTAGCATATTAATCAGGTAGTAAATTTTAGAAAGCTTTGCAAGGAAATAATGGGTTTTCCCAAATAATAACACCCAGTCTTTATACTATTATCACTGTAACTTTGTCATTGGTATCTTAAAATATAGACAGCTAGGTGGCACAGTGGATAGAGCCCTGGGCCTGGAGTCAGGAATCCCTGAGTTCAAGTCTAGCTACAGATACATATTAGCTGTGTGACCCTGGACAAGTCTCTTAACAAGTCAGGCCCAGCTTCCTCAACTGTAAAATGGAAATCATAAGAGCCCCCATATCCCAGGATTGTGATGTCACTCAAATGAGATAACATTTGTATAAAGTTTTACAAAGCTTAAAATGCTATATATCTGTTAGCTATGGTTGCTGTTATCATCATCATCGTCTTCGTCTGTCTGCAGGTGACCAGGTCTAAAATAGATGAACATAATGTACGTTTTTAAAAGGTTGAAGTCTATCAATAGGCTGTCCAGTGTTGATTTTCTTTTATTATCTCTAGGAGACCATAAATCCCACTGAGAGCAGAGACTTTTTATTTTCTAAACTTTATTTACAATTATAGGACATTTGGCTTAAAATCTTAAAAAGAAGCATTACTACTTTACCGATATGGAGAAAATTTTTAAATTACAATAAATATAGTGTGGCTCACTTAATACATGTAAATAAGGAAGACACATACTAAATCATCATAACTGAAAAAAATGACTAACAGGGCATTTTGGTAGAATAGAAAGAGTAGTATTCAGTGGAAGAAGACCTGAGTCCAAATCCCAGGTTTAAGAAATAAAGGTGGGTTTTTTGTTTTTTTTTTTTTGCTTGGGGGAAAAACTGGTAGGAGAGATTTCTCTTGAATGAAGTCTTCACCATTTCTGGTATATATCTTGGTGGGAAAGCACATTTTCAGTCAACTGCTTAGAGTCTACGATGTGGATAAGACAAAATATAAGTGCATTAGAGAGTACAAAGCAAATTATTATGCTAAGGCAAAAAGGAACTGGCCATACCAACTGCTGGCATCAGGGAAGGCTTCATGGAGGAGGTGTCATTTAAATTTAATTTTAAAAGGTGGTTAGGATTTCAACCGGTGAAGAGAGAAAAGGAGAACATTGTAAGTATTTGGAACAACGTGAGTAAAGGAATGGAAGTAAGAAAATACATGGGAGTTCTCAAGTCACAGAGAATAATCCAATTTGAATTGACCACAGAGGCTTAAACAGAAATAGAAAAGAGAAGGCAGGAAATGTCAGATGGCATCAGATTGGGGAAGGCTTTGAATGTTAAGCACTGAAGGAGGTACTGAATGTCTTTTTACCTAGGCAGCTAGGTGTCTTAGTAGATGGAGCCCTGAAACTGGATTCTGAAAGACCTGACCTTAAGACCAACCTCAGATATTTAATAATAATTATGGCTGACTTGTAAACAGCTCTTACTCTGTGCCAGGAAATGTGCAATTTTACAATTATTATCTCTTTTAATCTCATAACAACCCTGGAAAGTAAGTGCTTTTATTATCCTCATTTTACAAATGAGGAAACTGAGGCAAACAGACTTGAAGTGACCTGTCTGGTTAGTATCTGACTATAGCTTTCTTACCTCAGGCAGATCACGTAATCTCTGTTTGCTTCTGTCCGCTCAACTGTCAAATCAGAATCATGGTGGTACCCTCCCAGAGTTGTTGTGAGGATAAAATGAAGTAACATTTGTGAAGTACCCGGCACATAGTGGATACTATGCCAATGGTACCTATTCTTTTGATTACCTCCTCAGTATTATGTAGTAAGCTCTAATGTTAAGAAAACAGCCAGAGAACTGTTAGGAGATTTTTCATCATTCAGTGGGTCCTCTCTACTCTCTTTGCTAAGGCAGTTGAAATTGAAATAAGGGGTTTTTCGTTAACCAGAATATCAGATTGACCAGAACAGGGTTCTTGAGTACAGATAAAACAAGCTTCGTAGCTTCATTTTTTCGTAGGGCTCTGCTTCTTTACAAATGTGCACAGTGGCCTGCTGAACAATTTTAAAAGGAGTTAATCACTCACAGAGCCACATCAGAGAAAATGGAATGACTTATGTTGGGCCACAAAGGCATCAGCTAGCTGTATGCATGTGGTTAAATAGAAATACAAGTGATATTTGTAAAATGGACATTTCAAGTTCACGTTACTACCTTCCAACTTGCTGATAAAATTATAGAAAAAAGGAGCATTAAGCACTGAACGGTAGGTCACCAAATTTGCCATTTGATCGAATTTTACCCATTTTAATTTTTAAAAATCTTTTTACTAAATAGAGGTGTCTGAAAGAAAAAAATATTTCTTAAATGTGGATAAAATCGGAATAAATAAAAAACAGAAATCTGAAAGAAGTTAACCTAGCATGTATGAGGAACCGTGAGTGCAAATATGGAAGTTGGCAGTTTTTTCATTTGATCATTTTGGGAAACCTCAAACTGAAAGCAGGTCTACTAGGGAAATTCCTCCCCAGCCAGATGCACAGTAGAGTCTGGGCCAAGCAATTTCGACTTGGAGGCAGCTTTGGTTTTGGAGTCAAAGAATTCCCAATTAAATCCTGTGTGACTTTGGGCAAGTCACTTCACCTGAGCCCTGTTTTCTTCATCAGTAAAATAAAGGGATTGGACTAGATGACCGACCTCTAAGGTCCTTTCCACCTCTAAATCCTGATCCTATGGCATTTAAACCTCTTCTTCTGCCCTAGCTGGGAGGAATGTCCAGGAGATTCCAAGGGCAATGACTGTTCTTAGATTTTTATCATTTTATTGAGTATTTCATTTCCCATTTTTAGTATCTTTGAATCTGGCTATCCCTGTGCCTAGAATGCACTCAATCCTCTAGATTAAAGTTTCTAAATTAAAATTAAAATTCCTATATTAAAGTACAGTTCAGTTGACACCTCCGTAAAAATTCACCAGTTGCTAGTTCTCCCCACCCCCTCAAAAAATTACTTTGTATTTCATTTATAGGGTATCCCAAAAGGCATGTGGTTTTAAGCTTATCAAAACTTAAAATTGCATTATGTTTATTCGTATGTCTTGTGTTTCCTAATAGCATGGAAACTCCTTAGTGGAAGGTCCTATTTTTGTCTTTGTATCCCCAGGACCTAGTTTAGCTCCTGGTAGTCAATCAATACACATTTATTAAGTGCTTACAAGGTAGTGGGGATACAAGGAAAGGCACAAGACAGTCTCTGCTCTCTGGAAGTTCACAGTTCAATGGGAGAGATAACATACAGATAAGTAGGTGCAAATGAGCTATAGACAAGATAAATTGAAAATAATCAACAGAGGGAAGGTATTAGAAGTATGAAGAATTGGGAAAGTTGTTAGCTGGGCCTTGAAAAGAGACTGGGGAATCCAGGCGGTAGAAATGAGGAGGGAGAGCAGGGCATTCCAGGCATGGAGTTCAGCCAGCAACCATGCCTAGGACTGGGAAATGGAGTATCTTGTGTGAAGAACAGCATGGAAGCCAGTGTCTTTGGTTCAGAAAGGATAACGACTGGGAAAGTGAGGAGGGGAGGACTTTGAAGGCCAAAGGTTTTCTGTTTGGTCCTTAATGTGATAGGGAGCCACTGGAGTTTATTGAGTAAGGGGCAGGGGCTGCAGAAGCGGGGAGTGTCACGTGGTCATACCTGGGCTTCAGGAAGATCACTTGGATGGCTAAGTGGAGAATGGCAGAGTACGGAGGCACCTAAGGTAGGAAACCCAACAGGGGGTCTGTTGAAAGACCAGATGTGAAGTGAAATAGGGACCTGCACCAGGGTGGTGGCAGTATCAGGAGAAAAGTGAACATTCATGAGAGATGTTAGGAAGGTAAAATCAACAGACTGTATATTGGGGGAGGTGAGAGGGGAACAGTTGAGAATTACAGCTAGGTTGTGAGCCTTGGGTGCCAGCAGTAGTAGGAATAGGGACTGGTTCCTTGATTTCATTGGGACATGAAACTATCAGGCAATGAAACTCCCTCTGCCAAGGTAAATCAGCAACTTACTGCCCTGAAGAGGTGTCTAGAGCGCTTCGATGTAGGGTCACATAGCCAGGACATGTCCAGCAGGACTAGGTCCTAGTTTCAAGGTCAGTTCTCTATCCGGTAGACCAGGCTGCGTGCCTCTCTGGTATTGATAGATAGTTACTAATTAATTTTTATTTATTTTTTACTGCCCATCTTAGCCATAACCTCTTCCTGAGGTGTATATTTGGGGAGGAGGACCAGATTTTAGCCCTCCAGCTGTTTGGCCCAAGTTCATTTTTCTCATTCCTTGGCTGACTTCATTGGTTTACATTAAGATGATGTCATCTCTTCCAAGGAATACAGCAGCAACTTGCTTTCTTTTCTGGAGTAAAAGCTTGTATGAGCCAGGCTGCACAAACTGGAGGGATGAGAAATACACCACTGTCACCTCTCCTTCTGTTTTATGTGGCTGAGGATTTGTGAGAAAAAAATTAATCAGTCAAGATTCTGGCTAACTCAGATGGTTACCGGCTGCAAATTAAAATGCCTTCTTCCTGTAGGAATTAAAATACATGTTTAACTGGGTGATGCCAAGACTAATAAATATACTAGGCTGGCAGAAAAGGTGTTCTGCAGTTGTTCATTTCATCCTTCCCAGGCGTGGCATAAAAGCCAGAGCAGCTTAGCAAAGTCCATGTGCTTTTGAGAAGGAAAAATAAATGGCATTGAGAACAACCGTACACTTGAGAGAATGTGTTCCCCTGCTCTGGATTTTTTCCCTTTATTGAGGAAAGTTCACATTAGTGTTCAAGAGAGGCGTGACGGGGGGAGAGTGGGTGGGCGTCGCTTTTGTATGAAATCACAATGTGTACATTGTTTTGAAATATTCTTTTCATCATACATTTAATTATGAAAACAATTCTCAGCATCCAAAAGGATGACAGATGTTCCACTGTGACAAGCATAAAGGATGTAAGATAGGGAAAGCTGGCTGGACCTCCTTGGGGGAACAGTCATCTTTGAGTGTTTGTGCCTCTCATTGGGAAGTGGGGGAAGGAAGGTGACACCCTGAGCCACCATCTGTGACTCAGAGTAGAATTAGGTGGAGCCCCAGGGTATTCCCTTAACCAAACAAGGGAAACCTGAATAAACTGTAAAGAGCAACCCCAATGTAAATTCACACAATTCCTTGCTCTGTACTCAATGCTCTAGTCAAATTGGACTGTTCCCTCCCTGTCCCCCACCCCCAATCAGTCTTACATTTTTTTTGCCTCTCTGCTGCAGTTCCCAAGGTCCCTCCCCCTAGTTCAGGGGTGTCCAGCTCTACATGACCCCATGGATCACAGCACACCAAGTCCTTCTATCCTCCACTGTGTTTCCATGACACTTCTTATGCATCTCATCCTCCGCCTGTCCCCTTTGCCAACTGAACTGTAATTTGTTCATTCGGCTCCAACTGTTTGCTGAATATCTGTAGATCAGGTAAGATCCTACTCTCAGGAAACTTAGAATTTAGTAGAAGGATTAGACAGATGAAACAAAAACTTAATGGTAATTGTGTATGTGTGTTCATTCTTTGTTGTCGAAAAAGACTGTGCCATCAGAGAAATGATGACATGACTTGCACTTGACTTTGTTTTGAGTGAGGGAGGGCTGTGCAGGTCACCAGCCTCACTTCTTCTCCAGAGCCATCTGAATCCAGTGACCAGGTATTCATCAGGATGACTGGAGATGACCCAGGAAGAGGCCATTGGGGTTAAGGTTAAGTGACTTGCCCAAGGTCACACAGCTAGTCAGTGTCAAGTGTCTGAGGAGGTGAGATTTGAACTCAAGTCCTCCTGACTACACTGGTACATGTCGCACAATGGGGCTTGAATATCTCCCGGAATTCTTTCAAAAAAGTTTTCATATTCTTTATATGCATTTCTTCTCTTCCTGGATTCCATAGGGAAGGATGGGTAGATAAGGCAGATGGAGAAGGCAGAGGTTTAAGCCAAGAACAGAAGTACAGGGGACATCTGCTGGAAGGTTTTTTCTTTTTTCCTCTTGGGGTTTGGCACAAGACCACTTCTGATTTTAGAATACACATTTTTCCTGCCCGAGCATTCCCCAAGCTTCATTTTGCTCTGAGGAAGAAAGATGTGTATATGTGGATGTGAGTGTGTGCGCGCATGTATGTATATATACACAGACATACATATATGTGGATGTGTATGTGTGTATGATTCCTAGGGTAGGTCTTTACAGTGGGAGGGGTGGCATTAAGGAAGAGTTTTTACCCATTCTATAAACTTCTACTCATATATCACCTTTTCTTGTTCTTATTTTTAACAGGGTCTCATATATCTCAAAGCACTTTATTTTGCACCTCTGTAGGTGCATAGGATCATAGCTCTAGAGCTGGAAGTGACATTAAGGGCCATCTATTCCAAGCTCATTTGACATTTGAGGAAACTGAGACCTGAGAGGTTAGGTGACTTGGTAAGATCACAAAGGTAGTAAGAATCCAAGTCAGAGTTCAAACTCAAGTCTTGGGACTCCAAGTTCCTCTCTTAACCATATTGCTCTGCTTCATAGCTATGCAGCTATTATCCCCTGCCAGACTTCAAGGTCCCTAAGGGAGAAAAAAACAGATATTATATAAATTTTGTAGCTCCCCTAATTGGCACTCACCTTAGAAGATCAAGATCCCTCTGCCCCAGCAACCTTCTTCTCTCATTAACAAATCTTTCTGTAACCTCCATTATGAGGAAGTGCCATGGCCAGCCTTGTCCAACCTTCACCCACTGCCAGCTCTGAACCTCAATTCAGCACCTTCTGTACTGTCTCTTCCCATCTACCCCATGTTTTCAGCTCCCTTTTATTCGTTAACTTCCTCCATTAGAATAAAAACTTCATGAGAAAATGGACTATCTTTTTGCTTGTATTTCTCTTCCCAGTACCTAGCATGGTGCCTGGCACATCATAAATACCTTTGGTGACTTGCTTGTTGACTTGACTGTACTCTGTATCAAGAAGGCACTTAATGAATGTTCATTGAATCGAATTCCCCATTTGATGTTTCTAGGTGAAAAAGGTGCAAGGAAATGTAAAGCAATAAGCATAGGACCGTATTCTCATGAATTTAGGCCTGGAGGCATATCTTAAAAGTCTAGTCCAACCCTTACATTTTACAGATGAGGAAATAGATGCCCAGAGATTAAAGGATTTATCCAAGTTCATCACATATAACAGTATTGAGTGCACACTTAATGACGTTTTATCGAATTAAAGTCTCCATTACTGGTTATCTAGGGAAAAGGGAGGGAGAGTAGTGAGTCCAGGGAAGGTAGAGGAAGTGAGGAGCTTAGATTTAGACTTGAGTGCAGCAAGGGTAAGCTGGAGCAGGGGTAAGCTGGAGCCAGCTCTAGTCAGAGAGCCAGTTGTTAAATTTTCATTATTTGTACTTCAGAAATCTGCAAACCCTACAAGTCAAGATTTGATTCATTATTTTATTGATTGACTTAAGGAAACAATAAAGCAGATTATACTTGAAAATGTCCTAGATCCAAACTTTCTCTGCCTCCCCCCCCTCCCAGTCTGGTTGTTAGACATTTACCAGGATACCCCTGGTTGTGAGCAATCTTTACAGGATACAACCTAGTCTAATTCCAGGTGCAATACTCATTCCACTGCACCATGTTTTAGGAATTTCTATCATTCATGGAGAATTTCTGAGGCTCTTTTTCCTGAGAGTCCTTCAGAATGGATAACTGTCCAAGTCATGTGGTTAGTTGTGGGGGAAATATGAGAGAGGAGCAGGGCCATCAGCCCTATGCCCAAGAAAGCCTACATAATCTGCTTATCTATATCCAAGAGATCTCTTCCAGCTTTCAGACAAATCTGTATGTTCCAGATAGCAGGACATCTCTAGTGTAGTTAGGCTTAGAGAAGATAGTCATATGACATTCACTATGCCCACAGTGCCAAGAAAATGGGCAAGACATAGTCCTTCCCAGAATACCAAGGAAGCTGAGTAATCAAGTTAATCGGATGAAAGATATTTATTGAGCATTTGCTCTGTACCCAGTGCTATGGGGAATTCACAGAAACAAGTAAAAACTTTTCGAGATAAGCACACAAAAGTAGATGTGCCTCCCTATTACCCCAAAGTAATATGGTTGTCTTGGACCAACTGTGCCACCTAGTGGCTGGGGAAACCTTTTTCCTATTAACATTCTCCTGGTGCTTAAAGGAGGGGTGAATTGGAGGAGAGGGGAGGAAACATTTTTTCTAATATTTTTCCCTTTAACCAGTGTGTTTCCATGTCCAGCAGCCTCTTGCACCTTCATAGATGCATCCTCCAAAATCTGTTTCCTTGTTGCTTTTTCCTGCTTGTCTTCCTCCCTTTCTCTTCCCTTTTCTTTGCCCTTTGGCAGATAAGAATAATACTAGTTGTTCACCTATACTAAATGAAATTAGATATAATAAAAAAAATTAGACTAGCTCTAAAGTTCTTGAAAGTGCCTGAAATACCCATCAGAATCTCTTTTTTAAAGTCTAGCAACTTGAAATTAAGTGTTCTTTTCCTCAAACACCAGTATTCACAGACATGTTGATTTTTGGTTTACTTTTACTTTTTTTTTTAATTACTAGAGAAAGGAACTAGACCCATAATAAGCCAGTGCCCTCTTTTGCAACTTAAAGATCTGTGAGTTGAGCCCAGGGTATGTGAATGGCCAATATAATATGTGTCAGTATGTGTTTGTATGACTTGAACCTTTCGGGCTACTCCACTACTCCAAGTTGCTCTATTAATTACTAATCTTTCAAAAATAGAATTTTTTTACTGTGTTTCATATTATATTACCCATTTGTAGACTTCTGTGAAATAGTCTGAAAATTTTGCCATCATTTAAAATATTGTTTTATTGGGAAAAGACATTCAGTCAACAAAGATTAGAGATGAACCTTTGAGCTCAACCCAATTTCATTTTCTGCCCTTAAGGAGCTTAAAATTGAAATTTAATTAGGATCCACATGCCTTGTCTATCTTTAGTATTCCTAGATGCTTGATTTATATAGCTGAGGTACATAGGGACATTTTTTGGTTCCTACCAGCTCTGTAATTATTACCAAAACTTTATTGCACACACACCCCTTTTTTATATTACCTATACTGAAGTGTGGCACTATTTTGCATTCTTGTTATACTTGGCAATTTAAATTTACTAAGTGGATAAGTAACAAAGTGCAAGAAAAACATTTTATAAATTGATGTAAACTTTTTTTTTAAGGTAAAGCAACGTAAAATTGAATGCAGAGGAGGGTGAAACATTGCTAGATTTCTGAAGCAAAATCTCTGCATTCATATTGAGTCAAATAACTTTTTGCCCCTTTCTTTTACAATGTCATCAGCTTATCCTTAAAATACCTAGCTGGTAAAAAGTATTCCTCTCAGATAAAGGGACTTAAGGTAAGTCTGGCTCTCAAGTTCCATGTGTGAGTGTTCAGGCCCCTGTCTTGATAGTATCTTGGTTCACAGACATGTTTAATTCAAATATGTACACCCTAGGACACTCATGTTAGATAAGGCAGACTGGTAGATTTTTTTAATGTTGTGTTTTTTTCCCCCTTCTGGTGATGGAGCAGTTAGTCCTAACTGTTACTTCTTCAGTAATAGGTGTGAGCAAACAATGAAAGAGAAAACCCATAGTGTAGACCTAGATGGATTTCCCCAGTAAGCTGCATGCTGCCTGCTTGCTGAACAAAAGCCAGGACTTAATAGCAGTGTGGAAGATCCTTAAATACAAGGTGGTTTCATCTGGCAAGGAGACTAAATTAAGAGACTTGGTTTCCAATGAGACTTGGGTAAATTGTCTCAACTCTGCACCTTACAAATTATTTTTGAACGATGAAATAGGAATGATCTTCCTACCCTACAGGAATGTTTTAGATATTTCTGTAGAAGAAAACAAATCATCTTTAAGGTTCCCTTTTGGGTCAAATGCCCTCATTGGATGATAGTGCCTTTGAAGGGTGGAATTGAATTGTCAAGTACTCCCAGTGGATGTGATTACAAATCCATCAAAGTAAGTTTTCCTGGTAGTTAGCACAGCTAAAATAGGTCTTTGATACCCTGGCTTCCTTATAACTCTGTTCCCATTGTACATCCTAGTGCTTTTTCATGTCTCACACAATCTTCAATACCTCCGGGAGTTTTCCATAAAGCCCCCTTGTGGGTCTTGACCTTCTTTCATTGCTGAAGGAGAAAAACATTTCAAGCAACACTATCAAAGTTACCTTGAAAACACTAGCTGAAATTATTCAACAGTTGAACTCGTAAAATTAATCATTTTGGATTTTAGAATACACGATAACAGAGTAATCTAATTTTTTTTAAGACAAGTTGTTTCAGATGGAAAATAACCATCTAAGTATATATGTTAAACCCCGCAAATTGCACCATGTAATATTCCTGTAACTAGTAAATAGTCATGATCTTATCAGAAGGATAAATAGTTCTCCTTTTTAAAAAGATGGTTTTCTGTGTTTCTGAGATTGTGAAGTACTTCATACTCTAGAATGAAAGAAACTCTTAAGAGCGAATGCATAGAGCTTTTGAAAATGCTTACTAGAAATCCTGTTAGCTTATGTGTTTCTCACTTAATGTGATAAAGGAAACACACTAAAGTCCATCTGTATTATTGTCATTTTTGTTAATTGGGGGGTTGTATTTGAGCAAACAAGTAACTTTAGGGGAAAGATGCATTTAAATGAATGATACTGCAAGTATTTTGCTTCTATTTTAATCTTTTGGTCTTATTTTCTTGGCAGAGATAGGGAGTGGTTTGCCATTTCTTTCTCCAGCTCATTTTACAGTCAAGGAACCGAGGCAAATGAGGTGCCCAGTGTCACATAGCTAGTAAGTGTCTGAAGCTAGATTTGAACTCAGAAAAACGAATCTCTCTGACTCCAGGCCCAGAGCTTTATTTACTGCATCACCTAGCTGCCCATAGTGCTAGTATGACCCCAGCCAAGAGGTGAGCTAACTTATTCCCCTATTCCTTGTTAGGAAGTTGAATAGGAAGAGATATAAGGGTTGATGCAGAGGGCACCACGGTTACGGTGGTGAGGATAGGACCCTTTGAAGCACTCTGGTACACAGAAGAGTCATAGGTTTGAACCGTTGTTAAAGGTCAGCTGGTTCTCATGGCTTTGTGGATCACCACACCCATGGCGTGTCTTTTGACAATTGACTCTGGGTTTTCATCTGTCTGAAGTGAGGAAAAAGTGATTTTTCATCCTTCCTTCCCAGTTTCCCCTCTCCACCTTTCCCTCAAGTAGCCTTTCCAGAAGCTAAGTGGAATATGCATTTTTCTTCTTGAACATCCAGAGAACCAGCTGTGGTCCAAATCGCTAAGATCACATTGTATGTATCCGGTCCCTGGAAAGTCTCTGAAACAGGAAAGGGTTTTTGTCATGTTTCCTCCACAGCTTCACTTTCTGCGAGAAAAGCTACAGAAAACACTGGTTGACAGACCCAAGTATCTTCTTCTCTCTGGTTATTTTTCTCCACAATTTTTTCTCCACAAGATGGCATACGTAGGATCTCTACTGACAGGTAGTAAGGGAGTACAGCAGTTTTTAGGCTGGCTCCTTGCTCCATGTAAGAGTACATTTTAGACAGGGCAGATAGAGCACCAGGCCTGGGGTTAGTTGTTCCTGAGTTCAAATCTGGCCTCAGGCATTTAACTAGTTGTGCGACCCGGGGCAAGTCATTTAACCCTGCTTGCCTCAGTTTCTTCATGTGTAAAATGAACTGGAGAAGAAAGTGACAAATCACTTCAGTATCCTTGCCAAAAAAGCCCCAAACGGGGTCAGAAAGAGTCTGACCCAACTGAAACAACGGAACAACTCTAGAAAGGGACTGAGTCATAATAGGAGCAGTAATGGCTTCTGAGCAGTACTCCAGGCCAGAAAGAACCCCAAATTGAGTCCGTTCTCTGAGGGGCTGCCTGAAAATGGACATTTCAAGTCTGGTCTAGCACCACTGAAGTTTTTGGGGAGGGATGCAGAGTGAGGTATTGAGATGAGAGGTGCTCATCCTACACTTCTTTTCATTTATCACAAGATAAACAATTATTATTTAATGTTTAGTTGTTTTAGTCATATCTGACTCTTTGTGACCCTCTTTGAGGTTTTCTTGGCAAAGATACTAAAGTGCTCTACCGTTTCTTTCTCCAACTTAATTTTACAGATGAGGAAACAGGCAAACAGGGTGAAATGACTTGCTTAGGGTCACATAGCTAGTAAATGCCTGAGGTCAAATTTGAACTCAAGTCTTCCTGACTCCAGACCAGGTGCTTTGTCTACCAAGCCACCTAGGTACTGGAGAAACAATAAGGAAACAGAAACATGGGGGGCATTTTAGAGTCCATTGAAAAAAAATGTATCTAGGAGGAGGCTCATTATGTCAGTGTCATATTTTAGGTTGGATTAAACTTCAAAGATCTGTGATATATGAGGATAGAGTGCTACAGTGCAAAGGATGCTAGCTTTTGGGATCAGAGGACTTGGGTTCAAATCCTGACTCTGCCACGAATTGCCCATGTGACTGTGAGAGAGTCACCTCTCAATTTCTAGAAATCATCAATTTCTTCATCAGTAAAATGAACTAAATTTCCTTCAAATCCTTTCCATCTCTAGCTATATGAGACTTTCCTGTACTTTTAATTGGATAGTATTCATAAGTTGCTGCAGCCAAAACAAATGATAGCGTTGATAATCAGAAGATAAATTTAAAACAAAGCTTTATTTTTATAAACCATTAAAAATGATGATAATTTTTTTAAAAAATATCATGGACCAAAAGTTTTGGCACATTTATTCATTTGGATGCTTTTTAACGGGATTTCCCAACTCTGAAAATTTGCTGTCTTAAGTATGTTCTGCCACGTGCTTTTCTTCCAACCTCAGGTGCTCACTGTACACACTCTACCATACTCACAGAATATACTCAACATTTTAAACTGTACTTACAAGCAGTGTCTCACAAGGCTGGTGGGCAATCATTTTGTTCTCAAGGAGCATTAAAGAACAACTCAGGTGGGTGTATGAGTGGGTGGGAAAATGGTAGACTTTAGCTTGGGAGGTGATGGAAAGACCATTAAAGGTTCCTTGTTTCTTTCATCAGTATAAAATATCTAAATTGCTTTTAAATTACTGTATTTTAAATCTAACAAAGAGAAAATCTCTGTCAAGGAAATCTGTTGGCTTTTCATGTTACCTGTTCTTTTTTTTTTTTAAGAGGCTACCTACAAGTCAATTATAAAGCACATAAAAAAAAAAACCAGAATGTAAAGTGATTTCACCAAGTTGTTCTGACTTAGAATTGGCATCTGCGACATTTGTGGACGAATATAAATACAAAAAAATCACAAAAGATAGGACCAAAATGAGATTGATGCCCCAACCTTCTAAGATTGAGATAATTTGTGATGTTGGGAAGCTATAGGGTAGCTGACATTTAAAGGTGACAGTTGGCATTTATATAACCTTTCAATGGTTACAAGTGCCTGATGAATGCTCTCTTATTTGTTTGAATAACTTTATGTAGTAGATTCTTTGCATGCTCACTCTATGGTTTCTGTAGATTCTAGCCCATCATTCCCTTCTCATCTGTGTCACTATTGTTTGTAACTTCCCATAATTCCTCCATGGGGGGTTTATCAAAACAAGCAGGAGATCATTCTGTTGATATCTTGACATTGTGTGGCTATCAGTAGAAAACGAAGGTCATACATCCATCTGTCATTCCTCACTTTGATTACATGTCCAGCCCAATGAGGTAAGTAGCACATTGTCCCCATTTTACAGAGAAGGAAATGGAATTGTAGAGAAATTAAGAGGCTTTAGCCAAGGTTGCCAAAGGTCACAGACTGGTGAGTGGCAGATCTGTGTCCATCTTCTGTCTGCAAGTTCAGGGCTCTCTTCACTACATCATATACACTGCTTCTTATAACAGGTTGGCAGTCACATCTGTGTGAAGAACATGTACAGTTGTCCCTTCTGCGTCTCAGGGATTAGGAATGTGGCACCCCCTCTCCAATTTGGAAAATCCATATAACATTTCTTGGCCTTCCCTTTGCACCAGAGAAGAAATTTGAGTTTTTTCCTTTTCTTTTATAAGGTGTTTACAGTACTTTACTGTAAAATTTGGGTTGATATTATACAATACTGTACCTGTGTTTTCAGCCCTCCCTCACCCAAAAACAAAAGTCTAAGTGTAAGTCATTATTTTTCTGATGGCATGGTCTTCTTCAGTGACAAAGGACGAACACACACATATGTCTTATGCATTTCTGTGTTTCTAAACTTTTCTGTGTCATTTGCTAGCCTTCATATGTTATCTGGGACTTTTGCAAAACTCCCAAAAATTCACATTTAATTTCTTATGCCAACCCTCAATATATTGGACTGCAATAGAGAAAGTCAGGATGTGGAAGAGATAACTATTACAAATCAAGCATTTTATGCACCTCCTATGTGCTAGACACTCTACTGGATGCTGAGGAAACAAAGACAGAAGTAAAAATGAAACAGTCCTTGTCCTGAGGTAACTTCTACTCTCTTTTCAAATAGTATTCCTGTCTTTGGTTTTTCTGTCACCTGTGTTGTCTAATTTTTTCCTCCCCTACTCTGCCTTCCTGCCTAAGGGGTGCCTAGGATAGAGTGCCAGGCCTGGAGTCCAGAAGATTCCTCTTCCTGAATTCCGATCTGGTCTCAGAATCTTACTAGCTATGGTGGCTAGTACACCAGTCCTTGTTCTCCTCCCCACCCCAATCGTTTGTCAGTATGTCTGGAACAAGAACAAAAACTTTAAGATCACAGTTGGTCATGGTCAAGCCTTCTTAACTCTTTGTGTATGTCTTGGACTCCATGGATGGTCTGATGATGAAGCCTATGGCCTTCTCAGAACATCTGTTTAAATGCACAAAACAAAATGAGATTTTAAAGAAAATGAATTCTGTTGAAATACACTTATCAGAATCAAGAAAAAGACAAAAAAATTTGCAGCCCCCTGGATAAGAACCCTTGTGAGCCTAGGCAAGTCATTTCCTCTCTTCTGACTCAGTTTTATTATTGCCACAATGAGTTGCCTGGCCTAAAGGACCTCTTTGGGTTTCCTTCAGTCTCTAATTATAACCTATTTCAGAAGGAATGGTGTCTGGCAGGCAGAAGGGGAGACCTTACCATTGATAAGGGGAAGAGAAACGTACCACCCCGATGAATACTGACTGGGAGGATGGAAATTGAGTTGTTTAAGTGTGCAAACCTGAAAGTGCCTTGTGTTCAAGACCCAGTATCACTTAATTAAACTCATTTCCTGGGGCTATTGATTTATTGTTAGTATTGTTACTTCTTGTATTTGGGTTGTGGCAAAAGTTTTAGTCTAAGCTTTAAAGGCTTAAAACTGCACTAAGACTTTTGGGACATGCTCTACATAAGCATATATTTGTGCCATAGTTCAATTTTAATGAATAATTTGACTTGAATTCAGCCTCCTCTCTTCCTTAGCTTTGTGTTTTGGTAATCTCAGTAAAATATGTTCCTGTTCAAGAAGAATGTATTTGGAGGTATTAGTGGGTTATTGATACTTAATTTAATTAATTTAATATTTCATTTGAAGAGCTGGCATGAAGACTCTGGTAAATGATAATAAGTGAATTTGAGCTTTTATAAAAAAAATCTGTAGGTAAATAATCTGGTAAGTTAACCAGTGATACCTCACATTTTGAGATTGCTACTGAACCTAGAGGACTGAGGCACTGTCACCCCTCCAACTATGGGAACCTCTACTCTGGACTCAAGCATGTGGTCCAGACATGGGGCAATCCTAGGAGAGCCTGGTCTCTAATAACAGGGATTAGACTCTCTTTTCTCACACTCCTCGGGCCATTGTATTTCCACAACCTGGTACTTAGGAATACAGATACTCACAAATGCACATGACAGACAAATTGAACACTGGCAGTACTAACTGCTGTCATATGCTGTCTGGGAATTATCCCTTCTGATAATGTCAATCTCTCTTTCAAAGTACATGCCTTCCCTCTCAACCAGTGCAGGGACTTCCCCTGCAGCCAGTCAGCCTCTCCTCAGTGGCCTCAGCACCTCTGGACAACTCAGACTCACGAGGTGGCCGTCAAGTTTGGACATGTTCATCTTGGGAATGTTGTTCATTTACCTAAGGTTATGAAAAAACAAAACACATAGGAGGCAGCCCAAAATTTGGACTTAGGCTCAGTGTAGCCTTTGTAGGACATGGGCTATTAGCTGCCATGTGCTCAGTAATCTAGTATTTCTGCTGGGACAGAGGAAGGCCAGCTCTCCCAAGACTCTTCACAAAGAGATGGAGAGACTAGAAGTAGTCACTCCCCTTTTTAAAGGTCCCCTGAATAGTTAGCTATTCAGACTAAGCAGCCAATAGGAGATTGCTTTGTCGTCTCAAAACTCAAGCCATTCATTCAGCACTGAGTCTATGCCTCTTTCTCTGAACGTGTCTGTCCATCTCTCTCTCTCTCTCTCTCTCTCTCACACACACACACACGCACACACACACACACACACACACACACTCAGAAGCTGCCAATGGTTCCTCATCTGAATGTGCCAAGGACTCCACAGTGCTGTCCCAGACTTGTGTTATGGTGAAAGCAATGTTCCCCTGGATGCTTTGTGCAAACCTGTTACATGTCGGTGTAGTGGAATACGTCCAATTGAGGCTGGCCGTAAAGTATTACTGAGCTGAGTTTTTAGACTTGGTGTGGAATAAAGTACAGGGTACTTCTAATCTGAAGACCATAGTCACTGTGCAAGTCACTTCTGTGCTTGTTTTCTCGTCTGTGTGCACACATAATTTATACATGTTATGCACTCATATGTATATGTGTATGTATTTTTTTTTTTAATTAAAAAGCGCAGGTTGCCCTCATTGGCCCTAAGGAAGGTCCCTTCTCATTTGCGTTCTGAATCGAAGCTCCTATCTCTCTGACTTGTTATCAAAAGCCTATTTTTGTCAGTTTTACACCTCCCTCTTTCTTTCCCAAACCTCAGTAGCTACATATACTCAGCATAGTCACTCATTAGTTAGTAAATATATATACCATGCCAGTTCCAAGCAGTCCATCACTACATTTTAGACAACTTTCAACAGCAGCTTGGGAAGGTGACAACAGAGGAATTTCCTCTTCCTCCCTTGCTACCATTAAGCTATAAGCTAATATTGTGTGTGAAAGAGAAAAAAATTAGCAAGATATCCTCAAGATATCTTTATCCTTTTCATTTACAGACCCTAAATTAAGACTTCCACCTCAATGCTGAACAAAACAGTGATTTGTGTTTTAATTTACTTGTTTTAGGGTTCACATACCTTAATTTAAGATGTCATGTACTCCTGAGAATTTAGAACCTTTAAAAATCCCCTTTTAGTATACAGGAATTTGGTTGTGATTGTTTTTTAATTGATAATTATTAAATTTGTAATATTTTAAAGATTAAGTAGGAGCTTCATGGGGCTTTTTAAAAAGTTACTAGTAAGTAGGAATTTTTCCTAGAGGACTCAGTGATTGTTCAACAGAACATAGGAGATAAATGAAGTTTCATGCTTATGTAATCCTTTGTAAGAGGGAAGAGGGTGTTTTAGAGTTTTGCTGATGTCATTTTCCTTAAAAAACCAAAAATTAGTTGACATAATCCTTTTTTTTTCAGAAGTGATACATGGGGCACATTTGAGCTTCACCATAGACCTGTGAGGTGGGGAGAGCAAATGTTATCACAGCTTTATGGGTAAGAAAGCTGAAGTGGAAAAAGATGGAAAGCTTTGCCCATGATGAGGGTCGAAGCGTCAGGGAAGGGATTTGAAGTCTCCTTTGTATTCCGCATGCTGCCCCCCCTCCCCCCCCCCCCCCCCCCCCCCCCCCCCCCCCGCCCCAGCGCCATGGTGTCAGGTCTGAAAACCTTATCTTGGCTGGACTGACTGTTTTTGCAATTTTGCATTTTGAGGGGTGGGAGGCAGGGATGGTTTCTGGTTATACTGGTTACTCCTAACCTAGCTTCTGAGATAGCCTTGTGGCTGGAGCGCTTGGGCCGCATCATAATCATCACTGAGCTTTAGAGAGCTAGAATAACTGTGGGTCTGTTAAGAGATAGAAGGAAATCCAGGTGTTCTTTGTGTTTCTGTCTCTGCAGTGGGATGTGCTAAAATTAGAGAGGGAAAGAAGTAAAGAGTCAGAAACGACCAGAGACAATTGATTGTACAAACATCTGAGTTCTCAATTACAGGGCCTCACCTTTTCTCACCCTCATCTTATAAATTGGAGCAAACGCAGCAGATCCACACATACTTGTATCCCATTGGTGTACTGCCATAGTGCTAATTTAATATGACATCATACGGAAATTTAGAAGTAAAGAATTAGACGTTCAATATGTTGATGTGTGGTGGTCATAAATAAAATAAAATAGGGGGAAAATCTTTATAAGGTTGTCGGAAAAAAAGCCTAACATATCTTCTATCTCATTCATACACACACACACACACACACACACACACACCAGATCATCATAAGTTCCATCTGGTTCATATACATGAACACTCACAGGTACACACACACACACAGACCCCAAGACTCCTTGTGGAGAGATCTTCTTTCCTTGTTAAAATCTACAAAACTTATCTTAACACAATTTTTAATTACCTTCCAATAACCAGGTCAAATAATGAAAGTTTACTCAACCACAATTATGTCTCTATTATTATAAAATCAAAATTGGAACCTTGGCCAATTGTCATATTTAAGAAACTCAAATTAGAAAAAAAAACCAAACAGAAAAATTAAAACCCAATTTTTATACTTTGCATTAATTCATTATTCATCCCCCCATCAGGAGGATGAGATTCCACTCAAGAATTAATAACAGACTCCAATACATACATAATCCATTGAATGATCAGTTTCAAAACAATATCTGGTCATGGTCAAATAAATAACTCCTAATTAAAGTGGATGCTACTTTTAAGGCCAAACTGAGACAGGTATGATATTTAACTAAGTAACAGAATATAATATCTTGGTTTCACAAGTCCTTGACCTAATTATCCACATACCATTATGAGGAATTAAAGGACCTTAACTTATACAAGAATATATACTAGTAACAGAGAGTAGACCTTCTAAAAATCACACTCAAGATTTTACAAAACATTTCTTTATGTGAGTATTTTCCCTTCCTTAAAAAGCACATTACAATTTATCCTGATGTTACTATAACAAACTACACTAATTACAATGAGATTTTTCAAGATCCTTTCTTTGCATTACCAAGTTTTCTTGCACAGAAATACTTTTGTAAATACTTGATTTAAACAATAACTTCAAATAGCTTAGTTTACAGTTTTAATTTTCATAAGTGAAAGCCAAATAATTTTAGTGGAAACTTGCCTTTTAAAATATAGACTAAACTTGGAAGTTTATGATTTCTTAAATTATAGTACTTCAGAATACTACAACATGTAATCAGATAGAATAGCTTCCTGACCCATTCATTTTTTTTCTCTGAGTACAATTCTTAAGCATCTAGATTATAAAACAAACTGCTTTTCTAACAATATAGGTGATAACGATTGTCAAGTTACTCAGTATAAGGAAATTTTAGAAATATAACTGCCATAAATAGTTATCATATACTTAAACTTGAAACAAAACCAGTTACCAATTAGGTGACCTTAATTTAATCAATGTGCTTCTAAATAGCTTTACACAGAAAATCATTCATCTCATCACCATTGGCATACTGATCATAGGCTAAGCGAACCCATCTAAAGTTATCAAGTATGAAGAAATTACACTTAATTTAAACAGTTAACATTCAGGTGGCATTCGTCCCATGTCAAGCACTTTTCCAAGCATGTGGTACCATACAGCATCCCTGGGAAGTACGTTCCACTATTATCCCCTTACATTATCCCCTTACTCAGGGTCATGTAGTTAGTAAGTTTCTTAATGGCAAAGACTAATTTTTTTGCTTAATCTTGATAGGAAGAGCACTGTTATATGCTGTTCTTATTCCTTCAGGACAGATTTGACGAACCAAATCAAATCTGGATTTATAATCGCTAATGATTAGCATTTTAATTTTTTTAAGTCCAATACTTCTGGCCCTTTAAAAGAAATGATTATCCATAAATTGGTATTTTCCCTTAAAAGGATACATAGTGACAAATCCCAGCTCCAAATACCTTTTCTCTACTTCTTTAGAAGTTTTTTCTGGCCACATTTTAAATCTTTTATCACAAACATGAAACATTTTACAGAGACACGGAGACAGGACAGAATGACAGGGAAAAGTACGCACAAATCTAATTTTCTTATTGACTTCTTAGGCTTAGTCTGTTTTTAAGATAAAACAATTTAAAATGAGAATTAGTCTGGTCAAAATTCAGAGTTACCCTTTAGCTCCACGTCCTGCTAAAAGCAACCAACTCAGATGATGACATAATTTGTCACATGCCAGTTTACTGTGGCTGACCCATAGCCAAATTACAGAGGATATCCTTTCGGGGGAGGCCCTTCTCCCAGTCACTTGGAGAGTGAAAACAAAACATACTGTAGCCTAATATGGGGGATCTGATAGATAAGGAGCAGGGATTTGGGGGATAAGGCTCACTTACCCTTCAGGGTTAGGAACTTAAGAAAAAGGAGAGTCTCGTGGGTGGGGAAGCCCAAACTCCAAATCTGAGTCAGGACACCATTTAATTGTCTACCTCCAGCAGAGTTTGTTCTAAGAAAAAACTAACAAAACTAGGCTGTGTCCACGTTTTTATTTCCTCTCTAGGTGGCTTGACATGCATTACATAGGAGGACGGTCCAAAACTGACTTGATTTTGGGGTACAGGGTTTTATACCTTTTCAACAGGGGCTGATGTCAACCGCTGTCATTCTACCTTCTGGACAGAGGAAATACCTGTATTATTATACCTTGCACCATGCTGGACTGACGAGGTTCAGGGGTGATGGGGGACCCCAAAATACCAACAGTCCGGGTCCTGCTCGAATGAATTTGACTCAAGCCTTCTTAAAGCCAAAGAAAATAGTTTATTAAAGATTCGCCTAATTGGGTTGGCTCTTAAGGAGCCTAAGCATTTGTGACGCTTGTATTTACAAGCGGGCCAGATAGAATCCCAACTAGACAGAATCTGAGCTGGACTGAATCTGAGCGCCTTCCTGGAGGCAGGATGGAACTTAAATACAGAAAAGAGTATAGGAGGGGTCTGGGGGGGTGTGGTCTGGTTGTCCAGGGTGATGGGAGGAGGGGTTCAGGGAGGGTCTTGAGGAGAAGTCCAAGGAGGGAATCCCAGGAGGGTCGAAGGCTGGAAACAGCTGGAGGCTAGCAGGAGAGAGCAGAATAGGGGGCGCCTAGGTGGGAAGCAGGTGGGGCAATCCAGAGGTAAGGGACAATGGCCACAGATTTGAGTATGAAAGGCCAGATTCCGTGAGGAGATACCAGGAGAGTTCAATTTGAGTATGAAAAGCAGGTTAAGTAAGGAGATTCCTGGGGAGCTCGAGGAAGTTCCCAGAGTCTGAACGCCATCAAGACCACTCACAGTCTTGAGCTATCTAGGCAGAAGGATCTAACTCCATCCAGGGATGAGTAGATTAAGTCAATTCAGGCCTGGTTTGGAGTTTGACCAGGGTAAAATTCAATGCAATCTTATTATCGGTAATGTCCCTATGAAGAATGTTGGAGTAGGAGGTTGGCTGGGTGGGGGGTAGTCCTGAGGATCATTTTTCATAGTATGTATATATATATATATATGTATTCTTGGGGGGGAGGGGTAATGCAGTGTAAATCAACTTTTCTGAAAGCATTTTTGTATGTGGTTTTGGGGAGATTGTAAGGGGAGCTGTGACTTAAGGGGCAGTGTAACAGTAGTTGAGTGACAGGACCCTTCTGAGGAGAGCACTGTATTGTAGAATGAAATGTTTTTCCAGAGCCTTTACTAGTGAGTAATTACATTTATTCTTCTTGTAGTAACACTAATAATGGTCAGTGTTCAAAGACCTGAAACATTTGCAGGCTAGTCAAAAAGTAATACTTCTCTCATTAACTTCTCCATATTATATAGTTTGGTACCAGTCTTTATCACATGGTTACCTTCGCCATTAAAATTATGAATGGGATAAGTTCCTTTGTTTTAAGATTGTTAACCATTGGACACTGAAAATAAAGGAAAAATATTTTCATAGTTAAAATCAATGCAAAATCAGAGGGGTAAAGGCCAGTGGGGAAAAATCCAATTTATTTTCTGGGGTCTTTGTTCGTTGCCCACATCCCCTCCCCAATTTCATTCCATGTCTTCCCATTTGCAAGACTTTAAAAATGTTGAATTGTGACTTTCAAAAAAGAATAAAGAAAATTACTATTATAAGGTATTCATCCATTAGTGAACATTTTTTACTCTTCTAAAATAGTTTCCATGAACTATGCAGAAAGAAGATTTTCAGTACAAAACTCTCTGGTATCAGATCACTTGCTACCAAACCTGTATGTTGAGAACAAACTGCCCTGTGGAGAGAGTAAGATGCATTTTTGCCTCTGGAGGCATTTTCATTTACACAAGAAAGGAAAAAAGCATTCAGTTTTTTGTTTGCTAGTGGGCTTCCTCCTGACTCTTGATCTAGAACTTGTTATTATTTTCCTTCTGGCTGGGCCTCAAAGGACTAGAAACCTGAGCCTGGGTTTTGTCTTATTTTAATGTTGATGGTTTCTTTTGTTCTCAAGTTTTTACCTGCTTCCCATAAATCTGACCAAAACCTTGGGATGTGAAATTACTTAAAAATCCAACAGCTTGCAACTCCCTGAATCGTAAAAATTAAATATATTAAAATAAATTTAATTGCTACGTTTTAATTATTTGGGGAGAAAAACTATATTCAGTGTATCAAAAGTGATCATTTTATGTCCTACCTCTACCATACATGTTTGTTTCCAAACCTGAAACATATAAAGATTCTCTCTGTGTGTTTATATATATATAAGGATGTATATGTCTGAATTTGCCTCACACTTTCCCTTTTTCCTCAGCTCTTTCTCTTGACTCACAGCCATTCCTTTCCTTCAAGCAATCTCTTCTGTGCTTCCTCTTCTAGGACAAATCTTGCCCAGTTATCTCAAGAAAATCTCTTCCTCTAACTACCTTCATTCTTTCTCATGGTTTTCTCTTTCCATTCTCACCTGTTCTTTATTTTCCCCTGTCTGAATTTCTTTATTCCATTTATAAGCCAGAAAAACCCAATTATGATATTAATATTATGTATTAATATTCTAATAATAATTATTAGCATGATTTTAATGATAAGCATAATATTAATGACACAAGTCTATTAAAGAAAAAGCCATGTTTTTAAGAGGAATTATATGGAATAAAGGACCAGTATTATCAACCACCAAAGTCATTGAAAGATCCCAATTGTCCTGAGAAGCTCTGGAAAAATTGATCTTCTTTTCTCCGCCTCTCCCCCCATCTTTCACCCTGAAAGATAAAGACAGAGAGTATTAGACTAAAAGTCAAAAATATCTGAATTCAACTCTCAGACACTAGCTGTGTGACAGCTACTTTAAATCCTACTTTCCTCATCAGTAAAATGAAGTCACAGTATAACACAACTGCAGGGTCATTGTAAAGATCAAATGATATTTTATTTTATATATATACACACATATGTATGTATGTAATGTATAGTGACTTTGCCATTCTTAAAGTACTATGTAAATGCTAGTTAATTATTATTATCAGTATTTGGCCCCCAAAACCAGCACTCACAGGCAATAAAAAGAATTTCTTGAATAGCTTTGTTTTGTCTTTCTCGTCTGCATTTGCCGTTTGTAAGGATTTTAATTGTGCTGTGGGTTGAATAGTCTGTAGGCCCTGGAACCTTGTGCTGGGTCCTAAAGAAGAAATTGACAGACAGCTTTGATAGGAAACTTAGTTGTAACCCGGCAGTTTTTCTGAGTCTGCGGTGTCTCCGTAGCCTAACAGCAGCAAGTTTGGTCAGCTCTCCAATCACTTTCAGGACTTTCAGCGGGATCTGAAGCAAAGGAATGGCGTGAATTGTTGGGAAAGTCCATCTGTACTTTGAGCTGGGCAGATTGGACCCAGCCCATGCTTGCGTTGGGAAGACCTTGATTCGAGTCCCTCTTTTGCTAATGACTAATTTGAATCAGAGATTTATTTTTCTAAGCTGTACTTTCCTAGTTCTCTTTCATCTTTGCTTTGATCTATTCATATTTGATGTGTGTGTGTGTGTGTGATTGTGTTGGGGGGGATTGATTATTACTTGTTTGGGGAAATAGTAGATAGATATTGCAAAGAAAAAAAGTACCCAGATGTTTAGCATATTTTGGAATTTTATGAATTAAACTGAAAAGGAATTGACAAATTCAATTTTGTGTCAAACACAGGCCCAGCAACACTGAAGATGCTTGAAATGTAATTGAGATGTGGTTTGTTTGTTTGGGTTTTTTTTAAGAAAACTACAGAATGTCGATGTTAATATGTTGCTCTCTCTAAGTCACTGCAGCCTGCAGGGATCCTTATGTATTGTTTAGTAGGCCCCATTTCTGTTTAACTTTGACATCTTTAAAGGATTTTTGTTGAACCAGGTCTTTTCATGGGTTTCCCCAAATTTCTCTTCTTCCAGTCCCTGAATCATTGGACTGTTACTACTCTGTGCCTATTGAAATGACTTAGTTATGTTCTGTTTTTGTTGGTGGCGCCTAGTCGTCTCTTTAAATGCAAAATTCCAAACTGTTTTCTGCTCCAAAGTTAATTTTATAGGGATTTGGTTTCCCTTTCAGGAAAGTAGAGAGAAGTAGAAACTTGAAACACTACCCATGTGACATGAGTTTCCTTCTTATGAGGGCGACTGAGTGCTTTTATTGCATATTCATTTATTTATAGCACTTTAAAAAAAGAGATCGGTAAGAGAGTAGAGGTAGTTTTTAAATGGACATTTTAGTTACGTAGAATCACTTTGCTCTCTTGAGCCATGTATTATTAACCACCACTTAAGCCACCAAAGGCATTATTAACCACCATTTAAGGTCTTTAATATAATTCCCCGTCCAGATTTAGGAATTTACTAAAAACAACACCCAAATTTCAAGCTCTGCTTTAGGACAGATTCCTTTCATTTTGCTTGCTGGGTACAATAAAATCGACTTGTGTTTGTAACTTAAATTCAAATGTGATGAGTTTGAAATTCATAGGCATGGATTTAGCATAGTAACCTGGTCATAAATTCCAAAGCACAGAATGTACAGAAAGAGGGTATTTATTTACCCTTTTATACAAATCACTGAAGATTCAGCCTTTCAGTCTGCCTTAATGACTCTGGCCTGGGGATGAGTGTCATTACCTGTCATATTTTTCAGCCAAAGCTTCTTGAAAGACAAACTGTCCATGTCAGAGAAGTTAACGGAAACTCTCATGAGGGTTAGTGGATTGCTCCATCAGTGATCATGGTGTGGGTGAGACCCAGCAACTGGAACAGGGAAGAATTTTGTTCCAACTAAGGATTTTTTACAGAATCTCATTTCCCTAAATATTTTACCTCAATGCAGTTTATATAATTATTATAAAGTTAATAATATCTTGCCAACCTTGATAGAGACAGAACACCTACACCGTTTAGGGGATCCCCATATTCAAGTGGATTTGTCATTGCTGTAAACCAGGAAGAAAACACATGAAGCAAAACTAAAAGACTGAAGTAGTGGCTTCTGCCCAAAACCCTACTTTTTCTTTTGGCATAGTTGATAAGTAGTTAAAAATTTAAAACTCGACACCATAAAACCCTTTGTGAGGGGGATGATGTGTTTATTATAAGATTATTTGAAAAGTGATGATAACAAATTAGTAAGAGTTGGAACCTCATCTTTAACCATTTGGTTCTTCTATGCAAATTGTCTGGGGAGTCGATTTAGAGCCTTGTTCATTTTATTTATTATTTATTTATTTTAATGGAAACAGTCACATGCAGATCCTCATTTTTGGGGTCATAAGAGCTCTGATCCTAGAAGAGACTTAAAGGGTTATATGGTCCAGTCTCCTCCTTATGGTCTATTATGGTTTATTAATAATAATTGTCAAAGCATGAGCTGAGCCAAGGTCTTCCAACTCCAAACTGAACTTTCTTTCCAATGACATCATGTGTATATATTGCATGACATGCTTATATTTAGAAAAGACACAAAACTGGGGGAAACAGGTAATATGTTGGGTGACGGAATCAGTGCAAAAATATCTTGATATGCTAGAACAGTGGGCTTAATGTTAAGATGACTAATAACCATTACATGTAAATCATTGAGAAGAGAGAGAGAACTAAATACCTTTCCTGTTCTCTTTCAAGTTCTGAGTTTCTGTGAAGTCTCTACTTATCCTTTACACATTGTACACACCTAAGAAGGGAGTCTGTATTTGATCATTTCTGTATCTCTAGAACAATAAAGTGGATTGACCTTGTTGAATGAATTTGCCTCATAGGAATTCTCTTGCATTATTTTTGTGGGCTGCTTCTAGGAATTTTTCAAAAGAAGTATTCAAATAGAATTTTAAATGCCTCATGCATATAAGTTTGTCTAGATTTTATGTCAGCTTATCAGTTTATTTAATGTATCTTGATCTATTCAATTTTGCAGCCTCAAAAAGTTATGAAGAAAAATTAGTTCCTTCATTAATATTTAAATTATGAGATACCATAGGACTACATATCATGGAACCGAAATACATGGTTCACAAGGAAGTAAGGATTTTATTATTAATTAATGAATTATTGAGATCTCCTCCCCCACCATTCTCCAGGGGATTCTTTGATTCTTGCCAAGGGAGACTGGTCACTCTGTTCTTCGCAGAGGGAGAGGGTACCAGGCAGGATTATACCTATCTGTTCCCTTAAATATTATTATTCTAGAAGTAACTTTCTAATTATTTCTGAAAACTCCTGGTCATAATACAAGAAAGGGGACCTTAAGCTGTAAATAAAAGACTTGACTGCTTACCATCAGATGCCAGTTCTGTAATGAACACACATAGCAAATAGCAAATAAACCCATTTATTCTGGTCAATAGTAAAACAGAAATTAGAGAAAGCATAAATAAAGTATATATTGAAATAAGTCAACTCAGAGTGAGTCCCAGATGTCATTAAAGGGGAAAATGCCCAGATTCTCTAGTGTAGCAGGCAGGGGATAGGGGCATTATAGAGATTTCCAGTTTCTCTACATGTTAGCTTCTTTCCAGAGTTCTTCTTCCTTCATGGACCTGGTGGAATTGTTCATCTTCTCTCTTGCTCCCCGCTAGTTCTTTCAGGTGCAGGGCATTGAGTAATTATTCTCCACCAATGAGGAGAATGTCCCATATAAGTGATCCTTCAAAACTCGGATTACATATATAATGAAATACGTTTAAGATACATGTATGCACATGCGTGCACACGCACACACACACACTTTGGTTCAGAAAATCAACTTAAAAGTAAAATATGATTAGAAAGTTAGGATGAGACCACGTCAAGTTTGAAAAAGATCATGCCAAATGATAATAGCACCTAAAAAAATGTAATCAGTTTTAGGATGCTTTTGGAGAGTTGTGGTGTCCCAGAATAAGGAGATAATAATAGCCCTTCTGGACTCCTTTGACTGGGTCAGTATATCCCTAGCATGTTGTGGGTGGCACACTTTAGGAAGGAGGTTGATAGGTTGAGTGTCCAGGGGAGGGCAGCCAGGATAGACAAGGGCCTGGAGTCCATGCCATATCAGGATCTCATAAAGGAAATATCAATGTTTAGCCTGAAGAAGGTAACTTAGAGGGACATGGTAACTATCTTCCAAGTATTTCAAGAACTGTGATGCCAAAGAGGGATTAGACATGTACCATTTGACCCTAGAGAGAAGAGTTATGAATGATGGGCAGAAGTTGCCAAGTAGCAAATTTAGGCTTCTTGTCAAGAAAACCTTCCGAATGATTTTTGTCCCATTGTTTTCAGTCATATCTGCCTCTTCATGACGCCATTTGGGGTTTTCTTGGCAAAGATATTGGAATGGTTTGCTATTCCTTCCACAACTCATTTTACAGATGAGGAAACTGATGTGGACAGGATTAAGTGACTTGCCCAGGGTCACACTGCTAGTAAGTGTCTGAGGTGGAATTTGAACTCGGGTCTTCCAGAGTGTGCCACCTAGCCACCTTCTTAACATGCAGTGCAAAAATGGAGTAGATCTCCCCTTCATTGGAAGACTTTAAGCAAAGTTTAGATGAATTATTAAATATATTAGAATAGAAGATATTTTTCATGTGCATATTTGACTAGATGACTGCTGAGATGTCTATGTAGCATCCACATGCTGGTGTTTATCTTCTACTTCTAAATACTATTGAGGTAAGGACAATTTTCACCAAAAACGTTTCTTTACGCTGCTGCTGCTTTAATTAGAAAAAAATCTTATTGAAGTTGTCATACCTCTTAAATAATTAAAAATAAAAAACAAAAGATGCCTTTATTTTATTCCAGAAGGAACAATGCTTTGTTGTTGAAGTGGGGATTGGGGGGAGAAGGTCTGCTTGTGCATTCATAGTTGGCTGTTTGACCTTATACGGTCCCATAGTATTTCTCATAGTGGTATGTTTCATGACTGCACTGTGTCTAGCTCACATCGGGGATGAAATTTAGTTGCACTTGGTCTGGAAAGAATGAACTTGGATCTTCAATCATAACCATTTTTTCTTATCCTTGCAATTATTGTCAGTTTTATAAATTTTGTTGTAATTAAGTCATCAACATTACTTTGAAACTAACTACTCTGGGCAGTTCTATCCTAGTCAGTCTAGTAGACTGATTTTCTGTTTGTTTTTAAAAATTCAGTCCCATTCTATCAGTAGTTATCTCTGTTTTATAGATGAGGAACTTCAGAATATTCAGCGATTCACCTTCACTAAGTTAGTGAGGGACTTTACACTCCCAGGTCTTGTGATTCATAATACATTACGTTATTATGTACCAATTTACTAGAGATAATGGTTCCATTTTATAGAATTTTTGGAAAAGAATTGGAAGATCCATTTGCTTTTTAAGACTAACATTTTTCTAAGGGGAAGTATTTTTTTTAATATAGAGTGATGTTTATATAGTTATTTTAACTTCAAAACTTTCAAATTAAGATGAGTCTTCAGTCTTTCTGAAAACAATTTGAAAAAATGGACTTTTCTAGTGAAAAATAGCACATCTGTTAAAGGACACAAGTGCAGTTGAGCTGCACTTGACCTACTGGTGTTGGAAAATGTATTGAATTTGATTTCTAAAACTGTTATGATTTATATTTGGATTTACTGAGGGATTCTTGTATTCTCAGCAGTGGATCATTATGAATTTACTGAAATTATCAGGAATGGAAAAAAATTAGTACGGGGTGACTTAGGAAACTCATCTGCTACCACAGTCTGGAAGGCAAGCCAGTTGATCTCTTGATCAAGGTAATAGCTGTTTACATTAAATTAGATTGTAAACTTCTTGGAGGCATGGATGGGGGTGCTCTGCACAGTGCCAGATGTGTAGTAGGTACTCAGTAAACATTTATTGACTGATTGGCAGCTGCTGCCACTAGCCCTTCAACAGGATACCACGGCCTCTTACTCTGAGACTTGCCTGTAATAATAAAAAAGGAGAGCCTAGGTTTCCGAGCTATTGTCAAGCCAACCCAGTAAACTTCTGCCTTTGAGTTTTGTGTTTTGGAAAGGAAAGAAAGCAGTTGAGAGGTCTTGATGGAAAAGCAACGATGTTCCAGAGAGTCTGGGCACCAGGAGAACTTGCTTTGTGTTGGGGGTGGCAGCTGTGTCCTTGGAGAAAGCCCCTTGTGTTTGGTTGTGCTCTAAGTTGTCTGAGGTTTAATACTGATGAGGCCTCACTCTCCCACCGAAGTTTTTAATGACTGTTTTTGAGTTTTGTTCTTGGCCACATAGATGGGTGTCCTTTCATTGTTTCCAACAGTGTTACCTGCGGTCATTTGGGGTTATGAGTTTAAATACAAGAAACTGATTTGTCAAGTGATCAAGGAAGGACTTGAACATAGATTTTAAAACAATATGTTTGCTGTGTCTCTACTATACTACAGACTATACTGTCCCTCAATGACTAAGAAAGCCTATTTTTACTTTGCATTTACTTAGCCAGCTGGTTACTTTTTTTAGCCAATAGTATCATTTCCTATATCTTTCCCTGCAGAAGTCTCTTTTCTTTCCAAAAAAAAAAAAAATCATAGTTTTCTAAACAATTTCAGTAATAAGTGTAGCATTTTAACTTTTAGTTTGTCCAGGTTAGCAGCATTCCCATATTCCATTAACAAGGATGTTTATGCTTAACTTTAATTTTAGATCAGCTTTCACTGATTGCTTTTCTTCCTTTGCATATGTCTTTTTCTTCTAAGCAGGTTTTATTTTTCCTCCTGTCTTTTGTTTCACCTAATACTATGAACTTGTGTTTACAGCAATTACAATTTCCTGTGACTCTTTTTCCTTATGTAAAACAAAATAAGAAAGAGGTTTGAAAAAGCCTTGAAGGTTATAGGTCAGTACTTATATTATTATCATTGGTCTTTTTTAAAGGCCTGAAAACTACTTCAGGAAAATTTATATAGTAGGGTATGGAGTTGACCTATTATATTATCAGTTGAATTAAAAGGTGCTTTTTGAATCACAATCTGATAAAACGCTATCAGACGATTAGTAGCTGTTTAACAGTCAACACTTTCTCCTTCCCTTTCCTTTGCCCTTGAAGGCTCTCTACTATGGTTCCAGACTGCACCTTTGAACTGGAGAGGTCTGGTCCCCTTCCATGGCTTGCTTTCTGGGTTACTGCAGCGGCTTCGGGCGCTACTTTCACACACCAGGCTCAGCTCAGTTCTCACTTTTCTTTACTTCTCCTCTGTGACCTGGGACTCAAGCAGCTGCATGCTCATTGTGTGCCTGCCCCATTGTTTATGAGGACGAATACAGAAGGAAGGAGAAAAGAGACCTGTATGGGTTGTTAGTAATAAGACATCCTCAAGAGCAGGTGGTCACCACAAGGCAGAGTAAATAAGGCCATGATTGCTGCTTGGATGCTGTTTTCTTTCTTTTCGGTAGGTCTCTGTCTCTTTTTTTTTTAACCGTAGAAATTTTGAAGTTTGGAAACAAGAAAGATGATTTACATCTTCTGAAATTTAAACCCAGCCATGTCATTTAAGACACATTTCATTTTGTTGTTTAGGGAGATTATATTTGTCAAACCAAAATATTGTCATGCCTTGGAGACAAAATTTCCTTGCCTTTCTATTCAGGAAAATAGCTATTATTTGTGTAATATATTTTCTTTAGTAGGGCTAAACTTGATGGTCTTAAATCTGATAAAAATGCTATGCAGCTTAAACTTTCGATTTTGTTGTTGTAAATTATTTGTTTTCTAAATAATGATGATTATCATTCTGATGCTTTGATACCCTTTAGTTACCTAACACTTCTAGGAAGAATTAAATCTTAAACAGAAAAATTAGCTAGGACTTCCATGATTTAAAGTTAGTTTTAATAAGCTAGGTAACTTTCATTTGTTGATGAAATAGTTAATAATATTTATAGATGTAATTCTAAAAATTAACCAAACATAGTTTATGTAGATGCATACACATATGTATATGTTGTATAGTTCTAGATTTGAAGTCAGAATAGCTGCATTTAAATTCTTTCTCTCTTATTACCTATGTGACCTTGAGAAAATCACTTAACCCCTTGGGGCCTGTTCTCTCACCTATAAAATGAGGAATTTCAATGTGATGACCTTTAAGGTCTCTTTCTGTATGGTCTTTCTGTAAGGTCTAACTGTATGATCTGATATATGTGGTTGAATGTATTCTGGAGTACATGATAAAATGTGATCCAGCTGTTTACCTGCTGCCCTTGAAAATACTCCAGGACAGCCAGTGTGCCACCTAGCTACTGCTCTCAGTCACTTTGAAGATTACTTTCACACACACACACACACACATACACACACACCACACACAATACACACACACCCCACATACAACACACAGTCACTTTGAAGTTTACTGTACACACACACACACACACACACACACACACACACATATATATCCACCTCTCTCTCCTGAACTCCAGGCCCACATCTCCAACTGCTTGCTCTATACCTCCCACAGGGATGTCCTATAGGCATCTGAGACATAGCATGTCCAATTCACTCATCTTCCTGACTTCTCTTCTTCCAGGAACACCACCATTCTTCTAATCTTACAGGTTCATGACCTCAGACTCATCTACTGCCCCTCTCTCTTGCTCTTATGGCCCCAGTCCTTTGTCAAGTCCTATTATTTCTTCTTCCATATAGCTCTTCTGCCATCTTGACTTACATCACAACCACCTTAATTCTTCAGCCCATCCTCTTCAAAGCTGCCAAACTGATATTCCTAAAGCATAGATTTGAGTGCGCCATTCCCTTGGCAAAGAAGCTCTGGTGTCTCCCTGTTATCTCTAGGTTACAACACAAACTTCTTTCACAATTTAGATCCTTCACAATGTAGCTCCAACCTGTCTTTCTAGGCTGACTACACACTGCTTTCCCCTTCGTAGGCTCAATCTTCCAGCTAAACTGGGGTTCTTCTTGCTATTTCCTACAGGCAACATTCCATTTCCCATCTCTGATTTTGCACAAGATGGTCCTCTTGCTTGGAATGCTCTGCCTCCTCTCATCTTTGCCTCTTGAAACCACTGGCACATGTCAAGGACAAACTCAGAAAAGAGGCCTTTTCCTGGTTCCACTGTTATTGGTGCCCACCCCCAATTAGTATGTAATTAGTATAGATTTTGAATTTATTCATTTGTATATGTATTATATTCTCTTCTCCCTTTAAATGACAAGGTTCTTGAAAGAAAGAACTATTTTTAAAATTTTGTCTTTATTTTATTGGCCTAGCATGCAATAGATGCTCAATAAATGCAAAATGGAGTTAAATTGAATTGAAAGGTGTCCATGAAGAGGTATAGTAGATTGATGTGTATTTAGTAGGCCTAGATTTGAATTATAGCTACTTAATACATGTGTAAACTTGGACAAATCACTTCAGATTGTTCTCATGAAGAAAGAGGGATTGCCTTAGATTGCTAAGGTACTTTTCTGCTCTAAAACCTAGAAATGCAAGTTTAACCAGGTTGAAAACTGGCACCTCTTATATTACAGGGGTATATCTTCTTCTTCTTCTTTTTTTTTTGTTATAAGAAAGGGTTTGTTGTTGTTATAAGAAAGCTTTCCTCTCCACTAAGAAATGAGAAAATACATCATCTTAGAAAAGGTGGGTGACTGTGGCTGTGGAACATTGTGTATAGAGGTCAAATTCAAATGACATGTTGTTTTGCTGAACTGCTTTTTAAAAAAAAAGTTACAAGAGATGTCTTGGGAAATAATGGTAGAAAGAGGGATGAATTTTGGGAGTGAAAAACAAAGGATTGACTCAAATTAATTTTTAAAAAAGCAGAAAACCAGAAGACCTAAATTCTAGCTGAAGTGCTACTGTTAACTGGCAGTCTTGGGCATTTGATCACTTTGCAGTGGACAAAGCATTGGGCTTGGAATGAGGAAAATCTGAGTTGACTTGCAGTCTCAGACACTTACTGGCTAGGTGACCCCAGACAAGTCATTTCACCCCTGTGTGCCTCAGTTCCTCCTCTGCAGAATGGGGACATAGTAGAGAAAGAAATAGCAAGTCATTCCAGAGTCTTTGCTGAGAAAACCCCAAATAGGGTCACAAAAAGAGACAACCAAACAACAAAAATGTTTACTTATAGAGGAAAACTTGTAAAAATGTGAATCAAAATACAAAAAACATTTTTGAGACATTAGGATGTGTCTGGACACACTTGGCTACCTCTGTGTGCAGCATGTAATTATAAGTGTGCCATGTAATAATAAGTGTCATGTAGTAGAGATATCTAGGTGATAAATCAAGTTTATTTAGATTGTGAAAACTGTGGGGTTTTAAAAATAAACAATGTATTACATATGCATTGGCTAGTAACTATGGAGAGATGGTTTTGCTTGCAAGTGAGTTCTATCCTGCTTGGGGTTTTCCTGTATCCCAAGTGTAGACTGGGTAGAATTAATGAAATATCCTTTAGAAACTTCTGAGGAAGGAGAGGATTGTTAAATTTTTACTTCAAATGTATCTTGAAATTATGAAGCTCCTACTACCGAGGCATTTATTTTAATTAATCCTCAAACCTAGCTGTGCTAGTCTTCTCTCCCAAGACAATGAAAATTCTCCAACTGAACTCAACTAAGTAGTTCTTCCAGTGCAATTCAGGATCAGCTCGTTAGCCATGAGAATGGACTGAAACTGGACCTGTTGGTCTCATTGGCACGAGGAAATACCAGAAGAGAAACTCCCTTTACAAGTTCAAGTCAGCACCTCCTTTGCAATATTATAGTCTTAGCTGCCGATAACACTCAGGTTAAGTTACTTACCCATCTAATGTGTCAGAGGTGGTCATTAAACCCAGGTCTTCCTGGCTTTGAGACTGGCTGTATCCACTGCCTACAGGAAGGAAGACTCCTCTTCCCGAGTTCAAATATGGCCTTAGACGCATACCAGCAGTGTGACCTTGGGCTAGTCATTTTCTCAGTTTGCCTCAATTTTCTCATCTGTAAAATGAACTGGAGAAGGAAATGGCAAACCACTCCAGTATCTTTGCCAAGAAAACTCCAAATGGGATCACGAAGAATTGAACTGAACCGAAAAGCAACTGAACAATAACACTGTCCACTGTGCCACGCTGAAATCCATCAGTAGGGAATACAAAATGTTGACCATATGTACCCTTCAGACATTTTTATTAGTCTTTTTTCCTCCATACATTTGAGGGCTTAGCCCTCCCTTGTTGTCCATGGGATTTTGCCAAGTCTGGATTGGGGTGGTTGGTTTCTAATTCTCCTGGGGGGAAGATGGAATTAACATATCTTGGTTCTGCACCACTTTTTTGACTCAAGTTCTTTTTTTCTGAGAAGGGTGGAGTGTCAGAACTGAGGAGAGACTACTTTTGTCCATCACAGCTTTGTTTTCCACCCCCACCACTATTATCTGGAGCCCTTATGGCAACCTAAGTGATGTCTAAATTCTTACCTCTCACTTTGTCTCCCCCTCCTTCCCACTTCCCAACGTGTCATCTTTTTAAATTTGCTAGAATCCGACCTAGGTTGTAAATGTTGTATCTTCCAGAGAGATTATTTAAAATAAGAATTTAAGAAGTCCTCAGTTGATCATTATCCCAGTTGATTTTTTTCTCATAATATTTCTTTAAAATTAATATGAGAAAGTAAAAGGTGTGTTTTTTTTAAATTTTGTTTCATTATGATTGATATTAGAGAAACTAGACTGGCTAGGAAAAATTAGCATCGGTAGCTAGGTTAGCTCTCCTAAAGAATGATAGTGCAATTTTCTTGCTTTCCTCTCTTCTCAGCCCTGATACAGGGAACTTCATTTCCTGTATCCAGCCCTATGTGCCAGCTAATGAGAGGCAAAAGACATGTAAGCTCCTCATGGAACTTACCATCTAATGAGACAGACAACATGCAAACAAACATATACCAAGCAAGCTAGCTGCAGAGGCAGCAGCATGAACTTGTCTTATTTGACTTAGTAAATAGTTCTGCATGTCTGTTCATTATCGCCTTCTCCAGCTTCAGTCCTTCTCACACTAATGCAGAAGTAGGGTACAAGTGCCTGTATCAGTTCTGCGTACCATTTTGAGTTAATTAATAATAGATCATTAGGTTTTGTTGGTTTTGGTCTTGTTCTTCAAATCAGCATTTATTAAGTGACTGATAAATCACTCAGCAAGCATTTATTAAGCACCTGCTGTGTGCCAAGTTGAATGCTGACTCCAGGCTGGGTATCCTATGCTCTTTACCACTTAGCTACCCTTTGTTAAGTATAAGAATGTAATTAACTATTCTCTAAATACTTAATGTCTTCTTAAGCAGAGTGTTCATTCATATTCATTTAAAATATAAATATTAATATAAATAAATGAAATCAATATAAATGCATGCTACCCATTTTGCATGTTTTTCTGTCTCTGATTTGAATGTGTATTTTTAGATGTGATATGTTTTTTTAAAAAATCTTTAATCCCTAATATTTAAAAAATAGAAAAAACATAGATTCCTCACTTAAGTGTTGTTATAGTCAGTATTTTAAAATTGTATTTTATTTTTATCAGGGCATGCCCCATGGAAAATAGCAAATGTATTGTCTATTGTCCTAGCCCCATCATGGTAAAGGAAATCTAATCTGCCTCTCACATATTCAGTTTTCCCCATTCATAGACTCTCTTGAGTTGGAAGGGACTGTTGATACCCATTCCCGCCTCTCCCAAGTTTCCACTCTTGAAAAAAGAAAAGTACTTCACCACGGACATAACCTTAATCTTAATTTGAGGGACATAGCAGACTTTGGGCTCCCAGTGATACGGTTTGCCAGTTCTGATGGTTCTTTGCACTGTGCCCCTGCACAGGATTCTGCCTTTTGAGCTGGAGCCCATTGTTGTGTGTCTGTCACTGTCAGGTGACATCTGGTTTTCAGAAAAGAGATTATCAATTTTTGTTGGGCTTTTCCCTTAACTAGTTAAATTAATATGTGGGTGGAGAATGGGGAGATGTCCCAACTGATTAAGTTAGATGTATTTCTGGAGTGTTTTCTTGGCAATGGTCATCGAGGGAAAAATGGAGATTTAACTGTTTTCACATCCCCTCTCTACCTTTATGGGTTTTCTCTAAATGAGTGAGGCATTTGTAATCCCTTCTCCAGTCATCCAGAAAATACAGACTCTTTCTAGGCAGGTATTACTTCATAGACAATAAAAGAGGATCGCCCCAGGGGATGGAATTATAATAGATTGTTATTTTTTAAATTCATTTTTTCTCATGAAGTCACATCGAGAACCATAAAAAAACTAAGGCTGAAAAATGAGAAATTGCAAAAAGAAAAAAGGAAAAGAAAAAGATTGAATTACCTTATAGTTAATGGTCACATTACAAATCTAAATCTGACTTGGCTTCATAACTGCCCTGACCTGGAAAGTTCCATTCTCCCAGTTTTACACATGGATTCTGTGTTGAAGTAGGGAAGAGCCCTCATTCTGTTCCTTAGAACAGATGAATGTGTTAGCCCCCTTCTGCCCTCCTGGTGGATGGAAGTTGTCTTACTTGCATTCAGCCCTCTTGGTGGATGAAGATCTCTTAGCCCTCTAGACCTCTGCTTTTTTTTGTCTTAGATACAGTCCATGAACACCTGAGGATCCGCCTTCACCTTAGAGTATGATATACTTAAGGGAAAGAGGCAAATACAGAGGTGTGAGGTAATTGGGAGGGGGAGGAAAGGAAGAAAATTATTCTCACTAGTCCATATTCTTTTTTATTCCCTCTTTCAAGTGCTACATCAAGTTCTTCCTTCGTTAGGGGCATTATTAGTAATAAGATCAAAGATTTTCCCCTCTTCCCCCATATTATTTTTTTTTTAATAATGTTTGGACTTCATAATAGGAGAGAATATTTTCTAGAGGGCCTCCTTGGAAAGGTTGCTGGTAATGTTTTGATGGCCATTTTTCTATCCTGTCTTCACCTTTTTAGTTTTTTGTGCCAGAAGAGCCCAGCCAACCTTTAGGTCACACAGTGAGGGGAAAGCTAGAGTGGTGGAAAGAGCACTGGATCATATTCTAGGTTAAAATCCCAGCTCTTTCACTAATTGAGCTCTGTGACCTTGGGCAAAGTCGCCTTACCTTCCTAGGACTCAGTTTCCTCATCTGTAAAATGAAGGAGATTGGACCAGAAGACCACTAAATACCCCCTCCGTTCCAAATCTGGGATCCCTTGATCCAAAGGTAACTACAGAACCGTGGGGGTTGAACCGAGGGGCTGAGGGAGAAGACTCTATGATCATACTTCATATCCCACTCTTGGACCTGGAAGATTTAACAGACCCACTTTGAAGTTCCATCATTTTCAAGTTTTACTTTGGGTGAACCTTCTGAAGATTGTCTTGATTCTAATAGGTAAAGGGTTCTCTGGCTGGACTGATGGGACTGTGCTAAACCCTTCTTAGCCTAGAGAAAGGGGGAAAGAGGAGGGGAAAGCATAGTGAGGTGGGAAGGGGGATGTGCCCTTGGGCTCATGTGACCCTGACAGGAACAAGGATAACCTACAGGCAATAATTATGTACTGTGTGAGTTTTAAGGATTGCTCATGAAGCTTGGGGAATGCTCAGGCAGGAAAAATGTGTATCCCCAAATCAGCAGTGGTCTTGTGCCAAACCCCAAGAGGAAAAAGCAAAAACCTTCCAGTAGATGTTCCCTGTACTTCTGTGCTTGGCTTAAACCTCTGCCTTCTCCATCTACCCATTCTTCCCTATGGAAACCAGGAAAAGAAGAAATGCATATAGAGAATGTGAAAAAATTTTTTAAAGAATTATGGGAGATATTCAGACACCATTGTGTGACGCAGGGTACGAGAACAGCCCAGAGCGTGTTAATACTGAGGAGAAGAGTGTTAGTATTTAAGTAGATATAATTATCTTCCAAAGTCGTTCCGTCGATCAGTGGATCTAACTCCTTGTTACCCCATTGTAGCATGCCAGCAACATCCATGGAGTTTTCTTGGCAGATACCGACCTAGTTTGCCATTTCCTTCTCAGTGAATTTGAACTCTGAGCAAAGGGAGTGCTTATATTTCACTGCTGTTGTTGGGGCTAGGAGCAGTTCAGTCAAGACCTATGATATCCCTATCATCTTCATTCTTTGTTCTGCTGAGTACCACAGATTATTGCCTGGAAGCAGGCTTGGAATTCCCTTAATATTTCCAGAGCACTAGCATATAGTTGAAGGGCAGTTGGATAATGCAGTGGATAGATAGAGTGTCAGTCCTGAAATCGGGAAGACTAAGGCCATTAAATTCCAATCTGGCCTCATACACTTACTAGCTGTGTGACCCTGGGTAGACCACATCACCCAGTTTGTCTCAGTTTCCTCATCTGTAAAATGAGCTGGAGAAGGAAAGGGCAAACCACTCCAGTATCTTTGTCAAGAAAACCCCAAAAGGGGTCACACAACTGAAATGCAGCAAAAAGCACATAGTTGATGATTTCTCCTCTGTTGGTTTCTGACTTCTGAAAAAATTGATAAAGAATAGTCACATATGTCAGTGCATTTCAGAGAGATTTATTCAGGGTGAGTCAGACAAGGGCAGCATGCATTGTGTATGTCATCTTTGACTCCAAAATGCAGATGCAGCTGTTCCTGTGGCTTCCACCAATTGGAACAGAGCAGACTTCTCAGTGCTGTCCTGAAACTCTCCAGCTGTTCTCGTATTTTTAGAATTCGGGTAATACTGTCCTAGGCATGCAGTTGAACTCTGAAGCCTACTGTACTGTAGAATTGCCAGAAACTAGTAACAACATCCTCTGTTTCTGCCTCTGAGAAACTAACCTCCCAGGTGCTCCCAGTGAGCTGTTGTAGTTTATCCTCTAATTTCACACAGAAGAATCAAAATTTGTTGTTCCTTAGCACTTGGCATCAGCTCCTAATTAAACACCTCTGGTAAGCAGTGTATTTTGGCAACATTTACACCTGTAGTTTTATGACCTCAGGACTAGGTTTAATTTTTAAAAATCTAAGCAGAGTAGTATAAGCTTCTAGGTAGGGATGCAGCCCTGTTTCTGTTTTTAGTTTTGATCCTAAAGGTTATAGGGAACCAGTATTTTTCTTTGTAAGGAGTAAGAGAGTGGCATGGTCAGAATTATAAAGAAATCACTTTGGCAAAAGAGTGTAAGGTGCATTGGCATAGGGAGACATGAGATCATTTCAGTTGCATCACACTCTTTGTGACCCTATTTGGGGTTGAGTGGTTTGCCATTTCTTGGAAACTAAAGCAAAAAGGGTAAAGTGACTTTCCCCGGATCCCACAGCTAGTAAGTTTCTGAGGCCAAATTTGAACTCACTGAGATAAGTCTTCCTGAGGCCAAGCCTAGTGGGAGCCACTAGAGTTTATTGACTACGAGGGAGGGACGTTCATTCGTAGATTCTCAAAACTGCAAAGGATGATCACCTAGATCACCTAGATGGTCCCTTAAACAAGAATCACCAAGCCTAGTATCATTTAAAAATCAAATGATGATGAGCCCACTACCTCAGGAATCAGCCTATTCAGTTTTTTTTATATACCACTAGGGATTCAAGAAAATTTTCTTTCTCTCAAACTGAAACTTGCATTTCTGTTGGTCACTGGATTATCCCAGTGAGGCATCTAGATTTTTAAGGCCAGGTGTTCAATGCAAAAAAAAAAAAAAAAAAAAAAAGTCTGAGTTTGCCATGTCTTAGAGAAGATACCGTGCTATTCAGTAATGTCCAATTCTTCATGACTTAATGGACTTGACCATGAGGTTTTCTTGGCAAAAATACCGGAGTGGTTTGCTGTTTCCTTCTGCAGTGTGTCCACATTTTACAGATAAGGAACTGAGCCAAATTGAGGTTAAATGACTTGCCCAGAGTCATTACAGCTAATGTGTCTGAGGCTGGAATTGAACCCAGCTTTTCCTGACTCCAAGCTCAATGTTTCATCCACTGCTCCACCTAGCGGCCACTAGCTTTTAAAAACAAATCACTACCAGTAAAGTTCAGGCCAGTGGAGGATAGGGAGAGGGGAAAATGTGCCTGAATTATTTCATCAACTAAAAGTCCGATTTACTTTGACTCTAGGGAGTTGGCCTGAGTATATATCCTCTCCTAGTTGTCTTCCCATCTCTAACAAGCCCCTTTAAATTCGATTACCAAGAATAGATTATAATGTGGCAGCAATGGACTTCTGTTGGGTTTTTTTTTTGGGGGGGCGCTAAAGTATTGATTTGCATACAATCCCCTTGAGATTCACATTTTGTCTTTCACTCTTGTAAGTCACTGGACTATTCTTTCTGTGGTTGAGGGGAAAACCCTGTACAGATTACCTTTTCGTTTGCTAGGAACTTTTCCTTTTGGCCCTGAATTGAAATAGTTTCCATGCTGTCCTGAATAGAGATCTTTGAGAATGGAGTCTTTTCTTTTCCTAGCAACCCAAATATTTTCCCCCTCTTTATCTCTTCATCACCTCCAACACAACTTTAACCTTTTCAAGTGGGACCAGGGCTGACACTAGATAAAGGGCAACTTTGGCCAAAGCTACCTTTCTGCAACCAATGTTGGATTGTGTGTGATGGGATGGGCAGAGACTGATGATTATCCTGACCTGATCGGACCTTCTTGAGGCAGAGCATTGTCATCCATGCTGAGAACTGATCCCAGGCCAAGTTGGAAGCACCTGGGCTGGAATGGCAATTGTGGTTACAACTGTCAAGAGATGATTAATTTTCAGGCCAGATGCAGGTCCTGACTCCACCTCTTATCCATTACATCTATTTTGGCAAGGCAATATATGGCTTATGAAATTAAATAAGGCCTTTCTAGTTACTGTGGGTATTACAAAGATCAATTTTAAAAAACGACAGTGTACCAGAGTCATTGCTTTGTAGGAAATAGAGTTGGTTTGGAACCAGAAAGAACTGAGTTCAAGTTTGACCACTGGCACAGGCTCTGGGACCCTTAATTCAATTCAATGAACATTTATTAAGTGCCTGTTATGGGCCAGGCTCAGAAGAAAGTGAAGCTGGTGACCTTGCACAGCCCTCCCTCACTCATATCAGCCAACTGCAAGTCATGTCATCACCTTGAATTCTTGGTCCTCATCTCGAACGAAGGACAAACACAACCACGGCTCCGGACCAGGCGCTGCAGAGCATACAGAAGAGGCAAGAGACTGCCCCTGCCCTAAAGGAATTTACAGTCTAATGGGGGAGACAACCTGCAAACAAATACATGGAAAAGACGCTCCATGCCAGATAAATAGGAAATAATTAACTGAGGGTAGGTACTGGAATTAGAGATTAGGGAAGGCTTCCTATAGGAGGTGAGATTTTAGTTAGCATTTAAGAAGTGGTCACTCCTAAGAGTGGAGGAGGGATAACATTCCAGTCCAGAGAGGACAGCCAGGGAAAATGCTCAGAGCTGAGAAACGGAGAGTCTTGTTTGTGGAACAGCCAGTGTCCCTGGATCAAAGAATCCAGGTCAGGGAGCAGTGTAAAAAGACTGGAAAATTTGGGGGGGAGGTAGGTTATGAAGGACTTTGAATGTCTGGCATATATCTGCTCTTAAGAAGCAATAGGGAGCCACTGGAGTAATATCAGAGAGGTGACCTGATGAGACTTGTGTTTTAGTGGCTGAATGGAAAGTGGATTGGAGTGGGAAGAGACTTGAGACAAGCAGACTCACCAGCGGGCTATTGCAGCAATCAGGGCATGAGGGGATGAGGGCAGTGTCAGAAAAGGAAAGCGGGGTGTATTCAGGACATGTTGCACACCTGAAACTTAACCTATTGTTGCCCTAGGCCACAGAAAGTCTGACCAGAATTGGTAGAGGGAATTTACTTATTAGGATTTGTTTTTACAAGTGAATTCACAGGTCCAGCCCTTATCCTTTAGCTCTATTCCAAGTACAGAGAAAAGGCATAACCAGAAACAGAAGAGGGCAGAAGAATGTTTGGAGAAGGGCCAATTCTGGCCAAGAACTTAAGGAAGAAAATTACGAGATGAGGGACAGACCAAGGAATTTGTACGTTCATTTGCTTAGCAGTAAGAAACCAAAAGGTTTTTGTGAAGTCCATTGATGTTTTTGGACCAATGAGTTAGGCAGATTTGTGCAACGCACTTCCCAGTGTATGAGGCTGGTAGCTAATGGCTGATGATTATCTCATATTTTTGGAACCCAGAAAAAAGAAAAAGGGATCTGCCCTTGATAAATACTTGGTCTTGGCGACCTCATGCTTTCTGTCTGGGAAAAGCAGCTGAGAGCATTCTGTTCTCAAATCTCTTGGGAAGTTGATCTAGCAATGACTAAATTCACAGTGATATTTCCCCCATTTTTTGGTGGGTTGTTTTTTTTTTAAATTTTAGTTTTGAGGGAAAAAATTGATGCCCCAATAAACTCTGTTCGGATGTGAAAGTTACCGTTAATAGTGTTTCTCTCCTAGCTTTTACTTTATTTTTTTATCCAGAGTTTACTGAAACCTCATGAAATTTCTTGAGTTTTATAGCTAAAGTATATACATGTATACACTTTTGAACAGGGATAACTCATTTCCTTACTGGCAAGGGATCACACACAAGGCTTTTTTACCCACTCCCTTCCTGCCCAGACAGTTTTTTGTTGTTTTTTTTTACCCATCTAACCAAAGCGCTCCTCTTTTCTTTCCCTACTGATACTAGTAAACAACAGATGCCTTAATCCTCTATAGCTATATCACAAGGACCTATGGGTTGCAGAAATCTTCATTCTATACCTCCTTAAAATACACTCTACCCTGTTACTGCCTGAATCCTTTCTCCTCCTCCAGGGTTTAATCCTCCTTGCCTTAGTAACTTGTAGTACTGTGGAATTGGAACAAGAAATACCTATTTTAAAATTTATTTTTAGTCTTTTAACATTTACTTTCATAATATTTGAGTTCCAAATTTTCTCCCCCCTTCCCCACCCCTTCTCCCTAAGACATGCAATCTGATATAGGCTATACTTGTACAATCATAGCGAACATATTTCCACGTTAGTTGTGCTGTGAAAGAACAAACAGAACAAAAGGGGAAAACCATGAGAAAGGTAAAAAAAGAGAGAGAAAGTAGCATGCCTCAATCTGCATTCAGACTCCATAGTTCTTTCTCTGGATGAGGATAGCATTTTCTATGAGTGTTTTGGAATTGTCTTAGATCAGAGGTTCCCAAACTTATTCGGCCTTCTACCCCCTTTTAAAAAACATTACTCAGCACCCCACTGGAAAACTTTTACCCTCTAATGGGTTTGGGTTTTTTGGGTGGAAATTTGCATCATTTCAAAGTATAAATTTTTTTTTTAAAAAGACATCTTAAATTTAATAATTTTTTGCAAATTTGTGAGGTTTTTTCCTGCATTTGATGGTGTAACCTTTTAGTATCGTATTGTAAACAAGTTATTACACACACATATTCCTACTGATGATGCCTGCTGGACTTACATGCTTGCCTACCAACACTTGCATGTTGGTGGACTTGACCGTTGATCAGTTATAACTTGGATTTCGTGTATTTATTTGGAGAATAATGTAATCACTACAACTTTAACTCTGGTATACAACAAATGAAACATTCTTTTCAAAATTTTCTTGTCTTCTCTCCTTTTCTTATGTTTCCACCCACCCTGTTTTAGTTAGTACCCCCCAGTTGCACTGGAAGCTACTACCATGCTCCCCATTGTTCCACCCCCACAGAATCATCCACTTTAGGAACCTCTATGACTTAGATTGTTGCATTGCTGAGAAGAGCTAAGTCTATCAAAATTGGTTGTCACACAGTATTGCTATTACTGTGTGCAATGTTCTTCTATGTATGTTTATTTCTCTCAGCATCGGTTTATGGAAGCCTTTCAAGGTTTTTCTGAAATCTGCCTGCTCATTGTCTCAAGGAACAGTGGTATTCCATTACATTCCCATACCACAACTTGTTCAGTCATTTTCTAGTTGATGGGCATCCCTTCAAGTTCCAATTCTTTGCCATCACAAAGCAAGCTGCTATAAATATTTTTGTACATATGGGTCCTTTTCCCTTTTTTTGCTCTCTTTGGGATACAAAGCTAGAAGTGGTATTTCTGGATCAACAGGTATGCACATTTTTATAGCCCTTTGGGCATTGTTCCAAATTGCTCTCCAGAATGGATGAATCAGTTCATAACTCCACCAACAATGCATTAGTGTTCCTATTTTCCCATATCTTTTCCAACATTTATCATTTTCCTGTTTTGTCAAGTTAGCCAATCTGATAGGTGTGAGGTGGTACCTCAGAGTTGTTTTAATTTGCCTTTCTCTAATCAATTGTTCTTTAGAGCACTTTTTCATATGACTATACATAGGTTTTAAGTTCTTCCTCTGAAAACTGCCTGTTCATATCCTTTGACCACTTATCAATTGGGGAATGACTTGTACTCTTCTAATTTTGACTTTATTCTTTACATATTTTAGAAATGAGACCTTTATCAGAGATACTGGTTGTAAAACTTGTTTCCCACATTTCTGCTTCCCTTCTAATCTTGGTTGTATTGGCTTTGTGCAAAACCTTTTTAATTTAATGTGATCAAAATTATCCATTTTGCATTTTATAATGTTATCTATCTCTCGTTTGGTCATAAATTCTTGCCTTCTCCATAAATCCGCCAGGCAGATTACTCTTTGCTCTCCTAGTTTGTTTATAGAATCACCATTTATGTCTAAATTTTGCACCCATTTTGACCTTGTCTTGGTGTACAGTGTAATATGTTGGTCTGTGCCTAGTTTTTGCCATACTATTTTCCAGTTTTCCCAGTAGCTTTTGTCAAATAGTGAATTCTTATCCTAGAAGCTGGAGTCTTTGGGTTTATCAAACTGTAGGTTACTATAGTCATTGACTACTGGGTCTTGAGTACCTAACCTATTCCACTGATCCACCACTCTATTTCTTAGCTGGTACCAAGAAGTCTTGATGATTTCAGCTTTATAATACAGTTTTGGATCTGGTATGTCTAGGCCACCTTCCCCTACATTTCTTTTCAATAATTCCCTTGATATTCTGGACCTTTCCTTCCAAATGAATTTTGTTATTTTGTGTTCTAGCTCTATAAAATAATTTTTAGGTAATTTGATTGGTATGGCACTGAGTAAGTAAATTACTTTAGGTAGAATTGTCATTTTTATTATATTAGCTTGGCCTACCCATGAGCAACTGACATTTTCCCAATTATTTAGATTTGACTTTATGTGAAAAATGTTTTGTAATTTTGTTCGTATGATTCCTGGGTTAGTCTTCCCAGGTAGACTCCCAAATATTTTATGTTATGTGTAGTTACTTTAAATGGAATTTCTCTTTCTATCACTTACTGCTGGGCTTTGTTAGTAATATACAGAAATGCTTATGATTTGGGTGGTATTTATTTTTTATCCTGCAGCTTTGCTAATGCTGTTAATTATTTCAAGTAGTTTTTTAGTTGATTCTCTAAGTATACCATCATATCTGCAAAGAGTGATAGCTTTGTTTCTTCACTGTCTATTCTAATTCCTTCAATTTCTTTTTCTCCTCTTATAGCTAAAGGTAACATTTTCTAGTACAGTATTGAATAGCAGCAGTGATAATGGATGTCCTTGCTTCATCCCTGATCATATTTGAAATGCTTCTAGTTTTATTCCCATTACATACAATGCTTACTGATGGTATAGATGCTACTTATCATTTTAAGGAAAACTCCGTTGATTCCTGTGGTCTCTAGTGTTTTTAACAGGAATGGGTGTTGTATTTTTGTCAAAAGTTTTTTCTGCCTCTATTGAGATAATCCTATGATTTCTGTTAATTTTATTATTGATATGGTCAATTATGCTGATAATTTTTAAATGTTTGGTAGAATTCATCTGCTAATCCATTCAGCCCTGAAGATTTTTTTCTTAGGGAATATATTGATGGGTTGTTCAAATATTTTTTCCTGAAATGGGATTAAGTATTTTATTATCTTTTCTGTTAATCTGGTCAATTTATATCTTTGTAAATATTCATCCATTTCACTTAGGTTGTCAGATTTAAAATACAGTTGGGCAAAATAACTCCTGTCTTCATTGGTGATGAATTCACCCTTTTCATTTTTGATCCTGGCAGTTTGGTTTCCTTTAAAATCAAATTAGCCATAGCTTTATCTTTTTTTTTTTCCACAAAACCAGCTCTAGTTTTATTTATTAGTTCAATAGTTTTCTTAATTTCAATTTTATTCATCTCTCTGGTTTTCAGAATTTCTAATTTGGTATTTAATTGGGGATTTTTAATTTTGTTCTTTTTTAGCTTTTTTAGTTGTACTCCCAGTTCATTGATCTTCTCTTTCTCTGTTTTATGGAATTTCTATTTTTGAAGGCTTGAAAATGATGCCACAGCCATCCTCTTTCTCCCTTACTGTCCACCAAAGGTTTTGAGCCTTCACTGACTTTTGAGAACTAAGTAACTATGCATGGAATTTTTTGACATATAAGGATGCTTACAAAATTATTTTTAATTATAAAATTTTATAAAATTTAATATTAAAAATTGTACTTCATTGTCCCCTCCTGGTCTTGGAGCCCTAGTTAATTAATTGTCTGTCTTGCTTACTGATTGTTCTGTCACTGAATTAACAACCTATAAACAAGTGCTCAGCCAGCAGGACAGATTCATATATCCCTTCTTCCTGTTGTACAAAAAATACGGAAATTTGATGTTCAAAAAGTTCGGAAGAAGGGGGCTGGTTATAGAAGCTGTGAAAGTCCTATATTTTTTTAAATGTAGTGTCAAAATACAATTCATAGTCCAAATACAGTGTCTTAAATTCATCCTTGTAACCAATATCTTGAGTTCATTCTAGTTTCTAATGGAATCCTATCCAGATTTTCCTTGAAACCAAAACAGATTGAGCCTGAGACCAGTTCAAATTTTGTCCCATTTAAGATTCTCCCCAGAGCACAATTTCCATGCCAGAAAACCTCTTCAGTTAAGGTCTTGAGTCTCTTGGAGTTGTTGGTAAATTTGGGTGGTAAAAACTGTTAACCATTAAGCTGATTGTGGGAGCCCCTTTTGTTAATTGAAAACACACCCCACCATCAGCATGAGGTGCTCTCTTAATCATTGCTTCAACTTTGTTTTTCTAGCCTATGTTTACACAAATATAAATCCTAGGTTTTCAGCTTCACCAACTTGGAGCCTCAGGGTCTCTTCAATCCAAACTTTGGGGATGAGAATATGTGCCTGGTTTAGGAATTCAAAGAAGGTAGAACACAGATAGAAGGCTGCCAAAGCTCACAGGTGTGGAATGAAACGTCTTTGAGAAGCAGACTCTTATAATGAAGTTGGAATGTTAGCAGAATTCTACTGCACTTGAGATTTTTTAATACCTCCTTAGATTTTTTTCCTGTCTTTAATCTGTAAAATAGGGGGATAATGGTAGGCTAATTAATATGATTGAGAAGAGTAAAAATATTTACTATATATTTAGGAAGTGTCTTGACTTACTTGTAGGATCCTTACTTTCAATTTACATTATTTTATGTCTGAAAATACTGATATAAGAGGGATAAAAGAATTGGACAGTTTTCATTCTTGCACATTGAGAGGAACCAAAGTAGCTGAGACTGTTGCCCAAAGTCACTTGCACTTAGCACAGATAGGTTCTTTCATATATTATATATTACCTGTCCGTTTTACTCTTTTGGCTTAACTACTAGGCCTTTTGGATTGTTGGAAATCTCTGATTCTTAAAGTGTCTTACTATAAGAACTGTTATTCTACATAGTTCTTTTGTTTTTCTCCAGAGAACCATGAACTTTCTTCACTTTTAAATATATAATTCAGTCTATTACTTTCTAAACTGTCCTGCTTGTCTGTGACTTCTTGTGGTCTTTCTGTTCTCTTCTTTGCATTTCAAGAATATGTTTCAATAGCCTTCCTTTTATCCTGAGCTTCCTACATCTACCCTATCCTCTCAAAGTGAGAAAAAAAAACCAAAACCTTTATAGGAAAACCTTAATTATCATCTCTATGCAAATGATTCTAAGTTAGATCTCCATATCCAGCTTTAACCTCTCCTAATCTCCAGTCTTACATCTCCAGCTGCCTATTGGACATCTCCTATTGAATGTTCCATAGATATCTTAAACTCAGTGTCTCTGAAATTAATTCTAACCAGAAATACACATATAGAGAAATTGTGGCCAGGGAGGGATAGTGTGGTTTGGAAAGTTAGAGGGATATGGGATATCAGAGCCATATGGGACAAAGCTTAATTGAATAAGTTTCCGGAATGGGAAAAGCAGGAGTAGTGGTGTACTGCAAGTATGAAAGGAAATAATTAGCAATTGAAAGGAAGTGTGGCTGGAACTGGGATTTAAATGTTATGGGCAACTGACCACCAGTCAGTAAAGCAGGGTCCCAAGGTGAAAAGTCCAGATATGAATGGGTTATCTTTCACGGAGAGGTTTCTTGGCTGTTGGTGAATTAACAAAGGGTCAGTCTTTGAGCCATGAAGAGATTAAAACTCTGCCATTAATATTTACACATTTTTATACTGTCAAATCAAAAGTTTATGATACCCATCTATATAATCAGCTTTCAATTATTCACACCTTTTGAGGTTAAACAGAAATGTGAACATCTAGGCCATGTGATAATTTAAATAATTTTTCACTTGAGAATGTAGTCAGATGTAGCATCCTCCTAGATTAGTGATCATTTTAAATTGACAAAATGCAAGGGAGAGAGGGACCTTATGGAATGAATAAACCAATCACAAATCAAGGTAGTGAGCACGACATCCTGCACTGAATGAATGAACCAAATACCAGTCAAGGTACTTCAGACTTGATTGGTTTTTAGTCTGTTCATTTAACAAGCATTCGTTAAGCTTCTGTTATGTGCCAGGCACTATATACTGGGTACCAGTGATCATATAAAGACAAAATACATAAGCACTTAATAAATGCTGGTTAATTAACTGACATGTTCATCGATAAGGACAAAATACATACAAAGTCTATAATAATCAGGTAGCTCAAGAAAGGCCTCATTTGAGAAGTGGCACTTGTGCTGATCCCAGAAATCATTCTGGGAAAAATTCCTAACTTTTCATCTTTTCATTTTTATACTTTTTACTCTTTTCTCAATACAGTACTTTTACTATGCTATTAATATTCTTTCTAGTATTAGCACAGTCCGTAAACGTGGAGACCAATTTTTTTCTCAATCATTTTAAAAATTGAAGAAACCTTTACTTTTGTTTTTGTGAGATACCGCCTCACTTGTCAACACAAGTTTAATTAAATTTAAGTGATAGAGGAACATAATAAGCAGTGCCGGTACTTTCTTCTGAAATAAAACAATGGAGCCATATTTACTACTGTAGGGAAGGTGAGCCCATTGATGCAGTCGAAAGAACACTGGTTCTAGAGTCCATAACTCTGGAGTCAGAGCATCTGGGTTCATATGCCAGTTTAGCTACTTACTTCCTGTGTGACCTTGGATAAGTTACTTCTCCTTTCTGAATCTATTTCTTCATCTGTAGAATGGAGTTGGACTATGTGACCAAGATACAATATCTCTGTCAGTCTAGAACAGGTAGAAGGCTTTTTGGCAGGTATCTAAAACTAACCTTGCCTCTTTTTATAATTGAGATCTCCAGTAGTTAAAGGAATGGCACCTTATTTTGGAAGGTCAAGCTCATGTGATGGGCTTGTTGCATAGGGATGGGAAAAGGATAGAGTCACATCTTAGTAGTGTAAGGAGAACAAAATTCTCCAGTGATATCCCAGGGTTGGAATCTTCTGGAATCTCATGGCCTTCATATTAGCTGGATCAGCCAAGCAGACTTTGTGACAGTTTTTGGTTTGCAGTTGAGTAGAAACTAGGTAGTGCGGTGGATAGCATGTTGCCAGACTTGGAGTCAGGAAGACTGCGTTCAAATCTGGCTTCACACACTTACCAGCTGTGTGACCCTGGGTAGATCACTTAACCTTGTTGATTTCAGTTTCTTCACTATGAGCTGGAGAAGGAAATGTCCACCCGTCCAACATCTCTGCCAAGAAAACCCCCAAAAGGATTGGACACCACTGAAATAACTAAACACCAAAGAAACCTCAAACGTGGAAACTGCAAGGGACATAGCCAGGCATAGGGAGGTGGTAGTGATGAGTGTTGTGTGTGTTTCCCTAAGGCCTAATTATATTGAGACTGCTAAGTGATAAAATGAGCAAGCTAAAAGATTAGGGCTTTGTCTATTGTGAATGTGGCCATTAACAAAAAATTGTGTAGAAGCTGCTGCTCTCCACTTAATAGCTTATTTTATTTGGCTGAGGGGGTGCTTATTAGGAGATTGTAACATCAAAGTGAAGGGTTTTGTTTTCAAGTTGCCCTTAAGAAAGGAAAAAAATAAGTAAATATAAGTACCACCTATTTTGTTAGAACATCAAAACATATTTGTGCACATAAAATGTTCAGTAAACAGAATTATCAGCCCAAGAGCCATCTGCTTCCCAGTCTGTCCTTTGCTAATGGACATCAGTCACCCTGGATATAATAACCTTAACTCTCTAGGCTTCCACTAAGGTATCTGTACCTTAATCGTTAGCCTGTTGTAGTCGTTAGCCTGTTCTTAAAATTACTCTTAAGAGAGAATTTTTAACCTCCTGAGGCTGACCAGTGTAAGTAGAGAGGGATAGTTCACTTTCTTAAGTGAATATTAAAACTTTTGAATGCCTTTCTTTAGGAATTACTGGTCTTAATATTCTGTCTGCTAAGTTTTCTAATTAGGGTCATCTAATTTTAATAATTAAGGTTTATATAATGTAGTGTTGCCATTTATATGTGATCATCTTTCAAGGTGTGAGTACAGATCCACCAAACACCAGAAACGATGCAAAGAGAAATAATAATATAATATGACATCTTATGATCAATTTTTCAACATGTTCTTTTTGCTGGAAAAATAATTTTCATTTAAAAATATTATTTTGACCTTTAGCGCCATTTTCTTAGCATCTAGAAGCATTCTCTAGTGATTAAAAAACAGTTGTAATCCTGGCTCACAGGGAGACTTAGACTGGCAGATCGTTTGAGCTCGGGAGCTCCGAGTTGGAGTGGGCTAAGCCAGTTGAGGGTCCACACTTAGACTAGCATCAGTATGGTAAGCCCCACAAGTTGGGGAGTGGGACACAAAGCTGCCTAAAGAAGACAGACTAGTTGAGGTTGGAAATGGAGTGGCTCAAAGCTCTATTCTGATAAACAGGAAGATTGGATTCAGAAGTTGCTCCTGCACTGTTGTGGTGGAGGTAGGGAACACTTTGGGGATACATGGGTTATAGTCAATGATATTATATGATTATAAGTCAATCGATTATAGGATTTAGAGCTGGAAGGGACCTCAGAGGCTCTCTATCCCAACCTACTTGTACAACATTCCCAACAAATAGTTGCCTCTTTGAGGGGGATTCCACCCCCACCCCACAAAGCAGCCCATTTCCTTTTGGGACAGATCTAATTACGAGATATTCCTGACATCAAACCTAAATCTGCTCACCCACTGCTTCTGCTTCTGCCCCCTGGAGCTAAGCAGAACAGGGCTAATCCCCTCCCACATGGCAACCCTTCAGATACTTCACAGAGTCTAGGAGTTGAAAGCAATGTGAAGAGGGCTGTATTTATCCTTTAAGTTTTCTCTCTGCAGTTCAAACACCCCCAATTCCTTTAGTGGCTCTCAAGTGGTCTTTCATGGCACTGTCATGTTTTTTTTTAACTTGTCTTTTTCAATCTTTGTCAAACCTGTCTTCTCTACCTAAGCATGGCTATTCCCCAAGGCTCTATACTTACTCCATTGAAGATCTCATTTGTTCCCTTGAGTTCAGTTATATTCATGAGAATCTTCACCAACCTAGGCGCTCTGCATATTCTCCAGCTTATCAATGTCTTTCCCAAATATATAATCCCCAGAACTGAATATACATCTCCACATGTGGACTGCAAAGGACAACCCTCGGCTTTTTGATGAGAAAATTGAGGCCCAGCGTAGGAGACCTTTAGTCCATACTGCCAAGTTTTGAAACAAGATTCTTTAACTCCAAACCTAGTATTCTTTCTGCCTTAGAAATTTTACTCACGCTTTTACCTCAGAAAGACCAGGTTGAAGGGAAGGAAGAGGATACGATTTCATTCTTAATATACACATATAAATGGGGCAGCTAGGTGGTGTAATGGATAGAGCCCCAGCCCTGGAGTCAGGAGGACCTGCCTTTAAATTCTGCCTCTGATACTTAATAGCTGTGGGACCCTGGGCAAGTCACTTAACCTCCATTGTCTCCCCCCAACCCCCCAAAAAAGTACCTATAAACTCAAGAGTCTCAATTGACTCAGCATATTACTGACTTTAGAAAAGTTTTGTTCTGAGTGTTTTTGTTTACTTACTTGTTTCTAAACTGCCTTCTCTAGGAGTGGACCAAATGATTTCCTTAGGTCCCTTGTGCTACGATCTCAGGCTATTTGCAGATGAAGTGCCTGGAGGAATAAGATATAAAGATTACTTTCCTGAAGTTCCATGATAAAAACCAGGAAAAATAATTCATTCACTCCATCCAAAGTTCTGTTGGAGCTAAAAAGAACTTAGGAATTATCTAGTTTTAACCCCTACATTTCTTTTTTAAACAGCTGAAAAAACAAGCTCACCAAGGTGAATTGCTTTATGCAAGTTCACACAGTTAGTTAGTGGCACCGCTGGGACTCATGACCCTGGGCAAGTCACTTCACTCAACTTGTAAAATGGGCACAAAGATAGGCACCTGCATGTCAAATGAGGTAATATTTGTAAAGCCCTCTCAGGGTGCCCAGTAAATGCCTGTTTGCTTCTTTCTTTGTCTCCTGATTCCTAGTTACAGGATCATAGATTTAGAGATGGAAAGAACGTTAGTTTTCTAGTCCAGATCCCTTCATTTTACTGATGCGGACACTGAGACCCAGAGACATGAAGTGATTTGCCTGAGGTTATACAAGTGGAAGTGCCAGAGCTGGGATGTGAACCAGACTAGAATGACTGAACAAGAGCTCTAAAGTCCACACTCTTTCCATTACACCATACTGTCTCTCTCAGATCTTTTCCCACTGTCCCATATTGTCATCTCCTGCATGATTAAATTCCTTCTTTCTCTCAGCTAAATAGTTCTTTTCCTTTTAGTCAGGCAGCTGCTGGAGAGGTTGAATGTTTATAGTTATTTGGGGATATCTGGTAATAGTGACCATGGGAAGTTTTCATGGCAGAGTTTATTTTTCTAAGACTTCTTTAAAAAAAAAAAGGAAATGTTTTCTCCTTTCTACATGCAAATTTTTTTTTAAATAACCCGTCACCATCACATACACAAAAATAACAGCATCGAGCAAAAAAAAAATTGAAAAAGGAAACGTATGTGATAGAGAGATATAGTGGCATTAAAACCAGTCCTGAAGACTTGAGTTCAGAGGTTATCACCCTGTCTGTGTTAATTGAGCTCTAGCTAAGCTCTTCCAGGGAAAGAAAGCTTCTTAGTGAATTACTTATTTAGCATGGCCCTAGGAACAGATAGCACAGGGATCTTGTGCTGAAAACTATCCTTGTGGTCCTACTGAAAAGAGGTCACAACCAAAGGCGTTGACTGCGTGAGGTTCAAAAGGGATACCTGTTCAGGAATATTGCCTATTATTACCCACTGAGGTTGCCAAAGATGTTTAAGTACACAGCTCCATGGCAAGTTCTCTGCCTGTCTATGGAACCCATTCTGAAGGTAAGAGAAACAATTTCTTCACACTTTGGTGGAAAAGGGCCTTTTGTCATTGTCTTTAGGAATCATGTTATTTTAATACCATGTATTCTATTTGTCTCAGTTATCACATCTGTAGAATGAGCTAGAGAAGGAAATGGCAAAACCATTCTAATATCTTTGGCAAGAAAATCCCAAATGGGGGCACACAGAGTTGGACAAGACTGAAAAGCAACAAATTTTCACTTTTGCATCAGAGAGAAGATAATTTGAGGATTTAAAAACTTAAAAAATTTAAGTAAAAATTTCAAGGTCTCTCTTATAGGAAATAATTATGACATCCATAGACCCTCTCTCCCTTAGACAGTTCAGACACTTTCAAAACAATTCTAAGTTTACGCTTACCCTTAGATTTGTTATGGGTTAGATTATTATGACTTAAAGGATGAGAGAAACTGAATTACAGATAAACTACCGCGTATCAAGTTAGGGTGGAGTTTTACATTTGAGAAGAAGCTTTGTATAGTAGAAAGGTCCTGAATTTTTACATCAGAGGACCTGGATTTACTGAAACCTGTAGAGCCTTGGTTTCCTTGCTTGCAGAAGAATGAGACTGAGTAAGATTGTCTCTAATATCCTTTTCAGATCTCAGTCCTGTGACAGTTTCTTTTACTAAGAAAACCAAGGTCTGTCGGCTTTACTCTTCAAGTGCAAGTTTCTGAGGGTGGATTGCTTTTTATCAGAAGAATTGTCGCATAAAAATCTAGGCTTTGAATTCATTGCTTTCTAATAAGTTGATCATTGACTTGATCTCTTCAGTAGTTGAGAACTCTAGACAGTTTTTGTGTTCCATTGGAAAGAACACTTGCTGTGCTATCAGAGCACGTTAGTTCATATCTTACCTCTGATACTTTTTACTTACCTTTGTCATTATGGGCAAGTAACTGAAAGTCCCTGGGCTTAAGTTCATTCATCTGTAAAAATAGGAAGTTGAATCGAAGGACATCTCAGGTCACTTCCAGCTCTAAATCCATGATTCTATCCCCTAAAGCTATCTGACTGTAACCACTCACTAAGGTTCCCCTCTTCCCCTTAAAAAAAAAAAAAGATCTTCATATAAGATCTGGCTTTTCTGTCCTCTCCACATAGCTGGACAATCTTATTCAAGACAGTTTTAAACAGTAACACCATAGATGGCAGTGTCATTCCTTTGAACATCTGTTATTGCTTAGAATTTTAGTAAATCGCCATTGGCCTAGGAAGACAAGTTTACTGCTATTAGCTGTTTAAAGTTGAAAAAGTTTAGTGAGTAAACATCTGTGTTTCTCAAAATACTGTTTGGTATGAATATTTTTAATTGTTAGGCCATTTTAAAGGAGTCGCATTAAATAGTAAACACCATCAACTGGCCAATTCCTCCAGAGAATTAGAGGTGTGATATGGGTCAGGACCTACCATATAAACTATATACATTACCAAGTTTCAAATAATAGTTATATAATAAAATAATGTCAGCGCCTAGCTATGCAGTGCTGCTCAAGCCATGTTGACTTAGCCTGCCACACATGCATTCTGTCTAATTTTAACCAGACTCTCACTGTTACATGGCAGTGCTTTCATTCACCTTTGTTTCGCTTCCTATCTCATTCCCCACAACAACTGTTCTAAACCTTTTCCACAAGCTCTCCAGTCCAAGGCAGCCTACTTTAATGAGATTGCAATTATCCAATATGCCTTTCTTCAACCCACATTCTTAAATGCCTTAAAAATTATTCTCTGTTCACTCGCCTTCTCCTCCTGTGCTCAAACATCACAGTAAAAGGACCTTCCCCTTTGCAAAGCCCTCCATTTGGTCCTTAGATCCCATGGCTTTTACCTCACCCAGGACCTTGTTCCTTGATTACTCTTTTCCTTTCATTTACTCCTAGCTATTGATTACTTATTTGCTGCCTTATCCTAAAAAGACCCTCCCTTGAGTCTACAATTCCCTGAAACTATTCTCCTTTATCTTTCTTCTCTTAGAAGTCTACATTCCCTTTTTTCTCACCACCCATTCGTTCTCCCCCTCCTTAGCATTCAGTAGCCTTGATGAACCTTTGACTCTTCCCTCTGTCCCCCTCCACCAACCTACCATATCCAATTAGTTGCTAATCAGGTTGATTCTATCTCTAGGACTTCCCTCATACATCTTTTCTTTCCTCTCTGCTTAATGCCTCAGCCCTTGTTCAGGCCCTCTTTACTTCTTTCCTGGGTTATTGTAATAGTTTCATATATTAATTGAGCTCTAGCTAAGCTCTTCCAGGGAAGGAAAGCTTCTTAGTGAATTACTTATTTAGCATGGCCCTAGTCTCTTCCCCTCCTTAGTCCAACCTCCATAAAACTGCCCAAATATACTCCATAGACCTGATCACGACATTCCATTACTCACTTGCCTTCAACTGTTACCTGTGCAATTCAATAAAAAAAAACAAAACACTTAATCTGACATTTCAGGATTCTCTGTGAACCTTGACCCTAGCATTATTTCCCTTTGTGGTAGTAGTCACTTACCATTTTTCTGTCTCATCCTGTTGTCTCTTACCTTGGTGTATTCCTGCAGAGCTGAACTCCTTCTCTTCCTTTATGCCTTCGAGCAATTGTCTTTCCCTCTATGGATCTTTCTGAACTCTCCTACCCTTTTAAAAACTTCCTATAACATCTTTTTGGCCAAATCTTTTCTTTGTCCTTGTCACATTTGTGTGATTCCTTGTGTGGACATATCAGTAATTCTTCCTGCCCCCCAATAGATTGTAATCAAGTTTGTTTTCTTTTTTTACCTTCGTACTTCTAGCCACTAGCATAGAACCTGACGCATAGCCAGTGTTCAAATAATATTTGACAACCAGAGGCAGAAGTCTGAGATAAAAATATTGAGGGTTGACTTTTCTTTAGGCACAATTCATTTAACACTAACTCATTTATATGTTGAGCAATGCGCCCAGAAGGTCTTTGTGAGAGATTTAGATGATGCAGCTGTTGACTAATTCATGTTAGTAACAGACACACAGCCATAATCCTTGGGGGTAGTTGTAGCCATCCCACACTCATTTTCTTAACACATGTGCACATGTGGACACAGAATGCATTTTTTCTTTGAAGTATTATCCAAGTGAATTTAATTTGGCTTTCATATATGCCCCTGTATTCCTGACTCATGTAAATTGTGACTTTAGGTATTACAGAGAGATTCTGTGGCTGGGAAATTGGGAGGCAAGAAGGTCTCAGTTTTAGTGTCATCTCTACTTGTCATATGACCCTGGACAGGTACTTAATCTTTCTTGGTTTCATGTTCCTTATCAGTCAAATAAAGGGTGTTGGAGTAAGTTGTTTTTCCATTCTTCAGTGAAACTGCTATAAAGCACTTTGGACTACAGTCCAAAGCCTTTCTTATTCCTAATCTTTTAAAATTTAGGAAACCTAACAAAGTGAGGCAGTTAGGCGGAGGAGTGTATAGAGCACCAGGCCTGGGGTCAGGAAGACTTATCTTTGTGAGTTCAAATCTAACCTCAGACATTTACTAACGGTGTGACTCTAGACAAGACATTTAACCCTGTTTGCCTCAGTTCATCTATAAAATGAACTGGAGAAGGAAATGGCAAACCACTTCAGTGCCTTTGCCTAGAAAACCCCAAATGGGGTCACAAAGAGTTGTATTTGTCCTTCATTCTCAGAGGACCACGACATCAAGATGATGACATGACTTGGAGTTGACTTTCATTTGAGTGAGGGAGGGCTGTAGAAGGTCACCAAACTCACTGTCTTCTGTGTCATCTGGGTCCAGTGGCCTGATATTCATCAGGACAGCTAGAGATGGCCCAGGATACAGTGGGAGACCCTGGCCCTTTCAGGCTTCACATTCTCGCTTTGAGTGAGATACACCCATTCAGTGAATAGGCATCTTTCAGTTACTCAAGGAGCGGCCTCTTTAATTAAAAAAAAAAATCCAGCTGGGAGGAGAAGACCCTCAAGGTTCCTGGGTAAAAGAGAAACAATTACTACTTTAGTCATTACAGTCACTCAGTGCTAGGTGGTTGGGGACTTGTCCCCACATTGGACACCACTGAACAACCAGAAGGAAGCGGAGGTGATGAGGTGATCACTGCGGTGTTAAGGACCTGGAAGGCGAAGCAGAATGCTTTTAATCCTTTTTATTAAACACCGTTGTTGTTAAGAAAAGAACATGTCAGTCTTAACAGGGCATCTTATTCTAGCTTCATTCGAACTCAGTCATTACTTATTAAGCACATACCGTGTTCCAGCTATGGTACTAGGCATACAAAGACAAAAATTATAGTCTCTACCCTGGAGCTTATATTTTTCAGACATGAGACAATGTTGTCACAAGTGAAGCATAAAGTTATTTTAAGAGAGAGAATTCTAATACCTGGAGAGATCAATTCACAAAACAACACACAAAACTGTGTTGTAAAGGAAGCTATTTGGCAGAGTAAGGAGGCCAAGCATTACTGATATGAAGAACCATTGTGCAAATACACACAGGTGCGGTCTTGCATGTCATGTAACAGAAAATAACTAGCCGACCATTTGGATTGGAACTGAGAGTGAGTGAAGGAAGTAACATGAGATAACTAGCAACATATTTGAGAACTAGATTGTGAAAAGTTTTAAAAGCCAGTTCTGAGCAAATTGCATTTGCCTAGTAGGGTGAAATCTATTATTTTGGGGTAGAGAAATTAATTCCTCAGGTTTTCTGGTAGGATTAAAACAATTTAAGTATAAATTAACAGCATCCTGGCGTAAGAAAATTAAACAATTCAAGCAAGAAGGCATCTGATCCACAGTTGTTTTGTTTTGGTCTTTTGCATTGGAGAAAACAGTCCTGCCTGTGTTATTTCCTGTCATAGGATTCCCACCTTCAGTAGAACTTGTCTGGGGGAATGATCAAAGTCAGGAATGTACTTAAAGCTCAGAGAGACAACAGGCTGTACACATTACTGACATTCCCTGGAGGCGTCAACAGTTATCTGCAGAATTCACCTCCAACCAGCTAAAGTATTTACTCACCTCCAGAGAAACAGGAAAAACATCTGAAATTTCTAGGAGGGTCAGTTTCTAGTGGAGTTGGAGATTATTCTAGACATACTCAAGCCCAAACAAAAATCCTCCACATCAGCTAAACAGTGATAAGTTCTTTGCTATTTACAAGAACAAATGCCAAAATTTGCTCAAGGCATCATTTTAGTTTTCTTAGAAAATGGTGAAATTAAGCCTAAAAAGAAGGATTTCTATAGATGGTTAAATACCAGGCCAGTTTTAGATAAAAATAGTAAAATACTTGAGGTTCCTTTGACAGCTTTTGCCCCTTTGTCCCTGATCCCTATGATTACTTTGCCGTACACTTCTCCATGCCTCCTTATTCCCTTTCCATCCTTACTTTAAAGAGAATTTCCTGTTTAAGGGCATTTTTAGCCATATTTCAATTTAAGCGATGGTATGCTGCCTTTCATTCACTTACCAGACCAATGATTGAACGTCTATATCCACTACATTTAAGTTATATGTAGTTAGTGCAATGCTAGGTTCTTAGGAAGTTATTAAAATACAGTTTTTTTAAAAAAAAATCTTTGTTCCCCTAGAGGAGTGAGTAATAGGCTTTTTTAAAATTTATTTTTTCAACTAACAAGCCTTTATTCTCTTTTCTTTTTTACCTCACTAACTCTCCTCCCACAATTGTTGAGAGAGAGAGAGAGAAAGAGAATAAAAACATAACTTTTAAATAAAGTATGCATACAAGTTCCTACATTGGTCATATCCAAAAAACGTATTTCTTATTCTTTCCATTGAGACCATTCCCTCTCTGACAAGCAGGGTAATCCTTGAACATCAGCCCCCTGGAATTATAGTTGTTCGTGTTAATGATCAGAGTTCTCAAGTTTTTGGTAGTTATTTTTCTTTATAAGGCTATTGTTAGCGTATAAACTGTTCTCCTGGTTCTACACGGTTCTGCGTCACTTCGTACACATTTTTCAAGTTTCTCTGAGACCAACCATTTTGTCATTTCCTAAAGCACGGTAGTATCCCATTACATTTATATACCATAATTTGTTTGGCCGTATCCCAGTATGTACCATTTTAGTCCCCGATTATTTGCTACTACCCCCCCAAAGAAACTGCTATAAATATTTTTGCACATATAGGTCCTTTTCTTTTTTCTTTGATCTTACTGGGTTAAAGGGTACACACAATTTAGTGACTTTGGCAGTCTGGTTCCAAATTGTTTTCTAGAATGTCTGAACCAGTTCGCAGCTCTGCTAGCAGTCCATTAGTGTGCCTGATTTTCCCATAACTGCTCCAACAATTGTCATTTCCCCTTCTTTTCATCTTTTACAATTTGATGGATACACAGCAGAACTCCAGACTTGCTTCGATTTATGCTTCTCTAATTTTTATTAATTTTATCATTTCTATGTGGTTATTGATCCCTTGGATTTCTTCTTTTGAAAACTCTTTGTTTGTATCCTTTGACAGCTTGTCAATTGGGGAATGACTCTTATTCTTCTAAATTTGATTCAGTTTCTTAATATATTTTAAAGATAAGATCTTTATCAGAAGAGCTTGCTGCAAAGATTTTTTTTTCTTATTTTTCATTTTGATTTTAGCTTCATTAGTTTTATTTGTACAAAAACTTTTATTTTTACTTTTTCATTCTTCATAGAAATATCTCAACAAGATGTATAATACAGTTTGAGGAACACTGCTTTAAATGCGTGGTTCCCAGTCTGTGAGAAATGAATCCTTGGAGGGGGCAGGGAGATAGAGCTGGCACTATCCATTGCACCGCCTAGCTGCCACATATTAGGTATGTTGAAAAGGGGATTCCATTTTTAGGACCACCAAGGTCTTTTTCCAACTCTAAAATTCTATAACCCTACTTGCACAAGGTGTATCAGCACTGAGCTGATGTGTAATCAAAGATTGAGCTAACTTAATCACCCAGTGAGCAGGAGGCAACAGACGTTCTTAATCAGTTGGAACAATGTTAAGTTTCATTAATAATTATATAGATGCAAATGAAAAACAACTTGGTGCAAAGCTATGAAAACTCAATACTTGTGAAATAGGTAAATGAGCGTACTTATCTTGTTGGATACCAACTTGTAAAACATTTTTGGAGAGGCAATCTGGCAACATATTAGGTGAAAATTAAGAAAATAACCATAGCCTTTGAATTAATAATTCTGTAGGGAATATACCCTGAAAGTGAAATTTGTAAAACATTGTTTGAACAAAAAGTTTTATAGCATTTTATGTGATTAAAAAATGAAAATCTAATTACCTAATAGTAGGGGAATTAGTGTTGTGAAGGCACACTTGCTTCTTCTCTCCCTATTAAGTAACTCTTTAATTACTCCAGTAAATTTGCTTTCCTAAGTTTCTTTGGACTCTGTGTTGCATTTCTAAGCTCCTACTCAGTTCTGGTCATCAGAAACACCTAAAAGTACTATATTTAAAAAAGTTCATTTCACGTTAGTCTTTTTGAAATGCTCAATGTCTTTGTATATTGTAGTTCTCAAGATTTTATTCCTATAACTGTTTTTGTGCCAATATCCCTTACGGTTGAAGACAACTGGAACATTTGGAGAGCCAAGAAAGCAAAAATGCTAATAATAATCCAGACTGATAATGAAATAAATATTCAGGAATCTAGTTAAAGCAACTTCCAAATCCGGAATACAGAGGAAACAAAAACGTCTCTCTCCCAAGTAGACGGATTTCTAGCGCTCATGATGTGCTCTAGCAATGGCTGCCATTAGACACAATAAGTGTACGTGTGTAAAGTCATTCTGTACGTGCTTGTGTTTGTCGGTTCTTTCTCGGGATGCAAATGTCATCTTACTGCATATGTCCTTTGTAGTCAATCTGGGTATTTATAATCGTCAACACGACTGAGTCACTAAAAGTTCTTAAAGAAATATTGTTGTTTCTTTATGCAACATCCTCATTTTCCCATTTTATCTCACGCACGTCTCTTCATGATTTTCTAAGATCATTGAGCTCACCATTTTTTATAGCCCAGTAGTATTCCATCATAGTCATATACCTCAAAACTAGTTTTTCAGTGAAAAAGTCCACCCTCCCAAAACAATTGCTAGTTTATTATATAAGTGGGGGGAGAAATTGTGACTCATCTTTTGTGGTGAGCAAGGACTGTTGATATTATTCCCAGTTAATGAACACGAATTGATTGCAGTGAGCTCCTTCTCACTAAATCATCTGCATATTGTTAGATATGGAATATATTGATCTGAAATGTTTTCTTTTTATTGTCCTACAGTTGTTATTACTAGTTATTAAAAAGTCCCTTAATAGTGTGTGTGTGTTCATCCTTCACTGCTGAAGAAGACCATGCCATCGGAGAAATAGTGACATGACTTGTACTTGAGTGAGGGAGGGCTGTGCAGGTCATCAGAATGACTGGAGATGACCCAGGATGAGGCAATTGGGGTTAAGTGACTTGCCTAAGGTCACACAGTTAGTGAGTGTTAAGTATCTGAGGTGAGATTTGAACTCAGGTCCACCTGACTCCTGCACTGGTGCTCTATCCACTGCACCACCTAGCTGCCCCTTCCCCCCCACAAACTCCCCTAATATGTTGTTGCTGAAGGGCCCACCAAAATTTTGTTTCAAGTATAGGGTTTCTACTTATTTTGAGAACCACTAGTTTGTAGTATTTAACGGACTTCCATGTCTCTCCCCAAAAAAAGACCCCAAAACAAATCAAACAAAAAATTTGTGAGCTTCTTTTACTTATTGTTGTAGAGTTATAATAGTTTCTATGCATAGCAGATTTAATAAGAAGCTGAAGACCCCAGTGCACAGTACCTTCTAGGGACTTAAGCATGAAATAGAGAATACAGAGGAGGGAGTGAGAGCTGAACGGTTGAGTTTTCAGAATAAGCCTCTACAAAATGTCAGGGTTAGTTCTCTCTCCTGCAGGCGTAGCAAAGAACCCTCCTGAGGTTTGTGCATGTGTGTAACTAAGAGGGATGGGGAGGAGATTCAGGGCACAGATACCAAGAAGGCAACATGCTTAAAACATACCCATTACTTAAAGTTCCTGTTTGACAGACAGAGGTATGGTTTGACATTCTCTGGATAAGAAAACAAAAAGCTAGGGCATAAGGGAGAGAGGATGAATACAGTTCTGAGCTTTTGCTTCGTTTCAATTTCTAGTCTTCTTATTTCTATGAGAGGGAATGGTTAGAAAATTTTGGGTTTTTTTTCCCAAAACGCATTTTCATTAAAAATGTCAAGATAGCACAGCAAATCATTTTTATAATAAAAGGAGGCTATTGCATTGAAGGTTTCATTTTGTTTCATGCTGTGATTTTGGTGGAGGCTGCACAAAGTATATATTTGTATGTACTAAATTGTGTTCTGACAGCTACAGCAGAGGAAGATTCTTTTTAATATCCTTTCTTTAGTAATTGTTATAGTGATTGAAATAAGCATGTTATATTTCACTCAAACATTTATTTCTAAATATATCCACTTCTACTCAGTAACCATCATGCACTAACAGACTTTTAATTTTAAAAGATGAAGAGTGGGAAGGAAGAAATTGTGTCAAACCTATGAACCACTGGAGTGGTAAGTTATACTAACAGGTCTTAATAAATAACCATTATGCCATCAGTGGTCTAGGAGTCTCCTTCCCCTACCTGTACTGGACTCTGCCTCTAGGCTTACATGGATCAGGTTCACCTGGAAGGAACCTGAGGAAAGTCAGGCTTCTCTTACTCAGACTGTCTCCTTCTATGAGAAAATCTTCAAAGCTCAGATATGGCCCAGGTCTAGGTCTTCCCAAAATATTAGTAACAAGAGTCCCTTCTAGAAAAGTCTCTGGTATACTATATGACTTGGTATTCTATGGAACAGCAATTTGTCTTTTCTACCCAGGAGACATTGAAGACGTAAATGTCAAGGTTGCACACTAAGATATACAGAAAATATTTTGAAAGGCCATGTACTCTCACACACTCACTGAAAGGTAAAAAAGGTCCCTTGTGGGACTGCTGACCAAATATGTAGAATATTTTTCCTTTACCCAGACTTGCACTGCCCAGGCAGCTCACAAAGTCCACATCTCTTCGTCAGCCATAGCATCTTCATCCAGCTATAGCATCATCCTGGTGGGGGTATTTTTCTTCTCTGAGAAATGGTATTGTTGTGGAAATTTATGGACATCCAGAACTCAGCTCAGGACACCTTTGTTAACCTCGAAGTTAGCGGAAAAGGCTTGAAATTTCATTTTTTTATCCAGATCACTGAACACTATCATAGCATTGTAGGTAGGTCTAAAACCAGAAGGGGCCTCAGATGGCATCTAGTTTATTTCCCTTGTTTTATAGTGGTAGCTCAGGGGTGTAGTGAAGTGGACAAGGAGTCATGAAAACCTATTAGAATTCTGCCTTGGGTACTTGCTTAGACCTCTCAGACTATCAGTTTCTTCATCTGTCAAATGGCTATAATAATAGCACCTGTCTCATAGAGTTGTGAGGGTCAAGTGAAATAAAATATGTAAAACTTAAAGTACTATAATGAGGCTGTCACCATTTATTAAGCACCTACTAGGTGCCAGGTTCTAGGAACACAAGTAAGAAAAGTAGGCTTCATCTTCAAGGAGCTTATGATTTAATAAGGCCACACAGAAAAGGAAACAAAAAGTGGCAGGAAGGAGAGAATGGCGTACCCAGAACGCAGGAATCATGTTCTGTGGAGTTCGAACCAATCAGAGGGACAGATGGAAAGCAGAGAGTAGGTCGGAAAGCCCAGATGATGAGCAAAATGGAACCCAAGGAGGACACAGGGTTTATTCAAGGTCACAGGGGTCGAGCGACAGAACCAGGATTCATACTCAGGTCATCTGACTCCAGAGCTAGCCATAGCTCCACTGTACAACACTGCCTCTCTAGATCAATTTAATCAACTAGCATTTATTCAGCACCTGCAAAATGCCAGGTGAAGGACTAGGTACCAGAGGTACAAAGATAAACGTGCACTCAAGGAGCCTGTGTTCTGCTGCAGACAAAATGTACACTTACAAGAGAATACAAATACAAGAATTGGTAAAAACAGGGTGAAGGAAGGTGGCCTTATTAGCTGGGGGAAGGGAGAAGGATCAGCTGGCATTTGAGCTAGATTTTAAGGGAAAATAGGGATGCTAAGGTAGGGTTTGTGCATCCAAGAAGAGAGCCTGCGCAAAGGCATGTAGGTGGGATATGGAAAGAGGGCTCCAGTGCCTGGGGCAGTGGTCTGGAGGTGAAGGGTTTGGGGTCTGAAACCCAAGGTCCTAGCTGAAACTTCGATGAAATATGTGAGGTGTTGGTCTTGGCCCGGGTTCAGTCTGCCAACAGGGGTCTCAGCCTGGTGCTGACAGAAAGCTGTAGCATTGATTTAATAAGTCCTGACCTGGTGGCAGGTATTCCCAGCAGCACCCTTGATACTGACAAACTTAAGTTGGACCCTCACCGGCAGCTGGCTAAAATAACTTAGTTATTTGTCCACCTTATAAACTGATGAAGGACCTGAGGTTTTTCCCCTCAAATACAGAATCAGCAAAATGTTATTTTCTCATTGCCAGATTTCCAAGGGTTTGGTTTGCTCAAATTCAGGGTGGTTCTTAGTCTACGTGTTTTTGAACCTGTGGAAGGATTTGCTGGGTTCTAGCCCTGCATATTTTAAGAATGTAAAAATAGTTTGTGTAAAGAAAGTATCTCCCAAATTCCTAGATAATTTTTAAGGACTTGCTTGGCTTGAGAAATAGTTTGTTGGGGTTTTCCTGTGATGTGGTCTGTTCATGAGAAACTTATGAAATCATGTAGTAATTTTCATGTGACATTTATGACTCCCAAATTGGAATTTTTTTATTCCCATGTTTCTTCAGAGCAGTTTTTTTTTCTGGGAATGGGCAGGCAGTAAAAAGCAAATAGCAGTAATTCAAATCATTCTCATAAAAAGGAAAATAGTTAAGTCCATAGAATTGCATAAAATGAGCATCTGTCCCCAAAAATAGTAATGACAATAGTTTGCACTTGGAAAATATCCCTCCTTTAGAGATAGGAGAGTGTTTTAAAAGGAATTTTTGATAACTTTTGGGGTTTTTTAAAATCAATTTTTCCCAGACATATCCTTTCCTTTCCTCAGACCTATCTCTATTATACTTCTAATGGTTAATAGAATTTAAGAGCTAAAATGAAAGCCTCTTTCGTGGAAGGAAAAATGGAGGTTTAGAGCAACTGAAAGTTCTGTCAGGCCGCTGATGAGGGCAGAATGGGTAGATAACCTCAGATTACCAGGGAGACTTTTCTGAAGGCATGCAGCTTCAGATGAAGTGGCATGAGGCCAGTGTCTATCATACAGATTCTTCATTTACCTATTTAATCCTCAGAGAGAGAAGGATTTCTTTTGGACAAGTGTTTCATGCCATCCCAGAGGCAAAAGAGACAGAGAACCCTAGTCAAGGGAACTTAGAACAATGAGTTAATAACTAAAAACGCAAAAGCTTCTTTCTTAAATCAATGGGAGGAAATCTTGCTGGGATAGCTTCCTTTTAAAAAAAAAAGTTCAGTGTTCACTTTGCCATATCTCCCAGTAATGATTTTTTTTTAAAAAAAACAACTTCACAAGTGGAAAGGGTTGTTGGTTATAGGCTCGATACAGATTGAGTGTTAAACTCTGAGAGAATAGGTAAGGGTTTGAAAAGAGTACATGAGAAATAAACAGGAGACTCTCAATTCTCTCCTTGTCTCAAAAATATCTTTCACAGTTCTCCCCATAGGCAATGATTAGCAAGCTCCTTTCTTTAAAATCTAAATCAAAGATTCTTCTCCTTTTTTGGGTCATAGATCTCTTTGGGATTCTGGTGAAACCTGAACTCCTCAGAATAATGCTTTTAAATACACAGAATAAAATATTTAGGATTACAAAGATGAAATGCAATAATATTGAAAGGCAGTTACCAGAATATATTCTTAAAAGTTCATAGACCTCAGGTTAAGAACCCCTGATCTAAATGCCCTATCATAACTATGTTTCATACTCAATTTTGTGAGGTTTTTTGTTTTGTTTTTTTTTTTCTTAAAGAGCTGTCCAAGATCGAGTTTTCACTAGATCAGGGCAAAAGGAGGTGAAATTTTGGAGCACGTGAGCAGGTCTTGGGTGGAAATAGAGGATTCTAGATCAGCCAGAAGGCAGGAGGATGAAAGTCCTGCGTATCTGGGTAGTAGGGTTTTGAAGACAGGTGGTAGAAAAGTTCAGATATATGAAAACTGTTTGTCCAGCAGTTTTGCTTAGAACTGATGAAATCCCATTAAGGTTATCAGAACTAGTTGAGAAACCCCAATTTTTCCCCCAGTAATCTTTGTTTCTAGAGTTCTAATTAAAATCACCTTTTCTATTCTTTTCTTTCTTTCTTAGTTATGTCCTTTTACTCAAGGGTCTGTCATCGTGCCCTTTATTCCTTCTCCTTGTCAAAAATTGTTGGAGTGGGGGCTCCTTTTTATACTGAAGTGTGAACAGCTAATATAACCTTCTTTGAAGGGAGAGTGAATTTTAATTGTTAATGACAACCCTAAAGCAATGAAACTTTGACTGATTTCAGGTATTAGCTTAGGGGTGGGGAGGGGGAAGGGAAGGTCTTAGAAATTTCCCAGCCCCTCAAGTCCTACCACTTGGCAATCACAGCCTGCAGATCAACTCAGTTATGGTGCTTATGTCTCACCTCAGTGGAAGCTATCGTACTCTGTATCAGCACGGACCCCAGCATATACAGGAGGGCCTGCTCTAATAGGTTCTTAGATTTGCTTTTCTAAAAGGAAAGCTACTTTTGACGGGTCAGCAGCCTACTTTAATCAAGCACATATATCATTCCCTTAATTCAGGGGGAAAAGTCAGCACCCTGAACTTCAGAAACAAAGATCAACCAACAGACAGGGCTTCCAGCTGATTATAGACATCATTACCAGAGAGAGAAGCACCAACATCTGGGTTTTCAAAGCCAGCGAGCTTCTTAAAACAGCTGCCCAGAGTCTTACTGGCATATGAACCTTCTTCCAAAAATTAAACCCCAAAGCAAAACCTCACCTCAGAGTATATATATTCTTTTCAGGGCTGGAGGGCACAACCCTCATGACCCTGTGCCTCATTAGAAATTAACGAAAGGTATCTGAGCCCTAATAATGGGCAGGGAAGATCTTTAACTCTGCCCCCCTCACCCCCACCATTAGCCTTGCATTAACATTACATACTCTTTATCAAGCAAAAAAATATGTACTCCACTGAGGAGCCCATTTTCCAAAAGAAACTATTTTAGGCAGTTGTAGCAGGGTGTATCTAATTTTCAAAGATGTACTGCCAAGCAGTGCTATAAACTTTGTGCCCCTCCCTTTGCCTTTCTGGAAACCCATCATTAGTGTTTTTTTTTTTTAAATATCAAGTTTGTGGCATGGTGTAAAAATACATTTTAATAAGTACATATCAGAAAAGTGTCATCATCATATTTTTGATTGTAGAAAAAGCAGTGCAGTTGGGGTATTGTAGATCTGCCCTCAGTTTCAGTGATGATTTGATGGATAGGAGGAATGCTATCAGTAGAACGTGTGCAAGGTGAGTAGAAGGTGATGTGTGGCAAGACTTAGGATACTTAGTTAAATAGGAATCTATCCAAAATTATGATCCCACAGCCATTTCTCTTCCTTGCCTCTTTTGGTCGTTGTTCAGTCATTTCAATTCTATCCCACTCTTTGTGATCCCATTTGGGATTTTCTTAGCAGAGATACTAGAGTGATTTGCCATTTCCTTCCCCAGCTCATTTAACAGATGAGGAAACTGAGGCAGACAGTTCAGTGACTTGCCCAGTGTCACACAGCTAGTAAGTGTTTGAGGCTGGATTTGAACTCAGGAAGATGAGTCTTCCTAAACAATTAAAAAGGAAATGAGATTTATCTGTTAAGATAATTAGGATAATCAATGTGAAGGTGGAAGGGACCCTAGAGGTCATCAAGTCCAACCCCTTTATTTTGTAGAGGAGGACAGACCTTTCCTTGCCCAAGGTCACCCAGCTAGGAAATAAGTATATGGGGCAAGATTCAAACCCAAGTCTAATAGATTCTAGGTCCAGCACTTTATCCACCCTGCCACCCTGCTGAACCCATGCTGACTCATGCTGATCAGTTATCCATTAAAAAAAAAATCCATTTTCTACCACAGGAACATCTCCAGTCCAGTAAGTTGTTGTTCACTTGTGTTTTCAGTTGTGTCCTACTCTTCATGACCCCATGCGGGATTTTCTCGGCAAAGATACTAAAGTGGTTTGCCATTCCTTCTCCAGTTCACTTTACAATTGAGGAAACTGAGGCACACGGGGTAAATGACTTGCTCTGGGTCACACAGGCTAGTAAGCATCTGAGGCTGGATTCAAACTCAGGTCTTCCTGACTCTACACACATAGGTAGCAGCCCTAATCAAGTTGAAGGTGAGTCAGCTCAGTGACTTGTCTGCCCTTACTCATTCCCCTTAAATGAATTCAGACTCTTATCTCTTGCCAGTCCCTACTTTCCTATTACTGGCATTAAATTCCTACTAGATTCCTTAGTTGCAAAAACAGCTTCATTTTTCTCCATCCCCTCTAAATAGAACTAAATGAAATTAAAGATCAGGTTACAGCATCAGGCAAAATTAAACCGACAGTGTGAATTTGTTCCCACAGGAAACCTCTTCAGGCTCAGGGTCTATATATTTCAGGTGATGGGAGAAGGGCAAGCAATTCAGTTGTCATGCTCAATTACATTTTGAACAATTACAGACTATAGTATCATTATGTATCAGGCAAGAGGCCGAAGGAGTTTAGGTTGTCAGTTTAATTTTTCTCAGTTCTGTCATCAGAACTGGTTCTCGTTTCCCTCCCCTTGAAAAAAAGCAGTTCTAATGCAAATGTTACTGAGAGGAAATAGTGTCAAGGTCTGGGCTTGTTTTATTCTAGGTCTTTAAAAGTAGCCTTGCTCAGACCCCAAAGGACAAGGACTCAAGGTCATTGATGATTATTGCTACTAGATTTTGAGCTCCTTGAGGGCAAGGAATGTCTTTTGTCATCTTTGTATCCTCAGCATTCAGCAAGGTGGCTGGCACATAGTAGGCACTTAAAAAATGCTTGCTGACTATCGATGAGTAAGAAGCATCAGTGAACTATAGTAGAAAGAGCACATGGTTTAGCATCAGGGTTCAGTCTCCACTGAACCACTTACTGCCTGTGTAACCTGGGATAAATCACTTACATCCTTGGGCTTCCCTTTCTTTCTGTGTGAAAAAGACAGCTCTAAACCCTATGAGCTTTCACTTATATAACCAGGCAGGTTTTTTTAACTTAAAAAAAGCTATAAGGATATTACAGCGCCCTTCTGAAAAAAAGGGTCAGGTATTCCTTCTGGTTCTTTCCCTCCTTCTGTGATTGGATATGCCCCACAAATTTGGGTGCCCCCCCCCCCAATATGAAGTCCTCCACATTTAGTCATCAGCAGTCATCATTTCTGGGCCTAAATTCATCATGTCTGATATCCCATCCGATTTACAAACAAAAATAACATTTTTGAGTCCCTTCACTTGCTTTGGAAGAGGCATCATGGAGTGTAGTTGTTAGAAAACTTCCAAGTGAGGAAGACCTAGTTCGAATCCCACCTCTGACATATACACTGGGTGTTTGATGCTTGCCAAGTCACTTAGTTTGTAAGGGCTGTAGGCAGCGCTCTAAGATGATAAATTCCAGAAAGGTAAAAGGAGTTTTCCCCATCCCGTTGAAATTGGAGGTCTGTCCCCTATCTCTGTTAAGTTACTTCAGTAATAATGTCGCTGGTGTATTAAGGTTAGCAAAAGACTTGACTTGCAAACAAGTCCATGAGGTATTCTCTGCTTTTTACGGATGTGAATAAAAACCAAGACTCTCAGAGACAGGTCTTGAACCCAACATCTAACTCCAGAGCCAGACATCTAGTCACTGTTAGGCTGCCTATGTAACGTTCTTTTTCAGTGGCTTCTCTCCCAATTGACTAGCATTTTCACCAACATCCAACTAATCTGAAGTACCAGTGTCATTTTAATACTACCAGATGTGTTTTATTTTTAATATCTAAGGCAGCTAAGTGGCATAGTGGATGCCTGCTGATCTGAGTTTAAATCCCATCTCAGACATTTACCAATTGTGTGATCCTGGACAAGTCAGTTAACCTGCTCTGCAAAATAGAGATATTAATATCATCTACTTTATGGGGTTAGTGAATCAGGTAGCATACTATGTGGAGCATTTTGGAAACCTTAAAATGATATGTAAATGCTAGCTATTATTTCATTGATGATTTAGGGTCATTAAAATGAAAATGTCACGTGTAATTCTTTTTAAAATGTCTTTTGTGTGAGATGTGTTATTTTTAAGTAAACGTAACTGTTTTAGGTCTAATTTGATTGCATGTTTGGAAAATATTCCTTTCCTCCATAAAAAATTATGAAACCAGTCTCATGAACATGACCAAATTGGTTTTTGAACTAGTTCTGAATATAGGAGGTTTTTGAAAAAAAAAATTAACAGTAACCTATTAGCTAAATTTAGATTGCAGAGTTTTTGCTCTAGGTCCTAGAGTAAAGCCTAAATATGTTGCAGGACCTCCTACTCCTAGGCTTCCGGACTCAGATCAGAAGAGAAAATAATAAGCCTTAGTGATTTCTCCCATGCTGCTTTGTATCCTGAGTAAATCTGTCACATTCAGGTCGGTTCTAAAGGTTTCTCAGAGGCAGGTGGCAAAGTTAATATATTTCTTCCTTTCCCTTCTTCCAAGCTGTAGGAGGTCTGAGTAGAGGGTCCAGAGAAACTTGGTCCAGAGCTCTGCCCCAAAGCCCTCAGGGTGAGTCTGAAGGTTCAGAGCACAAATGTGGAACCCATCTTTCAGCATTGCTAGGTGATAAACATCTCCTTGATAAATCAGGCTTCCATCATATGGAGATCATACTGGTACCACCTATGTTGTGGAATGGAGAGTAAAGTACTTTGGGGGCAGTTACATGTAAAGGTGTTTTCCACCTTTCTCCTGTCAGGGAGGCCTTTGACAGTCTGGTGAACTTGATGAACCCCTTCTTAAAAGGTAGTTGGGTGCATTGTGGATACAGTGCTGGCCCTGAAGTCAGGAAGATCTCAGTTTACATTCCATCAGATACTTACAAGCTGTGACCTTGAGAAAGTCACTGAACCTCTAGGTTCGTTTTCATCATCTGTAAAATGGAGATCCTAATAGGACCTACTTCACAGGGTTGTGAGAATCAGATGAAATAATAATTTTAAAAGTGCTTATTATTAGCACAGTGCCTGGCACATACTAAGTAAGCATTATGTAAATATCCCCTGTATTTGCTTTAGTTTCCTCATTTGTAAAATAAGGTGGAGAAGAAAATGGCAAACCACTTACAGGGTCTAAGCTAAGAAAATCCCAATGGGGTCAGACACAACTGAACAACCACAAACATTTGTTTTTTAAATTTATGAAACAAAATACCTAGGATTACAAAGGGAACGAATTATAGTAAAATAGTTATATATATAAATATATATATATATATATATATATATATATATATATATATATATATATATATATATATATATATATTCTGGACTCAAGGTCCAGAACCCTTGCTCTAAAAGTTTAATTGGGCTTTAAACTTGGTTGTAGCTTTATGCCGGTCCGTGTATCCCCAGGGCTTAGCATAGTGTTTGGTGTATAATAAGTGCTTAATAAATATTTGCTTACTGACTATCCCTGTAGCACTCAAAGGTCTAAGAGAGTGACAGAGCTGCAAGTTAAGAGTCAACTTAACCATTTGTTCCATACGTGCATTAACAGTATTTAAGAAATTGAACCTGTGTCCTAAGTGGCATCCATTAATTACCAAGAAGGTACAACAATTTTGCCTTTCCCTGGAAACCTGACGTCTGGTACTTTCAGCTTGCGATTCGATGCAGGAATCCTGTATTCAGTGCCAGTCACTGTGCTGAGCAGTGAGGACACACACACACACACACACACACACACACACACACACACACTTCCTACCTTCGAACAGTTTGTGTTTTACTAGGGTCAGGGTGGGAGCAAAGAGAGAGGACAGCATGTACATAGATAGTAAATTGAAAATAAGTGCAAAGTTGTGGGGAGAGAGGGCAAGTAGGAGGGACCTTGGGCTTTCAGTAGAAGGTTAATGATGCTTTTTGTATTTTCCAAGGAGGATCTGATTTTCCCCCCTACCCTTGGGAGGGATTGCAGATGCAATGCCTCTGTTTGAATGGGCTTCTCGGGAATGAAGGATGGGGGGAGGCTATCTGTGACATCACAGTAAGGAGGCAGAAGGGTTAGGGGAGGAATTTAGCTTGATGAGCCAGTCAGTGTGAAGGAATCCGAGGAAAGAGAAAAACAAAAAACCCCAGACCAGTTAGTGACTGAGGACGATTGGGAGGCGCACGCCAGGGCAGGGTAAGTAAATTTGCTGGCTGAACCACGGTTTTGTCCTTGCATTGCTGATCTGAAAGGCCAGTCTCTCCTTTCAGTCCTCGGTAATGCTAGAGGTGGAACTCTTGCCTCTGGGCTTGCATGTGCTGGGTAATTAGTCCCATCAGATCGGGGCTCGGGGGGGGGGGGGCAGTGTAGATGAGTGGCTTTCTTTTCATTTCTCTCACATCCTGTAAAACCATAGAGAGTTTCAAGAGATGAAGAGGAAGAGAAAATGCAGTGTGGAGGGCACACAGGCATTCCAGATGTGGGAAGCAACCATAACTGGTCCTGTCTTTTGCCATGCTTTTTAGAACAGAACATTAAAGGGCTTATATTTATAAGTTCCCGAAACCATTTTTATTTTTATTTCTAGTTAGGAACTTATATTTTTGGTGGTTTCATTTTGCAAATAAAATCCTACCCGCAAGTTGCTTTGCAGATGTTAAAGTGCTAAATTACCCTTCAGTTTTTCTTCTTATTGTGACATTTCTCAAAAAAATGACTGGCACTTGGCACTGTGCATTTTCCTGTTTCCTTCTGGCTGTTCCCTAGACACAAGTACATCCACTGTTTTGGAGACACTAAAAATAGGCTGTAATCATAGTGTTATAACCAAGAGGACCTGTCAGCGTGTTGTCTTCTCCTAGCTCCGAAGCTTAGCTGTGTTGTGAGATCTGTTTCAGCTTCGTAGCACTGCTAACTTTTCATCATCCCTGTATTTAGGAGATGTGTAAACCTGGAATCTCATGATGTATGAAAGAAAAAAACAAAACAGAAGGCTACTCTTTCTAGGGTTCTTAACCATGAATTTTTCTAGTATTTCCATAACTTTTTCAATATAATTGCTTTCCTTTGTAAGCTGAAGCATTTTATTTTAGGCATTTGAAAACATTCCCTTAACTTCACCAAATTACCTAAGGGGTCTGTTACCTACAAAAATGGTTAAGTACCTCCGCTTGAGACTGAGGATTTGATGGAGTCCCTGGGGGAAGGGTAGGGAAAGCTAAGTCAGCTAACAACAGAATCCCTTCCAGGGGCTTCAGAAACACACAGTGGCCACGGTGATCACATCTCTCTATTTTGCTGGGGCTTTTAGAAGTTGTTTCAAAGGTCGCTTCTCAGACTCAAATAGTAATTCTTAAGGAGAAATCTTGTAATATAGAGTAATATCGAGTAGAGAGCTAAGCAGAGAGAACATTACTAGCTATTCTAAGTCTTAAACTGAAATGCCTTCACTCATTCACAAAGGAAACTCAGCAGCTTCGCGGTGTGCACCAGCCACCTCAGTAGTGAATGGGCATCTGGATAATGCAAGAACAGATTCTTTCATAGTCATGCAGAGGAGCCAGGAATTCTCTTCCCTTTCCCCTACATTCCACCCCCTCCAAAAGACAGTCTCTCCCTTTCCCTCTCCCTCTCCCTCCCTCCCTCCCTCTCTCTCTCTCTCTCTCTCTCTCTCTCTCTCTCTCTCTCTCGTCTCTCTCTCTCTCTCTCTCTCTCTCTCTCTCTCTCTCTCTCTCTCTCTCTCTCTCTCTCTCTCTCTCTTTCTATCACACACACACACTGTTTCCCTACAAGTCCAAGTTATAAATGTGTTCAATAATACCATAACGTTTTCCAGATGTGCTTCCTGACGTTTAAGTTGGCGACTTGGCAACATCGATAACGAGGGCACTCAAATCAGGGCAAGGAATGAGGCTGATAAGTTGTTGCTGCTTTTTAACTGGAAATTCATGAAATGTGGAGGAGTTACAGTCTGTGTTGATGGAGGGAGAGGGTCCATACTGATGAAATGCGGTTGTTTCAAATAATCACCTGAGTCCCATGTAATTTGACCATTGGAGGGAATACAGAGATGACTAAGATACGCTAAGTCCATAGCTACAAAATTGTTTTTGGGTGCTGGATGAAGATCCAGTGTATCCAAAATGTTCTTGGAGTTTCTTCAGGCCAGTAAATAATTTCCTGTCTCCACTTTCTATTCATTTTCCTTTTATTGTGAGCAAAAAGAGAAAGTTGTGCGTTTTTATGCCTTTTCTTCTTCCCATCTACCCCCATGCTTGTGATGGTCTATTGGAGGGAAGTTGAGAGGCCCTGTTGGCTTCTGTATACTTTTGCTGTAGTGAAGAAGCCGCTGTGGGATAACTTGATTAAAGCTGAGGTGTCCAGGATTATCATATAAGTTCAACCGTAATTATCTCTGAGAGTGTATGTGTGTACATGCATGTACATGGACACACACATACACACATATAGACACACACATATGCAGACACACACATATATATACATATATATATATATATATATATATATATATATATATATATATATACATATACATACATACACACACACATATCTGAAAGCTTGGACTCAGAGGTGCAGATCAGATTTCAGGCCAAATCAAACCAGTAATTTCTTAGGCAGGAAGGAAGTTTCACTGGGGAGTTTGGGGTGGGGGAGAGATAGAAAGGAAAGGCTCCCTGGGACTAAATAGATTTTTTGTTCAGGTTGCTACCCCAGTGGCCTCTCCCCTTCACTTCCTGGCTCTGCAGCCTACCAAAGAGCTAAGGGAGAAAAGAGTTTGTCTTATTTCCCCCTCTTCCTGGCAACAGCAGCTCCTTTCCGTTTCCCTCTGACTCTTGCCTTAATGTTACCAGAGCAGGGGAACTAGTAATGCATTGTATCACTGTCCTCATAAATGACCCAGAAAGATACACAATCCTATCTAAAAGGCAGTTGTGTGGTGCATTGGGAAAGGATGATGAATTCCTAGTTGGATTTTTGGTTCACATCACCATCCTGCTACTTGCTTATTTGTGTGACCTTAACAGCCTCTCTGGGCCTCAGTTTCCTCATCTGTAGAACGACCTGGAGAAGGAAATGGCAAACCACTCCAGTATTTCTGCCAAGAAAAACCTAAAGCGGGTCACAAGGAGTCAGACACAACTGAAAGTAATTGAACAATTACAAAATACAGCTTTTTGGTCCCGTCCCCCTCCTCCTCCCATTCTTGTGCATGATTTAGATAAAGCTGATATAAATCCTGTTTTGTGGAGTCTTAACAAATGTGAAAACTTTTTGGATACCATCAGAGAATATCCAAGCCAGATCCGTTCAGGAATAAGATTTCAAATGAGAATTAGAAGAATGGTTAAACAGCCCATTCTAGTTGACTTTAGAGCAGTCAGGAAATCTTATTCATATCGCGTTCATTGGTAAGTTTATATTTCTGGTAGAAGTTTTTAAAACCAAAGTAGAGGATTGGGTTACCTATTATCTGTGTGGGGAGTGGAGAACTTCTATCTTGGTCTTGGTGGCAAGTAACCTGAATTATTTAGAGAATGGAAGCTTGATTCTACAGCAGTGGCTCTCATAGTTGAGTAATTCAGGTCACTATGTATATATCTAGGGCAGGATGCTGGGAGAAAGAAAGTGATCACAGTAGTGAGATAAAGATTTGGAAGCACAGTAAATGTTTTTTTAAAAAACCTGAAGATTTCCAGTTTTTGTGGGGTTTTTTACACCTTTCTAGATGATCTAAAATTTCAGGGGTGGGGGAGCTGCAGCCTTGAAGCTATATTTGGCCCTCTAGGTCCTCAAGTGTGACCCTTTGACTGAATCCAGACTTCACAGAACAAATCCCCTTACTAAAAGCAAGCTTCACAAAACTACTCTCCTTAATAAAAGGATTTGTTCTGTAAAATTTGTCCTCAGTCAAAAGACCGTATCCAAGAACCCAGAAGGTGGGAGGTTCCCTACCCCTGGACTAAATCGTCGGAGCACAGATTTAGAGTTAGAAGAGTCCTGAGTGGTCAGTTAGTACCGTACCCTCATTTTATAGATGAGGGAACTAAGGGCTTGAGAGATTTCATTTCTCTTCACAGTAACCTAGGGGGTAGGTGCTATTAGTATCCCATTTTATAGATGAGGAAACTGAGGCAAACAGGTTAAGTGATTTGCCCAGTCAGATAGCTAGTAAGTGTCTAGGGATGGATATGAACTTATCTTCCTGACTTCAGGCCCATTGCTCTCTACTGCAGAGCTGGGATTTGAACCCCATTTATCTGACTCCAAATCCAGTGCTCACTGCAGTGCTCCACTAGGTTTCAACCAATTTTTTTTTATTACAAAGACCTCGACTAGGCAGATAGCTGCTTTTCCCTTTTAATGCCTCTGTGGGTAGATTTGGGTGGTGCTCAACCCTTACAAGGGGAAGGGGGATACAAGCATTTATTGAATACCTACTCTGTTCTAGCTGTGGAGCTAAGTACTATACAAATATTATCTTATTTGATTCTGACAACAGCCCTGATGTTTATTCTTTCCCCGTTTTACTGATGAGGGGACTGAGGCAGAGGGAGGTGAAGTAGCATGTGCAGTAAGTGTCTGAAGTTAGGTTTTACCTCATCCTGCTGTGTCACCTAGTTGCCTCATAGAATACCTCACCTAGGGAGATAGGGTGCAACCAGTGTTACTAAACCTAGATGAGATTCCTTTGAAAAATAAAAGTATGATTCACTATAGGCTTCTGTTCCAGAGACACTCTGAAGACAGAAATGCAGGCTTTAAAAAGGGGAATGTTTATTTTAAAAATGAAAATGTTCAGAACATGTAGCCCAGCTTTGGTATGCTAAATTCTTTGGCAGAGGACACAAATGTCTTCTAGTCCCATGACTAAGAATGATGCTCTTGAGTAAAGTTTGGGGTTTTGTTTTTTTGTCAGACATGTTAAAAATTAGAAGGGCAAATATCGTGACAAGATGCACCAACCACTAGCCTGCAAATGGAACAGTGTTTTGTCCCTGGAATGGGGTAGAACCCACAAATTATTCCATCTGGGGATGAGGCTTAACCAGGGTTAAGCTCAACTAGATGCATTTGGTTTTTCAAATACAGAATGAACTTCTGCTGTCTGGCATAAAGATGGATGACATGGAGATAAAATTCATAGGCTGTGAAATTAATACAGTGCACATTTGTTTACAACTAAAAAGGCTGATACATAGGATGAGGGTGACTTGTGGGGTGTGAGACAGGCCCAGTGGTGAGATTGGGATAAAGCTGCCTTCTGGTGCTTGTATTCTTCTCCATTATGATATAATTATAGAGCTCTAATAAAGTAGATTGACTTGTTGTTATTCAGTTGTTTCAGTCATATCCGACTCTCCGTGAGTCTGTTTGGAATTTTCTTAGCAAAGATACTGGAGAGTGGTTTGTCGTTTCCTTCACCATCTTATTTTATAGATGAAGAAACTGAGGCAAACAGGATGAAGTGACTTGGCCAGGGTCATACAGCTCGCTGAGTGTTAGAGGCAGTATTTGAATCCAGGTTACCCTGACTCCAAAGTCCAGTGCCCTGCCCACCACACCATGTTCTCTCTCTTTTGCTGTTACTTGTGAAAGGGCATCCGTAGGGTTCTGTTTCTCCCACTCATTCGACAGTGACAATAAGCAGTCATAAGTGAGTGTCTAAGGCCAGATTTGAACTGCGGTCCTCCTGACTCCAGGACCAGCTCTCTATGTACTGCACCACAAGGGGAAAAAAAGGCAGAAAACATTCTAGCCTTGCATTTTATACCTTTACATATCATCTGCAGTGACCAAAGAAATAACTATGAGAGGACCACACAGCCCCTGATACATATATGTATGTGTGTGTATGTACATATGTTCTTTTCACCATGTTGTGTTACAAATGTTGGTGTTAGTGTATGTTGATTGTTTAGTCAGCATTGAACAACACTTAGGGGGAGCTCTGCTTCCTAGAAGTTTATAATGTACTCAAATGAACTATTTACTTTACATAGAGGTACAGTCGACCCTTTTTACCCTTGACAATACTTTATAACAAGGATAAAACAAGCATTTATGCTTGGCTTTAGAGACTGTATCAAATCAGTGATTGCAGCAAATTGATTTTTTTTTTGTAGGGAGAGAGCTCTGATTTACTCTGAGTCTATGAATCCATATGTACCCCAAGCATTATTGTTGTGTAGGCTTATTGAGATATATAAACCAAAAGCTCCAGTAAATTCGGTGATTCTTTCAAGTTTTGTTGTTGCATTTTTTACAATATATTGTAATCAATATATATATTTTTTAAAAAGAGAAATCTACTTCTGTATCAATGATGTTGTGATTAGTGAAATACATTTTCATTTTAAAGAGTCGCTGAATTCCCCATGCGTACTGGTAGAGAAAGCTAGGTGGTGTGGCGGATAAGGTGCTGGGCCTGAAATTGGGAAGACCTGAGATCAGATCCCACCCCAGACACTAGCTGTGTGACCCAGGGCAAGTCACTTAACCTCCCTCTGCTTCAGCTTCCTCAGGTGTGAAATGGGGGAAATAACACCTGTCTTCTAAGGTTGTTGTGAGTGATCAAGTGAGATCATATTTGTAAAGCACTTAGCAATTTTGCCTAGCACAAGATAAATGCTTATTCTCTTATTTCCCTCTGTTGTAGTACAGTTACTAACAAATGTGTATCTGAAAGTGTGTCTGAAAGTTTTTGTCCCTTAAAAAAGATCTTCAGACTTGAAAAGATTAGGAACCACTGTCATGTGATTCTTTCTGTAGCAGTAGATACATCCTTCTAATTGTATTTAACTTGGGATATGATTAAAATTAGATGTTGGTTCTGTGGTAGGCTAATATGTGTGTGTATATACCCACATATATGTATATGTATGTGTATACATGTTATAGAGGGTAGCAAGAGACTTTGGATCATGCTGTTTTGCTCTTTTCAATTTAATGCAATCAAGATTATCTATTTCACATTTCATAATGTTCTCTATCTTGCTTGGTCATCCATTTCTCCATTCTCCATAAATCTGATAAATAAACTATTCTTTGCTCCCCTAATTTGTTTATAGTATCCGTCTTAATACCTAGATCATGTACCCATTTGGGCTTTATTCTGGTATTTGGTGTTAGATGTTAATCTCTGTCCAGTTTCTGTCATAATATTTTCCCAGCAGTTTTTGTCAAACAGTGAATTTTTACACCAGAAACTGGAGTTTGGGGGTTTATCAACAGTAGATTGCTGTCATCATTGACTATTGTGTCTTGTGTACCTAACCTATTCCACTGATCTACTCTCTTCTTAACCAGTGGTTAACCACTTAACCAAGTGGTTTTGATGATGACTGCTTTACAATACAATCTAATGTGACTGGACCACCTTACCTAGCATTCTTTTCATTAAGTCAGAGGGGATAGTTTTAGAGAAACCTTAAAAACTTGTATGAATTGATATAGAACGAAATAGCCTCTTACTAGCTTTGGGTGTATGTGTACCAGTATATGGATATATTTCCATTCTGGGCACCTCATTTAGGGAAAAAATGTTGACAAGCCAGAGTGAATCCAGGAGAGAACAACTAGAGCAGTAAAGGTATTTGCAGCTCTTGTGTTAGACTCAGTTGAAAAAACTTAGAATATTTATTCTGCAAGTTAGATGGAGGGATTAAGGAGGGAGGGGTGGCAGGGTAACTACTTCTAATTATTTTAAGAAATAGCATATGGAAGACAGATTCAGCCAGTCCTCTTGGGTCCCAGAGGGCACAACTAATTATACAAAGGCATCTTTGGACTCAGTATAAGGAAAATCTTCCCAGTAATTGGAACAATCCCATACATAACAATTTCAAAATAGAGGACCTGAATATAAAAGTTTTTGCCTTTAAAAAAATAATTTGAAAGAGCCACAACTATGTCCAAGGAGGAGAATACATAAAGATAATAGTGGGCGTAAAGGACTACACAAAATGAAAAACTTTTGTATAAATTAAATTAGCAAAGGTAGAATTAGATGAGAGATAAGTTAAACATATCTGCATAAAATTGCACTGATAGAAGTCTGATGCAGAATATAGGGAATTCCTATATATAGAAATATACACACTACATATAAATATATACATGTGTAACATATTTATATTCATATATTTTTGTATTTATATATATAAATAAAATTTTAGAGATGTATTTCAGCAGGAGCCATTCCACAGTAGCTATAGAAAGGGAAGCAAAGGACTAGTTATAACAGAATATTGTTTAAATGATTATCTGTGGTCACACTGTGGGTCAGATGTTTTTGCTCGGTTATTTTTCTTTTTTTATAAAATTTGTATGAGCTCATGGGTAATAAATGCATGTGACATGAAAGACTCTATAAAAGGGAAAATGAGGCTGGATGAGATTTCGGGGTTGGAAGGAAGGCCCATTTTGAAGAACAATTTATTTCTGTAATTACCACACAGATATTTTGGTATCCTTTAATTTGAAGAAATTAGACTTGGAATTTAGAAACATATCTCCAGGCTGAATCTCAATCACATGGAATGACAGCTGATCTTAGAAGTTATTCATTCCTCTTTGAGAAACCACCCCTAAAAAACCCAGTATACAAATTATAACAGAAATAAGAATGGTAGAAAACTGATAGTATATTAAGTAGTACTGTTTTACATGAATTTGCTTATATAACCAAACATTTAAAATACTTAAACTTGGAAGAGTTTAGAAACTACAAGCCAGACCTACTCCCTGTAATCTAATTTATTGCTAAAAATAATGACCGTAAAAGTTAGCAGCTAGACTAAAACAGAACAGTTTTGTCTAGTGATTTGCGTTTTGGTATTAATAGTACATCTATAAAATAGAACCAGGTCAAAAGGGCTCTCAAGATGTAAAGGGACCATTCATTTTAAACTTGTGCTATTTTCAGATGGTTTCTTTTGGGTGGCATTTTTAAGTTCCTTGCCTCCTGCATTAAATTTAGCTCATAAAAAGGGTCTGATTCCACAGACAAAAATGGGTCAGAGCTTCTTAAGAGGTTATGATTTTTAAACTCAGTGGCATTTCTTCTCACAGTGAGGAAAATAAAAATGACATCTGTATCCCACTTTGCAGGTATTGGCAAGACTATATTGTCTGAGGTCGATCTTGAATTGTGTCATTTCTTTTGAGTTCAGCAAATAGTGTGGACGAAATCTGTTCTAAATATTTATCATTGGTTTTCATGAATATGTTTCACGTGATTTTACCGGTGTAATTATAAGAACACACACACGCACGTATAAAATCATACTGTTCATTTCGGAAAAGGGCCAAGTAGAAGGGAGAGAATTTGGGACTCAAAATTTAAAGAAAAAGAATGTTACATATCAGTAATAACTTTTAAAGTATTAGTTCCCATTTAAAAATATTTCTTGAATTGTAGAACTGTATTATATTATCCCAACTTGGGCTGACAGTTTTCCGAAATTACTTTCCCTTCTTAAAAATTAGAATGTGTCTCCAAAGAGATCAAAGAAAAAAGAAGCCATGTGTAAAAATGTTCATAACAGTACATTTTGTTGTAGCAAAGAGCTCGAAACAAAAGAGGCAGAGTGCCCATTAATTGAGAAATGGTTAAACAAATTATTACCTCTGACTATAACGGAATGCTACTGTGTCCTAAGAAATAATGAAAAGGATGGCTTGAGGAAAATCTAGGAAGATGTGTATGGTCTGATGTAGGATAAATGAAGTAAGCCAAACCAGGAAGCTTATTTATAGAATGATAGCTTTGTAAAAGAAATAAATTTGAAAGACTGAATGTGGTAACTGATCATTGACTCCCAGAAGCTTGATGAAGAAGCCTTCCATCGCTTGGTGGAGGGTAATGGACTATAGGTACGCAGTGGGATGTGCCTTTTTAGATGCAAACATTTCAACATAAATTTGTTTCCTTGACTGTATTTTTGCTCCAAGAAAGGCAGTTTTTTTTGGCAGAGGATGGGGAGAAATAAAAAGAATAATGATTAAGATACAAAGAAAAGGAGTGAGGGGAATGAAAAACAGAATGTCAGTGAAATCTTTAACACATACGTAGAGGAGACCCAAGGTGGGGATGGGAGGAAGGACTCACACAAGCTGGACAGTGCTGGGACTACTACATTAAATTTAATGAGCAGCAGCTAACATTTATGTAGCATGTGACAAATACTATCTCATTTGATCCTCACAGCAGCCAAGGGAGGTAGACAGTATTATCATCCCCATTTTACAGACTAAGAAACAGGTGAAGTGACTTCCCTAGGCTCGCAAAGCTGTTAAGTGATTTGAACCCAGGTCTAGCACTGTCTGCTGTGTCACTTAACTGTCTCTATTAAAAGGAATAAGGTATATGTAGTATATTTGTGGTTTTGTGTACATACTTCAGTTTTTAGCTTTCTATGTGTATCAGAATGCTTGTGTTTATTCAGAATAAGAAAAGATTTCTTAAAGAGATATCTACTCTAGAATCACATATTTAGAATTGAGAATTTAGAGAGGTTATCTAATCTAGCTCCTCACTTCAGAGATAAGCAAATTTAGAACCAGAGAGTTTAAGTGGGTCCCCCAAAGCCCCCCAAGGCAGCGTTTGAACCCAGACTTTCTCACTTGAAATTCATCGGTCTTTCTATTGCCGCACACTAAATTTCCCTCAACTGAATGTTAGCTCTTTAACCATTAAACTATTAAATTAGTTAATTACTAATATTAACCAAATTAGTTAATAGCAAACTACTGTTAATATTTAAACCATGAAGCTACTTGAGAAGCTATTCAATTCAGGTCTTAGAGTGTGTAATTCATATTCATGAAACGCTCGATATTATTTATGTCTCAAATATATCTGTTTTCCCACAGAGAGCAAATAATAGGGATGATGGAAAGTTCAGAGGGAAAAATGTTCCAACCATCTCAGTAGCTCTTACAGAAAATTACGTGGCATCATTGTATAAAAGACATAGGTAGTGGCAGTGTCTAATTCAGGCTTTTCCTTCTCTTTTCTCTTTGTTTTAGAAACCACACAAGCTTCTTGAGGATGACATCCGATTGACAAAAGGTGGAGATCACTATAGTGCCAATCTGCTGGCATCTCCCGCCAGCAGCAAGAACATGGAAATTGAAATCCCCATTGCAGAATGTAATAGTGTGTCTGGGGTTTCTTCAGCATCACATTCCATGGACAGTTCCTCCTCTTTTTATTCCCCTCATAATGGCCTCATCTCTGACCAACATGAATCCCTGGATAATGAGGTGGCTAGAGAGATCCAGTATCTAGATGAAGTGTTAGAAGCCAACTGTTGTGACTCTGCTGCTGAGGTGACTTACAACGGGACATCTTCACCAGAGCCAGGTGTGACCATCACCGTAGGCAGTCCAGGTCCATCGGTCCACACAACAAACCACATAGAACCCACTGAGAGGGGAACAGTTATCACTGTTGGCAGGCAGCCCCCTCCTCTCATCGAACTGAGCCAAGGTGAAATCATGGCGGAGGCCTTCAGGACAAATGGTCACTCTCCAGATGGGCAGAAGGAGTTGCTTGGGGATGGCCTTCAGGCCCCTGTGAGCCCTAGTTCTTCAACCAGTTCGAAGGGGTCTTTCCGAGATGGGGAGACCACTCTCACCACTCTGAAGAAAGAAGCAAAATTTGAGTTGCGTGCCTTCCATGAGGATAAGAAGCCATCCAAACTTTTTGAGGATGACAACAGTGAGAAGGAAACTTATAGGGTCCGAAAAGTAAGACCATCAGAGGAGATGCTGGAGCTAGAAAAAGAGAGGAGAGAATTAATCCGGAGTCAGGCAGTGAAAAAAAATCCAGCTATTGCAGCCAAGTGGTGGAACCCACCCCAAGAGAAGACCCTAGAGGAACAGCTGGATGATGAGCCACTAGAGTCACATAAAAAGTATAAGGAACGCAAGGAGAGGAGGCAGCAGCAGCAACAGCAGCAGCAAATACCACCGCAGTCTTCTTCAATTCCAGCCTCCCCTAAACAGACAATATGCCCTTTTGAACTTCCAGACCCATCCAGTGGTCTGAAGGAGGATATTGTCACAGAGCAAATAGACTTTTCTGCTGCAAGGAAGCAGTTTCAGTTGATGGAGAATTCCAGGCAAACGGGAACCAGGGGCCAGGGAGCACCCAGACTGTTTTCCATCAAACCATTTTATAGACCCTTGGGTTCCAGCTACTCGGATAAGCCATCCACCATCACAAGACCAGTTTCATTTGTGGGGCGGATGGAGGATGATGGGACATCTGCAGCCAAGGGGCAGAAGGGCTCCTGTGCTCCAGAAAACCAGCTTTTAGGAGGCCAGAACAGTACAGTTAGCCCAGAAAAGGAATCCCCCTGTATTGATGCTTCAAAACATGTGCCATCAGCCAAGCTATGGGCAGAGGAGGGTGAGTTTACAAGTGCCCGGGCTGTCTTCACAGTGGTAAAGGATGAGGACCCTGGCATCTTGGATCCATTTACGAGGTCTGTCTATGTTTCTTCACCCCCAGAGGAGCTGGACTCCGGTTTGGAGGAGCTGTCAGTAAGGTCTCAGGGCACCACAGTGCTGGAAACTTTGTCCAATGACTTCAGCATGGACAACCTCAGTGACAGTGGTGCGTCCAATGAGACTATGAATGCCCTCCAGGAAAACTCCCTGACAGATTTTTCTTTGCCCCACACCCCCCAGACTGATATGCCTTCTGAGGGACGAGCTGAAGGAGTGTCCAAGTCATTCAGCGACCATGGTTTCTACTCCCCGTCCTCTGTGCTTGGAGATTCCTTGCTTGCGGATGATGCACTGGAATATCATGCTGGCCTTTTGGTACAGAATGCCATCCAACAAGCCATAGCTGAGCAGGCTGACCGAGCTGTTTCCAAAGCAAACAGGGATCCAGCTGAACAAAAGATTTGCCCAGGGGAAGCCCAGGATGAAGTTGAGGCAGTGGCTCCTGGCTCAGATAAGCGTCAGAGCACATTTAAGCCACCTCAGGTGTCTTCTCCTGTTCAAGAAAAAAGAGATGTGTTACCAAAGATAATGACAGCCGAAGACAGAGAACTCAGGGAAGAGTTAGCTCCCCAGCAATTCCCCATCATGCATCCTGTTCATCCAGTTCACATCGAGGAGAGCAGGCCAGAAGGTAGCTATTTTAGCAAGTACTCAGAGGCAGCTGAATTGAGGAGTACAGCCTCCCTCTTGGCCTCTCAAGAATCAGAGGTGACGGTGGGACCCTTTAAGCTAAGGTCAAGGAAGCAGAGAACTTTGTCCATGATAGAAGAAGAGATCCGAGCAGCCCAGGAGAGAGAAGAGGAATTGAAAAGGCAGAGACAAGTCTTACAGACAACACAGAGCTCCAGGGTGAAGAATGCGTCTACCCTGCCTTCCAGAACAGTCTGCTACAAAACAGCACCTGGTAAGTGTCTGGAGTAGAATATGGAAAGAGATTTTTAAAAAACCATTTATTAAGCACATACAGTGGGTTAAATATTGTGCTAAGTGCTTTGAATATAAATAGAAAAGTTAAATATCCCAGATCTTAGTTATACTTTAATAGAGAGATTTCAGATGCAGGGTGGATACAAAGGCCCTTAAGGGGGCTGCAGCACAGCCGATGGCAGTGGGTCTGAGCATTCTGTCCTGCAGCCAAGGCCCACACTCCTTGGGACCTGAGCAGGAGGTGGGTTAGGGAAATCTGACAGGAGGAGTCTTGTACTGGTTACCATCTGAGGCTGAGGCCTTTGATGGGAAGGAGTCCCAAGTGGTCTCCACTAGAAGGAAGGAAGCTTGGTTCCTTTTTAGACTTTCTTTTAAAATAGTCTCCATTGCTTTTTTGATAGAAAATAAAATGCTACCATGAATGAATGCATCCTTTAATAATCAGTTACTCCAAAGCTGGTTCTCATCAGCCATTGTAAGCTCATGCTTAAATGCCTTCTGCACAAGAAAGTAGGTTCTTGACCCTGAAAAACAAACTTGAAGTGATTTTTGGTAAAATAGCATTCCTCCTAATCAGGCCTTGGTGGTTCATTGTCCTTTTTATCCTAAGGTGCTGTTGTCTGTGAGCATTGATGAATGAGAGGGACCTACAGTCCAGATCCATGAATTATGGGTGGGGCATACTGTGGATAACGATCTTTCCCCAGCTGTTTTCTGGATACTGGTTAAAGTTTAACCCAGTCTATTTTAGATTTCACACCTTCACTTTCTGGCCATAATTGTATGTTTCATGTATCACATTGATTTTGGCATGCCATGAGGCATTTTCTCTGCTCATCTTGTTCAGATGTGTCTGTCTTTACCATAAAGAAATTGCTTTCATTTATGGAGATCATCTAATTCCTTTTTATGAGCAGTCTTAAAATGCTTCAAGATGAATAAGATGAAAATTCCTGTGGATATGTAAAGCTCCTCAATCTTTCAGGAACATCTTGGGTAGGTCGTTGATGTTGATTGTAATTGTTTTTTTACTGATGACTTTTCCCCCAAATCTGAATATAACAGCTATTGTAGGTTCATACATTATACCTGTTTAACAGTGTAAAATAAGTACTGGATAGGCCTTTCATCTGGTCCAGCTCTCTGCTATCTTACCTTTCCCAGGCTAACAAAAGACATGAGGACTTTCTTGATAATAGTTTTCTAGTATCTTACCTAGAAATATAGTACCCAAACAAGTAGCTTCATTCAGGAAAGGTGACTGGCTGGAAATAAAATTGACAGGTATAGAGATAGGAGGGCAGCTGGGATAGAATGCTGGGCCTGAAGTCAGTAAGAGAAATCTTTCTGAATTCAAATCTGGCCTCAGACACTAGCTTTATGACCATGGGCAAGTCTTTTCATCCTGTTTGCCTCAATTTTCTCATCTGTAAAATGATCTGGAGAAGGAAATGGAAAACCACTCCAGTTTCTTTGCCAAGAAAACCCCAAATGAGGTCAAGAAGAGTCAGACTTAACTGAATCCACTGAACAGCAGCCACAACAAATTGGAAATGGGCTGGATGTAAAGCCCACTGAGTTATTGGAATTAGACCTTTTGAGCTGAAATCTGGGATCTGCCACTCCTCAGCTTTAGAGAAGTCAGCATTAGATTCCTCATCTGTAAAAGGGAATGATAATCATTTCACAACTTGCCTCACTAGGTCTTTACTAAGGATTAAACGACATGCTGTATATGATGTACTTTGTGAACTATAGTGCACTTTATAAATGGGAGCTGTTTTTGTTATAGATGCTGAGTTTTCATTGCCAAGTTGATGACAATCCATCCTGTTGCATTTGGCATGCCTACCAGATTATAAGCTTCACTATTAACATCACCCACACACATTATCTTCTTTTTAAAGGAGATTTTTATTGCTCTCTCTTGATTTTATATCACCTAACTCTCTTCCTATAGCTTACTCCCTCACCCTCCAAAATAGCCATTCCTCATAACAAAGATTTGGAAAAAAAATCAGCAAAACCATTCAATACGTTGAAAAAATCTGATGTTATACACATTTTGGGGGTGGGGGAGGGAAGAGACTGCCTCCCTGTCTTACTGAGGCTGGAAGTGCAGCAGCTCATCAAAGGCTAACCTCAGTGCTGACCCTTGGGCAGCCTGGTACCCACTCCGCCCCCACTAGATTCCTCTTCCCATCCTCCCAGGGTGGCGCCTAGTTAACACACTGTGTAATGTTTATCTCTAGTACCTACAGCATGGAAAATCTCAAGAGTGTCACAGGACCTTTCAAATCCCTGCATTCTTGCTCTCTTTTGCACAACTGGGTGCATTTTTTGGTTCTGTTGAAATCGATGATGGCAAACAAATGAAAAGAAAACACTGGCAAGAACTTTGGTCACAGAACGAGACTTGGAAGGGGACCTCAGCTGATCCTAGAGCAACCTCAGCTGAACAGGAATCTCCTCTACAGCTGAGCAGGCAGCCCACTCCACTGTGGGTTTGTTGTTATTCAGCTTTTCAGTTGTATCTGACTCTGCGACCCCAGCTGAGAGTTTTTTGGCAGGGAGAGTAGAGTGCTTTGCATTTCCTTCTCCATCCCTTTTTATGGGTGAGGCAGACAGGTTGAAGTGACTTGCCTAGGGTCATGCAGCTAATAAGTGTCTGAGGCTGGATTTGAACTCAGGTCCCTGACTCCAGGCCTAGCACTGTATCCACTGTGCCATCTAGTTGCCCCTTACAACCGTCTCTGTGCCAAGAGGTGGGAGTCACACTTCACCATTGTTTCTCTGATCATTAGTTCTGGTTTTGCCCTCTCAGACTAAGCAGAACAATGTTTTTCACATGGCCTCTCTTCAGATATGAGACAGCTAAAATCATCTCTTCTCCAGGCTAAAGTTCAGTGGTCCCAAGGACTTTTTTGACATGTCCAATAACTGCACCCATTCTAAAAGGTGGTGCCCAGAACTGAACCTGACACTGTAAATCTACATGTTCTGATTGGTGCTGAATGGAGTAGATATTTTTGGACATTATTTTTCTCTCAGTGATGCAGAAAATCATATTCACTTTTCTGGCTGCCGATTACATCCCGTGATTAACTCATATTTAGCTTACAGACCAATGAAAATCTTTTTTTGCACAGAAACAGCTTTTTAGTCATCATTCCCTCCATATTGCGTTTGTATAGTGAGTCGTTCTCTCTGGTTCTCAAAGAGTTTAGCACCAGCCTCATGGCCTTCACCATCGTCCCTTATACTAACAGTCTTCCGCATGTGTGCTGATGTTCCCTCAGACACTTTGGCCTCCCAGTTAGTCAGCTTCCTCAGCTCTTTCACTCTGGTTTAGCTGTTCTCAAGGGTGGTCACATGTTTGATTCTACCATCACCTAGAAATGTTCTCCGTCTTTGAATAAGAACTCTGAATATCCTGTATCTGAGCATAACCTCCTGTCACTTCATCTCTCCTGTGCCTCATTCCTCCTTAGCCTGTTTTGTTCTTTACTGACTTCCGCCCATCACTGCTCTAGGAGACTGCTTCATTTTTCCTCTCATCACAGTAGATAAATAACTAGCTTACCCTCGAATCTCTTGCACAGTGTTGACCTATTTTCACTCATGGTTTGTTAAAATCTTACCTTTGTTTCCCACTGACCCACACTTCTTTCCTACGTATGTATTCCTGAGCCAGTGTTGGAAGAAAACACACAACTGGACTGAATCTGCCACAGTTTTATGTTATGTAGATCTCATTGTAGCAAGGCAATACTTTTATTCTTATGTATGTTGAGATATTACACAGAGAGGCTGTTTCAAACGTCCTCTTCTCTCCTCAAGCCTCCCAGACCATCACCCTATGCAGAGCACCTCACCTCACACTTGACATACTGTGAGCTCCTCTTCTGCTCTGTGACTCAAGACCCCGTGATGGTATCCCCCATTCTGTCTTCCTTTACGCCACACTGTGATAAAGAAGTCAGCCCCTCCAGGTGGTCCTCTCCTCTGGCATAGTGTTGCTCGGCGTCGGTCTTTCCCAACATACTGGCTCATTCCATCATCCCCCTTATCCTTAGTGGTTTCCATTTGACCCCTACCATCCCCTTCTTCCATCCACAACCAAACTCTGACAGAATACACTCAGCCCTCATTGTGTCCACTTCCTCTACTCGTGTTTGTCAAGCCATTGCTTTCTGACTTTTGACCTCACCAGACAATGGAATCTTTTCTCATCAAAGATACCGTTGATCTCTTAATTGTCCAATGCAGGGACCTTTGCTTAGTCCCTTATCCTTCTTAAGCTCTCTGCTGTACTTTAGACCAGGTGGGAGCTCGAAGGGACTGCGGAGACCATCTAGTCCAACTCTGGAGGAAGCCAAGGCCCAGGGAAGTTAAGCAGCTTGCCCAAAGTCAGGTAGCTGATGGCTGACCCCCTTCTGATTTTGTGAATTCTTCCCGCTGCCTTTTACAGCATTGCTCTCTGTGGGTTCCCATCCTTTCCTGGACTGTCCCTGCTACCCCGCCTCCTGTGTTCCAGGCACTCACTCTTTCAGCAGTTTGATCAGCTTCCATAGGCCCAGCTATGATCTCTTTGCAGACGACTCCCAGATCTGTGTGTGCCGGCCCCAGCCTCCCCTCTGATTTCCAGGCCTGTATTACTAACTGTTGTCCATTTTCAACTGCATGTCCCCAGATGCCTCAAAGTCATTATCTTTTCTAAACCTTCTAGTCTCCTAAGTTTTCAGACTCAGAGTCATGATTGACTCTTCATTCTCCCTCACTCTGGCCCCCCTCCACTTTCACTCAGTTGCCAAGACTTAGCACTTTGACCTACACAACATGTCTTGCATTCATCCCTTTCTCTGCTGCCATCACCCTTGTTTTAGAATTTCATTACCTCTCACCTGTACTGTTGCCGTAGTCTGCCCGCCTCGAGCGTCAATCCATTCTTCAGACGGTTCTCAAAGTGATAGCCAAAAATCCAGTTCTGATCATGTCACACACCCCTTTTCCCTCCAAGAGTTCTCCTTTTACCTCTAGGGTAAATTACAAATGTTTTTGTTTGGCATTCGAAGCCTTTCACAGTGTGACTCTAGTGTACCTTTTTACTCTTACTACACATTACCCCCCTCCCCTCCTGCAGTTTCATAAACTGGCCCATTTGATGTTCCTCATACAGGGCCTGTAATGTTCCATCTTGTTATCTCTTAGAAGCCCTTGCTGCCTCCAGAATCTGGGTTTAGTCACATTTTGCACGGGATCTTTCCTGATTCCCTCATCAGCTCTTAGTGTTTGCCCCACCACCACTGGAAATATCCTGTGTTCTGTATATATTTTACATTTATTTATATATGTACATGTTGTTTCCCTAAGAAGGATATAAGTTCCTTGAGGGAGAAGAAATATTTCATTTTTGTCTTTATAAGCTCCAGCACATGCCCAGTTCCTGACACCCAGTAGGTGCTTAATAAAGGCTAGTAACGGATTCTTTTATCTGTGCATTAATTCAAATCACTAGTTAGTATTCAATGACATAGGACCCAAAAGAAATCCATGGTGCAATTCCTTAGCAGCCTCCCTTTATTTTGACCCATTAATGACTCCATGTTGGTCTAGTGTCATTCAAACAGTACTATATATGTCTAGTTTACAGCTCTCCATCTTGTCTGTGAGGATAGCATGTTTAACTGACTGTTAGAGACATTTCCATGTTCTGCCAAGTCTAATAAACCCATAAAAAAAGGAAATGATGTTGGTCTGCCATGAACTCTTCTTAACGAATCCATGCTGACTTCCAGTGATCACCATGTTCTTTTCTAAGGGTTCATAAACCAGCTCTTTCATGCTATGTCCTTGTAATTTTGCCAGGAATTGAAGTCAAGCTTCCTGGCCTTTTGGTACCATATTCTACTTACTTCGCTTTTTTGAGAATTAAAACCTTTGTCTCTCACCTCTCCTGGTCGCTGTGATATTTTGGAGTTCAGTGCTCTCAGCATTCCTACCTGCCAGTTCTTTCAGGATCCCTGGAGTTTTCATTCCTCCAAGTCCTGTGACTGAAGCTAGTTGAGAGCAGCTGAGGTGCACTCATCACCTATACACTTACCTTAATTTCATCCTTTTTTTTTTTATCTATTCTTAACCATCTGAAGAACATTTTTCTTGTCAGTTAAAATGAAAGCATGGTGAGTTGAATCATTACACTTTCTGTCCATTACCCTGAACCTGTTTATCTTGAGCAGTAAAGGTCTTATGCCTTCTTTAAACTGCCTGTCTCTCTTGTCACAGTAGCTTTTTCTTCTTGGCCTTTGCATTTCTCACCAGTTTTAACTTGTTCAGAGCTTTAGCGTTATTGCTTGTTTTTTTAAGAGGACCATGTGACATTTTGAAATTCACCTTTGATTACATGCTTTTGTTTGCATTCTCTGTACATGTCTCTTAAAAAAACCCAAGTTGTTGGAGGAGTTCCTTCTACATCCACATCAGACTCTTTGGACAGCTACATTTCTCTTCCACATTTGCAGTAGTTTGTTTTTGTCATTGGAATCCTATTCCTTACAGCTGCCTGTCTCCCATGGAATGACTTCTGTTATTTTAGATTGTGTGTATACACATATACAAGTGTATGTGTGTAGGCATGTACATATACCCTTACATACATATACATACACATAGATTTACATACATATACCTACACATGTACATACATCCACATGCATGCATACGTACATACACAAAATTTCTCTTAACCTTTTGAAATCCTGTTCCAAATTCGGGGGAATATGCCATTCTAAACCCAATTTTACTTTCCTTCTTTACCAATTGTAAGATAGAGTGGTTGGGCCTTTTTCCCCAAGATTCCCATCATTTCTACTTAAACAACTAATCTCACATTTGTTCAGAATCAGGTCCAAAATAGAAAAAGCACCCCTTGTTGCTTCCTCAGCCTTTTGAAAAATTGAACTTATAATTAAGGCACCTGAATAATTTATCAGCTTCCCTGCTTTTGGGCAAGGACAGCTCCCACAAGTGCTCATGTAGTTGAAATCCTCATTTACTACTGGATCATTACACCATGTCAGGCTATTTCCTCTGCTCATTTTCTGTTTCCTCCTCTTGTCCAGATCATTTTTAAGTACATCCTGATGACAATATTGTTGCTTTTTCTTAATACTTACCAAAATTCTTTCCACCATAATTCCTCTTAATTTTTCTGGGTTTCCTCACATGAGTGTTCCATAATGCCACAACACTTATTGTCTTTTTCTTCCCCATTTTCATTAAGGCATACTCTTTTATCCCAATTCAGTAGGCATTTATTAAGCACCTACTAGGGACAGATCACTCTAATAAGCATTGTAGGAACAGGAAAACAAAATGAAAACCAATCCTGACTCCCCTGAAGCTTATACTTTTACTGAATAGCTGCCATGTTCCATACTTATAGGAATCAATTTGTCTTCCTTACATTAGGATTTTGGATTCACCCTCTTATTTACCCATGTCTTGGGCACTTTTTTCAGATACATCTCTGAGGACATAGGCTACATTGTTTGTTAAAGTTATTGTATTACAGTCTCATTGTCCAAAAGTTCTGTGATAATGTACATAAATCTTTAAATATCATTTATGTTACATCATCATGGATATGAACTTTTCAGCAAAAACAGGAAGTTAGAGATTAGCTTTTGGCAATTTAAAATTAGCTTTCTTAAGGAGGGATTCTTTACAAAGCAGATCAAATTTCTGAAAAAAAAATTTATAAATGGAGAGAGTTGAGAAGTAAAGGTTTCATTAAAGTTAGTGCTTGAGACTTTCTGAATGGCTTTGTGTCTTAAAGAAGCTGACTGTGAAAGGACTGGTTTTAGTGTGGTTGACTGGGAAAGTGTCTGAAACGTGATTAGGTGTCCTAGTTATACTTTCCAATTATATAGACTTTTGCTTAAGAAAAAAATCCACTAGCTGGGTTAGCAAGTGTTTTTGCCATCTTTTGTTTGGTTAATAGTATATTTGTTTCAGTTCTTATGCTGGAAAAACATACCAGATGTTGAATTCTAATAAGTTTTATCACTTATCCAATGAGAATGTTTCTTTCAAGGGTGGTGGTACAGTGGATGGAACACTGGGTTGGAGTCAAAATCTTCATCATGAAGACTTATCTTTGTGAGTTCAAGTCTGGCCTCGGACACGTGTTTGCTGTGTGACTCTGGACAAGCCACTTACTTTAACCCTGTTTGTCTGTTTCTCCTCTGAAAAATGAGCTGGAGGTGGCAGACTATTCCAGGATCTTTGCCAGAGAGTCAGTCATGACTAAAAACAACTGAAGATGTAGCTGTAGACTTTAATAACCAAGAATTTTTTGTTTTGTCTTAATCTTTTTTTTTAAGATGTGACTTTTAATCATCACCATCATAGCAGTATTTAACTAGTGCTTCAGGCATTTTCTACATATTATCTCATTGGATCCTCACAACAGACCTGTGAAGTGTAGGTGCTGTTATCATCCTGGTTATACAGATGAGGAAACTGAGGCAGAAGTTAAGTGACTTCTCCATTAACGCAGTGCTTGAGTCAGAATTTAAACATAGGTTCAGTTGTTTCCAAGTATACCCTTTGCCACCTAGTTGCCTGCATTTAATCCAATAAAGTTTTATAAAATGTTTTATAAAATTAAAACTTGCATAGTAGACTCAGCCTCTGTAGATAGTTGGGATTAAGATTTTGGATAAGGTAATTGTTACAATCTAATACACTCTCAAAACACTCATAGATACCCAAAAAAAGATTTGCGTCCTCATTTGATATAGATATTCCCTCCAAAGAGGACAAAGGATCACCAACATATAACTCAGTAAAGCTTGCTAACTTGGACTCTGTCCATTTGTTCTCTTTCCATTTTCTTTTGAAATTGTCTCAATTACAGTTTTGGTTTTTTTTTTGCCAACAAGATATTTGTTGATATTCATTTATTTCATGATAAATTCACATCTCTAATCAGGTTAGCTATACTCATGTAATAGAACCATTTTAAACATCAGCCACTACATAGCTCTGTATCTTGAAAGTCCTTTTCTAAGTAGCAGCACAAAGAATTGTGTTTCTGGGGTAAAGTTCCTTCCCAGTTCCATTGATAAGATTCCCTTATTAATATAAAAGCCACTGCTCTTCTCATGAGAGGGGAAGGGATAGTCAAACATTTGGCTTTGTGTAGAGGTTCTTGATTAAAATGAGAAAATACCCAGGTTAAAAACTGAGTTTGAGCAGAAATGTTTTATCGGTGCTGGATGGTCTGTTTGTGTATTTGCTAAACATCTTCTGAAATTAGGGCATTTGACTTGGGTATGGAGGTTATCTTTTGTGTCAACCGACTTTAATCACTTCAGCTTTTTTTCATCTTTTTGACATTTGCAATGAGTCTGGTATAGACAGTGATTTCCAACTGCCTTTTTGTCTTGAAGTATTTTAATGTATTACAAAATTTTGACTAGATGGTGACAGGTCCTTTTTGGGTTATTCATCTTTTTGACATTTACCATGAGGCTGGCATAGACACTGATTTCCCACTGCCCAAATTTTGCCTTAAAGTATTTGTAGTGAATTACAAATTTTTGACCAGGTGGTGGGTTCGGTTCCTGTGGCCTTGGATGGTCTTATATTATTTTCGGAGTTGAGCTCAGTGCCTGCAAATAGTTACTGATGAAACTGCTGGATATGTTTATGGGACCAAAGCACATCACTTTCCATACCAGCTGACTTTTCACATTGAAGGGGAAGGGGGTGGGCACATGGTAAAAGAGATAATTTAACGGTTAAAATTTAACTGTCTAGCCAGGATATTCCTACAAATATTTTTTCCAAAACTTCATTCTTCATGAATAAGCTAATGCTTTTCATTGCAAGAAGAATACCAGTTCCTGAAGCCTTTGAAAGAATAGGGCCCTTGTGTAAGATGAATCTATTTCCTAATCTTTGAGGCAGAATGCAGAAAACTTTCTTTTAAGGTAACTGAATGTGTTTCTGAGCATGGTGACACACATGCTCCACTGAACTCCTAAAGCTATGGCTAGACTGCTCTGCCTTCTCACCTCTGCCTTTCGGAAACTCCAGCCTTCTTCTGCAACAGGGCCCTTCCCAATCTCCTTAGCAGCTGCTGAGGTCTGCCTTCTGAGAGGACCGTGTTACCTACTCTTTGTAAGTAATACAGGAACTTCCTCTGACCTGCTAAACCAAGAAGCCCCTAAGAAGTTCAAAACCACTGAGTTGCCTTGTCAGAGCAAAACCACCGGTAATGCACCAACACCTCTTTACTGCGGGGGGGAGTTTGATATAAGCTAGCTGCCAGTTCCCCAGGAGTCTCCCTCCCCCCACTAATATGAATTACTGCATTCTCTGCATGGAACCAAACTCCACCCAAGATGCCAGTGAACTATACCCTCGGTGTACCTTCCTTTGTCATTTTGGGATTGTCTTTCCTCAATAAAGCCTGCTCAATTTAGCCTTTTATGGTATTGTGACCTGCCTAAATTTTCATTAAGATGCTGTGTGTATACCTGTGTAAATACATGCTATGTTTCCTCCCCTTTGTAATCTAAGCTCATTGAAGGCAAAGGTGTCGTTTTTTTTTAATTTATATCTCCAGCACGTAGTTCTAGCCTTTAATAAATACTTTCGTATTGGTCGATTGACTGCAGAAATAGGGAAGGGAATTCATGGTAAAATTGAGTTCTGTTTTGAAGACGTTCAGTTTGAGAAGACCTCTGGTGCATCCAATAGGCGATTAAGGCTGAATGTATAGCTCTGGGTGTCGTCTGCCTAGACAGATGGTACCTGATGAAGTCACCGAATGAGGAAATGTGGGAGGAGAGGAAAAGAATGCCCAGGACAGAGCCCTGAGTGTACACAGGTAGTGAGTGTGACCTAGTACCCTCAAAGGAGACACAGAAGGAGCCACTGAGGGAACCCAGAGAGAGCAGGGTCTCAGAAAGCTAGAGGAGAGAGTCCTCAGGAGGAGAAGGATGCTTGGCAGTGTCAACGATTGCAGAGACCTCTAGGATGAGGAAGTAGAATTGGATGCAAAAACTAGAAAACTACTCTTCAGGCATTTCTAGAGAGGATTCTGCTGTAGACCATTGGAATCAGTGGTCTGCTAGGCTCCTCTTAACTCCGTGATTTTCTGTGTGACATCCCATTAGCCTTTAGAAAACAGGTCCTTCACCTCTGTTTGCTGGATTCCTTTGTCAATGTGGTGAAGTCTATGGACCTATACCAGAATTGCATTTTTAAATATATAAAATAAAATACCTAGATTATCAAGGAAACCACTTTCTTTCAGTACAACCAAATCATATGGAAATACAGTTAGCAAAATCTTTTTTTTTTAAACAAGTTTACAGATTGAAGGTTAAGAATCTTACTTCTTGAAGTACATTATGAAATCTTGTTTTTAGTTTCACAATAATAGGACCAGAATTTTGCAATGGAATTTTGTTCAATGGCATTCAGTCTGCTACTGGCATAGAATTTTATAAGACAATATAATTTTAGAGCAGAAGGGAACCATACAGATTATGTAGTCTAGTCCCTTCATTGGATGCACCAGAAAACTGTAACCGCAGAAGTGTGAAATGATTTGTTATCCAGGGAATTGGTATTATCCAAAACAAATTTTCTTAAGGTGTGTAATCAGGAAAGGAAGACCCTCTACTGTCAGCCTGTAGACAGCTGGAGAATCTGTAGGCACTAGGGTAGTGGCCATACTCTTATTGAATGTAGTGGTCTGTTCTCAAAGAAGACCAATGCGGATGTCTGACTTGTATGTGAATTGGACTTCGGTGAGTCATAACTGCACACTCCCCAGCCTCTCTCGAGTTCAGGGTAGTTACACAGACACTTGAATGAAAAAGCATTTCTTGAGAGCACACTAACATTACATGAGGATGCAGAGAGGAGCAAATCAGAGTGGTAGACACGATACCTAAAGGGGCCTGGATCACTCTCACTTGGTGTTACCAATACCAACCACACTCTTCGGTTGAAATGTTTAGGATAATAATTTCAGCCACGTGCCAAGGAAGATAGATATTCTTGATTTTGCCCTGCTTCTAGTGAGGAATATGGTCCAGTTGAAACAAGGCCTGGATGCCAGATGTCCCATCAATGAATATGGGAAATCCCAGACAGGATATGACTGATCCCTAGTGGCAGTAATTGCTGCCTTTTTCTTTCTCTGTGCCGCTTGTGAATAAGCCTTCCTTGATCCTTTTTTGAATAAGCTATTATTTCACAGGGGAAAAAAGTGGGGGTTTTACCTCCTTTATTGGTGAATGAAAATCAAACACGTCTGCATTTCATAAAATGATCATTTCTTTATGGCTGTGAAGGTGAATTGCATAAGTGACTTTTTTTTTTTTTTAACAAAACCTGTCTGTTGGAAGTGAGTAAGGGAGAGCAGGGTAGGGAGTTGGGCAGTGGGGCAGTCTCAAAAAGTGACCTCAACCTGGCTTCTAGGTTTACACATGTAATAATTTAAGGGAGGTTCCCCCTTCTCCCCATGTGTATTTATAATGTACAGCATTTTTTTAAAAGCCTTTTCAGAGTAAGGTGGAAAAAATATCTGTACAAAGGGGAAAGTCATTTTAAAAATATATGATTATAAATCTAAGTAATGCTACATTATGGTGGAAAATTTGAGATGAATAGTTTCACCAGGGCCCTGCTTCTCCATCTCATTTTGGTAAGGTGGATACCCTAGATTCTCAAAGATTATGCCAAAACCTTATCCCGCTCAGAGAGGATAAACCAGATTCTGAAAGGCATTCTTCATTTGAAACAAAGGGGATTAATGAACTTAACCTGGGGATTCATGAACTTAGGTGGGGAAAGCATTGCATGTGTATTTTCATAAACGTCTAACTGAAATTCAGCATTTCCTTCAATTATTTAAACACATTGTTTTGAGAAAGAGCCCATGGGCTTTGCCAGATTGAGAGAGAGGGATCTACGGCACAAACAAAAAAAAAAAAAAAGGAGTGAGAAGTTCTAATTTGGAAAATTTAGGTGGCTATAGAATAGTAGTTTTCTTGTGCCTTATGTAGGATTTATATTCCACTTGTCTCCAAATATGATTTGAGACAGTTAACTATAATTATTAACAAAATGTTTGTTTTTATCACATCCTGACACAGTTAAGTTCCCATTTAGGATAAGTATCTCTAACATGTTTGTAGAAAAGAGTTAATAAAACACATAATAATAAACAATAAATTAATATTGTTAATATTATATTATTGTTAATAAATTAATATTAATATAATAGAATTATTATAATTATATATAACTTTATATGATTATTTGATAATAAACATAAAGCAAAAAAAAGCCCACTTCATTAATCCACTATTTCATTTTTAGTCCTTTTCACCTTTTTGGAGTTAAGACTTTAATTTTTTTCACCCAATATTCCATTTCTCCAGGAGAAATATTGTTCTTAGTCACTTTCCTTACCCTCAGGTTCCATGTAGGAGAGTGAGCTGGGCCTTCCTAGATTTAAAAACAGGAAATCTTGATTCAGATATTGATTCAAGTTCTTCCACATATTTGCTGTTCAACTATAAGGAGCTCAGCCCTCTGTGGCCTCAAGTTTCTTCATAAAATAGAGCTAAGAATGCTTTCACAATTTACCTCATAGGGTATCAAACAAGATAATGTATGTAAAGTGCTTTGTCATTATCACAAACTACAGGTGGAATCCTGAAGGTTCTGCAATAGCATTAATATATCATAATTTAACCCTTCCTCGTGAATCCCTGCCATATCAGTCCAGTTACCTGAGATATAGGTTGTTGCTATAAAATTAATTCCCATACATTAGGGTACATTCAGGGAAGACTAGGACCTCTGGTGTGATGGCTGCTGAGCCCTTTTCAGGACACTTTTGGTGTTCACCTGTTCCACTTGACTAACCTGTGACTCCAAGAAGCTATCACATGTACAGTGACTACATCCCAGTAAACCATTTGGCAGACAGGCTAAACCAGGTTGAAGGTAACTGAGGGTTCTCAAAGCCACTGGTGAGACAAGGGGGTGTCTACCACAAGCTATCCCCTGACAGAATGGGCAGATGAGAACAGTTTGTTCCAGTGGCCGTGAAGGTAGCTGAAGCAGGCATTGTAGAGGGCTTAGAGCTTTGTTAAACACCGAAGACACCAGGGTCATCCACTGCACCTTGAGCCATCGCCAGTCATCTTGATTCTGTTCTGCCACTGAACTGTGATGACTCTGGAGGGAGAGAGTAAGACTGACAACTTCATGCAGTTCCATCTCACTTAAATCCAGTTTATGCACAAATCAAAAGACATCACCCATACCACTATCTCAAGTCCTGTGGCAACAGGTGATGAAGCAAGTGTAGATACACTGGGAGCTGTAGTCACAATCCTGCATACAGGCAGCCCAGGCCATAGGGTCATCTTCTCATTGGAAATAGCAGAGGGATTCAGCAGCCTCCTGGATGTCTAAACAACCCTTTAAGGATCACACTGTTCAGGTATGAGAAAGGGTCTAGAAAAGATGCCCTAAAGTTTGTCTGCTTACCCAGTCCCGACCTGATTATCACGGTAGGTGGGGAATCCCACTCTGCGGTCAAAACCAAAAGGGATACACAAAAACATCTGCAAAGAAGATTCCACTCAACATTAGCACATGGAGTGTGTGCACACTTATAGACAACACGAAGTCCAGTAGACATGAAAGATGAACAGCTCTTATGGAAGAGAAGCCAGCAGGTATCACATCCAAAAAGCAGCCCTGAGTGAAGCAAAGCTGGCAAATGAAGGCCAGCTTACTGAGGCTGGAGCTGGATACACATTTTTCTGGAGTGGATGCAGTGAAGGGGAGCGCCATGTAGCTGCCGTAGGTTTTGCGATCAAAACTAATCTAGTCATTAAGCTTGTATACCTGCCAAAAGGAGTGAATGACAAGCTCCTGACATTGTGATTGCCACTTGGAGGAAAGCGTCACACCATCATCATCAGTGCCTATGTTCTCACCATGACAAACCCTGTTGAAGTCAAAGGGAAATTTTATGAAGACCTGGAGACCCTTATCATCAATGTGCCAAAAGCAGACAAGCCTATAATTCTGGGTGACTTTAATTCTAGAGTAGGCTCAGACTACCAGACTTGGCCGGGAGTCCTAGGGAAGAATGGAGTTGGAAACAGCAACAGCAGTGGTCACTTAACACTGAAGACTTGTGCATCTCATGACCTTCTCATCACTAGGATTGTCTTCCATTTACCTGTACAATAAAACTTGGTGGATGCACCCTCATAACAAACACTGGCATTTGATAGACTATGTGATTGTTAGGAGAAGAGATAGCAGGATGTGAGAGTGATGAAAGCAGTGTATGCACAGAGTGCTGAACTGATCATAGACTCTCCAGTTTAGCTCTCCAAGCTAAATATTTGCATTCAATAAAACCGTCATCCCCAAGGCAGAATGACTACCAGAAGAATTAATGTCAGCAAATGAGAGTTCTTCTCTGAGTGGGATGTAACAGTTCATTGCTAACATGGAGGGGAAATTGAGCCAACAAATAGTGCAGCAAAAAAGGAGTGGGCAGCTTTCAAAGATTTGGTGTACAGCACTGCATTTACTTATCTGGGTCAGAATACTTGCAAACATCAAGACTGGTTTGATGAAAATGATGGGGAAATTCAGACGCTGCTAAATGAAAAATGAGAACTCCGCAGGATTTACCAGCAGGATAGTTCATCCATCTCTAAAAAGGCAGCATTTAATTCCATCAAAAGTGGGTGGAGCATCCACTAGCAAAGCTTAGAGAGATGCAGGATTCCTGGCTCAGCAAGAAGGCAGATGAAATTCAGTTTTATGCTGATAGTAACAATCCAAAGTTTTATGAGCTCTGAAGGCTATTAATGGACCAAAGATCGATTGTACATCTTAACTGGTCAGTGGTGATGGAGCCACATTGATTAGTGATGAGGACACAATCCTAGAGAGATGAGCTGAACACTTTCATGGTGTTCTTAACAGACCATTATCAGTTAGTGCTGAGACCACTGATCATTTACTTCACGTTGAAGTCCATCCCTCCTTAGCTGAACTTCCAACTGAAGAAGAGGTTTTGAGGGCCATTAGGATCCTTTCATGTGGCAGGGCACTTGGTACTGATTCTGTTCCAGCTGAGATTTAGGTAGGGGGACCATTGCTCATACAAAAGCTGACTGAAATTTTCCAGGTTATGTAGCAAGAAGAAGTTATCCCCCAGGAGTTTAAGGATCCCTCTGTGGTGCATCTCTGTAAAGGTAAGGTCCTGCAACAATCACAGGGTGATCTCTCTTAGTCACTGCTGGCAAAATTCTTGTTAGAGTCCCCCTTACTAGGTTGATCCTTCATCTGGAAGATGGTCATCTACCTGAGAGACAGTATGGCTTCAGAAAGGGCTGAGGATCAGTCAATACGGTGTTTGCTGCCCAAAAATTCCAGGAGAAATGCCAGGAGCAGAGCAGAGGTCTGTATAGAACATTTGTACATCTGACCAAGGCCTTTGATTCTGTCAGTCATGGGGGCTTATGGAAAATTATGTCCCAATTTGGTTGCTCTGAGAAGTTCATCCACATCATATGTCAGTTTCATGAGGGTCCTCTTGCCCAGGTTCTAGATAATGGACAAAGCTCTTGTGCCTTCCCAGGCACCACTGGAATGAAACAGGGCTGTGTGCTTGCTCCCATGCTTTTTAGCATGATGTTTTCAGCCCTGTTGTCAAATGCTTTCAATGAGGATGAACCCAGCATCAAGGTCAGCTACTGCACTGATGGTAGATTCTTCAACTTGAAAGCCTTACAAACTTACAAGCCATGGCCGAAGTGGAAGGAGTGTTGGTGCGTGATTGTGTTTGCAGATGATTGGGCACTCAGTGCAGCCTCTGAAGCTGAGATGCAACAAAGGATGGATCATTTCTCTGCTGCTTGTGCTAATTTTGGTCTTACGGTGCACACACACACACACACACAAATAATAGGTGCTCCATCAGCCACCACCACACCATCTATCCATGGAGCCATTGATTACAGTAAGTGGAAAAGTTTTGAATGCTGTGGATAAGTTCACTTATCTTCATAGTGTACTTTCCAGAGATGCATACGTTGATAATGCGATTGATGCATGTGTTGCCAGAACTAGCTCAGTGTTTGGGAAACACCAAAGAAAAATATCTGAGAGAAGAGGAATTATTAGACTGACTACCAGACTGAAGGTCTACAGAGCCACTGTGCTAATCACATTGTTGAATGCCTCTAAAACCTGGACAGTATACCAGCGCCATGCCAGGAAACAGAATTGCTTTCATTTGAATTTTCTTAGGAAGATTCTGAAGCTCATCCAGCAGGATAAGGTACTAGACACTGAAGTCTTTACTTGAACTAAATTGCCAAGCATTCAAAGTCTGCTTCAGGGAGTGCAACTCCGATGGGCTGGCAATGTTGTTCAAAGACAAATCATACACTTGCCTAAAAGACTATTTTATGGAGAACTCAGGCAGGGCAGGTATTCCCATGGTGGTCAGAAGAAGCGATACAAGGACACTCTCCAGGTCTCTCTTAAGATCTTGGGAATTGATTGTAACATAGGAGACACTGGCACAGGACCACTCAGCATGATGTGCCCATATCAGAAAAGGTGCTGTGCTCTGTGAGCAAAGCAGAATTGAGACAGCACAAAGGGAAATGCAGAATGCACAGATTTTGAGAACCAGTCCCAAATGTTCACATAGACTATTTGTGCCTGACCTATGGTAGAGCATTTTGATCTCGTATTGGTCTGAAATTTGACCTGCATAGTGATGTCACTTGATGCTCTTCAAGAAAGAAAGGTGACAACCACTGCCCCTACTAGAAAATTATTTGTTTATGTCTTATTTTTGCAGAACCAAATTTGGCTTGAGATGTCATGTACCTGTACCTTGAAACACTTTTGATTTTTTTAAAAAAGTTTCATGTAGCTGTCACACCTTATAATAGTGATTATAAGTGATAGCTCCCTGTTGCCTGGACCATCCTTGTCCAAATCATTTGCATTTTGAAGCCACAAATACTCCATCAAAAAAAATTCTTCCTATCTGTTGTTTCTTTCTGTATGGCTCAAATATTTAACAGTAAACCTATGTCATCCAGTGCAAAACCTCTTTACCCACAATGTTACAGATTTTTATAGAAATTAAAGTATGTCACTAAGGGAAAAAAAAACATAGGAAAGAGAATTCAATCAAACATTTATTTATCAACTACTATATCCAGTGCACATTTATTAGCACATTTACTTTAATGGGCTTTCTTGTTCAGTTTGGTGTGTTTTTTTTTCTTTTGGAGTATGTTCTAGGTTTGTTTTGTTGGGTTTTCCCTGTCATGGTTGGTGATTGATTTCTGCATTCACTTGGAAAAATGTTCAGAAAAAGTTCTCTTTCAATATAACCCTCAAATACCACTTCTCTAATTTGTAGAAGTATCAGATTTTCAGAATCCTGTTCAAAATAATTGAGCTGATTTTTGGAATTGAAACTTGCTTCATGAAACTTATTGTAAGCTACACAGTTTACACTTGCTTTTTATAAGCAGCGTTCCTCATTGCGTTTCTACAAGTCTAGTGAGAGCCACGGCTATTTACAACCCACATTTTGATCTTTCCCCCCTTGTGTGTGGGTAGCAGCAGTACAATGGCGCTTTATAATGAATTGGGTCTCCTTTGGCATGAGGAAGTACTGACATTCTCCTCACCAAGCCAGAGCTCAGATTTGTCACAAACCCTAGGGGAAGTGCAGTAATCTTGTAAAATGCAGAAAGATGGCAGAGGGAGAGCACTAGAAAACCAGTACAGAAAATGTCATATCCACAATCTTGCCTCATCTTCCCCATCACAGAGGACTGCTACAAAGCCATTTCTGGTAAGATAGCGACTCATACCTACGTTACCTTCAGCCCCCATCCCCTTTTTTCTCTATGTGAAAGCAGACAACTCCTATTAAGTGAGGTGGAGAGAAGCAATTTGCCGTAGTGGAAAGGAAAATCTTGCTGGACTTGGAGTCAGGAGAGACTTGGGTTTGAATCCTTCCAAACCTTACTACCTTCATGACCAATCAGTAAGTCACTATCATCTCTCTGGGCCTTGGTGACCTTACCTTTAAAGTAGGGATATTATTATCTGTGGCTGTAAAGGCAAGTAGAGAACGATTCCGTTCTGAAAATTCTGTTTCGTACTATAGAATACCATATGACAGTAAGGTACAACAATGAACGTATCTTTTATTTTTGAAGCATCTCTCCTTTTATCTTTTCGGTTTCGTAGGATCTGAGGTTTAGTGCTTAGAGAAGCCAGTGGGGTCCAGATTCCTCATTTTACAGATAAGGAACTCCAGTCCAGCTTGTCTGTGGTCACACAGGAGGTTTCGTTCCAGACCTTCCTGCTTCAAATCTGGTATTTAAATCTACACATGCTGCCTTTCTTCCTCCATTTTATTTCACATTCCTCCAACATCTTTCTTGGTCTGAATGTCACTGTCTCTCCCTTTCCCTCCCTCCCTCACTTTCCTTTCTTCTCTCCATCTATCCTCTCTCTGAAGATTCTGGTGGCAGAAGAGAAGGAAAGAGAGTAAGTCGGGAGATTTGAGAGGCCTAGGCTCAAGTTCTGGAGTTAGAAGGAACTTTAAACTCCATCTGGTTCACTTTATGATTGAATAAACTGAGCCCCAGTGAGATTAACTTGCTCCAGGTCACCCAGCAGAGCCAAGATTCGAACCTAGGTCTTCTGACTCTAAATTCATCACTTTATTGCATCACAGAAAAAGAGAAGAGACCATTGTATGAAGAAATAATACATGATGAACTAAGAAATTTCACCTACTCCTCAGTTTTTTGTGTAGAGCTCACTTATGCCATGTAACTTACTAATAACCTGGCCAAAACCTACCAAACAGAATGCTGAAGAAGATATTTCTTCCATAAGGGATATTACCATTTCCCACCTACCAGAAACAACATGAGACCCACCAGTTAGTATAAATAAATTATCATTGAAACCGTATCAGAATGGTGGTGTGCTTTGAAAGTTAAAGTGAAACCCAGTGTCTTGAAGGTTGAAAAGTTTTTGATGGGAAAAACTATAATTGTGAATTTAACTCTCCCAATAGTATGGGGGAGGGAGGGAGGGAGAGGAGGAGAGGGAGAGAGAGAAGAACAGGAACAAACCATTGGTGTGGCAGAATTGGTCACAGAAGAAATAATGGAGTATCAAGATTTCTGAAATCCATTTTAACTACAGTAAAGGATGTTTTGTTTGAGGCAGGTGATTTCTGGTTTTCCTGTGCTGTAGCACAGTTAGGGAGAGTTAGCAACTGGAGTCTTTTTTTTTATTGAATTATTTGTTTTCATTGTTCTATCATCACTTCCATATATCTTAGATTTTTTTCCCCTTCCTCCTTTTCCTTCCCCCCTCCCTCCCCACTCCGTCCCTGAGATGACATGCAGTCTTATACAGGTTGTACACATAGATTCCTATTAAATCTATGTGTATTTTCATCTTAGTCATGTTGCATAGAAGAATTAAAGTGAATGAGAGAAACTGTAAAACAAAACCAAACATAATACAAAAGAAAATGGTCTGCTTCATTCTGTGATCCAATTCCATAGTAGTTTTTCTGAATGTGGAAGGAGTTTTGCCTCGAGTCCCCTGGGAATTTTTTAGGTCTTTGCATTGCTGTGAATAGCTAAATCTGCCAGAAAAATTCCTCACACACTGTGGTTGTTGCTGTATACAGAGTTCTCCTGGTTCTGCTCCCTTCACTCAGCATCAGTTCATATAAGTTCTTCCAGGCCTCTCTGAAGTTTTCCTGTTCATCATTTCTTATAGCACAATAGTATTCCTCTACATTCATATGCCACAACTTGTTCAGCCATTCCACAGTTGATGGGCATCCCCTTGATTTCCAGTTTTTGACCAACTTGAGTCTTTAACACCCTACTTTGAGTTGTAACAAGTTTATTTTCAGCATGGGGGCAGTGCAAAAGGAAAGCTCCTGCTAAAACTTTTAATAAGCCATTATGTAACCCTACATTGTGCTAATAATTTACACTACAGCAGGCTCCATTTCTGGAGATTCACTCTGGCCTTCTGATCTGTTTTCTCAATGTTTCTCTCTCATTTTTTTGTTTTTTAAAGTTTTTCTTTACCTGTGGTTTGTGTGACCTCTAGTGGACAAAATTCATACAGGTGATTTAATGAATGGGGTACATTTTTGTTTTCCTGTATTTCCTGTATAGGATTGGTTGGTTGGTGGTTGTCCTTCGTTTTGGAAGCTGACCCGAAGTGATAGAATCAGACTTGTAAGATTTGGAGATAGATCAGGATTGTTTACCAAATGTGGAAACTGCTGCAGGGCAAAGCCAAGTGATTGGCTTCGGGTTGCATAGGCAGGAAAGACAATCACAGAGCCAAGGCTGGAATCCCAGGCTTCTGGCTCTTCACCTTGTGCGACTGTGATGTAAAGACTTGAAGAACAAGTCTTCCATATCATTGATCCTCAGCTGAAGACAGAATTGCTGGTTAAAAGTCATGTGGTGTATATTTTCCTAATTTAGTAATTTTCCTCCAAAATTCATGTTTGAACCTCTATCACAGTTATTTTGGATGCTGCTTTTGGCTGAATCACAGGAAACCTGGGTTTGGGTGACTGTTGGAAGATTGCTGGAACTTTTTGTGCCTGCTTTTTTCAATTAGAAAAATGAGAACAGTCCTCTCTGGTCACTTGTCTTTATATAGTGACGTCATAAATATAAAAGAAACGGAAAGTCACAGATACTGTGCAGGGAAACCATAGAGTTAGCTAAGTGTTGAGGATAATTCAACTACTTGTTACAGGACTTAAGGAATCATAGATTTAGAGCTGGAAGGGACCATTGGGCCCAAAACTTTCTTTTTACAGATAAGGAAACTGAGGCCCAGAGAGGTTACTTAACTTGTGAGGGTCATGTAAGCCAATAAATATCTAAGATGGGATTTGAAGCTGTGCTTTCCTAACGCTAGCAGCCTTCACAATTATTAGAAGGATTGAGGCTAACGTGCTAAACTTGACTAAATCAACATGTATAGCTTTGTAGTCTGCTTAGGATAATTTCCTCAGTGTTCATACATCCCACGCAATCTTCAGACCCAATAGTCTGTCCTTTGGTGAAGGCATGACCCTTGTTCTCGGAATTTCTTTTCAGTTCTTTTTAGAAGATTTGCACCAAAGATATACAGAGATGAAAAATGACATTATCCCCACCACCTTCAAGGAGTTTACATTCTAATTGGAGGACTTTGATGATATCTAGGCAAAATGCCCTTAAAACAACAACTGGAGAAGAAGGGAATCTTTTAGCTGGAAATGTTAAAGATTTAATAGAGAAAGTGCCATCTGAGCAGGGCCTTAAGAAAAAGCTTTTAACAGACTAACAAGAGAACAGTACATCCCAAATATTGGGGGGAGATAGCTTACATGTGTGCATGGAGGTGGGAGAGTAAAAAATAACACTGTATCAGGGACTAGTTAATCAACTTAAATGGAAGATTCCATAGAGTTTAGAAGGTAGTAGTGTGAAATCAATCTGGGTAGATAGGTTGGAACTGGATTGTAGAAAGCCTCAGTTTTATCCTTTACACAGTAGAAAGCCACCATAAACTTGAAAAAAGGAATGTCAGATCTGTGCTGTAGGAAGATTATATTGGCATCTTTGTCAAGGAGAGACGAGAGAAAAGACTGGAGAGTGTTCTAATAGATCAGGGAAGACGCAGTAAGAGTCTGAACTGGAGCAGTGTGAGTGTGGAGGATGAGACAGATTACAGATATGAACAATATAAAGGTTGGGTTGACTGAATTTATCCATGGAGAGATTGGATGTGGGAAGAGTCAGAGATAACTCAGGCTTTCATCAAGGGTGACAGGGAGGTGTTTAGATGGCACCATTCTCAGAAACAGAGAAGCTGGGGAAAGTCAGATTTATGAAGGAAGAGGATGAGGCCAGTTTGAGGAGCTGTAGAATTTCAGGATGAAATCTTTTTAATTTAAAAATTAAATTAAATAAAAATTAAAAATGAATTAAAAATTTTTTTAATGGAAACAGAAGGTACCTTAGACAAATTTTAAGTCAGTGCCCTCATTTTATCTGTTAGGAAATTGAGGCTCAGAGGGGCTGAATGATTTGTCTAAATATATCATCAGTAGCAAAGCTAAGACTTAAACATAGCCATCCTTACTGTCCATAGGATACATAGGATTATAGACTTAGGAGCCTGAAGGGTTCTCTCTCCTGTAGAGGTTCTTAACCTCGAGTCTGTGGACTTACTCTTTTAAAATTTTGATAACTATATTTCTATGTAATTTCTTTGCAATCTTCGATATTTTATTCATTTAAAAATTATTCTGAAAAGGGGTTTGTGACACAAAAGTTGAACACTTCTGAAATATTCAACGTTCCCACTTCACAGATAAAGAATCTAAGGCCTAGGGATTAAAAAAGAATTACTTTCCCAGACCTTCAGTGCTGTTTCCCACTATGTTGTTTTCAACCATACGCCCGATGCCACCATTTAATGTTATTACCTCCCGGAGAAGTATTCAGAGCTTGTACTTGCCCTTTTCTGAGTCCAGTGCAGAGCTATTAATGATCCGAGTTACAAAGCCAATCTTTTCTAAATCATTCTTCTTGGTTACCTACACAAGTGATGTCAAACTCAGAGCTACTAAACCATGCACAAGAAGCTCTGCCTGCCATATGCTAATTTAAAAAAACACATTATCATTTATTTATGATGTATTTTTTTATTTTGTTAAACATTTCCCAGTTATATTTTATCTGCTTCCAGTGACAGTAGGAAGCGTTGTGTTGATGTGTTTGACACTCCTGGTCTACACAACCCAAATTTATCAGGTAATTGATAATAGTCTTTTTCTCAAGCATCCCACTTTCTATAATCAAGGCCATACACATTCTGTTTATAAAATGTCTATTTACTGGACCAGCAGTCTTGGCTGGTAACACAAAACAGCAGAATGTTTTGACCTTCCAACCTTGAGTTTTGACTCACTTCCAACTTGCTGTCAGCACTGAACTGAGAGGCTGATTCAGAAACCAGGCAGGTAAGATGTTTACAAGTTGGACAATCAACGGCAAAGAGAGATAAAACAACTGTTAATGAAAAGAAATAGACTGGGCAGGAGATTCATTTCTTCACACCTTGTTCCCTGTCCAGCTTTGTGTGTGGAGCAACTGGAAACATGTGTCTCTTACAACCTAGTCTTCTTGCCCGTCAAAATTATCCTTTTTTAACATTCCTGTCCAATTGTGCATTGTTATTCAGTAGTTTCAGACTCTTCATGGCCCCATTTGGTTTTGGTAGGTTTGTTGTTTTTGTCGTTTTGGCAAAGATACTGGCATGGTTTGCTATTTTCTTCTCCAGCTCATTTTACAGATGAGGAAAACTGAGGCAAACAGGGTTAATTGATTTGCCCAGGGTCACATATCTGGTAAGTGCCTGAGGCTGGATTTGAACTCAGGTCTTCCTGACCCCAGGCCCAGTATCCACTGCACCACCTAGCTACCCCTCCCCAGGATGCAATCTGCTACAGCAGTTCTGTCTTGCTGGGTTAGCAGCCATTTATAGGTTGCTTAGCAAGGATAGGGGACTGGGTGGGGAGAGGTTGCTTTTAAGCAAGGCAGCAAAAAATGCGTCTGGTCATAAGAGAGCTTGTGTGTGAGCTGCTGGCCAGCCAATATTCTGTTTAGGCCTAGATTGGCAGGAAAGAATTTCCAGCATCTCTGAGGCCCCCATCTGTGACCCATCGTCACAGTCACTCACCTTCCTCCTTCCCCAGATTTCTTTAGGAGGCATTTAATAATCAAACTGAAAAATCCTGTATCTCTATAACGTTGAATCCACGGAGATCTGTGTTTTCTCATATGCCGGGTAAAGACATACCTTGTGAGTATCCCAGAGATCTGTAGCTCTGCATCTTTGTGTGGATGTATAAAATATTTGCCAGACCTACTCATCTGACTGTTTAAAAGCAGTCCAACCTCTAAGGTGCTCTTTGGTCTCTAGTAGAATTAGTTGCTTGTGCATATCTTTCTGTATTGAGGTTTTTGGTTGCTATCCTTTCTGCCAGGATTTTGTTTCTTGTGCCAGTTTTCTCATTCTGACAGCACTCATGAGCGTACCAGCTTAGAAAGGGTCTTCTCTTCCTGTTGTTGCAGGGAAAATAGAGAAAGTCAAACCTCCTCCATCCCCCACAACAGAAGGCCCCAGCTCGCAGTCTGATTTACTTCCTGAAGAGGCTGCCGGATCCCAGCGGCCCAAGAATCTGATGCAGACCCTCATGGAAGATTATGAAACACACAAATCTAAAAGGCGCGAGAAAATGGATGAGAGCAGTGTAAGTTTTTCCTTTCCTTTTCCTTACTCTAAGGCAGTTGCTAAGGGCTTTGACCTCACAGGGTTCTTATGGCTAAGGTTGTCTGCAACCCGCCCTGCCTCCCCAAGTTTCAGACTATTTGAAAGGTTCCTTAACTAGTTTGGAAATATGTGACTCTCCGGGAAGTTTTGTCCTTTTTGTTTTACTGACTGTGGAGTGCCAAGGTCTGAAAGATGAGCACCCACTGCAGTTCTGCTTCAGTTCCAGGCCTTTGAGAGAATTTGTGCCAGCCACACCCTTGAGCGTAGTTATAGCTGTTTGGTGAATTCAGAAGTAGAGACAGAGGAAAGTTGGGGGAGAGATGGGATATCCACCAGGGCCATTAAGGACAGCCTTCCAACCACAGTTTTGATTATGAACACTCCCTGGCTTCTTCAGTAAATCTTTGTCTTTCCAATAGAGTGAGAATAGGAGTGCCTCGTAGGACTGTCATTTCACTGCTGACAATAGTTGGAAGCGTGAATGTAGTCAGTAGTCATTTCAAATCTTTCTGCTTATTGTGGCAGGAAAGGATGGTTTAAAACAACAGTGTAACATACACACACTTTTCTACAGAAACCTAAAGCACCACCTTGGGACCTCTGCATTGACCATGTCCCCAGGTCATCTACTCAATTACTTCATGGACCTAGCAGTTGGGTAACCTTCTGAGAATGATCAGCGTTCTTAAAGCACTGGTCCCCAAAATAAGGCCCATCCTCTCTGTCCCCCATAGTCTCACATTAGGTTGGCCTCCAGCACACCACACCAATCCATATCCCCAAAACCTCCCCTCTCCACTCTGTGCAATTTCCCAGTATATCCCTTTTAAAGTGTGGTATCTGGGACCTACTACCAGGGACTGCCAGCAGTCGTTGGTATCAATGGGGAAAAATCCCCCTACATATACTCTCCCAGCATACCCACCTCCTGACCCACCTTTTCATTTTGGATAGGGAAAAATGAGTCCCACAGGAGAAACAGGCATGGATAAATGGTGACCTGTGTCTGTCTCACAACACTACCTTTCCCCAAAAGTACATTCCACTTCTACGTTTCCCTATTTCTTTTTAGGACGCATACTTCTAGTCACTCGGATTCGCAGCACTGGCTCATCTTTGCCTCCTCACTGCGTCCCCCCTACAGACCTAGTCAGTTCTCAAGTCTTACCATTTCTCGCTCCTCCACATCTTTCACATCTGTTCCTTTCTCTCTCAGACATTCGTATCATCTGCCCTGGACTATTCCCATAGTCGCAAGACTGTCCTCTCCTAACAAGTCCTACATAACTCTGTCAAAGTGGTTTTCTTAAAACATGGTACCCTATTGATTCTAGGGTAAATATTTTTTAATATTTATCTCATTTATAATACGTGTTTTTGTGGAAGTGTTTTGATGCCCAGAATTATTTGTATAATAGCACAATTTACAATTAAGTACATATATATTGGCGTATGTATTGAAGCATTTTTGCCGATGGGGATAGATCATCCAAAACTTCTGAGACCACTGCCATAGAGGATTGTGAGCATGAATGCCAACAAGACTCACCCCCATAAGATATTTCTGAAGCATCAGGCATCCACACTGGATGTGTCAGTGCTACCTTCGCTTACTGTAGTCTTGTTCAAGTAAGTTAGAACATAAAGGGATGTTATATAAAGGTTTTTTATATGTGTGTTGAACCAGATACTGAGACACAGTATTGTGTTTGAAGGAGACACAGTAGGTGTGAGCTATTGAAATTGATTTTTTTAGCTGTCACCAAGAGGCCCTGAAGTTTTCCTGGGTTTCTGTATTAAAAAGTGCCTTGGGCCATACTCTCTAAAATTGGAACTTTTCTATATGGAGCATGTCATGAAGGAATGAATGACTCTGTATAAGATTCACAAGCAATTTGTGCATTGCATGAAAGGGGGAAGTACGTGGGTCTGGAACTCTGCTTAATTTGCAGAGGGGAATGGGGTGGGAATTATTTGACAGCTCAAAAATTCAGACTCAAATTTAAAGACACCTCACTGTCTTCCATTTGGTTAAATTTGGATGTAGGCAACTCATTTAGAACACTTACCCAGAGATCATAACAGGCCTGCCCATTAACATTAGACTACCCTTACAGTCTTTCTAGAATTCTCTGAAGCATCGTATTCAATCAGACCCTTCTGGAGGCTGTAACAATTTTGAAATTAATTTCTCTCAGCTTCCTATTTATTTTCTTCTTTTAATCTTGCACAGTACCTAAGCAGCTCTGTGGAAAGGTAAGCCTGGTGACATTCCCCACGCTCTTCCCTGTGGTATGGATGTGCTTGGACAAATGTGATCTGCTTTTGCACACACTCCCAACTACAATGGTCTCTCCTTGCTGTTCTGGTCTGTGTTGTGGATCTGCCTCATTAGCGAGTGTTTCTGTTTGAAGTTTTGCCCTTTCTTGGAGATAAGGTTTCTCCCTTTTGAAGTCATGCACTGCTAAGTCTTACCTGAGAGCCGTGGTAAGGCCTCGGGACCGCCACCACAAGTCATGTGAAGTACATGACGTTCCTGCAGCCGTTCGCTATGGTTTAGTTCATTTGTGACTGTCAAATGCCAAATAATTAGCACCAAGTGTGGTAGATCGTCACCTTTGGCTTAATGAGTTCATTTGGAATCTCTTTTGTTTCATCGGTCCTATGATTTTTCACACTTCCTATTTAAATAAATACTAGTGCAGAAGCTTGCCCAGGGGCATCTTATGCCCCACCCCCATCCAAGCCTTCCTGTCTTCCCTTCTGTAAATACATCTATTGGAAGAGGAAAGAAAACAGCCAACTAATTCTTTCTTGGATTAGAGGTTGAATATTTTTACACTGCCCAAAGCCGTATTGGCCAAGCAGGGAAGCTCATTTTGCACTATAAGATACTCTCAAATCCCAACAGAAAATATATCTGGATCACTGCATCTCTCATTAAGGACCAGATCACCAAGAGCATCTACCATCATCTCACCTGAGCTAATTTATAAATGTCAGTCAGGCACAAGTGTACGATCAGGCTCGTGTCATCTTGTCGCTCATAGGACTGTGGGCACACATATCATCAAATACTTAATTTAGCCCACTGTATTCCTAGCCCATGAAGAGCCTCTCTGAAAGTATTCCTCGGATCAGAAAGTTTATGATGATGAATGTGTGTTTGTTTTCTCTTGTGGACCTATGACTCTACCCTTTAAGAAAGAAAAAAGCAGAAAATTTGTTGTGAAAGGTAGATTAGCAGTGTTATTAACTGCTTGATGACTGCACTGTGCACCTTCCGTTGCCTTTAAGGCTGTGGCTGCGGCTGTTCTGTATTGATTCTGTGCACATACCTATTTCAAAGGCTAAAAATGTGGCTTCACACTTCCTGCACCGCTCCAGGACCATTGCAGCTAATGCTAGAACCCTCGATGCCCTGCCCCTCTCTCTCTCCAGATATTCCTTTAAGCAAGTATCAGATAATGACAGAGCACAAATTTATCCGTATCCAGTGACTTGTATAATTTCCTTCACTGGTGAACTTGCTGAAGAAATTGCAAGCCCAGACAGAGACACCAATCACACCAGCTTTGCAAGTAATCCCTAACCAATTTGTCATAGAAAGTCACAGTCGGCTGTTGAATTGTATTCGAAAGAATGTTTTTCTGTGTGCTTCATGAGAGGAAGGCTCAATTTTCAACTGGTTGGTTGGTCAGTCTTGTTGGATATGTGTAAATCAGATGCATGTTCTTGGTGAAAAGTAGAAATTGTGGTTTCTTTCCTCCTAAGTAAATTCGACACCTTACTACCTAACAGATTATTCTTTGTGATAGAACTTAGCCCCTGTTAAGTTGAAGTTTCAGTCCACTCCCGTTGCAGTAATTTTAGTGGTCACTGTGGCATAGTGACCCTCAGCCCAGGACCCTCGGGATTTCCTTAGTCTTTTTTCCACAGCCTCTAAATGCCAAAGACTCAAGGCCATGATAGTCCTGCTCCATAAAGAAGTTAAGGAATATATTAACTTTTCCTAAGCTGGATGATTATGTTGTCAGACTGCTCTGATTTTCAAGCTAACTGTGGCCAGACTGAGAGATTTGGGCTGTTTTGGCCACTGGAGGCCACTATCCTAAAAGCCACTGCTAACAATTTCACCGGTTGGTGAAAAAAGGCTGATGAGAATAGAAAGGATAAAGTACTTCTCATTTAGAAAAACGGATCTGGGTGGCCATCCGTTGGGGAATGGCTAAAGTTATGGAAATGAATTGTGATATGCCGTAAGAAGTGATGAAAGGGATAGCCCCAGAGAAATGTGGGAAGACTTCTATGAACTCCTACAGAGCAAGGCAGGAAAATAATTTCTGCAATAACAACACTATTGTAAAGAAAAAACAACTCTGAATGGCTTAAGAACTCTGATCAGTGCAGTGGTCAATCACAGCGTCTGGGGACTCATGATGAAACATACTACTCACCTCTTAACAGAGAGGTGATCAGGGTGCAGATTGAGACTTTTTTTTTAACATGGCCAATGTAAGAATTTATTTTGGTTGACTATACATTTGTAACCGGGTTTGTTCTTTTTTTTCCTCTCTCATAGAGTAGGGACAGTTAAAAAATAGACTAAAACTCATCAGCAACCTAGAAACCCCCCAGATCTTCCCTTTGGGGGCTACAAGGGTTTTTCTTCCTTCTTGAACCTATTTTTTTTCTTTATAGCTACTTGGATAGCAATTTAAAGTACCCTACACCCTGTCACAGACCCACTTACACACATTCAGTTACCGTCATGCTGCTGTCATTGATTTCACCTAAACCCCAAGCTCCAGGTCTCTTTTCTTCTCATCTTATAGAGACTATGAGAGCTCCGTAGTGTACCATTCAGACATACTGTATCTGATCCAATGCTTATTAGCACAGGGCTTGGCACAACGTGCTTGATAAAGTCTTATTAATTGATTGATCAGACTGCCTCATCATTAATCTCAAAGCAGTGTTAATGTGTGTGCGTAAGGGAACTGGAGGTCATAACTCCACAAAGACCCAGGGTCACAGCTTAACACATAACATGTACTCTCCCACAAAGCTAACACATGCCCAGGGATCTTTAGACCTCAGCCTCACTCACATGGAATCTTCTTCCTCTAGCTCATTCAGCTCACCACTCAGGTTCCCAGGTCCCCAACAACTGCTTTATGAATGCTGGGCTGACCTGTCATTCATACTGGGAGTTTCATACTACTTTTCTCCTTTTCCCCTTGTTCACGTTATCACTCTGCACATTGACTCAGTCCCTTGGACTCTAAGTTCTTTCCAAGCATCCCTTACTAGTTGATCACCAGCCTAAAGAGGGATAGATACCATAACTACCAGGTATGCCCTTGAAATGGTAAGCCTCTGTATCCTAGCATACCTTTGTCTTTTTCAAGTATGTCCCCAGGACCTGTTGCTCTAGAGTCACGTCCCCTCCATGTCCTTTATCATTTCCCTTTCTGCCCCAGTCATCGGCGTTGTAACAACTCTCAGAGAAGGACTGGATTGCTTTAACCTTTCTTATGTGGAAGCTCTGGATTGTCCTGATACTCATGTTAATGAGTATTAGTCACTCAAGATAGAATTCTCTGTATTTTTAAATTGTTTTTTCAAGTAATTTCTCCCACATATTTTCTGGCAGCTTTGGTACATAGGAAGGAGATTTGAGGAGAGGTAATTTTTTTTCTTGGGGTGTTTCTCCTGTTCAGGCACATCATAGGATCTAGTCTTCTGGTAGTCTGTTAATAGTCTTGAGTTCATTGAGTAAAGTTTAATTTTTTTTTCCCTTAAAATTGCCCTCTCTTCATCTGGCATTTATGTAATGATAGTAAAACTGCCACACACTTTAAAAAAATTTTGGTTTTAAATTTATTTTACAAGAATATATTAGCGGCAGTTAGGTGATGCAGTACGTAGAGCACCAGCCCTGCAGTCAAGAGGACCTGAGTTCAAATCCAACCTCAGACACTTCTTAGCTGTGTAACCCTAGGCAAGTCATTTAACCCTGATCACCTCGCAAAAAAATCCCAAAAAACAAAAAAAAAAAACCCAATAATATATTATCTCTCCCTTCCACTGATAATAAATAAATTAAACCCTTATAACATATGCATAGCCCACCAAAGCAAATTTCTTCATTGGCCTTGTCCAAAAATGTAAGTCTTGTTCCACACTTTTAAACCTCTCCAACAGAAGGCATGTTCATCATTAGTCGTCTTTATTCGTACGTTGATTAGAGTTCTCCAGTCTTTCTGAGTTGGCTTTTCCATTTAATGTTGCAGTTTTATAAATTGATTTGCTCCCTTCGATCTGCTTCATAGGGACCTTGCTAGTTACCTCTAAAACTGTCCATTTTGTCATTTCTCATGGCACAGACTAATATTCCATACACCTCAGTTTGGTTAGCCATTCCCCAAGAGGTAGGCACCACCTCATTTTTCAGTTTGGAGCTATGAAAAGAGCAGCTATAAATATTTTTTGTATATATAGGTTCATTTCCACTTTCCTTGGTCTCTGGTTCTGTCGCCCTCATAGGGCTATAGCTGAGTAAAGGTATGAAATCATATCAGTATGAAATGTTACCAACCCAATATTGTTTTCTCCTAATCCTCCTGTTGATGTTGGTACCTTCCCTGTGAAATTGGCCTGGCCTTATAAAATCCCCATTTTTTAATGGCCCTTTGAAAAATGATCCTTTCAGGAAGAGTACAGCTGTAACACCAGTCATCTGTGAAGAACGAAGTCCAAGTCCTAACAGCTCTGGTAACTTTGGAGCTCTCTTTGATGCTTTTTCACATTTAGTGTCCCACGTCATCTGATCAGTGTTCCAACAACTGTGTTCTCATCTGGCAGTTTGGGAGGGAGGCAGAGTTTGGGTACCTAGCTAAGTCATGATCACATAATCCCAAATGGTAACTTCTTTGGAAATGGCCATTTTCACTGCTGACGTTCAGCATAAACACAACATGCATTGGAATTAGAAATGCAAGTTGTTGTGCTGTGTTTGGGGTAGAAGGATTCAAGGGAAATGAAGTCTTTTGGCTGGAGGACTAGGAAATCCCCTGGGATTCATCTAACCCAAGTCTTTTCCATAAAGAGCAAACAAAGGTGTCAGTAATGGATGGTGACGTACAGTAAAACCTTGTTAATTCAAAAAGCAAAGGGCTGAAAAACATTTTGAGTTAACCAGGAATGGCTTAGCTGATATTTTTATTAAAGAAAAAATAGGACATCATTGTTTCAAAGATGCAAAACTTTAAATAAATATCAGAACAATAAAGCCTTTACTGTATTTGGAATTGCCTTCTAAAACCACTTCTGAATAACCATCAATCCATCACCTAGAGGTAGACTTACTCTCAACTCTGGATGGTTTTAAAATGTTGGCATGCCTGTTCAGTGTACTAATGCTGGTCTTTTCCCTCTCTACCAGTACACCTGTAAATTACTGTCTAACAGCAAGGTTACTTCCGAGGTACTTTTCAACTTGCCTTTCTTGGTTTCTCCTTGCATGGTGTTTTATAAATGCATGCTGTTTTGGCTTGGTGCTTTATGTTGGTTTTGCTTCTCAGTTAAAATTTATAGTTTGAAAGAGCCGTAATTTATAAATTGGTATGGGTACTCCATTGATGAAGATTGAGATACTTTCATGCCTTAACTTTTTCATGAACTCTGCCTTGGGGCAGCAGGGGCCTGGCAGGGTGGGGAGCTGTGAGGAAAGCACACCTCATTTCCTGGTGACCAGACTTCTGGTCTCTTTGAATTTAACCTAGGCTGGCGTTTGACAAAAGATATATTCCATTATTGGGTCCCAACTCCAAAGATTCCCAACCTTTTTTTCCCCCATGCCCATTTACATGTAATAAACTTTCCCATACTCCTTACGCTATGAAAGAAAATGCATTCCACATGTGCACATAAGAAATAGATTAGTCTTTTAATAGGATGATATAAATTATTTACAGGACGTTCGCTTATACCTTGTTAGATGCATGTATCCCAGATTGGGAATCCATACCTTACATGATAAGATCTACCAGAATTCACACTCCCCTGATAGAGCCTTACTTTCCGTTATGGACCCTTTTTCAGAATAATGTTTATAAATGAATAAAACAAAATGTGGTCTTATAAAAGAAATTAATTATGTTGACAGAGTTACCAAAATTTTTTTAAAAAAAAACTAGCTCACGCATCCAGGTTAAGAATCACTGTCTGAGAGTCCAGGATCATCCCCAAGCCACAGTGAAGCATAAGGATGGGAGTGTAGTGGAGGTCTTAAATTCCAGTATCTCCCACCTTTTTTTCCCTGTTTGCCCTTTTCTGATTTCTGGAAGTATCTGAAAAGGGTGAGGGAATTGCTATGTTGTGTTCAGCAAGATGGTGCTGTGTTGTGTAGTGTGATGGGGGTGGGGTCAAAGAGTACCTTTTAGTTGGTAACTATTCTGTATTAGGACTTTGAGTGGTGGACATTGAGCTTGTCTGCTCCTTAAGAAATATTTCATTAGAAAGGTTACTTTCTTTTCTCCTTCCTTTATGAAAGGTGACTTTTAAGTACATCGTAGCACAAAGGAAAACAGTGGCTCTCAGGTTAGAGGCCCTAGCTTCCAAGCCACCTACTTAACATCAGTTTGACCCCAGGCAAGGTATCTGACCTTTCTGGGATTCACTTTCTTCAACTGTTCACTGGGTGAATTGGACTACATGACCATAGAGAAATCTCATCCTAAAATGTTTTATTTTTAGAAACACAAAAATCTTGACAACTTGCTAATTGCCAAAAAACTCAGCACTACATAGTAATTCAAAATGTATGAATGGTAATCTTTACATCTCAAATAACATGTATGAAAAATTAAAATTTTTCATTAATTGCTTAGAAACAGTATCTTCTCTTTGCTCTGGATCAGGGGTTCTTGACGTGCGTGGGTGTGTGCATGTGTGTGTGTTTATATGCGTGTGCCATGAACCCCTTCTTAGAATGATGCTTTTAAATGTATAAAATAAAATATGGTAGGATTTCCAAGGAAACCAAACATTAATAAAGATGTATATTTTTCCCATCCAAGTTCACACTCCTTGAAATCTGGCCACATGCATAGGCCCAGCTTAAGAACCCTGCCTAAAAGTGAGAAAGGCTGTGGGCTCCTTTCACGCATACTTTAATTTAATGGTAAGAAATAAGGTAGCATGAAATAGTGCAACAGCACCAGACTACAAGTCAAAAGAGCTTGGTCCAAATTCCATCAGTGTGTGCCTCAGGTTCTTCATCTGAGAGTTGAATGACTCATCTAAGGTCACCAGGTCAACTAAGGCCCCAAGGCTCTTTGCCCCCTGAGTCCAGTGGTCTTTCTACAACAGCCTACCGTGCTCTCTCTGGCCTTTCATGGAACAGGTGTGGCATGTTTTGCAGGAGCTGACCCCACTTGGTTCTCCACCCTTTTTTAAAATAACCTTCCAGGGTTTTAATAAGAAAATCCTACATTATATCCAAGGGAAAGCCATAATTGGCCTGCATCCATTTTGAAAAATGAAGTCTACGCCAGTACACATTGCCATTTAACAGACAGCTGAAAATAGCTATCTTGTCTTCATTAATCTTTAGTATGAAATTTAATCTGATTCTACATTTCATGCATTAATATCTGTCCTATAACCTTGGCCTGAAAAAGAAAAAATGTGTTCTTTCCCACGTTCCCCATCAGAAAACAAACCAACCCAGAAATATCTCCTCACTGATGCTTCCCTTAATAGCTCATTCTGTCCTGCTAGAGTGATGCTCAGAGTCAGGGCTGCCCCTGTGACCTAGAGCAGCCACCTGACCAGTGGCCCCAGCATCTCATCTCAGTTTTCTCATCTGTAAAAGGGGCATAACAAAAGCACCTACCTCACAGGGTTGTTGTGAGGCTCCAAAGACATTCTACATATAAAATGCCCAACACACTTTAGAGAGCTGTATAAATATCAGCTGTTAGTATTTCAGATGTGAAAATGACTGTGATATTAAATGCAAATGTGTGTGTGTATAATTATGAATTAAAATGCTCTCGTTGCTTTACTAGCCTGAAATTACATTTGGCTGCTTATGTTTTCTTTTACTATCTTGCCTTGAATGCTCCTATTTTTGCTTGTTTTGCATTTTTCTTTATTTTTTACTTCAATTAATCTGAAGTTTCTTTTCTTGGACTTTGGGTGACAGATGTTGGGACTGGTCTAATACTTAGTGTCTTTCCTCTTCATGACTAATCATTTTCCCTGAAGCAACTAGTTCTTTCTCCCTTTTTTTTCCTCCCAAGTTAGAAAATAAAATAGTGGGTCACCAGCTTGGCTTCTTATCATTCATTCAGCTACTTTAAGGTACCTGGCTTTTATTCAGGTATGTACACATTTTACTCTCTAGTGCTGTCAGAGACAGCTTCTGGGGTTCACAGATATTGTTGGATTTTGCCTGTGGCACTCTCCTTGCTGGTTTAATTCAGACTTGTCTGCTTGCTTAGAAGTATGCATCATCTTGTTTAGGAAGAGACCCAAAGCTTCTTCATAATGAGAATGGTATCATATTTACAACATTCAGAGATGTGTTTTATCATCCTCTAGATAACAGTGATTTCATTAGTTTTGGGAACTCCCAGGTGAGGAAACTGCCCCCATGCAGGTCAGCACCTTCTCTCCAACCGCTTAAGCAGTTGTCTAGAGAATGGAGAAAGTAAATGATTTGCCCAGAGTCTCACAGTCAGAGAAGTTGACTGGCATCAAGGCCGCCTCTCAATGCACTGTGCCACACAGCCTGTCCATAACATGATAAAGGTTAAAATGGAATTCAAATAAGTCTTTAGAATATTTCATCAAAATAGTTGTAGATTTTCTGTGTTGTTAGACTGCAAGGGAATAAATATTTCCTTACAAGATAACTGTTGTACCTAAAATGAATACAGTCATAGTACACTGTTGTGTGCTGTGTACTGAATACATTGACTCCTTATAGTGTCCCAAATAATATTAGAGCCTTCTCATCTTCCACTGGTATCTCTTTAAAAAAGTCCATGTTTGGCCTCTGTGCCTAAAGGAGGGAGAAAGAGAAAATACTGAGTGGATAGGATAATGTCTGCGTGGAACCCTTGATCACAAAAATCTGGTTTTCCTCCCTTTCTCTTAGGTCCTTGAGGCAACCCGGGTGAATCGCCGAAAGAGTGCACTGGCCTTACGTTGGGAAGCAGGAATATATGCCAATCAGGAGGAGGAGGAGGATGAATAGATATTTCTCAACCAAGTCTGTTTGGTGCATGGAACAAGAAACCAAAAAAAAAAAAATCAAGAAAAAGGAGAAGAGAAAGTAACCTTTTTAAGGAAATATTTATTAAGGAGTAAATTTTTGGGAGGAAACTTAAAATAAAATGTACTCATCTACTGAACTCTCAGCATACCCCAAGGGGAAGAGAGAGCAGGAGAGGATTCCTGTGACCATCCACAGGAACAGTAACAGCTGTGGTGCCTACAGCAAGTAACCATTGAAGGTCAAAGCAATTACAGATCGTGGAAACCTGAGCAAATCAATGTGCTTCCTTCCAGCAGGACTCCCTGCCTAGCTCTGAGCTAAGAGCGAGCAGTCCATGGGAGGCTCTATCAGAAGAGCACATCTTGTGCAGAAGCATTTAGCAAGGCACATGGTATTCCTCTGGATCCTCCTACAGCTTCATTGTCCCCGTTCCCCATGCTGTGCTAGGAACATCATGATCCCCTTGTTACTCAATAGCCATAAATAGGATGTTTTTGTTTTTTGTTTTTTTTTTTTTTAAGAATTTTTCAAGGGAGAGGTAAAGCTACTCTCTTTCTCTTAATTTAACTCTTTTTTAAAAATCAGGAACTATCACTGCAAAATGTACAATCCATATTTTACAATCAGTATACTTAATAAAATATTTCTTCCTTTTACAAACACAATCTCTTAGATTAGGAGGTTGAAGAATGTCAGGGAGGGGAGCCAACACAAATGAATTATTTTAGCTTTAGGATCCTGTCTGCTTGTAACATTGACTGGTCTCCAGTTCCTGATAACATATTTACATAATTGTGTTTATTAATATAAAAATCTGTATTTAGTGGACAAGTATTTTTACGATGGGGAGGGGGCCGTGCTTGTACAGTCTTTACACATTGAACGGACAATTCAGAAAGTCTCGGGGTGGGAGAATGAATATAATTTTTAGAGTGGCAATAATTGAAAACCAGGAAGGGCACATTCTGACTTAGTTGTATTAAACGAAGAAAATCGCAGTGTTTATAAGTATATTTCATAATGACAAGAGTGTGAGAAATGGAAATCTTTGGATTTCCAGAAAGTGAAAAATGTGAGAGGTCTCGGAAGTAGAGAAAAGTAGAAGGAGGAGAGGAGAAAGAAGGCGAGAGAAAAAGGTTATTTTTGCAGTTCAACCAGTGTTTTTTAGAGTGATGCATGGAAACAAAAATGGGACTTTGAAGGGTTGGAGTCAGCCACAAGTACTAAAAAGTGTGTATGTGTGTGTGTGTACATGTATAAAATGTAGCATGTACACTTGTCTGCGTGCTGAAATTCCAGAATGACCTTGGATTAGGATTATAAAATTATTTTTTCCAGAGCTGTATGCTAGCTACTGGAGTGATTGAGAATTTCTTTTTTTATGAAAAGGGATATAAAGGCACTGAGTTGAGGCAGTATTTGTAATATTAAATTGACCCAACATGATATTTGCATGAGGCCCAATTGCAATGTTTTGAGGCAGTTTTGTAAATTGCTATTTAGAAAAAGGATTGTGGTATTTATTCTTGTGCATTATATTCGTAGGTAGACGTAGAGGATGCTGGTTTTACACTTTATTTCATTTAAAGCAATATAATGATGATATTCTACAATTGGGTGCCATAATATCTGGATGAGAATATTTTTTTTAATCTGATGTTGAGGAAACAATAACCTGCTTCCTTTTCTTCATAACTAGTATTTTTTATTTTTTTAAGTCAGTAATTAAATTTATTCTCACCAAAATTCACTTCTACTTTGTTCCTGGCATGTCACATGATATGATACGTGTTGCTCTAACACAGACCCACACAGCTTGTAAACTCCTTCGAGCAGGAGGTATGTTAGACTACAGACAGAATGAGGATGGTTGGTTGCTCTTGGGTCATGTGACAAACAGGAGTACCCAGAGGCAATCCTACAATTCTTGGGGGGGCCACCTGAAATCCTTTGGTGGGCCACATGTTGTGCAGGGTTTCTTTAACAGAAAACAATTTCCACTTTAAAGTATTTGGCAAATTCCACAATGCATTATTCTTGGGGTTTTTTAGTAGATAATATGTGTTGACTTGGGGGGGGGGCAGGGAATGTAAGCAAAAATGGTCTTAGCAAGGGGCATAGAAATAGTAGACTGCCAAAGGGGTGTCTGTCTGAAGCCAGTTTTCAGAAATGTGAACCAAAAATTCCACCTGCTGTTAACCTGATGTATCTGGACCTGTGAATTTTGGTGTTTTTTTTTTTTCTATAAGTAATAAAGTGAAATCTCTTTGAGTCCTGCATTGTCATAGACCTCAAGAAACAATTCCAAAGTGGAGCATTAGGCCACCTATTGGATATTTGTAAGAAGGGCTTGAGCTTGACTGAATTTTTCTTTTAATGAGGAAGTTATGCCCACGGTAAGACTACTTTTGGGAAAATGTACAGGTAGAAGGATAGTTCCCAAACAGATTAAATGCACCTGGGTTTGCATTAATGGGCTGAAATGAAACCCTTTAGCAAAAGACACTTCTTGTTCTGAGGGCCACAAAGAATTTCACAGCTAAAAGGAAACCTGGTGGTCATGCAGGGTAATGCTTTCCTTTAATGGATTAGAAAACAGAGGGCTTGTGCAGTCACACCGAATGGTTCATGATTGGAATTTCAAGTTTCTGATTCCTCATCCTCCATTTTTCTTCTCCAAGATGCTGCCTTTCTGGCTATTTGTTGTCATTCCTTACCCAAAAATATCCTCTCTGGGAGGACTGCAAATTAGAATTCCGTTCAAGCACCTGAATTTTCCAGATTGCTTATTCATTTTGCAAGCAAGCATTCTTGAGCACCTGTTGTGTTCATAGCTCCAGACAGGCTCCATCAGTAAGGATCCCAGACGGGATTTGGTCACTGGGAAAGATAGAGTTTTTTTTCTGTTTTTAAATGAAAAGAGTAAGTCCTGCTTACTTTCTCTTCCCCACCCTAAACTTTATCCTCTCCCTAAATATCCACAGAAGACTATTCAAGTAGTTAGAATATTTTGTATTATTGATGAAATCAAGCCTGTCTTTCCCTCTCCCTCCAAGCACAGAGTGGAAAGAACACTGACTGAAATCCAAAGACCCGAGTTTAAATCCTACTCTTGGTGTTTATGACTTGTGTGACCCTAAACAAGTCACTTAAATACCCAGTCCTCCAGTGACCCATCAGTTCAGTTGCTGATGTGACAGGTTGTCTCTTGCCTCCTCACCTTTGGTTTTTCATCCAGAAATTAAAAGCAGAAGCAGGTTTTGTTCACAGCAGAAGGCGGAGGCTTTGTGCCCTTGGATCAAGCTGTGCAGTTTATCCTCCTTGTCAGTATCACTTGCATGTTATCACGTAGGTGTCCATATATATATGTAGTATATATAGTATGTATGTATATATACATACATGTATGTATCCATGTGAACACATACATATATATGAAATTCAAAGAAGGAATATTATTACAGAGTTAATACTATTTTCATGGAAAAACAAAACCTTTCTCCAGCTAAAGGATGGATGTAACGAAATTGTATTGGGGGAAAAAATAGCTTTAGCATTAGAGTTAGTGAGCACACCCAGTTTGGGGTTACAACACTAATATCCTGAGCTGTTACTCATGGAGCTGCCAAACTTTAGTTTTTGTCTTGCTTCTTGATTCATATTACATTAAAAAGAAAAGAAAAAAAAACTTTAAGAAGCCACGAGCAGTCGGTTATGACCTGTCAATCCTATTGTTTACCTGGCTTTCTGTGTATGTTAACCTCTTAAATGTAATCATTCTGCTTCTGTTTTATAGTGACTGTGAGATATACAGTGCAAGTATATAATTATTTTCTCATTAAAACCAAAGCCTGTGTTGTGTTTCTATAAATGACTACTGTTTAAATCTTAGTCACTTGGCCTGGAGAAGGTGGATCCAGTGGGAAAAGCGAAATCTAAATGAAGGCAATTTGGGAACTACAGGTTTTGAAGATGAAATTCTTTCTCACATGTCACCCATAAAATGTCCAACTCAAAAGCTCAGTGTATACTAAGTATGAGCTTGTCAGGAATGTCATGGTTCCCAGAGTAAATAATTTTCCATGCCCTCGACTAGTTTGGGGAAAGGCTGGGATGTAACCATCTACCTCTTTTGTTTGGGTGTTGCCTTCTGGTTTTATCCCATAATAATTGCCTGATTCGTTCTATCCTCACCCTCCCTCCTCCTCCCCAGTCCTGAAGTCTCCCTTGAAACAAAGGGAAACAGTCAAGAGAAACGACCAATGCAGAGAAAATGCTGGAGAGACTATTCGACATTACGTAATGGGGGGAGGGAAGGGTTTCATCGCTTGTTTTCCACAGGCATCCTCCTTAGAAAACATCCTAAATGGGGGGTGCCCACCTTCTTTACCTGAATTAAAATCAAGTCAGCATTTATTAAGAGCCTACTGGCACTTGAGGAAAGTAAGACAAAAATTAAATCAATTCAAAGATGACAGTTTGAGTATTCAAAATAGAAAATGTGATAGTGTAATCTTCATTGGAGTTGTTTAATAATTGCTAAATGATAGGAGAACCATAAGTTTCCTGAATTAAATCACTCAGCATTTATGATGTACTTCAAACCTAGCTAGCTTTTATACTGAAGGCTATGGTGGAGCTCATTGTCCTTACAGACGATTTGTGAACTCATGATTTTATTTCTAAATGACTCGAGCACCTATTAATAAAATTGTTAACTGAAATCGACCGTCAAGGATGTCATTTACTTTATGCCATTTTTACTGTTTATTACTTATTTTTGGTTTTAGTGTTTATTATTTATTTCATGTTACCATGAAATTTGGTGTTTCTGTTAGGATTCCTTGCTAAGAGATCAGTTTGAATTCTTAGGAAATTATCCCTCAAAATTGTATTGGTATCCCCAGTGCCAAACACAGTAGGAAGCACTGAGATTCTTAGTGATTCATTAATAAGCTCAAAAGAATTTGAGTAAGCATGGGATCGTTGCTTCTTTGCCACTGTAGGCTTCCTGATGCGAGCCTTCTGAGATCCAGTTCTGGTAGTAATTCTGACAGAGAAGCTTGGAGTTTGATTTGTAAACAAGAGGCATAACTTTTTTTTCTTAGCATGTGAAGGTTTAAGTGAGAAAATAAGTAACTAAGAATTAGTTAACTTACAAAGCCAGTTTAAAAAAGTAAAACTAATTGGAATAACTTACATTTGTGTGGCACGTCATCTAATATCACTGTATGTGATCTTAGTTCTTCCTCACAACACTGAGGCAGTCAGTTTAATTATCCCTGTTTTACAGATGAAGGGGAATAAGACTTGGAAACATCAAATGATTTATTATGGGTCCCACATCTATATTTCCATATGGAAATATAGGTACTCTAACTCTAAATCGTAGCACATCTTTTCATTACAGCAGCTGCCTCACAAAAGGTAGAAGGCCAACTCTTTCTTGGAATTTAAATTCACCTCAGTTACTAGTTCTGAGAGCAGTGGGGAGAAAAAAGCTCCAAGCATCAGAATAGATAATAAAGTGACTGAATTAGTCATTTACAGTGTCTTATATGTAAAAGTTGAATAAGTAGTTTGAATATAGGATTCTAATTTTTAAAGTCAGTATAGTACTAAAATAGGTAAATAATATGACCCACTTTAGGGACTGTGTAGTGTAGTGTACAGAAAGCCAGCCTCAGCAGGGTGTTCAAGGCTCCCTTCTGACACGGATCAGTTCCGTGACTAGCAAATAACTTAACTTCTCAGGGCCCTAGGCAACTCAAAAAAGATATGGATCTGCTTTGAAAACATGGAGTTTCTTCACCAGTGAAATTCTTAGGCAAGTGAAATAATATTTCCTATAGAAGATGGATAGACAGACACATATAATCCAGGCATATAAGACATTATTGTATGTCTCCCAATACCTAGCAAAGTCTTATCACTCATATTAATTACTTAATGGTTGTTGATTCATTTAATTATTAGGAAAATAAAAGAGTTAAACTACGTATATTTCTACAAACTCAAACTACTAGAATTAATGATTTTGTTTTACAAATGGAACCACCCCAGCCCAGGGCTTTTTGTTTGAGTTGGTTCTCACTCTACAGGATGCCATTTGGGATTTTCTTTGCAACGATGCTGCAGTGTTTTGCCATTTTCTCCAGCTCATTTTACAGATGAGGAATCTGAGGCAGTTAATTCACTTGCCCAGGGGTCACACAGCTAGTAAGTATCTGAAGATGGATTTGAACTCAGGTCTTCCTGACTCCAGGCCTTGCACTCTATCTACTCTGCCACCTGGCTGCAGCATAGGGCACATTAACATACCTAATATGTAAGTATTTTGTTATTTGTGTGTGTTTGTCCTTCATTGCTGAAGAAGACCATGCCACCAGAGAAATAATGACATGACTTGCACTTGATTTTGTTTTGAGTGAGGGAGGGCTATGCGGATCACAGCCTCACTTCTTCTCCAGAGCCATCTGAATCCAGGTGACCAGATATTCATCAGGATAACTGGAGATGACCCAGGATGAGGCAATTGGGGTTAAGTGACTTGCCCAAGGTCACACAGCTAGTGAGTGTCAAGTGTGTGAGGTGAGATTTGAACTCAGGTCCTCTTGATTCCTGCACTGGTGCTCTATCCGCTGCACCACCTAGCTGTCCAGTTTTATTGTTGTTACTTTGTAAAGCCCCAGAACATGATGAACTGATGGTAAATCAGGAGATTGCCTCTCTGAAATAACAATGTAAATCCATGGGAAGACTGTTCATTTTAACCATTCTTTGACAAGAGTGTGATTTGCCACATTTCCTAATGTGAAGCACAGCTATCCATAATACAGCATGAAATAATATGAAATAATCTTCCCTATTGGGCAGGCCTGACTAGAACCCTGTCTGTTTAAATACTTTCACATCTTCCCCATTCCCACTCAAAAAAAAAAAAAAAAGTTGTGACTTGACAAAGGATTCAGGGGAAAGTTCAAAGATAGTGTTAAAAATGCCCCCAGGTAATAAGAGGTAAAGTCCATACAGCAGCATAACCCACAAAAAGACAAAACAAATTTCTAGCCCAAGACAACTTGGAAGGTTGGCAGGAACCAGGGTGAGAGTGAGTACAATCCAGCAAAAGTTGCACCAGCACAAGATCAGACCTTGGAAACAACTGAATCAGCAGTGGTGATGACTGCTTCCAGAGCCATCAGCCCACAGATGATAGGAGTGTGAAACAACTGGTCAGAAGGAGATTATAGGGGTCTTTTGCACTGAGGCAGGACCCTGTTGCTTTGCTCACACTCAGTTCCAGGTCCTCAGTGGCAATCCCAGAGTCAGGAGGAACACTAGCATAGCAAAGCTTGCAGCTACAGTGGAGCGGGGATCCTCCTCAGTTCCAGGGCAAAAGAGCTTTTGTGGTATCTCACAGACCAGAGCAGAGGTCAGGACCATACCATCATGGAAGGACTGAAAACTTACAGGTCCCTAGAAGTATCTCAGAAAACAGCTCCACAAACCCCCTGAAACTTGGGACAGTGTGCCCTCCATGCTGGAAGCAGAGACCTATTTAAACGAAGACTTAAAAGTCAACTAACAATGTGGGAAAATGAGCAAACAGAAGAAAAAACTTACTGTTGAAAGTTACTGTGGTGGTAAGGAAGATCAAAACACACTCAGAAGAAAACAACAAAGGCAAAGACTCCAAGGAAAATATGAAATTGGTGTCAGGTCATAAAGAGCTCAAAAGGATTTTGAAAGTCAAGAAAGGTAGAGGAAAAATTGGGGACAGAAATGAGAGTGATGCAAGAAAATTATGAAAAACAAGCCAACAATTTGGTAAAGGAGACACAAAAAATACTGAAGAAAATAAAACCTTAAAAAAATAGAGTAGGTCAAATGGTAAAAAAAGGTTCAAAAAATGAGAAGAATGCCTTAAAAAGCAGAATTGGCCAAGTGGAAAAGGAGGTCCAAAAGCTTACTGAAGAAAACAATTCCTTGAAAATTAGAATGGAGCAAATAGAAGCTAATGGCATTATGAGAAATCAAGAAACTATAAAACAAAACCAAAATAATGAAAAAAATACAAGACAATGTAAAATATCTCATTGGAAAAACAACTTGACCTGGAAAATAGATCCAGGGGAGATAATTTTAAAATTATTGGACTACCTGAAAGCCATGATCAAAAAATGAGCCTAGACATCATCTTTCAAGAAGTCTTATATTCTAGAACTAGAACATAAAATAGAAATTGAAAGGATCCACACCAATCACCTCCTGAAAGAAATCCCCAAAAGAAAACTACCAGGAATATTATAGCCAAATTCCAGAGTTCCCAGGTCAAGGAAAAAATATTGCAAGGAACCAAAAGGAGCATATATAGAGGGCACAGGTGTGATTTGAATATGAAAGGATGATATCTAAAAAATAAAATTAAGGGGTGAAAGAGGAATGCACTGGGAGAGAGAGAAAGGGAGAAGTAGAATGGGATAAATTATCTCACATAAAAGGCAAGAAAAAGCTTTTTCAGTGGAGGGTTAAAGGGGGGAATTGAGGGGGAAGGAGTGAACCTTACTCTTATCAGAATAGGCTCAAAGAGGGAATAACATACACCTTCAGTTGAGTATAGAAATCTCTTAGTTGCCCTACAGGAAAGTAGGAGGGGAAGGGGATAAGAGAAGGGCAGGGGAGAGGGTAGTCAGAGGCAAATACTTGTGAGGAGGGACAGGGTGAAAAGAGAAAAACAATAGAATAAATGGGAGGGACATAGGATGGAGGGAAATACAGTTAGCAATAGTAGCTGAACAAAATTTTGAAGCAAGTTTCCCTGATAAAGACCTTATTTCTCAAACAGAATTGAGTTAAATTTGTTAACATAACAGCCATTCCCCAATTGGCAAATGATGAAAAGATCTGATCAGTTTTCAGATGAAATAAAGCGATCTATAGCCATATAAATAAATATTGATTGGAGAAATGTAAATTAAAACAGTTCTGAGGTACTACCTCATGCCTATTAGATTGACTAATAGCACAGAAAAGGTAAATGACAGATATTGGAGGGGTCTTGGGAAAAATAAGACTTTAATGTACTGTTGGTGAGGTTGTGAATTTATTCAACCATTCTATAGAGTAATTTGGAACTATGCTCAAAGGGTTATAAAACCATGTATACTTTGACTTAGATACTAAGTCTGTATCCCAAAGGAGATTTTTTAAAAAGCCCAAAAGTAAAAGGATCCATATGTACAAAAACATTTATAGCAGCTCTTTTCTGCTATAAAGAGAATAAAGAATTAGAAATTGAGAGGATGCCCATCAATTGGGGAATGGCTGAACAAATTGTGGTATGTAATTATGATGGTATAGTATAGGAGTTTAAGAAATAATGAGCAGGATGCTCTCAGAAAAACCTGGAAAGACTTGCATGAGCTGATGCAAAGTGAAATGTGCTATGTACAAAGTAGCAACAATACTGTAAGATGATTTTATTTTTCTGTGTTTTTTGCTTGTCATTGTTTTCTTTCACAACATGACTATTATGAATATGTTTTGCATGACTACATGTGTATAACCTATGTGTAATTGCTTGTCTTCTCAATGGGGGGGGGGGGAGAAAGGAAGGGAGAGAATTTGGGACTTAAAGTTTTAAAAACAAATGTCAAAAATTGTTTTTACATGTAACTGAGGAAAAATAAAATCAAATAAAAGCTCAAAAATAAATAAAATACATATTTTGATAACTAATTCAATATAGTTAGATTCCTTTATAATCTCTGTTATGTTATATTCATTTAAAAACATCCTGAGAAGAGGTCCATTAAGTTTCATTAGATTGCCAAAACCATCCAGGAAACAAAAATATTTAAGTACTCCTGATAGAATTTGTTTCATCGTGAACCTTGGAGTCAGAATAGAGGGACTGCAAAAAAATAGAATGCCCTTCCGTGAGCAATCCCAAGCCTCTGAGTGAAAGCAGACTGCTTCTTTTGTTGAGGGATTTGGATGGGGCTTTATTCTCAGCCCTCTTGGAATGTTGAATGTGAGTCCATCCCTGTCAGGAACTAATCAGCAGGTGTTTATTGACATAGAAGCCTAATGAGAACACCCTGTCTCCTCTTCCCACCAGCTACATCCCCAGGTCCCCAGTTTGGGAAAACTATGAAAGCTGATGACCAACACCTTTACCCTGGTGATGTCCCCATTCCATCACAGGCATAAGGGTCCTTTCTTCATGTGATAGAGTCCTTTCTCCAGCTACTGATTACCACCCTGATAAGTCAAGGTTTACCAGGCTTTCACCCTTATCCACCTCAACCCTATCTTTCCTGTAGTCCATTTTCTCTGCCCTATCTACTGGAACCTTACTTCTATTGTTAACAAACTGCCCTTTATCTTAAAACTCTTCATCTCAGACTCTTCCCATGTTTTAGTGCTGGGGGCGCACCTGCCCCTCCAATGAATCTTCCACTCCACTTCAACCCTGGGGATTTCAACCTCTCTCTTGGAGATTTCAATATTTCAGTGAGGCCTCTTTGAATGTCCTAGCCTCCCAATTCATCAACAACCTCAACTCCCATGAGCTACTCACAAGAATCATTGCACAAAGGATTTCAAACTTTGAAAATCTTTGTACCTATCCTTTATCGCTTCCTCTCTCCCTCTTTCCTCCTCCTAATAGTATTCTTCAGCTTTTCTGTGATCCTCAGTCCTTCCATATCTCTGTTCTCCCATCTCATTCTCCCCTACACCAGTCACAATTAACTAGTGTTAAGAAGACAGCATGGTAGAGTGGAGAGAGCGCTGGACTTGGAATCTGGAGTACGCAAGTTTGAGTTCTGCTCTGGAAATTTACTAACTTACTGGGGAAGTAAACTAATCTCTCAGAGCCTCGGTTTCCTCCTTCATAAATGAGGTATGATAGCACCTACTTCACATGATTGTTTTAAGGAATAAATGAGGTAATACAGACAATGCTCTTTGCAAATCTTAGATAGATATAGACATCTATCTATCTATCTATCTATCTATCTATCTCTATGATTAAGTGATATATTTACCTTCCATTCTTGAGTCTCCTGACTCTGTACACTACTGTCATTCATACCCAGTGATCTTTCAACCCTGGGCCACTCCCACCATCTACCTCATTCCACCCATTCTACTCCAGTTCTCCTGAATGCCACTGGAGGTGGTGCCACTGTACCAAACAAGTCCAATGTGAATTTGGGTTACCTGAGCTAATCTCCTTTATAAAAAAACTTTAATTCTTTCCTGATTCTGTCATACACACCCAAGTTGTTCTATGAATGATTACCTTTCACTTTCAACAGGTAACCTCACCTTGATTCAATTCAGCCACTACAGTGCCCCAGAGTCGAGGCTGTCTGGAATACTGAAATTATTCTCTGAGTCAGGAAGATCTGAGTTGAGTTCCAGATCTAACTCATCCTGGCCACACTGACCAAGTAATGAAATTTAACCACTCCACCTCTCTCTAAAGACTAACTTGCAAAGCAGAGCTAATTAGTATCAGTGGAAGGAATTTCCTATTGGAAATTCTCTGTACCAAAGAAATCTAGTATACAATTAACACACAAACAAAAGTATGCCAAGAATTGTAAAAAGCACAGGGGATACAAAGATAAAAACTAAACCAAACCTGCCCTCAAGGAGTTTCTTTATCCCAGGGTGATAAAGCGTATATTTTACCGAGAAAACAGGCCAGGCAAAATCGTCCACTCTGGCTACTTCTGCCTCCTCACCACTCACCCAGTTTCAACACCTAAAATCAACTTTCCAAACCCACAACTCTACTGAAATTGTTCTTTGTAGGGTTACCTGTGACCTCTGAACTTCTAAGTCCGTTGGCTTTCTCTGAGACTTCATCCCTCTTGAGCTCTTGTCAGTCATTGACATTGCTGATTACCTCTTACAGTCTCTTCTTGCTGTTCCTTCTTGGTTCTCCTACCTAGCGAGCCATTTTTCATCTCTTTTACTAGTTTATTATCCATCTCCTGTTCCCCAAAATAGATGTCCCTGAAAGATTCAGTTCCTCTTTAGTAACTCTACACTCTTCCCTGATATCAAACCCATCAGCGCCCACGTGTACTCAATTATACCTATAATATAGATGGGTGATATATTCAATTATATCTATGTGTAGGTGATTCTATATATAATAGTATATGTTATCATTAATTATTATCAACAATAATATAATAAACAGTCATAATAATTATTAATGCTATTACTATTATTAATATATATATATATATAAATCTAATAGGTGATTCCTTCATTCTCAGTCTCGATTTTTCTCCTGTGCTGTTGTTGTGTACTCCATGACCTCATTTGGGATTTTTTGTGCAAAGATACTGGAGTGCTTTGCCATTTCCAATAAGGAACTGAGGCAAACCTGGTTAAGTAACTTGCCCCAGGTCACATAACTGGTAAGTGTCTGAGGTCAGATTTGAACTCAGGAAGATGAGTCTTCCTGGTTCCTAGCCCAGTACCACGTAGTTGCCCCCTTTCTCCTGTACCTCAGAGTCCTGGAACACCAACTGCCTACTAAACATTTTCAGTCTGGACATCCTGTCAGCATCTCGAAGTCTACCTATCCTAGATAGGATACAAGTCTATCTTTGTTTGTTTTCTTTAATTTGCTCTTAATAGCATTACCATCATCCCAGTGACCTAGGTTATTTCCTTGGAGTGCTCCTTGATTTCACACATTTCTACACATCCACAGTGTCCACGTAGCACTTAAACGTGGTCCCAGTTTGTTACAGTTGCTGATAATTTTTCTGAGTTCTAGGTCCTTCCACTATTCTGATTGGAAAACTACCAGAGTTGATGATCCTATGCAACTCTCAACCATTAAATCTTGTCCTGTCAAATCTGGATGGCTCTTCTTCCACCATCTTTCATATCCAACCCTATCTCAGCACTCACATGGCCACCACCTTTGATCAAGTTTCCATTGTTTCTTGCCTAGACTACTATAATTTGTCTCTCTGCATCCAGTTTCTACCTTTTCTTCAATGAATCATCCAGAAAGTTGCCCAAAGAACCTTTCTTAAGGCACCTTTCAGTGATTCCCTATTGCCTCTAGAGCAAAATACAATACAGACTCCTCAGCTTCACATTTAAGACTTTCCACAATCTGGTTCCAATCTACCCTTCCAGCCTTACTTCCTGTTACTTGCCTTCATTGCAGTCCAACTGCTCTAACTATCCCTTGAATTTGTCATGCCATCTCCTGCCTCCAGACATGGAATGTACCCTGTCTTTTCTTTGGCTTTCAGAATCCTTGAATTCCTTCGAAGTTTGTGTATCCATCTTCTCTCCAAAGGCTTTCCCTGTCTTCCTAGTTGTTAATGATGTCTTTCCTCCAAGAACTCAGTATGTCATGTTCTACCCTTAGACCTTTGCACTGGCTGTTACGCATACCTGGAATTCTTTTCCTTCTTACCTCTATGCCTTTGAGCCCCTAGTCCCCTGCAAGATTCAGTTCCCTAGAACCTCTCCCACCCCAGGTTATCTGTGCCACCCCCAATTACTTTATGCTTACTTAGATTTGTATCTCCCCAAAAGAAAGTAAATTTCTTAGACTGCTTTTGGCTTTATATCTAACACTAGAACAATGCCTTGCACAGTGGATGCTTTTATAATTGTTTCTAAATTGAACTGCTTTACCAAAGAATGGGAAAATAAGTTAAATAAAATAAGTTTATCCATTCAGAAGGAGGAAGCATTGGTCGTGGAATGAGAGAACTTGCATTCTAATCCAAGTTCTGCTGCTAATTGATGGTATAGCCTTGACTAGGTCATTTTCCTTCTCAAAACCTCACTGACCTTTTCCATCTGGAAAATGAAGAAAATACAATTTGTGCAATCTAACTCAGTGCTATAAGGAAATTCCATTGAAAACCTTAAGGAGACATGACAGAAAAGTGATTATAAACAATAAAAAGAGATTAAATCACTGAGGAGAGACTTAATGAATGCCTATGATGGCACTGAGTCAACTGGAAGAGATATTCTTACTATTTATGAAAGAAAGAAAAGAAGGTTGGCTTCAGCATGAAGGCTTTAGATCAACTGTAAGGAAGAATCTATAAAGTTTGCTCTAACTGGTGTTGTGTGTGTGTGTGTGTGTGTGTGTGTGTGTATATACTTCTCACCACAGTAAAAGTATTAAACACTTGACTGGAATTCCAGGCAAAGATTAAGCCAGGACCTAAGGAACCAAACCATGTCAGAAGCCATACAAGAGCTCCCACAGACAATCTGGTTCTGTCACATGGTTCCGTAGAGATGTGTTGTAGGTACTTCTAAACAACAGACTGACCAGACGCGACGATGGAGTAGCAACACAGACCTACAGCTGAAAGGGACTTCAGAGGCTATTGAGTCCAATTCCTTCGTTTTATAGATGAGGAAACTGAGGCCCAGGGATTATCAAGTGACTTTTACAGAGATAAGTGGGTAGAGGCAATGGAGACTCAGTACAAGGAAGTAAGTCCCTATCAATTTGTAAGCAACACACAATAGCAAAGACCCTCCCTCTCCCCTGTTAATGAAAAGTTATTTGGAAGCAGCCCCCAACCCAATCCAGGATTCCTTATAACTATTTTTGTCAAACTTTCCACATCGGAATAGTGACATCTAGAGGACAACAACAAATCGACCAGCTTTTCCTAGAAGTTTTCTTCATTCTTGGGTACCATGTTCTATTGCAGGGTGATTGTCTGACCGTCATGTGATGGGCCCATCTGAAAGTCATACTGTGCAACCTGACATGAGGCTGAATTACGAAGAAATGCGGGATTCCAGTGGTTTAAACAATGCTTTCCAATTCAAGCTATATTGGGTTTCAGTAAAACATCTCAGTTTTCAACCAACGGACCAAATTCATTTCTTCTGCAGACCTGCTCAGCTTGTCACAGCTCTGGTACAGTGTTTCTCAGCAAGTCAGAAAGTAGGGGACAGGAAATTAGCCAAAAAGTCATGAAGCAGAGGTGGAAGATACAGGGACGAACTAGTATTGTTTTTTGTTTGATTTTTATTTTTGAGGGAGGGAAAGACTAGCACAGTAGCCCATACCTGAAATCCCTGCTAAGGGAAGTTGAGGCTGGCTGATCTTTTGAGTCTGGGAGTTCTGAGCTGCAGTGGGCTATGCTGATGGGTGTCTGTACTAGGCCCGGCATCATGAAGAAGGGATGCAGAAAGAGTGAGAAGGGGACTGGGTTACCTAGTAAGGAGAGATATACTGACCTAAGTAGAAAACAAGAGCAGGTCAGAGCTCTTTAGGAAGTACAGGATAACTTCCTATACTTCCAATCTGGGCAACATAGGAAGACATAGTCTTTAAAACAAGCAAATAAATGAAAGTAAAGAAGATGGCAGCTAAAGAAGTAGTTAAAGGGTATGAGCACACAGTTCTCAAAAGATTTGCAAACTATTAGCCACATGAAAAAATGCTCTAGATCTCTGATAATAAGAATTAAAATTGACAACCCCATTGTCTCAATTCACAGACTTTAAGCTGACAATTATCGAAAGAAGGAATTTATATGTTGGAGGGGCTACAGGGAGACAGGCACAGCAATATGCTGTTAGAGCGCTGAATTGGGCCAAGCATCCCAGAAAACAATTTGGAATTAAGCTTAAGAATAACTAACGTGTCCGTATTCCTTGACCCTAGGAGGTCAAAGACAGAAGGAAAGGCCCCACACGCATCAGTACATTCATAGCACTGCTTTTGTATGGGAGCAAAGAAGTGAAACTAAGTAAATTAATTGGAGAATGACTGAATATGATGCATAGGAAGCATTCAGGAGAGCGTGGGAAAGACATGAAGAAATAGAAAGGGAAGTAAGCCAACGAGGAAACAACATACATAAAAATAATGGTAGTGTAAATAGAACAAAAAAATGAAGACACTGGATAAAGGTTGAAAAAAACTATCTTCCTTCCTTGGTTGCAGAGGTAGAAAACTATGGCTATGGAACATTACGTGTAGAGTTAGACCTAACTCGTGTATTGGTTAGTTTTAGAAAACTGCTTTCTCTCCTTCTCCCTCTCCTGCCCTCTCTCTGTCTCTGTCTCTCTCCTTCTTACACAGAAAAGCTTTCTGGGTAGGGTTTGGAGGAAGGGATATATTCAGGAATAAGGTGATTTTAAAACAAAAGATATCAACAACTTTTAATTAAGACACTTCAGTAGAAAATGTTTTTATAGACTGATAAAAATGTGGCAACAACTTGATGTTAGGAAACACTGATTTAGAAAACAAGAAATCAACCTCACCTTGTTTTAGCTTTGCTGTAATTGTAGTCTGGCTGAAGGAAAATCAGTGTTAGACAAAATTTCTTCTCAAGATCCCTTTCAAGTCCAAGACTGGGAGTGAAAAAACCACAGCACAAGTTGTCAAATTTTTAATATGTAAAGGAACTAGTAGAATGAAAGTTAATAGTGCTTGTTACCAGTGTCTTCAGATGCTCAGGTACATACATTAGCTTAGAACAGAAAAATGATTCAGGAAGTTATCAACAGTGTGAAAAGGGTTATGCAATCAATCCTTAGATTGCATTGAGGGGTGTAATGCCCTGAATGAGGGAGGTGCCTTTCCTCACCCTGAATATGATATTCCTTTGGGAATATCATATTCAATTTAGGGCACCACATTTTAGGAAGAAGGTAGGTGACCAGAATGGTGGAAGGCCTTGAGATAATTCTAAAAATAATGCTCTTAAGGATAATTAGGATAGCTGATCCATATTTCCCTTGAAAGGTTTGCAAAGCACTTTATTACATCTTGGTGGAACCTCATAATAGCTTTGTGAGGCAGGTACTACAAGTATCAACCCCATTTTACAGATTAAGGAACTAAGGCTGAAAGTGATTTGCCCACGGTCACACAACTAGTAAGTATTGTAGGCAGGATTTGAACATAGGTCCTTTGCTTTGTACAAATTGATTAAAGGATCTGAGGATATAACCTGGAGGAAAGAAGACTTGGGGGCAATAAGGAAATTGACTTCAAATATCTAAAAGGCTACTGTGTGGAAGAGGGATTGGATTTGCTGGACTTGACCCAAAAGGGCAGAACAAGGAACAAAGGTTTTGAGTTGCAGAGAGGCAATTTTTGTCTTGAAATAAGGAAAAAAACCTTGGTAACAGAGATCTCCAAAAGTAGAATGTGCTCCTTCTGGAGGTCAAGGGTTGTTCTTCCATCAAAAAAAAGCAGAATGGTCACTTGCCAGGCTATTAGAAAGGGGATACTTAGCCAGGTACAGGTTGCACTAGATGGCCCCTAATGACCCTTTCAGGCCTGAGGGTCTGTGATTCTGTAACTTGAGCCCTTTCTCTATGGGGTCCACAAGAGATCAAACTGGAAGAGTAAAGGAGCAGCCATGCTAAGTTAAGCACAGGTTGTTCCATTAAGAGATGACGGAATGCTCAAGCGAAAAAGAATGAAGCAGTAATGTCTTTTTGGATGTTTCCATGTGGAAAAGATTCTGATACTTCAAGCCTTTGAATAATCAATCACCAAACAAGCATTTGTTAAGCAACTATTGCTGTTTGGACTTCATTTTCAGAAAGGACCAGTGACGTCATGGGTGATCCTTGACTCGTGGGTGAACTGGATTTAAATGAGGCAGAGCTGCACAAAGTCACCAGCCTCCCTCCTTCTTCCTGCGTCACTGAAGTCCAGTGGCAGGACGGAAGTCAGGATGACTGATGATGGCCCGGGATGCAGCGGGTGACCTTGGTATCTCTGATGTCTGACCACGCTCTAAGCCTTCACAGTGCCTACACTGGCCACCTTTGTAGCCTTCTGAACAAATTGTTCTTAGCCACCCATTCTGCCAGGGGAAATCTTGACACGCTTGGGGTAGACAACTCTCTAACTCACTGATGAATTTGTGGTCTGTTGGTTACGCTCAACCTGGTTTAGCCCGTCTAACAAGACGACTTTACTGGGGTGGGGCCACTTTGCCCGCTACAGCTTCTTGGACCCACAGCAGAGAGCTGAGTGAAAGGTGGACACCAGAGGTGGGTGAGCGGCCCTAGAAAGGCTAGCGCTTTCTAGCCTTCTAGAACCACAGTGCTAATCCTCCATACGCTTCATTAAGGACTACTGTGTGCTGGACGCTGAGGATACAAAAGCAAAAATGAAACCGTCTCTGCCTCCGAGGAACTTACATTTTATTGGGATGGGGAGGAGGGAGGAATAACATGTACATGCATGCAAAAAATACACAAAATACACTTAATAAGAAATATGAGCCCTTTGATATGAAGCAGCACTAAACCCTCTAATAAGACTTTGAATAAGACTAGGTCCTAGGAACCTAGTATTAGCCCTGCTATCTGTCTATATATGTTTGTGCATGCATGTATATATGTGTGTGTGTGTATGTGTGGACCAGACTTATGATTTTATTGATATAAGGAATTCCTAGTGAGGAAATTCTCTCTCCCAATGAAAATCAACACACGCACCAAAGGATAGTCTTCAGAGTACAAAGAGGTTAAATGGTTTGCCCAGTCATAGTGCCAATGGTGAAACTTGAACCCAGGTCTTCCTGACTCCAGTGTGGACTCTCGGTCCAACTGGAAAGGAATCTTTGTGCCCTCTCTTCTATGATTCTGTTAAAGGCCTTGTTAACATGGTCCTTCAAACCTTGGAGCAAGGAGGGCTTAAAAAGTGATGTTATCTTTAATCCAACGTTAGGGAAATGGTTTGAGGTTCAGTCCAACCATATCTACTATCTAATCAAACTTCTGATAGCTGTTGTCTACTGACCTCTAGGACTCTTCCTTTTTTTCCTCAATGAGCTCAGTGTCTGGCTCCAGTCTCTCTTCCCCTCAACTCTTTTTCTCAAACTAGTGGACTCTAACTTAAATACCGATATTCACTCAAACACCTTAACTTCACAGTTAGTTCCTTCTATCTACTATTGACTTCCCATACCTACTCCTCTGCCCCACCTCAGCTACCTGCAAAGACAATCATATCCTTGATGTTGCCATTACCCACAAATGCCCTCCTTCCATGCTCATGAACCCTGATATTTCCTTATCTGATCACAATATACTATCATTCCACCTCTCTCTCTGCCTTATAATCCCAAACCCTGTTCTTCCTTCACACCATGACTTCCATCCCTTGAACCCCTCGATTCCCTCCTAGGCCATCATCCCCCAGACTCATTACATTCTCCTTTTCCCTTCTTGATCCCTAGACTGTCCTCTTTCCAAGTCCTTTACCTCATTATTTCATTACTGACCTTCCCCTGCCAAGCCTCACCTTTGAGTTACTCTCACAATCTACTGCCTTCATACATGCTTCTGAAAGAGCTGGAGAAAACCCTGAAAACTGTGCTGACTAGGTCCACTACATAACCTCAAACCTTCCAAGGCCCCCTTCCATACAGTCTCCACTGAGAACCATGCTTCATATTTTACTGGAAAAATGGAGGCCATTTGCCAAGAACTCTTTCTCCTATCCTCTTCATCACCCAGGTGCCTTCCACCACTGTCTCCTTCACCCCAGTTTCATATAAAGAGGTTGCCTTTCTCCTCACTAAGACAAACCCCTCTACACACATAAGTGATCTCATTCTATCCTATCTTCTCCAGTAGTGTCTTTTTAACTCCACTCTCTCACTTATCTACAATTTCTCCCTGTTTATTAGCTGTTTCCCTATTGGTTACAAGTATGCCCATGTCTCTTCTACAACAACAAACCTCTTCACCTGCTCCATCCACCCCTGCTAGCTGTTGTCCCATATCTTTCCTCCCTTTTGTGGCTAAACACCTTGAGAAAGTTGTCTACAATTGGTACCTTCAGTTCCGTTCCTCTTACTGTCTTCTGAACTCTCTAGAATCTGGCTTCACTCTCATTTTTCTATTGAAACTACTTTATCCAAAGTTACTAACAATCTCTGAGTGCCGTACATTATTTCACTTGATGATCTCATCAGCTCCCATGGATTCAGTTGTCATCTCTATGCTGGAGTCTCAAATCTACTTATCTAGCCTTAACTTCTTTGCCAACTTCCACGCTTACATTCTTCAATATCTACTAGACATCCAGAGCTGAATGTCTTGTAGATATCTAAAACTCAGCATGCCTAAAACTGATCCCACTATCTTCCCCCCGCCCAAAAAAACCCTTTCCTCCTTCCAAACTTCCCTATTACTGTAGTAGCAAAGCTATCCCCAACATGCCACATGAGATTTTCATTGTGTGTTTTGAAGGGAGGCAGAACAGACATCATTAGACATCAATAGACATCATCCTCTCCACTCTTCTCCACAAAAAGACTAATTCCAGCCAAGAGGGGAAGGAGAAGGCTGGAACCAGAAGCTCTGTCACCTTCCTCTGGGCTAGAATTATTTTGAATTTCCTTAAATGTCTTTAGTCTAGGAGGTGTGGTTTTCAAGTTCAAGCTAAAGTTCTATTCACTGGTCATTATTCAGGAAAAAATGACCCACGCTTTATATCAAAGACTTGATTCCCCACCAAATTCCAACTCTACAATGAAGACACATAGTAAGTAGCAAAGCAACCTGTTTCTCTAAGTTGATAGCAAAACAAAAATTAGAAAAGACATACATAAGAGAATATATACCAGACGATAACAGAGTAAAGAAACTCTCACAATGCAGGTAAGGTAACAGCTCAAGCAAGAGTCTTAGATCTCACCCAAGTCAAAATTTCCTGAAGTCTCTCATATAGTAAGCTGGAGAGTGGGACACCAATGGACTTTGGAATCTAGATTACACTGTCGAGGATACCAACTTCCTTCCAGTTACTCAGGTGTCATCCTCAAGTCCTCATTCATTCTCACCCACACCTCACCTCCACCATATCTAATCGGTTATTAAGACCTGCCAATTTTACCTTTGCAATATCTCTCATGTACACCCCTTTCTCTCCTCTGACCTTGCCACCACCTTGGTACAGGTCCTTAAAACCTCACACTTGAACTATCACAATAGCTTGCTAGTTGGTTTCCCCATCACAAGTCTCTCCCCACTCCAGTTCCTCCTGTCAATGCCATCTTCCTTCATGTCTAATCCTTTCGCTTCTCTGCTCAGTAACTGCCAGTGGCTCTTTTCCAGGATAAAGTATAAAATTCTGTTTGGTATTCAGAGCCCTTCATAATATGGTCCCTTCCTGCCTTTCCAATTCTCTTAAACCTTATAGTCCTCCACATACTCTCCAATTCAGTGAAACTGGGACAATTCTGTCTTTCACCAGATTGAAACAGTCTGGCTGAAGGTCCCGTAAAAAGATCAGGGTTGCCTCAGTTTCATCATCTGTAAAGTAAGAGAGTTTAACTAGATGACTTCTAGCTCTAAATCCATAATGCTATTATGTTTAGAGTCCTGGGGCTACTAAGAGGAGCACAACTTCCAAAGAGAATCATAAATCTATTCCAACATGGAAAGCAAAGCAGTCTATGGGTAAGCCACTTTTTGAAATTTTAGTCATTTTTAAAAATCCTTTTAATTCCATGATAAAGTTAATTCATACCATGACAACATAGCATTAGAGTTTCTGGAACTCCAGTTAGGTGATATATAAGGAAGTCTATCTTTTCCAACTTCCTGTTAAAAAGAAAACATACTTTTTCCAGCAATAAAAACTAACAAAAGAAGCAAACAAAAAAGCAAAATGAGCAAGAAGTTTCCAAAGTAAACGAGCAAATCACATACACACACACTTATATAACTACATATATATATATATATAAAACCATCTCATAACAAACACAAAAATGCTAGAAGAAAAATGTACTGTAACAATCCCAGCAGAAGCATCAAACAAACTAGAATTACATTGAAACAATAAAACAGATAATAAATGTAGAAATTAACTAAAATGATCACAAAATGAAATGTACATGGGAACTAAGGGCATCTAAAGAATCTTGAGGACAAGATGATGATAAGGTTTAGAAATGCCTGTGAGGAATATGTAGAAAATATGTAGATTCAATGATATGTACAATGTATCTAAGAGGCCCACAAAATAGCAGAAAGTAGAAGCAGAAAAGGCAACTCAGAAAAGTATTCAATTTGAAAAAACAAACATTTGGAGCTACATAGATACTTAATATTTCAACATACCTTTATTAAAAGCTTGCTTTGTGCTTGGCAATAAGAATACAATGAAAAAAAATGAAACCATCTCTACCCTTGAGGATCTTACATTGTGCTGGGACTATTATAACTTGTACCTCATAAGGAAATATAAAAATTTATACAAAATATATACCAAAAATGTGGAGTGATTTTGGGAGGAAGCTAGTTTTATAAGGCTTCTTATACAAGGTGCCTTTTGGGGTGAATCTTTAAGGGAACTAATATTTCAAGAGGTACAGGGGAAGGGTGAGAACATTACCGGTAGAGGGGACAGTCTTTGCCAAAATACAGGCATAGGACACAGAATGTCAGATACAGGCAGAGGTGTGCTGGCAAATGTTTAACAATCAGCTCTCTGGGAAAGGAGGAAATCTATAGACACATTTTAAAATTCAATCTGCATTATTAACATTTTCTCCATCACTGCATTTGCTGCTTTCTGAGGTATAAACGCTCATACTCAAAATTTAACTATGAGTCCTCTGGAGCTAGTGTGAGCTTCAGCCTACCCCCGTCAGGGAACAAGTAACTAGTAATTTCACAGGAGGGACAAGTAAAGTAGAATAATATGTAATAAGCTTGTGTTAGGTTGGAACTAGATTTTAAGGGCTTTCAATGCCAAACAGAAGAGTTCGTATTTAGAGACAATAGGTGACCTCTAATGCTTTTTGGATTAACAGAGTGACATTCAGAATTTCAGCATTATCAGAAATGTCATTTTAACTGCCGTGCTGAGAATGTATTGGAGGGGAGAAAAACTAAATGCAGGAAGACCAGTGAGGACTCTGCTGCAGCGGCTCATACAGGAGCAACGAAGGTCTGAGTGGAGGCGGCTGTAGCGGATGGAGAGAGAGAGGACAGATGTGGAGGAGGCAGAATGAGCAAGACTTGGCAATTTATTAGATGTATGGGGTGAGGCTGAGAGAAGAGTCCAAGGTTGGAACAGAAATCTGAAGGACATTTCACAGAAGAACATTTTTAAAATATTAGCTTTCTCATGAAGTATGAAAAAATGTGTCCATTCTATTTCCATGACTTTGCTTTGGCTGCACTCTGTACTCTCCTTCCTCACCTTCACCTCTTAGAATTTCCACTTTCCTTTAAGACTCGACTCAAATGCTATCTTTCTGGAGGAGGCCGTACCCAGCCCCTCCAGCTTCTAGAACCTTTCTTTCTAAATATCACCTCCCATCTATTCTGACTCTTATATATTCCTACTTATTCATGCGAGAATGTTAGTTCCTTGAAGGCAGAGACCTCTTTTTTTGTCTTTCTTCATATCTCCAGTGTTTAGAACCATGCCTGGTACACAGTAAATGCTTAATAAATGCTAGCTGATGAAATGATTCAATTATAGAAGAAAGTTTCCCTGAAATATTGAAATCAAATTCACAGATTGCCAACAGGGATGAATCAACTATACACATCATGGTCATGCTTCAAGACTTCAGTTTTCTCAACAATACTTTAATTAAGCAAATTTAATTAAGGAAATTATTTTATAAGCAGCCAAGAGGAAAAGCATCACATATTTACAAAAACAAAACATGATTCCTCATTACCTAAAGTATTTCTACAAAAATAAGAAATGATAGAACCTGGAATGTGGCATGTCAAAAATGACCATAGAGTTTCATCCCCAAATCTGCTTTCTGGCAGTTTGTTAAGTATTCTTTTCAGAAAGAAAATGTGATAAGAATCAGTGTAATAGTGAGGATTCACAGAGAATAACTTTTGAATTAATGAGTGAGCAAGAGCAGGGAAGTCTCTGACATTTCAAGGTCATCAAAATCAACATTCTGGCCAATAGATTCAGTTCTAAACGGTGATCACTTTCACAAAACTTAGAGTTAACAATATGAAGTAAGGGAGTTTTGGTTTATCTGAAGGGTGTGTGTGTGTGTGTGTGTGTGTGGTGTGTGTGTGTGCATGTGTGTGTGCATGTGTATGTGTGTGCATGCGTGTGTGCACACGCGCGCATATGTGTGTAAGGATTAATAGTGAAATAAGGAAAAGTGTATTCCCTTTTCACAAAACCAATAATCCACAAGCATTTATGGTTCAGTTTCCACACTAAAAAATGACAGTACAAAATTAAAAATGACTCAGTTCCTGACCTCAGGAAGCTTCTTTCTATCAAAGAAAACATATAACTTTACAAAGGCTAATAGAAGTCAGATTTTACAATGATGTCTATGAAAGGACATTCCATAAAAAGAAACACTCAAATTATAAATAACATTGTTTATACTCTCTAATCAGAGAAATGCAAATAAAAACCCATTCCATTTGGCAAAGATAATTTCAAATGATGCTGGCAAGGCTGTGGGAAAACCAGCACACTATTTATTCTATTACAAGTGGAATTATGAGCTGAAAACAATGTATGAGTGCAAAAGCTATGTGACAATGTACGATAGCTACAAAATTGTTCATCCCTTTTGAAGGGAATTTATCTTCCTCATCAACAGCTAGTCATCCAAACTTGTCTAAATACATTAAGGTCTTCTTTCCCATCTTCCTAGTAATTCTGGTTTGTAACCACAGAATCTCTAGTCAATCCCCCACAACTGCCCACATTAATGTGGACTGTGGGAAGCCTCTTAATTGATCTCCATTTTGTCCAGTCTTTCCTCCTGTACACAGCTGCCAACATTATTTTCTAAAGATAAATGTGAACTATAGGAATAGCCTCCGAGTTAAACTCTATTTTTCCTCTCCTCTCTCCAGTCTATCCTCCACACAGCTGCCAACATTATCGTCTAAAGGCAGACATCATTTACCTTGTTCAAAACTGTCAGCGATTCCTTGTTACCTCTAGGATTAAAATACAAAGTGGTGTTTATGGCCTTTTACCATCTGTCTTCACAGTCTTTTCCAGTCTTATTTCACATTACTCCGTTTCAGGTAATCTACATTCTACCAAGGTTTTTCCAAGTTGGATACTCCCTGCTCTATCTATTCATATGTGTGTGTTTCTCCTTACCCCTGCCTCTTAGAATGCTTATCTTCCCTCAAAGCTCAGTCAGCTATAATACTATATACCCCTCATTGGAAGAGTGGGCTCTATCATGCTCTTCTAATTCAAAGTCAAAGGCTTCTTTTTAAGCTTTATAGGAAAACAGTTCTCCCAGGCACTGAGCAACAAAAACCTTCCTTAGGGATGGAGGAAAAAACCTTCTCCTAGTCTGTTCTTACTCTTACATAATTTTGGCTTATGAATTCTGTCATCTTCAACAGAAGATTCTCAGTTCCAGGTATCAAGCTCTGTAAAAAAAGACAGAAATACCTGTAGATACTAAGTAGTATCCTTAGACCCAAGTCTAACCCGAAATCTAAACTTCCTATTCCATAGACTTGACCTAACTCTAGCTTAGAGCAACTAGGTGGAACAGTGGATAGAGTGCCAGGCCTGAGGTCAGGAAGCCTCATCTTGTTGAGTTCAAATCTAGCTTCAGACACTTATGAGCTGTATGACCCTGGGCAAATCACTTAGCCCTGTTGGCCTCAGCTTGCCTCCCGTTCTATTATCTTTGCCAAGAAAACCCCAAATGGGACCAGGAAGAGTTGGACACAAGTGAAGCAACCAAACAACAAACTTATAGCGATCATTCCTGATTTTAATCTCTGCAGGCTAGACTGTAGCTGCTCTTCATTCATATAACGACCACTCACCTAAAGATCGCCAACACATTCTGCAGTTCTAGGGTTTCTAGTCTCTCAACTCCAACCCCCTTCTGTTTTTTCTCATGGATGGAGAGGAAGGAAAAAGATAGAGAGGCAAAGTGAAAGCAATGGAATAAATTCTGCATTGAAGCCAGGAAAGATTAAATGACTTGACAAAGGTCATATCAGCATGGAGTGGTACTGGGTTCAAATCCCACCCTTGTTTACTACCTATGTGAGTCTTTTCACCTACTTGTGCCTCAGTTTCCTCTATAAAATTAGGAGGTTGCACTAGATGGTTCTGAGATCCTTTCCAGCTTCCCTGTCCCTCTCCCCACTGCCCAGCCCCTTACTGCTCAATCTATATCGAATACTAAAATGTTAAGAGATGTTTGTAGGGGATTCTTAACAAAAGCCCTTTTGCAAATAATATTGTCCTCCTTTTAGCCTACAAATAACCAAAATAGAAGGCAGGAAATAATGAGTTCCCTATTTAGGTCAGCATATTTTAACACTCTTGGACAAAAGCCATTGCAAGACTTAGATGGTAATGAGCGGGCACACTGTGATCTTAGTAAGTTACAAAACTAGAATGAGTTTCCACACATAAAAAGATGTAACATTTCAAAGAATACATTGCTCCAATGATCTAATTGCAGTAAAAATCATCTTAGCTCTGGTTTTCAAAGCAGTTAGTACAAAAAACAAATCTAAAAGTTAAATATATACCTGTACCCAAGGTTATTCTGAAGCCAGCTCTAGCCAGTTCATACCAGTTCATGAGAACAAATTGTTCAATTTTTAGTGTGGCCATTTCTACCTTAGAAATCAGCAAACATTACAACTAAGAACTTGATTTACGTTTTTGTGGATTGCATGGGCAAAAGAAAGTAATGCACAAATGTTAACAAAGCAGACTAGACTTAAGAGTGAGTAGTACATATCCCTTTTTCCTTCTGGAGAATCAGTTAAACATTTATCAGCAGACTACTGCTTGTACCTAACAATAAGCAGTGACAATGGAAATGAGCAATTATTAGAAGACATGGCATGGATATATACTAGAGAAAGAGATCACTTCCAACTATGGCATCGAAATAAAATTCCATCAAGCTCAAAGTATTTGAGCTTAGTTTCCAAGATAGATGCAGTTTGGCTAGTTGAAGGGCAGGGGCATCCCAGGTAGGGGGAATGGCATGAGGATTGGAGGCAGAAAACTCCATGGATTTTCAAAAGAATTGTGAACAAGCAAACTCAATTTAATCAAGTGTTTCCTATCAGGGAGTAATGATAGGTAATTTTGGAAAGGAAAGGATGAGCCTAAATTTTACAGTACCAGACTAAGGAGTCTGGTAAGTAAGCCATGGGAAACCTTTTAAGTGTTTAAGAAGTAGAGTATGTGACATGATCAAAGAGGGCATACGATTAACCTGGTGATGTATATGGGCTGGACTGGAGGCAGACAAACTTCAGGAGTTATTATGTGGCCAAGTGATAAAGGTCTAACTGTCAAGGAAGCCAATGGGGATGGCTAAGAAACACAGAAAGAAGTAATATGGAAAATTTCTGCCCTGTTCACAGTAACTTACTGCTCTCACCAGTTCCTTTGGCTTAGTCAGAAAGATCTTACTTCCTGCCTCTCCCACCTCTCCAGCCTTTCTTCATTCTCCTTTTTTCTGTCATGCACTTTTCTACATCCTGGGTCACCTTCTGACTATCAAGGGTGACCTCCTTGCTTATAACCTGAGCCTTGGTGGGGGGGATTCATTCCAGGGAGATTATCTTCATGTCGAGATTTTCCAGAACAAGATTTTGGCATTGGTATCCTGATTCACTGTAACCACCCTAGAGTTATCTATAGTACTGAGGGGAGAAATAAAGGAAAGAGGCCCCAATTTTTTTTTTTCAATGAGTAGAGCACTCATACAAAAAAAAATTAACATCCTTCTAACGAATAAGCATAATCAAGCAAAACAAAATCCCACACTGGCTATGTCAAAAAATGTATGACTCATCAACCTACCTAATGAAGGACCGTAATGCTGATGATCAAAATTCAAAGATGAAAACCTTTATTAATCAGTTTCATTCCACATAGCCACCAAAGAAAGATACTAGTACGGAGCCAAACTGGCCATTCTGAGGCCAATTTCTTCCTGGCCACACCCTCTCTCAGTTGACCCTAGGAGTTAATACTCTTGGAGTAGAGGCAGGTCATGGAGCTGAATGAGTGGTGGATATTAGAAAGACATTGGGAACCTCTGTAAAGACAGGGAGCCTTATGCTCCTGGAAGGCTCCTGGTGAAATGATCCCTGCCCTCCTACCCTACCCTACCCCACCCCCACCCCACAAAGGGAGACAACCAATTATTGATTCTAGGTTTGGTTATGGTGCCCTACTCCTCATCAAATAATCCCAAAAGAATTTAAGCTTCACAAAGTCAAGTATGGCTTTTCATTTTGTATTTTTATAGCAGGTAACAAACATAGTCTTTATCGGATGGGTTGGATTCAAAATAAAGGATTACAATTGTATTTACCTGAGTGCTAACCTCTCCCCTTCTTTACCCCACCCAAAAGAAGCAACAGATCCATCAAAAGCATTTTTCATAAATACCTGCTGTGTGCCAGACACTGTGTATACAAATGTATATTTGTATCCAGCAGAGATACAAAACACAAAATGAAAGCGTATCTTCCCTCGGAGGGCTTATGTTCTATCTAGGGAGACAACACAAACCTAAAAGACTTAGTGCAGTTTTAACCTTTGACATCTTTCTTTATCAACAACCCTTTGGTTTAATCCTTGTCAGGTCTTATCATTGATAATGTGGTTTAATTTTTCTATTTCATAGATGGGGGGAAGTGAGGACCCAAGTTTATAAAGCTAATAATGGCAGTATGCTTTTAGGCACATAACAGTGTAATATGCAGAGGCATGAGCTGGTGGCCAACAAGCATTAAGCATCAGTCTTTATCACCAGCATCACCAGTCTGGCATTCTTAATGTCATTCATAAACATAAATGTCTCTTCACTGATTGCTACCCCTGTTATTACCATTTGGCTGTCTCTGTCTCTGTCTCTTTCTCCTTCTGTCTTACACACACACACACACACAACATAAAGTTGTACAGGATCTCAGAAGCCATATTAATTTTATAGGTCAGAAAACTGCAGCCCAAGGAAGTTAGGAGACTTACCCAAGGTCACACAGGGAGTAATTACTTGAGGTAGGCACTCTCACTCTCCAGTCAGGGCTCTTCCCACTATTCTACGTGAAACTGCTCTGATGTGGCCAGGAGCCGTAGAAGTGAAAATGAAATTAGCAGAATTGCCTGGAAAACAGGTGTTGCCTGGCTGATCCGAATGAGCCAGCCTCATACTGAGATGAAGTCCTTGAGAGAGCACAGCTGTGCAGAAACTTAGCGTTTCATCTAGCTTAGGGCATCCAGAAAAGGCAGAAGTCAGGAGAGTAGCTCATCCCAGCTCCGATTTTCCTCTGCACTCTAATGAGCCAGTGAATGGGAAGGTTATGAAGCTTGAACTATGAAGAGGAGGATACCTTTCCCCCTACCCTATCCCCATCACCCCCTTGCCAGGATCACTTCAGGAAAGAAACAACCCATTAAACTTTTGAGACACACTGCAGTATAGTAGATACAGCACTAGATATGAAAGACCAAAGTTTGAATCCTGCCTCAGACATTTACAGGCTTACAGTGTTACCCTGGGCAATTTAATTTCTCAGGGTCTTCTATTCCTTACCTACAAAATGAAGGGATTAGACTCAGTGATCCCTGAAGTCCCTTCCAACTCTAAATCTATGAATGAAACTATGAACTCTTACCTTAGCCAGTAGTGAACAGTTTGACAATTGGGTACTGATTTTTAGTTTAGGGGAATAAATAATGTAGAGGGTACAGAACGAAGAAGGGAAAAGGCTAAAAGAACACAGGGCTGCTTCACTCCCTGCAAGAATCAAGTAAACTTGAGAATTTAGGCCATGGGGATATGTGCTCCAAGTAGGGTCTATTTATAAAGGACAAGAGAGAAGGAAGGGAAGGAAAAGAAATGTGCCCATCTACATAAATGGGGAAGTGAGAGTAGGTCAGACCAGTCATAGTAATACTGAATCTGAAACCATCATTTCCAGGAGCATGGTGTGCAGTTACCATTTGTTTTGAGACTTGGCTATTGAATTGTGCTAGTGAGAGAATGAGGAGTCATCCCTATCCCTCACTCTCTCACTACTAGTCAGCACTCTAATCAGTTGCTACTAATCCTGGACCATTGGTGGTCACCCTGACTTTTGTCTCACGGAAGAGAGAGTGAGGCTGATGGCTCTGTACAATTCTACTTCATTAAAATCCAATCCATGCACAAGACATCACCCCATGATGTTATGGATCCTCTTCAAAAACAAAAGACCATGTCTCTATCATCTCATCACTCTAATCACGCTATTCAAGTCTGCTTCCACCACAATTGATATATCTGTCCCTTTCTCTCTGTCCTCCCAAGGCCATCATTACCTGTCATCTGGATATTTCATTGCTCACCCTGCCTCAAGTCTGACTCCACTACAATCTGATTTTCACATAGCTTCTAAATAGATTTTCCTCAGGTATACATCTAACCATGACACTCCCCTACTCAGTTTACCTGAAAAGGCCTTAACCTGAAAGGCCCAGGTCTTCCATGGCATCCTGAGCTGTCTCCAGTTGTCCTGATGAATATCTGGCCCTGGACCCAGCTGGCTCAGGAGGAGAATGTGAGGCTGGTGACCTGCACAGCCCTCCCTCACTCAAACAAAGTCAAGTGCAAGTCATGTCATCATTTCTCCAATGTCATGGTCCTCTTTGAAAAACGAAGAATGAACACACACACACACACACACGCACACACACACGAATTCCAGTGACTCTAGAATCAAATACAAACTCTTGTGTTCAGCATTTAAAACCCTTTACAACCTGGTATCAACTGCCTTGTTGTTGAGTCCTTTCAGCCATGTTTGACTCTTCCTGAACCCATTTGGGGTTTTCTTGGCAAAGATACTGGAATGGTTTGCCATTTCTTTCTCCAGCTCATTTTACAGATGAGGAAACTGGGGCAAACAGGTTGAAGTGACTTTTCCAGGGTCACTGGACCTTTCACTGGACTTTCCAGGGTCACTGGACTTTTCACGCAGCTAGTAGTTGTCAGTGGCCGGATTTGAACTCAGGAAGGCTCATTTTCCTGATTCCAGGCCTGGGGCTCTATCCATGCCACCACTTAGCTGCCATCCCTTATCAGTCTAGCCAAACCAACAGTGTTTTCTTACTATTCTTCTCATCTCCAGGTCTTTTTACTGTATCCCTCTACCTCTTAGAATCCATTATTTCCTTTAAAGCTCAGCTCAAATGCCTCCTTCTACATGAAGCTTTTCCTGGCCCCCCTCCCCAGTTGCTAGTGCCCTCCCTCCCCAAATATCTTTTATTTATATTGTACATATTTACATATGCACATGCTGTCTTCCCCCAAATAATGTAAGCTTCTTGAGAATAGGAACTGTTTTATTTAACCTAATACAGTCCTGGTCTTGGTAGGTATGCAATAAATACTTAAATTGATTGATGAATGGATTGACTTTTGATTGACTTATTTCACCCCAGAGAGCAGAACTTGGAGTGAAGAGTTGTAGATAGGCAAGTTTAGGCTTGAAATAAAGAAACCCTTCCTGACAATCAGAGATACTCAAAAGTGGAGTGGTCTACCTCAGAAAGTAATAGGCTCTACATCCTGTACTCTTCAAGCAAAGACAGGACAGTCAGTTTTCTAACATAGTACAGTAGGAATCTTTGTCACATATGAATTGGATGAGACAGTCATTAAGATCCTTTCCACCTGGAATTCTGGTAGTGTCAGGTTCAGTCACTAACTCCACCAACTGACCTTGAACACATTCTTCATTTATAAAATCAGGATAATAACACTTATACACTGGAGGATCAAGTAAGATACTGGAAAGGCTTTGTAACCTACATAAATCCATAAGGATGGTTTACTATTGTCATTAGCATGCAAACTCATGTTATTGACAACAACTCGCATAGATATTCTTAAATCATCTAGATTGCACGAGTAGAGTGCTGGACTCTGAGTTTGAATCCTGCCCCAGACATGGATGGTCCTTTGTTTTTGGAGAAGATCCATAACATCATGGTGATGTCTTGTGCATGGATTAGATTTAAATGAAATACAAGGTCATCAGCCTCAGTCTCTCTTCCACAAGACAGAAGTCAGGATGACCGGCAATGGTCCAGGATGTATTGGATGACCTTGGCATCTTTGATGTCTGACCAAGCTCTAAGGGCTCCACAATGCCTGCTTCAGCCTCTTTCATGGCCTTTGAACAAATTGTTCACATCCACCCACTCCCTCAGGCAAAGTCTTTACACTCCCCTAACTCACCAGTGAGTTGGTGGTCATCAGTTATCCTCAAACTGGCTAGCCTGTCTGTCAAGATAGTTTTATTAGGCTGTGGCTACTACACATGCTATAGCTTCTTGGAGTCATAGATGAGAGCTGGATGAAAGGCAGACACCAAAGGTAGATGAGTAGCCCTGAAAAGGACCTGGCAAGCCCTCACAGCAGAGGTGCTGATCCTCCCTGAACACTCCACACACCCTTGCCCAGACATTTACTAGCTGTGTGATATTGGACCTGACAGCCTCAGTTGCTTCATCTGTAAAATGGAGATAATATCACCATCTACATTACTGGGTTGTTAATAGGATCAAATGAGATGATATATGTGATGAATTTTATAAATTTTAAAATGCTATGTAAATGCTGGTTATTATTAATCCACTAGTGTAGATATTCCCTCCTACCTATGGAGATTGCAACTGATCCATGCCTGCCCATCCTGTGTGGCTCTGGTCCATGTCCTGTCCTAAGTTCAACATAAGCCATCTGTCTAACCTAATAGCGATCTTCCTCACTCTCTCTAGATATCAAGTGGATCGTGGTAACACTCAGGCTATCTACCTAGCAATCTGCTCTCACGAGGCTGTCCAATTCATCTATTCTTTCTCTCATACATTTCACTGATGATATAATTTTCAAATTCCCATTTTCCCCCTATGTTGCAGTCTTCTCACCTCTAGAAAGATTCCCTGGGATAATAAGATCCTCCACAAATTCCAGTTTGTGAATGAACTTGACCTCATTTCATTAAACCCTAGAATATTACAGACTAGGAGTTCTTAACTTTTCCTATGCTTTCAGACCCCTTTGACAGTCTGGTGAAATCTATGGATGCCTTATTTTATACATAAAATAAAATACACAGGATTAAACAGGAAACTAGTTATATTGAAATAGAGTATATATTTCATATATAATATATAAATATTTGAGCATGTGTATAAATATGTATATATAGCTATATATCTGAATTTGTGGGTGTAAATATATACGTTCATGTATATGTATATGCATATATATTTATACATCCATAATATATACATAGATGTAGATATACATGTATATGTGTACATATATGTATATACATACGCACATATAGAGACACACACATTCACGAACCCCAGTTTAAGATTCTCCACTATAGAGAGTTTCTTGGTTGAGATTTGTAATCACTCAAGAGTTTGATTTAATGATCTAGGAGGGGAAAATTGAATGAAAAATGCCTTTTGTTTAGGTTATAAGTTGATGTCAGATAACCTATAGGGCTTATCCATCATTCTTTTTAAAATTTAAATTAATTAAAATCTCATTTATTTCCTTTCCCACCCACCCCTATTGAAAAGGGAAAAAAATGGCTTTAAATCTCTTATAACAAATATACATAGTCACAACAAATTCCTATATTAGCCATGTCCAAAAATATGTTTCATTCTATACCTTGAGTTCATGTCCCATCTCTCAGGAAGAGGGTGGCATGCTGTATCGATGCCTTGATCAGAGTTATTATGTCTTTAAAGTTAAATTGTTCTAACTTGTTCTGGTTTTACTCACTTTCATTCTTCATCAGTTCATACAAATATTCTCAGGTTTCTTTGAAACCATCCCCTGTGTCATTTCCTATGGCACGATAGTATTCCATTACACTCACGTACCAAAACTTATTCAGCCATTCCATGATGGATACTGCCATTAGTAAATTACAGATCAATAGTGAGTTGGTCTTAGAATTCATCAGGCTGGATGAATGGGCTGCATGGCCTTCAGGCATTTGCAAAGTTCTTTTCATGTCTCTAAACTTCTCCCAGAAATACAGGCCCCTCTTTTTGACCACAGTATTCTACTAGCAGTGATTTTTGGCTGAAAAGACATGAAAGGCAATGATGTCCAAAGTCACAGAGGGCAATGGAGAGGCCCATGGTGGGTGTAAGCAGACCACAACACATAACAAATTATTAATGAATAATTATGTAAATGTGAAGTATTTTATTATGTGAGTTCATTGTGTTATTTTTATTTGATTTGGAGTAGATTTTTTTACCTATTACTATAAAGAGAAAAGTATTATACATGTTGCTCTGTAAGTCCCAATCAGCAACTCCACAATGAATGGGGGGAAGAATTCCCCAGAGACCAGACAGTGAAATGAAACAAAAGGAAAACGTCCCAGATGAATATATCATTATTTATGAGAACACCATATTTGCTTTCTCCATTTTCCTCTTCCAATTTTAGCAGTGCCTTGGTCATTTCATGGGTTATTTAGCTGCAATGAGGAGGCCAAAATCTGGGGTTCCTATCTCTCAGGAGCAGTTGGCTTTATACAGAAAAAGCCCCACACTGAGAAAGAAGGTCTCAGATTAGTTGCATTATCTCCTGCGTAGAGGCAGTGAGGTGTAGTGTACAGAGAGCTTGTCCTGAAATCAGCAAGATCTGGAATTGGAATGCATGGTTCCAGGGGAGTTAATCTACCTCTGCCATGCTGGTTGGATGACTTTAGGCAAATCACTTAAACTCTCAGTGATCTAAGCGACTATCTTAAAACTCTTAAGTTTCAAAGAAGGCACCAATCTGCGTTGGTAGAGGGAGTTTTCTCTCCTGGATGTTCCTACACCACTAAAATCAGAAATCCAGGCCACCTTCTTTGTAGGGCTTTAATGGGAGAAGTTATTAAGGTCTTTGGGGGGGGTAGGGAGAGTTGCCCCCAAAAGCACTGAGCATATGCAGGAGCAATAGGGACCACTGAAGGCTTTTGCAATCACACCTGTTACATTAGAATAGATTCCACCTTGTAATCAAGGGTTAAAATGCTGAGCTATCAAGTGACAGTCATGGTCAACATAAATAAAGGACTTTTCTAGGCCTCAGTTTCCTCCTACCCAAAGTGAAGGAGTTAGAGGACATCACCTCTAAATCTATTCCATCACTTTCTAAGTCACACAAGAAAACTCTGTTTTTCTCTCACTTGCCCACTCTGCTCTGCCCTTCCACTATCCTTTTGGGCAACAGACATACAAGTCACTGAGCACTTCTACTTTGCTCAACATGAGTTATAAATTTTGCGGACATGAGTTATAAATGTAAGTTACATCAGCTTCAGTGTTTTAGGGACAAAAAATGGAAAGAATCAACTTGTTCCTTTCCTCAGGAGGATCCTGAGTTTTTATGAGAAGAGAAGTAATTTTAAACTGTAAAATTTTACAGAAGTATGACTTATGTGCTTCTAAAATTATGGTCCTTATAATTTTTCAGACTCAAAGGGAATTTTCCAAGCTTGTTCTGTCTTCTTTTCCTGCGAAGCCATCCCTTCTTCGACCACACTCATTTCCTCTGTGGTTTCACATTTCCTAGACTTGAGATTTTCCTGGTGGGCAGCTAATTTTGATGTCACCCCACACCCATCCCCACCCTCTCAAAGCATTTGGTGAGTACCCACTACATCCAGAGCACAGTACTGGGCACAGTAGGGGTGAATTATATGGAATTTAAAAGACATTTGTGATGGCTGTTTGACGGGCAGGTAATTCTCCACAGCCTGTTCCTTGGCTGAGGGGGTTGGAGTGGAGGACAGCATATTTCAGGTTACTGATCTGATGTACCAATTCATCCTAACCCATATTTTTCCCCTACAAATTTCTCTCACACCAGCAATAGAAAAGGGTAGACTTTTTTCTCCTTTATGTCACCTATTTTTAAATGTGTGTTTTTATCTAAATAATGGGATCTGTAGATGTTTAATGAGGGCAGTTCTTTGAAATGAGTAAAGTTATAAAGTGAAGTATATGGTCAGATGGAAGGAATGAATTAATTCCAGGCTATAAGAAAAGTGAAATTACTACATTCCTACCAGATGGGTAAGGAGGGAAGGGCCTGAACAATAATTATTCCTATTTCCAGAGTACAGTGCTTTACACTTTCCTCACAAGTACACTCTGAGGGAGGTAGTGACATGACATGATTCTCATTTTACAGATGGAAACTGAGACACAGAAAGGTAAAGTGCCTTTAAGTGGCAAACTTTGCCTCCTTTGTCTGAAGACATTTTTTTGCCTCTGACAGATGAAGAAATTATTAATATGTATAATTTTTCTAAGGGCATAGGATAATAGCATTTAAAGTTGGAGATTGTTTAGTCTGTGTCCCCCTTTCTACAGGTGAGAAACTGACAACCAAAGAGATTCATTGACTTGCCCAAGGTCACATGTGTAGTCAAGCTTGGATCTGTCCCCTGGTTCTCTGACCCTAAAACCAATATCCTTCCTAATATGCCAAACTGCCTCTGGGAGTATGTCTTATACTTTTTATGAATCACTCACAGTACTTTTCATTTACTCCCTCATCCCCTCACCTATGGCAAACTTGGTGCATGATGGGTGTTTGATGGGCAGGTATCCCAAATGAAACTTGAAATACTGGGTTGGCTGTACAGCCCACACCTGGTTCATGTCCTGCTTTCTGTAAATCTGCAGAAAAGCATGAAGTCACTTAATTCAATCATGAGGGAGACCCTACTGCCTGGGCCAAAAATTCTCTCTAAGGACTCTGATTTATTGGAGAATGATAGGAAACTATCTTATGTGAAAAATTTTCCTAACTTAATCTTCTGTCCAAATATGTCTTTATATTTTTTCTATCTTCACCAAGTTTGTTGAGCACAGTACAGTTCAGAAACCACAAAGAAATTATCAAGTGTTCCATTCTCAAAAAGTGCCTTTACACAGAGTTAACCAGACTCCATTCCACTTAGCCTCACACTTCTTTGGGGGTTTTTGAGGGACAAACCTGCACCAGCGGTTCCTAGGTGTTGTGGAGAAAGAATAAGGGGAAAGAAGGAGATGTCCATGGCTCCTGTTTTGAACCTCAGAATTTTAACAGAAAAGCAAGGATAGCATAGAGAGGCTAGTCTTGTACTCTGAACTCTATGCTCTAGAACAACTCATTGTCTCCAGTACTCTAAATCACCTTTCAATCCCATACCCTGCTCCTTCTCTGACTACTTCCTCAGTATGGGTCCCATCAAAGGTCCCATGACTGGGACCATGACCCAGTTCTGACCATAGCAGATAAAGCTGTCAATTGTAGCCATCTGTTGCAAAGACTTACACCCCACCCCCCACCCCCCAAAATTAAATCTGCTGCCATCTGCCTGGAAGGCTAGCAAATGTCTAAGTTCCCTTTGTAACATCTGTTCCCTGGAGCTTATGGACTGGAATGATCTCCCAGAGGGGAAAAAGAAGGAAGATATTAAAGGAAAGGAGCAGGGTGATTTGTGCGTAGAATACATATTTGCTGTCTTCTGGCATGGTAACTTCCTCTTCTTGCTTCCACAAGTATGGAGGGGCAGTTAACTGAAATTTTAATTCAACATGACCAAAACAGAACCTCCCCAGCCCTGAGCTTTGGAGCAGATGACAGCTCAAAATGGATAAGGAGACCTATCGTGGGCCCCTCCTCTCTCTTTCATCTCCCATATCCAATATGTTGCCAAGTCCTGTCAATGGACTTTGTAACATTTCTCTTGCACTTCTCATACTGCCCTCACCATTCTGGCTCTCATCATCTCATGCCTGGACAATTGCAATAGCCTAATTTTTCTCCCTGCCGTAAGTCTCTCCCCTATCCAGTCCATTCTCCATCCAACTATCAAAATGATTTTCCTAATTTTCAGGTCTGACATGTCATTCTCTTCCCTCTCCTGCAATTCAATAAACACAATAAGCTCCCTTTAGTCTCCTGGGTAAAATATAACATCTTCTTTTTGTCTTTTAAAGTCCTTCATAATCTGTCCCCCTCTCCTCCCTTTCTAGTTTTCTTACATATCAGTCTTCCCTCTCCCTCAAAGTACTCAGTGATCCAGTGACGTGCTGTTCCTTGAAGGAGACACTCCATCTTCCCAAACCATCAGTTTTCACTGGCTGTCCCCCATTCTTGGAATCCTTCCCCTTCTCATCTGAACCTCCTGGTTTCCTTCCAGTCCTGGCTAAAACCTTACCTCCTGCAAGAATCCTTTCCAATCCCTGCAATGTTAGTGCCTTCCTCCTGATACTGTCTCCAAGTTATCCCGTATAATACTTTGCTTGTACGTGATCATTTACAGATCGTCTCCCCCCACGGGATCATAAGCTCCTTGAGGACAGGTGCTGTTTTTGTTTTTCTTTATAGCCTCAGAATTTAGCAGAGTGTATCGCACAGCACTTAATAAATACTTGTCGATGACTTGGTTTGAATGGGGATTGCCTACATGGATTTAATTTGGAGAAGGCAAGGTTCAAGTACAGTCTCTGTTCCCATAGTCTCCCCCCATAGAATGGCCTTATCCCTTGGCCCTCACATAGGACTTTGTCAAGTAACTCTGAATGTGATAGTTATCTGTGTTGGTATCCTACTTTACTAGCCGGTTCACTAACTGGCATTTGCATAGGAATTTAAAGTTTACAGTGTGCTTTGCCTACATTACCTCACTGAAAGTAGAGACTATGTGTTAACTTTTGGTTCGTATCTCCTCCGCTGCCTGACATTATGCTCATCCTGGTATAGGGGTTTAATAAATCATTACTGAATAAATAGGTTTAGAGATAGGGACTGGATCATATTCATTAATCATCATTTGATTTCATTAGTATAAGAAACTCCTAGATGTAGAAACTGCAACTTTCTGTCTAAAGCAGTGATCCTCAGACTTCTACAGGAGTAGAGAACTCTTTGATACTAAGATTTTGGCAGAAGCCTTCTTGTAAAATCCTGTAAAATTATTGCTTTTATTTTTAAAATTAGTTGATTTTTAATACCTATTGACAAACAATATAAGCAAAACTCAGGGAATTTCAGGGTTCCTTTCAATATAGTTTGAGAAACACTGGCCTGAAGTACTGAGAGGATGATTGATTTGGCCACAGTATGTGTCAGAGGTGGGACCTCAGCTCATTTTTATGTGCCAGTAACGCCCATGGAACGTAAATAAATTTCAGGTCCCTTGTTTAGAGAGAGAACTCAATGAATTCTGAATTCTGATCTTAAAAATGAAAAGTGGAGACTGACAGTAAAATGGTCTCTTGATAGTTTGAGAAGTTGAGTAAGATTAACAGTGGTTTCACCCTTTTCATATTTTTGACCACTTCACTCCTTTGAATCCAAAAGTTGGTTGACTGCTGCATTTCCTTCTATTGACAGCTACAGAATCCCAAAATGTTGAAGTGATAAGGGATCCTGGAGATCTTCTAATTAAGCCCATTGTACAAATGAGAAACCTGAGACCCAGAGAGAAGTGACTTACAGCTCTCTTGAACTTGACCCCTAAGATCACATTCTCCCTCATGGCCTCAGTTTTTCAGTGGGTATTAAGTTGTTTTCGCTTGTAGAGTCTATAACTTCATGGAGATAAAAGCATGGTGAACAATCCATTTGAGCCAGTATATCAATGACATGACAGTCAATGAAAAGAATTTTTTAAATGCCTACTGTGTGCCAGGTTCTGTGGATATAAAGACAATAAAGGAAATAGTCTTTGCCCTCGCAGAGCCTTCATTTTACAGGAGAAGACAACCTGTACACATGTAAAAATATACAAAGTATATTAACAGAGTAATTTGAAAGGAGAGGGTAATTTTGGGAGGATCACTAAAAGTCTCAGAGAGAGGAGCTGTGTTTTGATGTGTTATGTAATGTGTACATAGTTCACATTTATTGGAGACTCTTTGAGGTAGTGTATGACACAGAAGACCAATCTGTCTAGCTGGTCTCAGAGCCAGAAAAACCTGGGTTTGGGCCCTTATATATACATATAAAATATACAAATATTTGTATATATGTGTGTAACACACAACTCATTATGGTTGGGTGAACCTGGGCAAGTCACTTAACTTCTCAGTGCTGGATACCCTGAGTCCAGGCTACCTCCTGATTTTCTGTATTCTGCCAGCTAAGAATGGTTTTTGCATTTTAAAATAAAATTTTATTATTTAAACATTCAATATTTAATTAATATTTAAGATTTCTTATTTATTATTTAAATAAAGTTTTATTATAGTAAAAATGCAGAAACCATTTTTAGCTCATGAGTAGTACAAAAGCTGACTGAATTTGCCCTTTGGGCCATAGTTTGCCGCCCCCTGTTTTGACAGCTCTAAGACAAAAGAAGGTGCCAATCTATACTCTTCGAGGGAATTTCCTCACCTGAGAATTCCTTATAAAAATGAAATTGTAGACCCAGTTCCTCTACCTCTTTTTAATGGTGAGGATACCATCTTTTATTTTTCTTTCCTTCTTCCCCAAATCACACAATAGAATTTCTTTATGCTTTGCATCAAGGATCCCTTAAGTGCTCAGAGCCAAAAATCTCATTTTCATATGGCTTGGGTTTTTAGGCTTCTTGAATTTCACTGGAGTTCGTTTCATTTGATGATCCATGACCTGAGGTGGGACAAAACGTAGTTTACAGCACTATTTCCTAAAACAGAGGATGATGAAGCTTCTCCTGGCTAAGTGAGGGACTCCCAGGCCCTGAAACCAGCATTTGCTGATCATTTACTAAGTGTGTACTGTGCTAAGTTTCAAAGGTACAAAAACAAAAATGAAAACAAATTCCTGATCTCAAAGAGTTTACATTCAATAGAAAGAAACAACATGATACACTTGTAAGTGCATAGAAAACATGACAAGGCAATTTCAGGGATAGGGAAGAAACTGTACCTGGGCAGGTAATAGGGAGATGGTTCAGGAAAGGCATCACATAGAAAATGCGGCTAGAGCTGAGCTCTGAAGAAAACTGGGGATTCTAAGAGCCAGTGGTAAAGAGAGCGTACAACCCAGAAAGGGGGAACAATGTGTAGGGATCATAAAAATTAGAGCTGGAAAGGACATCTGGGGTCATCTCATCCAAGTTTTTCATTTTACACACATGAAAATAGTCCTAGAGAAGTAAAATCACTTGCCCAAGGCCAGAGATAAGAGTAGCAGAGCCAGGATTTGACCCTCCTTTGCCCTCTGATTGCAAAGACACTACGTCTCTCTGCCTCCATTTTTCTCAGACACAAATCTAATCATGTAATTATCAAAAATTTTCTGAAGGTGACTGCCTTCTAACTAAAGTCAAAACTCCTTTACCTACCATTCAAGGCCAGTCAACCAATAAACACTGACAAGAGCCACATACTATTTTCAACATTGGGGAGACCAAAAGAGTCAAAAGACAGACCCTGTTCTCACAGTCTAATGAGGGGAGACAAGAAGCAAACAGAGTAATATGCCTATAAATAGGAAACAACAGAGGGAGAGAACTAGAATTGAGAGGTGGGAAAGGCTTCCTGTAGTAGGACCCTAGGTAGCCAGTATGTGGTGATGTGAAGGGAGAGAGTTCCAAACCAGAGAAAATCCGAGTCAAGTGGAATGTGGAGACCAGGGTCACTGGATAGAAGAGTACTTGTTAGGGAGTTCAGTATATGAAGACTGGAAAGGTGGGAGGGGCTTAGGTTATGAATGCCTAAGAGAGCATTTTGTATTGAATCTTGGAGGTGACAGAGAGCCATTGGAGTTTACTGAGTAGGAGAGGAGAGCGACATGGTCATTTTAGAGGTTGAATGGAAGCTGGATTGGTGTGGGGAGGCCTCCTTGAGGCAGGCAGGCCTACCAGTAGGCTGTTGCAATAGGCCAGGTGTAAGGTGACAAGGTCTGCACCAGAATGTCAAAGAACAGAGAGCCTTCCATAATCTGTCAGCACTGCACCTCTCTATTTCATATTAGAGTCCTCCTCCTGACTACTTTCTAAACAGGCCTATTCACTGACTGGGTGTTACCTCCCTCTAAGTCAGTAACTGAAAAGGCCTTAGCCTAAAAGGGCCAGGGTCTCCCATTGCATCCTGGGCCATCTCCAGTCATCCTGATGAATATCTGATCACTAGACCCAGATGGCTCAGGAGGAGAAAGTGAGGCTGGTGACCTTGCACAGCCTCCCTCACTCAAATCAAAGTCAACTGCAAGTCATGTCACCATCTCTCTGATGTCATGGTCTTCTTCGAGAACAAAGGACAAACATAAAGATTCCTCCACACACTCTACATTTAAAAACTAAACCGGTCTATTCTCTGTCCCTAGAATGTACCATTGTACTCTTATCCCTTATTTATTCAGGCTGTTTGGCATGCCTACCTAGGCTAATATTTAGAATGCCCTTTTCTTGCTTTATCTGTTAAATTCTTTGCCTCATTTTCAAAACCCAATTCAGATGTCACCTCCTCCATGAAGTCTTTCTTGATCGGACCTAGGCAACTAAGTACAACCTGGACTTGGAGTCAAGAAAAACCCGAGTTCAAATTCTGCCTCAAACATTCACTAGCTGTATGGTCCTAGGAAAATCACTTAACCATTCTGTTTCCTCATCTGTAAAATGGAAATAATACCTACCTCACAGCTTTGTTGTGGAAATCAAATGAGAGAACATATGTAAAGCACTAGGCTGACCTTCAAGCAACATATAAACTGTAGCTGTCCCTATGCCTATCATTACCATTGTTGTTGTTGGACCTTAAATACTGTTTTGTTTTGCAATTCTCTAATGTATGTAAGGTCCAGGAGGGATCTGCAGAGGATGTACCGAGGGAAGAAGGAAGAGGCAGCAAGGGTTTTGTTTTTGTTTCTTTCTCTTTTCTTGCCAGTGGAATACATTACAGTAAGGGGATACTCATGAGAAACAGCAAAGGAGAATTGAGCTACTGAATTGTTCCTAGTGAAGCCAGATCATTGGGAATTCAGCACCAAGTGGTAATGGCTCTTCATCTCCCACCCTAGAGCACGAGAATTGGAGTAAACAAGACCTCAATCCATGTCCTGCCTCAGATCTTTATTAGCTGTGTGACATTAGGCAAGTTACTTAACCTCTCTGAGCCTTGTTTTCCTCATTTGTAGAATGGGAATAATCCCTTACAAAGTTATTGTGATTATCAAATGAGATAATAAGGTCTTTGCAGACCTTATAGTCTTATATAAGTGCTAGCTTATTCGGCCTGTAGCCCATCTCTAGCTGTGAACATCCCAACTATAGTCAAGGGAAATGAGGATGAGGGATTATTTCCAGACTAGACCTCACCCCCTTCCCCTTCCTCCATCCCTGTAGTTCTCTGGTCTATTTCTGAGTCACCTCAAAATATTCCTCGGGGACTGAATAATTTCAAGTCTAGCAAGCCTAGGAATTAACTGATGATAATGATGGTAGATAGATAGATGGATAGATAGATAAATAGAAAGATAGATAGATGGATAGATGGATGGATGGATAGGTAGATGATGGATGGATGGATGGATAGATTGATAGATAGATGATAGGTGGATGGATGGATGGATGGATGGATGGATAAAATTTATATAGTTCTTTAAGGTTCGCAAAATGCTTTACATTTTATTTTGTCTGATCCTCACAGCTACCTTAGAAGGCAGGTACTGTTATCATCTCCCTTTTACAGATAATGAAACTGGGACACACAAAAGTTAAGTGACTTGCCCAGGGCCATACAGTTGGTTAAGTATCTGAGGCAGAATTTGAACTCAGGTCTTCCTGACTCCAAAGTTCAGAGCTCTATTTGACTCATTCTAGGCTAACACTAGAATAGTGCTAGAAGCTCTCACACTCTTAAGGCAGTCTCCAAACTGCCCTGGATTTCTAAGCAATCTATAGTCTGGAAAGGATTTGATAACACCCAGACATGTTCAGACCCAGATCCAGCATTTTAGGTTTGGGGCTTATGGCATTACTAAGACGTCCTCACCCTCAAAGTGTCCTAGAATAGAGAAAAAACCTCAGTGAGGTCACATGTCTAAGGAATCCTTTGGTCCTGTGGGATGGGGCTGGCTTGTATCTCTTTGCTCTCCTTTCCACCTCCTCTAGTCATGCAGTTCAGCAGGTTTAGTCTGTTGTCTTCAATGCCAGCATCTAATTAATTAGACCCCACTCTTTCTATAGCTCTTTCTCTCCTCATTCTAAAGGAACCCCACTGGTTTGGCCACCTTGCTGGGGACTTCTCTCTCTCTGGCAAAGCAGAGTTAGGAATGGAGTGGGAGGACTCCCAGTGGGCTAGGGCAGAAACCAGCACCTCCCTGGGTGGGCCTGGAAAAGCAGAGGAGGGAATATTTCTGTGGAGTCTTTTGATTGTGGTAGCCAAACTTTCAGGGGCACACCTAAAGAACCTCTGAGGAAGCCAGGGGAGAACTGGTTGGCCCTCAGTTGAGATACCCAGCCTAGTCTAGAATGCTTTTTTGCTTAGTGCGAACAGGAAACTGGGGGTTTTCTTCTCTCAAAGGAGAAGACAGAATTTTTCCCTTGGGTACAATAAATCCTAAATCTTAAAGACAGATGGTATAAACTAGTGATGTCAAACTCAAATAGAAATAGGGCCCCCTACATCATATATAAAGATCCTTGAGACTGCATATATGCATATGTCATATATTAACATTATCTGCTTTATTATATTTTGATTTTATTAAATATTTTCTAATTATATTTAAAATTTTTAAATAATAAAATTTAATATTTTTTTAAAATGTTCAATTCCAAATTCTCTACCTCCCCTTCCATCTCCTCCCCCATCCACTTAAAAGACAAGAATTACAGTAGATTTGGATAACATTCAGGAGTACTGTGGGACTCAGGTGGACTGCAGGCTGTTTATTTGATATATCTGGTGCAAAGAGGCTAGAGATCTGGACTTAGAGAAAAGAAGACCTGAGTTCAAATCCTGATTCAGATATTTCTTAGAAGCAAATTGTGCAACCTCAGTTTCTTTATCTATAACTAACATGGTACTAGGGATATAAATACAAAGAAGAAAATAATCACTCCTTGCAAAGAATTTACATTTATAATGGGGGAGAAAATCAGTATTTATATGTAATTACATATCAATATGTTACATGTAATTAATATATTAATAAGCATATATCATAATATAACATTCCATATGATACATAATCAATGCTATATCTAAATGATATAGAAATATATTCCATTTTTAATATATACAGCACAAATAGAAATTTAATAAACACCAAGATATTCAAAAGTAGAAAATTGGAAAGGAAAGGCACTAGCAATTAGGAGCATAAAGAAAGGCTCCAGGCAGAAGATGATGCTTGAGCTCCATCCTAAAGGAAGAGAGCACATCTGTGATTCAGATGTCCCAAGGAAGGGCATTCCTGACAAAGCATGGCCCATGCAAAGGCGCAGAAATGGGAGATGTAATACTGCATATAACAAGTGAGTGGCAGTGTGAGAAACACAGACTAGGCCAGTTTGGCTGGATCAAGGATTGCAGGGTAGGGAATAAAAACTAATGAAGCTAAAAATATAGGTGGGACCAGATTGTGAAGAACTTGAATAGATAAACGGAGGGGTTTCCATGTTATCATATCTGTAACGTGAAGGAACTGGAGCCAAAGACCTCTAAGACCCCTTCTAGCGATAAAGCTCTGATCCTAAAGCCGGCTTCAGGAGAATGACTAAAAGAGAACCAGAAAGTGACTACAGTTGTCACTGCAAAGGAGATGAGTCCCACAAACAACTTAAATCAGCTGTGTCACCATGAGCAAGCTGCTAGAGGCAACTGAACTGGATGGCTTCCACCTCACTTTCCATCTCTAAATCTTTGACCCTCGCGGGGTACAGCCGTCATACTCTGTGACATCGTTGACCAAGAATCAGACTTCCTCCCTAACTACCCTTGTGACACTCTCCCCCTTCAAAGCTGCTTTAATGTTCATTTGTGACCTCATTTCACTTAGATGAGACTACTGGGAAGGCAGTGCATGCACATGAGGAGAAGGGCCCTTGACTGACTGTGGGCCCAACAGGCCCCAACAGGCCCCAACCTTCCTGAAGGCACTGCAGGTCACAGTTCTGTAGCCCTGGTGTCAGAAAGGAAGATGACAGACTGGTTCATTTTGAACAGGAGAAGACCTTAGAAATGACCCAGGTGGGGTGTGTGTGTGTGTGTGTGTGTGTGTGTGTGTGAGTGTGTATGTGTGTGTGTGTGTGTGTGTGTGATGCCTTTGGTTTCCTTCTCAGAACATTTTTCAATGTATAAGATCTATAGGCTGACAATCTCATTAAAATAAAGATGTCATTTTTTTCTCCATAGAAGTTCTCCATATATACTCCCTGTAGTACATCCATGGAAGCTGTGGAGCTCCTGTGTAGTTCCCTCATTTTACAGATTAAAAAACGAAAACAAAAGCTGAGGCCTAGAGAGGCTAATCTCAGCCAGCGGAGACTGGTGATGCGGGGGTGATGTGTAGCAAGGTAGGAGAAGAAGCCTCGGGAGATGGTAGAGCTCTCAATCCTGAAGATGAATTCAGGAGATGAGGGTTACTGGTGCCTGGTGGGGTGGGGCACATATTACCCATGTACCTCTGCTCTTTGCTGTGTTCTCAGCCAAACTCCAGGCTGCCCCCTCCTCCTTTCCAAATGGGCTCTACAACCCTTTCCCTTTTCTTTGGATGGTCAGGGTCCAGGGTGTAATAAATGCTAATGGCACAGTGTCCACCACGCCAACGGTCCCTCCTCTTTCCCAGCCCTGGAAGCAAAGGACCAAAAAGGCTACTGAGGAAGGCTTGCTTGGAGAAGGAATACTCCCATCTCTGGAACTGTAGTTTTTTTCTCAACTTAGATTTAATCGTAACTTTCTTAACCATATAGGCTCCCTTTGGTTTCTATCAGTAGGTACTCCCCATCTCCTGTTCCCTACCATTTCAGTAGGAGCTTCCCCACTCCATCTATTATCCTTGACTATTGTCAAGAAGGAAGTTCCTTCTGTGGGTACTGTTCAGTTTGAATTTGGGGGTAGCTTCTACTCCTTCAACTGAACTATTTCTCTAAGTATAATATCCATACCCTTGGCTACCTTTCCCCAGGCTCTTCTAGCCCAACTCATCTGCCACAGATGTGTTGCTTCATAGTGATAGGATTTCTAAATAATAATAGTGAGCTTTTATATAAACACTAAGCTTTGCAAAACCCTTTACAAATATTATCCCATTTTATGCTCATGACAATCTTGGGAGATAGGTGCCAATATTATCCCCATTTTACATATGAGAAAACTGAGGCAGACTTGTTAAATGATTTATCTGGGGTCACACAACTAATAAGTGTTTGAGTCTGGATTTGTATTCAGGCTTTCCTGACTCTAGGTTTAGTACTTTCTCCACTGAGCCACCTAGCTACCTCCTAAATGAGATGATTTAAAGATAGAACCTTGGCTCCCCAGTTCTCCAGAACATTATATGCTGAGTGGAAAGAAAGGCAGTAAATGTTCTCAGTTTTGACTTTGTTTAAAAAAAGATCCTTTACCCTGAATCACTGTGAGTTCTTTTCTACAGTTGAAAGACTTTCCTGAAGAGTTCAGTCTGGTTGCAAAGAAATTTTCCTGATCAGAAACTTACTAGTTACTTACACTAAAAATTAAACCTGTCTGCCCCTTCCACCATTCCCCACCCCATGTCATTGATCAGTTAGTGCCAGGAAGGGAACCTGCCTACATGAGTCTGACGGATACTGAGGGAATCTTCTTTGGTTCCACTGATAACATTGTAGACTTGGAATCAGGAAGAACCTCAGACACTAACTAGTCATGACACATCCCTGGGCCTCAGTTTCCTTCTCTATGGAGAGAAGGGTTGTACTTGATGGTCCCAGCTCCAAGGTTCTGATCCTGATGTCATCAGAGAGCATCCAGTCCAACATCCTCATTTTATCCATGAAACTGAGGTTCAGAGAGATTAAATAACTTGCCCCAGACTAAATGGCAAAGTTGGGATTTGAACCCCCATCTCTGAATCAAAATTCAGTGCACTTTCCATTGTATCATACCTTCTTTCTCCATCCATCCCTCCTTCCCTCCCCACAATCTGTGCCCTTTTCAGGTTGAATGTCCTGAGTCACAGCTAAGGCTCCTTCTTTCTGGCCTGGCTCCACCTTTGCCCCTGCTAAATACATTTATCTAGCTTTGGATACATCAAATCTAGGGGCAGTCATTTATCTGTAGAAACTGTGCCAACTCTTTCTCCTCCCTGGAATGACACAATCAACTCTCCCCACTTCAGGGGCTAATTCTCTGTATCCTCTCAGAGCAAAGAAAGCGGAAGCGATCCCTCCCACTGTGGGCGGGAGTTCAAGGCAGAACTCACAGCAACCGGGCTTCTGACAGTGGGAGGGGAGAAGAAAGCCAAGTTAAGGACAGTCTTCACTCTGGAGCTGCTCCTGTCTATGATACAGGCAGCCTCTCTCTCTCTCTCTCTCTCTCTCTCTCTCTCTCTCTCTCTCTCTCTCTCTCTCTCTCTCTCTCTCTCTCACACACACACACACACACACACACACACAGAGCTCAGAGAGATCACTCTTTCCATTGGTATCTACCTCCGACTCTGTCTCTTTCCCTCTCTTTCCCCCATTTCCTTGAACTTTACTCATTTCTTCTTGGCAAGGTAACAAATTATGAGATTTTCCCTGCTCCTACAGCAGGTCTCTTTCTCTTCATTCCCTTAAACTCCCAATACCCTCTGCCAAGAGCCCAGATCTCAGTGAGGATCTGACCACTATGGATCAAGACCCAAGGAGGAGCTGTCTCGAGACAGGAGTGATGAGGACCTGGATTGAACCAGTAGTGGCCTCCACCCAGGTAGCTGCCTCCTTCTATGATGCGGGGCTGCTCCTGGTGGTCAAGAATTACTACAACCTTTCAAGTTTCTCTAACCACACCAATTCCTCCAGCCCTAGGGGGGCCAGTGAGGATGCTCAACAGAAAGCCATCTCCAACTTCTACATCATCTACAACCTTGTGGTGGGCCTCACCCCACTGCTTTCAGCCTATGGACTGGGCTGGCTCAGCGACCGCTACAATCGGAAAATTTCCATCTGCGTCCCCCTCTTGGGTTACCTCCTCTCCCGCCTCTTCCTTTTGCTGAAGATCCTATTGGACTGGCCAGTAGAAGTGATGTATGGGGCTGCTGCCCTGGCAGGACTCTCTGGGGGCTTCACGGCTTTCTGGTCAGGTGTCATGGCCCTGGGCTCCCTGAGCTCCTCTAAGGGCCGGCGCTCTGTGAGGCTTATCATCATTGACTTGATCTTGGGGCTGGCAGGATTCTGTGGGAGCATTGCTTCTGGTCACTTGTTCAACCTACTTCGAGTGGGCAACCGGCAAGGTGTTGTCCTTGCTGTATCTAGTGTAGGCTGTGCCACATTTGCTTTCCTCTATAGTCTCTTTGTCCTCAAGGTCCCAGAGCCTGAGGTCAAGCCTAGTAAAACCTTTGGTGTAGTGGACACTGTATCTGGGACCATAGGCACTTATCGCACTCTGGACCCTGACCATCCAGAGAAAAGGGGAGGGGTGGTGCAGCTGCCTTCCCTTGGGAAAGGAGAGCCTCGCAAAGCTATCATCGCCCTGCTTTTTGCAGGGGCCATCATCTATGACTTGGCAGTGGTGGGTACAGTTGATGTGATGCCCCTTTTTGTGTTAAGGGAGCCACTGAGCTGGAACCATGTGCAAGTGGGCTATGGGATGGCAGCTGGCTATACCATCTTCATCACCAGCTTCCTGGGAGTCCTGGTCTTTTCTAGGTGCTGCCGGGACACCACCATGATTATGATAGGAATGGTCTCCTTTGGAGCCGGCTCACTGCTCCTGACCTTTGTGAAGGAAACCTACATGTTCTATATTGGTGAGTTTGGCTGTTTCCAATCCAAACAGTTAGTAGAATCTGGAGATCTAAGTTCAAATCCCAGCTCTGGCACTTACTACCTACTTCTCTGGGCCTCTGTTCCTTCACCTGTAAAATGGGAAGGTTGGGCAGTGGGAAATACAGAAAAGAAGTCAGATCTGCCCTAAAAGGGCTTCTAGATTCATATTTTAAATCAAGATTAACACATGGGAAAGAAATCCTATAGAGCAAATTTAGAAGGAAATGGCAAACCACTTTGCCAAAAAAAAGGCCCCAAATGGAGTCACAGAGAGTCAGACATGGCTGAAAAATGATTGAACTGAACTGATGTTGGCTGCCAAGATGCCCAATAGAGATGACGTGCTAGGACTTCGGAAGAAGAGATCTCTGAAAGATAGAGGAGTCACAGAAGGGGCTTCTATGGGAAAGATGAGATGGTAAATGACAGAGAGAGGGGAGGGGGAGGCCAAGGCTTAGTAATCACACAAGGATGAAGCTTGCTGGATCTATCTCTAACTCTCCCTTGCCTGTTTTCTTCATCAATGGACTCTGTGTCATTGCCATCCCTAACCCATCAGGGTTTCCATGAGCAGCTCTTATCTCTAGATTGATGAAGGCTTCTTGCATATGGAAGAAATTGCATACATGAGGCTTTACGTTAAAAAAAAATCATTAGGTGGCAGGTGGAAGAACTGGTTATGCTGAGAGCAATCTGGGCATACTTTAAAAGGGATATGCATTTGTGATAATTCATATGAACAGCATTTATTGTATACATAAATGTTTAGATAATATGTTTGGAAGTATATAGAGAGCTAGAAGGGACCTTAGATACCATTGAGTCCAAGCCTCTCATTTTACAGATGAGGAAACTGAGACACAGTGAGGGTAAGGGACTTTCCTGAGATCCCTCAGTTGGGAAATAGCAGAGGTGGATTTCAATCCCCCAGTGTTCTGATTTGGAACCCAGTGGTCTTCCATTAAATCACATTGTCTCCCCACCCTCTTCTCTCCTTTCCCTTTCCCAAACAGTGAAATGATTGGAGAAGCTAGTGTTTGTTGTTTTCCTGAAAAATGTGCTGGCGAAGTACTCTAGCTTCAGAGTGAGGCTGCTCTCTGAGTTATGGAAGAGAAAAAGGGCAGTTAAAGCACTGGGCGACAGGGTGGGAAGGGGCTCTTTCTAGAGCCTGAAGACCGGTCTTCAGTGCAAGGAAGTGGCTTTTAGGGAGATGCTGTTCTGAGGGAGAAGAAAAGGGTTTAACTCTGGTTCCCTCCCCCACCTTTCTCTTTCAACTTCCCTTTCCCTCTTTTCCTCAAAAAAACAACAACAACAAAAAAAAACAGTTCTCAGAGAGCTATTGACTCGCTCTTGAGAGCAACTTCTATTAGACTTAAACACTAGGAAAAATAGCCTGGGTGTGTGGAAAGAAACAGATTTTAATCCAAAATGTAATTGTAGCACAGTGGAAAAAAGAATGCTGGTTTGGGAGTCAAAGGATCTGAGTGCAAATCCTGCATCAGCTACTTACTAGCTGTGTGATCCTGGGCAAATCACTTAACCTTTCTGTGCCTGTTTCCTTATTTGAGGAATGAGGGGAGTGGATGTGGTGATTTCCAAGCTCCCTTCAAGCACTGATGATCCTCTTGTATGATTCTGGTTCTGCACCCCTGCCTCCTCTACCTGAATGACTTTAACGTCTCCAGATCTCAGTTTCCTTCACTAAATGAGGGAGGTTGAAGGTTGGACTTCTAAGATCCCTTCCAGCAACTCTAGCTCTATGATCTAGCACCAACTTCTGGTCTATGAGAAAAGAGCCATTTCCTGGCAGCTCTTCCAAGTGTTGTTTTTTTTTTTTTTTAATTGGATAGAGGATAAAAAAATAGAGGAGGGAGGGAGGGAGCATAAAGAGATATTTGTCACTGTTCTTGGTGAAGATGAAGAGGATCGCTTCATCCTCTTACCTATGGCTACCTTAGGTGCTCTGCCAGCTGGATTAGGCACAGACCCCACGCAGCTTCGAGGAGCTCAGTCTTCCAGGACAGGCTGTTCTGACTGGGTCAACACCGAACCCTGATGAGGAGGCTGTTACTCTAGACAGACAAGGTCAGGCTTCACTAACTTTTCTTGTTTGGTCACATTACAGCCCGGGCTGTCATGCTGTTTGCTCTCATCCCAATAACAACAATCCGATCGGCACTATCCAAGCTTATAAAGGGATCTTCCTACGGTGAGAAGAAATGGACTATGGATTACTGGCCTGGTTTGGGGAATGGGGAAGCCTAGGGTAGACTCTAAGGTCTTGGAGAACTCATGGAGTTATGCCAGTAAGTAGCACTTACTGCTGGCTGCCAACCAATCAATCAATATTTATTAAATTCCTACTGTACCCCACACTGTGCTTGATGCTGGAGATACAAAAAAAGGCAAAAAGACAGTGCCATCCCTCAGGGGACACGATTTGATGAGAGAGACAACAAACAAATCTATAGAAACAAGATACATATAGGATAAATAGGAGAAAATTAAGAAAGGGAAGCTACTAGGATTAAGATAGGTTGGGGATGCTTCCAGTAAAAGATAGAATAGAAAGAGCATATTAAGCACTCTTCAGTGCACAAATACTGTTTGCTAGGAATCACATTTGTCACTATAGCCCAAAAAAAGGGTGAGAAAGACTATGAGAGCCCCATTATGGGTTTTGTTACCAACTTGACTCAAGAAAGTCCAAAAAAATCCAGAAAAAAAAAAACTTACTGGGAGAAATAGACTGTGATTGTCTAGGTATTGAGGGAACATTTTGAAGGACCCCTAAGAAGCTCTTCTAAGTTTTAGAATAGAATGGTATGTCCTATTAAAGTCATTCTCAGTGACCTTTTGGTCCCTTCTACAGGAAAAGTGTTTGTGATACTACAGCTGGCACTGGCCCTCTCCGGGGTGGTGACATCCACCACATTCAATGAGATCTATCAGCTCACCATGGATAAGTTCACTGGCTTTTGCTTTGCCCTATCATCCTTCCTCGCCTTCCTGAGCATCATCCCCATTGGGTAAGAGTCACTGTGTGTTCTGCTTTAATGGTGCGGCTATTGTTGCATTGAGAGCAATGGGGATGGGTTCATGTCCAGGGAATTTCTGGGGAAAGGGAGCATTTATCTCATCCCATTTATAAAGTCCTAAGTAGTTTACCTCAAAAGGAAACAATTTAATCCAGCTGTATTCCCCTCAGAAATCACAGACTGAAAGTATGGCAATTTAGGAATTTCCCACTAAAACAAGTGGTAAATTGAAAACTACAGACTCAGTCTAGTCATTTGGCAATGAAATATTATTTAGAGGATCCCAGTTCTACTTCCTTGAAATCAGATGCTGGGATAAGTATGAAGAAATCCTTTTTAATCATGTTGAGGATTTTCCTTTTCCTTTCCTTTCCTTTTTTTTTTTTTTTTGAGCTTAGTTTGGCTCCTATCAATAGATTGGCAATCCCTGCCTTACAGACCTCTTTCCTTCCCCTGAATTATCCAGGCTTATTTAAGCACAGCATTCGGTGGCCCAACAGGTCTGTGTCTTCCTGCACTACTGGACCAGGATCACCTGTGAGTGGATTAGTCATACTGAGACACACAACACTCACTTACAAAAACACTGGCAAAACACCGCCTGGCTGGGCAGAGTAGAAGGGGTGAGGGTTGATTCTTTCCTTCTGTCTTCCTCCTAGCTTACAAAAACCATGTACTGTAACAGTGGTTCTTAAACAGTAACATGAGTGCAGGCAGGGTCCTGGGGATGCTTTCTGGAACTGTGCATGTTTCCAACATGACCACATCTACACTTGTGGTTCTTGGCCCAAATTAATCATTTACATGGCTGCTGTTGAGCAATGGGACTTATGTTTAATAAGAATTAAGTTGAATAAGAAGTAAGCATCTTCTCTGCCTCACCTCAAGTAGTCCCATTCTGCCCATTATTTGGGGGGAATGGAAAGGGGAGAAAGCAGGATTTTACTGAGAGGGGGGTGGAGGGAGGTCAAAGGTGGGGGGAATCTGTGAAATCTTCAGCCCTTCTGAAATTGTCCATGGTCTAAAAAAATGTTTAAAGTCCACTAGTTTGGGATGTGTGGCTTCTCCGTGGAGCACTGACACAGGCTTCCTTTGCAGGTAGCTCCCCAGAATTCTGATCTAAGGGTCACAGTCCAGTATGGGATCTTAGTGCCGGGCTTGGCTAAAGTCAGAGCTAAAAAGGTTTCTTCTCGTTGGCTCACCTTCCTCCCACCCATCTTTAGCCTTCCTCAAGAGAGACTACATTTACTAGCCTCCCTACATTTAATAACATCCCTCCCAAGAAGAGAAGTAGTCTATTTGTCATCAAGCATATTAGCTAACTAACCGGGCTTTCTGCCTTAAACTGTTAACTCTTTCTGGGACACAGTGAATATGTATTACTTCCCATTTTAGACCTTTACTAAGGTTCACCATTCCCACTCCTTTCTCTACATCAGCCCTGAACAAAACGTGTTAACCTCAAATTGCCAAGGCATTGAGTCTCCTCTGGCATTCATTCTAAGGGGGCTGTCCATGGTGTACTGATGTTCATTCAAATATTGTGGTCTGGGGTACTCATTAGGAGCACAGATCTGGAGGGGAAGGGTCCTCAGAAGTCAACTAGTTCACCTCTCCCCCTCATTATTTTATAGATGAGGACACAGTGCCTCCCAGTTTTTATAGTTTAATAATGATACTGAAATGTGTAACAACTCATCTTCTCAAAGAAGGAGCAGCCGAGACAATTAGAGGAGAGGCATGGTGACATCATGGAAGCAATATTGACTTAGAAGTTAGGAAGCTCTTTGACCTCCATTTCAGGGCTGAGAAAATGACAGCTGAGGACCATCATCCCCTTCGCGTAATCACATAAAAATGAACAGTTGATTTCTGGAAGAAATAATAAGAACAGATTTCTTTAAACAGACATTCTTGTGGCCTATTTGGACCTACCACTACTGAATTGTCCTGAGGCGTAAGAGTTAGACTAATCTTAAATCTACTAGATATTTCTAATCCTTCATTTAATATCTCTCTTTTATTTATGCATGTGTCACATCTAACTAAACTATGTAAACAGGGACCATGTCCTATCTAAACTTTGTGTCTTCCACAGTGCTCTGTACATAGAAAGCCCTAACAAATTATATGTTCAATTAAAATAAGCTGAATTTGAGGTATGCTGGATTTGGTTGAACAACTTTGAGTGGGCAGATAGACCTTATTTAGGAAAATGGAACTCCGAACCAGATCTTTCCCCCTTAACTCTTCTGCTAAAAAATGGGCAAATTAAAAGCGTGGGCATGGTCTTTCATTTAAAAGTTGTAGTACTCAAGGGTAACATTCTATCTAAGATTGGCTCCATTTCTATATCACCTTATCTTCTATATTCAGTTCAATATTTCCCCAATTCAATTCAGTTCAACAAAAATGTATCAAATATGGAAAATGTTTAACAAATATGTAAAGTGTTACAGTAGACACTGGGGAAGACATAAAGATGGAATGACATGTTCCCTGGCATCATGGAGCTGATAATCTAGTGGGATGTGTGTGTGTGTGTGTGTTGAGATACATACACAAGTTACCGGGATACACAAGAGAGAATAAATATATAAGAGCCATATAAAACAAAGTACTGTTTTAGACCTGAGGGAGAGAAAATAATTTTAGACTGAGGGGATCAAGAAAGGTGTTGGGGAGAAGGTAGTATTTGAATTGTAGGATGGGCAACATTTCAACATCTAAAAGTGAAGTGATGTGAAAAGGGAAATTAATTCTGGATGCGAAGAAAAAGCAAAGGGACAAACAAGCATGAAATGTGTACAAAACAAGGTAAGTTGCCCAATTTTGCTGAAGCATAGAACAGATGAAATGGAGGAAGGAGAATGGTGAATTAAAGCTGAAAAAGTAGACTGATGCCAAGTAACAGAGGTCCTTGAATCTCTAGTTTGTTAAATGAATGGCAATGAAGTTCTGACTATTGGATGAAAGTGTATGATTAGGGCTTGCACAAGAAAAATTCATCTGGCATCCAGAGAAAAAGATAGCTTTTAGTGGGGTAAGATTGAAAAAGGTATAACCAGGTTATTGCAATGGCTTAGATAGGAGTTAATTAGAATCTGGCCTAGAAAGGGGCAGTGGGAACAAAAAGGAGGGTAAGAGATGTCTTGAGGAATAATACTGACAGGATTTGGCAACTCACTGGACATAGGAGTAAATCCAGAGGGAAGGGTCAAAAATAACAGTGGAGGTTTTGAGCCTCAGTGAGTGGGTGAATCAACAACATAGAGAAATCGAGTTGGGGCAAGCTTTGGAGAAAAGAGAAATTCAGTTGTCAACATATTGAATATGGAGTACTGGTGAGACATTCAGGCAATACAACCAGTGAACGGTTGAAATGAGAGTCTAGAGTTGAGAGAAAAGTCAGAGCTGGAGAACTGGCTCTAGTCCAGGGAACCTGGGTTCAGATCTTGCCTCTGATGCTTTCAACTTTTGTGATGCTGAGCTAGTCACTACCTGGGTGTCAGTTTCCTCATCTGTAAAGACACTAGAGTGTCTTTGAATTGTGTTCCAATTCTAGATCTAGGATCCCATGATACTGATTTGGGAGAGGTCTCCAAAGAGGTTGAAGCTATGGTATAGGATAAGATTATCAAAAGAACAAATATTTTAAAAGATGTGAGATGTGAGAGGGGTGGGGCTTGGAACAAGTCCCAGAAGAGGATGGAGGAGGAAGGACAGGAAATGCTGGGTAAGATGTAGGCACAAACATGCCATCTAATCTCCTCCTTTCTACTCTCTAGTTTCTCACAGAGTGGTATTTGTGTCAGGGACAAAGACCACACTTAAAAGCTGTGTGTGTGTGCGTGTGTGCGTGCGTGCGTGTGTGTGTGTGTGTTCATCCTTCATTGCCAAAGAAGACCATGCCATCAGAGAAATAATGACATGACTTGCACTTGATTTGTATCAATGGGAAAAATTACAGAACTCAGGTACTTTAGTCCTTTTTATACAAGGTCAACTGTGACACCAGGTATAGGGATCTGGTCTTGGAATTGGGAAGAAAATATACTGGCTATATGACCAGGAGCAATCACTTAACTTCTCATAGTGCCCCGGGTAACTCTCCAAAATGTTAAGTTATAGAAGATCTTTTAAGTTTTTAAGGGAGGCCTTTAATATTTAGTATTAACTTTGTAAAAACCAAAGCAAAAGAAAAAAATTTTCATCATCACATATTTCTCTCTCCTTTTTCTGATAAATGGCTAAAAACCCAAGGGTAGTCTGTGTTGTAGCTGAGAAGAATAATTAGCAAATTAACTTTTTAATATTAACTTCAATAAATGCTTTAACAAATGAAAATGCTTTTGAAATGTTACCTAGCTTGAATTTCACAGCAGGGATCTAGGCTCAATGGATCTATTCCAGTCCTAATTCTTGCAGCCATGTAACCAATACCCAGTAAATTATCATGAACTGGACCTTTCCAGTTGATGTGTGAACGCCAAATGTTTGAATGTTCATTACGTGAAAAATACTCATGAATTTTGCTGATCGTTCTTCTCAGCCAGACATAGACTACAATTTAGTTTTTAGTCGGTGAACATTTGCATAAGAAAAAGGGGAGAAAAATATGTGATGACAAGTTTTTTTTTCCATTTTACTTTGCTTTCTAAAAGGCCATTAGCCTGTAATGGTTGGATTTCATAGCACTTTAAACTGGTCTGGGCACTCCTTATCCTAACATAGATTGAAATCCCTCAATACTTTACTGGAAGGTTTAATGAGTGACTTTGGTTAAAAAAAATTATCTATTGTTTATCGAGGGAAAAGTGACAGCCTCTCCCAGCTTACTCTAGCTATACACATAATTCATCTGAGGACTAGTCTAAGTTAGGAGAAGCTCATCACCTATCCTTAGAGGGTCAATAGATAATTTTTTAAACTATCAGTGCTCATAAAATCTACAAAAGGTAAATCTGCATTGATGGGAGGTATACCTGGATTGATGAAACATATTCAAATATTATTAAATCCAGTGATATACTGTATATGTGAGAACTAGACTAATCCTATATTTCATCTCTGAGCCACATTCAAATCATATAACCTTCAAAATACACTGGTTAGGCTTCAAAACCTCAAGCTAGTTGTACTGCATGATGAGTACACAAGTGGAGGCTTACAAGAACACCAGTAATGTTAAAAGCTTGAATAGCACTTTACAGTTTACAAAGGACTTTCCTCATAACTCTGTGAGGCTAATAGTAATAGTGGACATTTATACAGTGTTTACTATGTGCCAAGCACTGTGCTAAGCACCTCACAGGAAACTGAAGCAGATGGAGGTTAAGTGGCATGCTTAGAGTCACCCGGCTAGTAAGTGTCTAAGGCCAGAGCTGAACAAGTCTTTCCGAACCAAGGCCCAGTGCTCTATTTTATGGACCACCTAGTTGACCCAATAGTTTGTGTTTTTATTCCCAGCTAACAGATGAGGAAACTGAGTCTTAGAGTGGTCCAGTGGTTTGGCCAAGGTCATAAGACTAATAAGAGTTGGAGAGGTACCTATAATACCTGTTATAACTATCTTCCAAGTGCCTGAAGATGCTGTTGGCTGCCTCCAATCTTGTGGTTATTTTGCCTATTTTTTGATGCATTTGTAGCTTCTCACTAAGACCACCTGGACTGTCAGCCTTCCAACCTTCCAAACAATATTGTAGACTAAGTATAATACAGCATACGCCTACCTAAGTTTTCTTCACCTTAAAAAGCTGACTCTCTGAAGTCAAATATATAATTCCCTATTCTATGCCACAACTTTTGTAAAACTGGATCTCTATTTCCCCTCTACCAAGAGAGGGGATTACTGAATTAACAATCAGGAGACCCGAGTTCCGGCCCTGGCTTCACTACGTGCTCGCTAAACTCTTAACAAGTCACTTACAGTCAGCATCTTCTACAAAAAATGAGAATGGTATTGTACCTATTGCACCTGCCTCACGGGATGGTTGTGAAATTTGAATGAGATTTGTGTACAAAGTACTTTTGAGGACTTTAAAATGCTGTATTAGCATCAACTACTATTCTATTTTCTGTTATTCCTTATAGAGTAGCCCTAAGGCTCAATGAAATAATATATATGATAGTATAGTGTAAATTATGAATTGCTACAAATATGTACTTTAACATTTGTTGCTATTTCCTGTATATTTAAGTTCTTCCCTTTCCCAGTAGTCACTACAGCCCTTCCACCCCCCACCAAAATAAATGAGACATTCAAACTCAGCGCAATATTGCTGTGGTCAGGTAGGCACTCCAGCAATTTACTTTACAAGGTTCATCCACTGTCTGGCAAAAAGTAAAAAGAGCCGAGTGAATATATGTAATTGCACCCTTTGGCACTAGGCTGATAATGAGGTATAAACTGAAATCAGATTACAGCCCAAAGGGCTCTCAGAGCTCAATAATCTGTCCCCTCATTTTACAGACCAGGAGGCTGAAGTCACTTCTCAAGGTCATGAATTAAGTAGCAGAGCAGGGATTTTTGCCCATGCTCACTCTAAATTCAGATAGAATAACTGGGAGATTTTTCTATATTATACACTGAATATATGTCTATATGTATCTCTGTGTAGATGTATGTCTATTTATACTTAGGTATGTGCATACTCACATCTATCTGTAGAGATGATAACAAGTCACAGAGTATTTAGTTCGATACAATTTATCTAACTAACCCAGATAGAACTCTTGGCAGAAATGAAGACACACTTTCCCATGGATCTGGACCTCCTTGCAACAAAATTGCACATATATATTTAATTTATTATTGCAGAGACACCAACCTGTTTTGGATGGCCACTGTTGAAGCCACAATGATAGCTGGTAGACAAGGTAGTTTCAAAAAACATCCCCCAAAACCACTTGGTCAGAACCCAATGGGGATATCTAGTCTGACCCCAGCCAAAAAGTTCCTATTATTCAGATCCATACATGGTACATTTCTGCTGAGACAAAAGAGGGTGATCCAGTAAAGCTGGCCTTCTTGAGGAAACTAAGCAAAGACTAAGGAGGAACTAGGGTAGAGTGGAAAGAATCCTGGATTCGGAGACAGTTCAAATCTAAACCAAAACTTTGCTACAATCTGAGTGAGCTTGGATAAATTATTTTAGTTCTCTTGGCCTCTGTTGCCTTATCTGTAAAGTGAGGGGATGGCACTCAATGTCCCTTCCTGATCTAAATATACTGTCATGTTTGCCTTTAGCCCAGTCCAAAACTCAACACTTCAATGCTGGCAAAAGATCTCTTTACATTCTTCATTGTGCTTCCTTTCCTTAAGAAGGAACTCTGTCTGGGTGGTCCAGGTTGTAGTTTCCTAGTCAGAAGTACCTGGAAGAACTTGGGCCTCCCCGTTGGGAACCACGTAAAGAAGTAACAAAGTCTTAGTTTAAGGGGTTGACAGAAAAGACCAGAAGGTTGCTTGATCTGGGTAAAGATGTTCAAACTTGAAGTAGAAGGAAGAAGGGTTGGAATGAGTTTTTGGCAGGCTTACCAAGCACTTGAAAGTTGTCCTCTTGAGGTCATTAATTTCACTTTATGACATGCATGGTACATCTCAGCAATGAGTACTGCCTGTTCCTAAATCTGTGCTAGTGCCTCCCTCCAAGGTGAATTCCCTCCTCCAAGGTCTGTTTTTGTTTTTCTTATAAAAATCTTGTCACGTCATCCTTAGTGGTGGCCAGTTTCTCATTTATCCCCTTCCCCTCTAGCCCCATGAACTCTGGTTTGGTGGAAAGCAGTATTTTGGGAATGTCTTGCTTTGGTGACTTACCCTTAATGCTATTAACATTTCTGTCAATTCCCTCTCTCCCCCATCTCTCCATCTCACACCCCAAACCCAACAGGGTTGTGGCCTGCAAGCAAGGAGAGATCACTGAGAAATGACAGAGCTGATGTATCTAAAATGAACAACTGGAATCCCCTGTGGCATGGATCCTGCTTGAAGAGAAGTAGTTGGAGCAGAGAAGTTGATAAAAAAAAAAAACTGGAGTTCCATCTAGGGTCAGCCTCATGAACCAGCTATTTCAATGGGTTCCATTTTGGGGTGGGGAGAAACACTAAACTGGTGGAGGAAATTTCTATTTTAAAAATTTATCTCACAAGGAAGCTGCCAGATACTGTTGGTGACACAAAGAACTTACCCAAGAAAGCATTTGAAAGATCAAAATTTTGGGGTATTTCTCAACCCTCCTATAAGGACTTGGGTCACAGATAGGTGCTCAGCCCCCTCCATCATGCTGCAGATGGTTATCCAGAAATAACCATCTGCTTCAGCCCATATGCTAAAAATAAATCAAAGGTATAGATTCCCAGTCCTTTTAGATCCAGGGTTAGTGACCATGGAACTTTTGGTTTTTTTTTTTAATTTTCCAAATTTGTTGTCATAGAAGTTATATTTGGGGGGAGAAAATGTAGACAAAACCTTAGGAAAAAGCTAGTTGTCATTTTCTCTATAGAAGCATCAGCTACAGTGCTTGAGGACCATTCGGAGAGCTGTGGCTTGGCCTTTGTGGGTGTTCATTTCTTTGCAAAAAATCAAGTTTCCAAGAAAGGCTCTTTGGGTTACCTTCTCTAATTCATGATTGCATCATAAAGGGCTTTTTTAAATTAAATGAACAGAACAAAATGAGGATCGCAGTCTGCCAATCATGCCAATAGGTCCGAAGAGACATTTTAGTCTGTCAAAAATAGGGGGTGCAAGGGAGAGTGTATCAGGGATATAAAAAGTCCTGTATTTTGAGGCATTTGCTTAAATAGCTTGTTTGTTTAATCTACTGAGACTATTTTTCCTAAATGGTAATTTGCCGAAAGTGCCATGTCTGGGCACATAAATAAATGTGAATGAATTCCATTTGATTCAACAAATGTTTTTCAAATGTCTATGCTATATGCAAGGTTGGTGCTAAGAAACAGTCTCTACGCTCACGGAACTTATATGGTGGTAAGGAATAGGAAGAGGTACACAGATATGAAGCAGAAAATAAAGGAGGCAAAGAAGAGATTCAAGGTTTTATAGAAAATCTGGAAAGAGACAGTTTGGGTTTGGGAAGGGAGGAGAAAGAAAATCAGGGAGGCGGCAGATATATTGAAATGGCTACTTTCCTGATAGTCTCATCTTTCATAAACTCTGAAGTACATGTGTTTTTTTTCAAATGATGTATAAATGCTTATGGGTAGCTAGGTGGTATAGACCCAGACAGGACAGGCCTGGAGTCAGGACAATCTGAGTTCAGTTTGCTTATCTGTAAATTGGGCTGGAGAATTAAGTAGCACTTCAATGTCCTTGCCAAGAAAACCCCAAATGGGTTCACAAAGAGTCAGATATGACTGAAACAAGAGTGAACAGCACAAAATAAATGCATAAAGAGAAGAAGTATAGCATAGCAGTCTTGGAAGTCAGGAAGACGCACATTCAAGTCTCATCTCTCACACATACTAACTGTGGCTAAATCACTCAACTTGTGTATCCTAAGTCACTTTCTAAGACAATAAGTTGAAGGACAAAGATCTGTGTGTATTTGGTAGGGAGTTGCCTACACCTGAAAATCATAAGCAAAAGAGTCTGGAGTCTTCTTTCCGGTGTTAAAATGATACAAGGCCACACCAATAGAAATGTTTCAAGAGATATACACCACAACTTGAACTGAAGCCAGCACTGTAGGATGTTCACATTGTCACCTGTTTATACAGCACAAGACCTTTTAAAAATCATTTTCCTCATAACCATGCTGTGGGGTAGATTGTACAAAGACTATTAACACGTTGGTCCTAACTTCTTAGAGCTTATGTGACTTGCCCAGGGTCACATGGTGAGTAAATGTCAGACTCAGGACATGAACCAGTCTTAGATTTGGAGTCAGAAGACTTGTTTGAATTATGAATTATGTACCTGTGACCTTGGGCAAGACCTTTCTCCTTTTAGACTGCACATCCATCATCTACAAAATGAGGGATCTGGCCTAATGAGACTTCTAACAGAGTCTCTTCCAGCTTTAATGCTACAATTTTATGAGTTCACCTCTAGCACTTCTCCTGTGATATCTTTATTGTTATGGTGGAATGTAACTGGCATAGAATATTTCTTGTATTCTTCATTTCCTTTTTTCACCTTCAACTCTCCCCACTTCAAAAAAAAAAAAAAGGACAAAATCCCAAAGAGTTTGGAAAAGAATTACATTTACAATAACACCACAATTCACCCCAAGACTCTCTTCTGGACCCTCTTTTCTCTCAACTCATCGTATTGGAGGTTTCATCACTCCCCTGGCTCCAGAACACCTCTACGCAAATAACTTCAGAATTGATTTATCTAATCCTTTTTTTCTTTGGGGCTCCAATCCCACCCACATTAACATTGTCTATTGATCACCTCTACTTGGATGTTCCATAGACATCTCAAAGAGAACCTATGTTTCCTGTTGTCTTCGTCTGCCCTTTCTCCACACTTGCCTGTTTCTGTTGAAGGTCTAGTCACATATTCCAGACACTAATGTTAACCATCTCAAAATGGTCATCAATTCTGCCCTTTTCTTCACTTTCCCATACCCAATGAGTTGTTAAATATTGTCAATTCCACCTCCACATTATCCCTTCTATTTGTCTTCTTTCTCTACTCAGGAATCTACACAGATTCTTGACCATTCCTCTTTGGAGGTTCTTGGTTTGGATCTAGATTCTGCTGTTTACCATCTGGGTGACCTTGGACAAATCCTTTCTTTGGACTTCAGTTTCCTCATTTTTTTAAAAAATGAGGCTGAACTTGATGTTTTCTAAGGTCTCAGGAAAGTTTCTTAACAAAAAATAATGCATTGTAAAAAAACAAAATGTTATAACTGTGAGGCAGTGTGGCATAATGAATATAGAGAGTAGCCCTCAGACCTGAAGATCTAGATTAAAATCCTGCTTCTAACATATGCTGTTTAAGATATAACTGGGGGATACTGAACATAAAATACATAAATACAAAATGTAACTGGGGGATATTGGATATAAAAACAGGATAAAACATAGCTATTACATTTTAAAGTTAATATGTGGCTCACAGGGTTCCTTATGATTTAGTGACCCCCTACTTCAATTTGAGTATGACATCACTTCTGTAGACAACTAAAACTATACATTATAGAGAAGGTACCCACCTGAACTGAAGGACTTTCCTCATCTGGGAGTTCTCTGCCAATGGTCCCTGTCTCTATCCTCTTTTCATCTACAGCAGAGAAAGAAATGAGGGTGCAAAACTAGAACTATGGGTCTTCATCTCTGATGCAAGGACAGGTGGGCTCTCTATAAAGGCTTCCTGCTAACAAATGCTACATCTGGGGTTTCCATGGTGATAATTTGGCAAATGGGAGAAAAATCTCCAGCGTAATGTAACAGAAGGGGCATTGAACTGAGAGTAAAAAGTCCAGGGATCTAATCTGAATTGGGGAGGGTGTAAGTTTGCATAAATCTTTATGCTTCTGTAAACCTCAGTTTCCTCATCTAAAAATTACTTATGTGTTTCCCAGCTTGAACACTCTGGGAATCTAAAGGAAGTCTTCTGCTGAACCAAAATCATACTATGATTGCCTCAGAGAACTTTTGATAATATTTTAAATCATACACCAACATTTTCAGGGCAATAATACCACCATATTTATATGGTGCCTCTGAGTTTACAGAGTTTTTTCTTTGTAGTGACCTGAAAGGAAGACAATGCAAGTAAATCTCCAGTTGACATGAGAAAATGGTCTCTAAGAGATTATGTAACTTGCCTAATTCCAAGTGGGGAAGCCAGACATTGAACCTAATTGTTTTGACTCCAAACGCAGTATTTTCTCCCCACTACATTACAAATAAGGATGGTGTTGGGATTGATATTTTGGTACTACCTCATAATGAGTTTTACTCCCAATCCTATCACAGGGTCTATAAATTCTATTCTGTAACCAACCCCTTTATGTCTTTACTACATTTTCTGGGAGAAAATTAGAGTGGGTGAGTGGGAAGGGTATCAAACACTTTTTATGTGTAAGTAGTATGATACCACTCTGGCTTTTACTCTATTTTGTTCCTACAACTGAATTTAGCTCATTAATGGTGCCAATTACTTGAAATTATGATTCTCTAGTCTATATAGTGAAAATTCAGTTTATACAATTATATATCCACATACGTATATATATTTTTTCCTCTTTTGAATACTCTCCTTCCGTGGGAATGCCATTGTAGTCAGTTATTGAAATTAAAGATAACACTTTCAGCAGACTACAATGCCTTGTATTATTATTTAAAGGTAGGAAAATACAGACAGCTAGATGGCACAGTGGGCCTGTAGTCGGGAAGACCTATGCTCGTATCTGACCTCAGACACTTAGAGGCCAATCATTAGACCTCTATCTCAGTTTCCTCATTTGTAAAATGGGGATAAGAAACGAACATGCTTCCCAGAGTTGTCTTGAGCATAAAATGAGATATTTTTCAAGTGCTCAGCAAACTTTAAATATAAATAAATATATAATAATAAATTAACCATATAAATGCTTACTATCATCATCATTATACATCTTAAAAATATTTGGGGCCTAGATGTTGACACATCAAATTGTCAAAGTTTGAGGATGACATGCTCACATGTATGCAACACTTTATGGTAACAAATCATTTTCACATATATTCTCATTTGATCCTCATAACAGCTCAGTGAGGAAGGTTAAATGCTTCATTTTACATGTGAGAAAACTGGTCCATTGTGTTTAAATGACTTCTCCAAGGTCACATAAGCTGGACAGAGGCAGAGCTGGGACTACAGGCCAGGTCGTTAGCCTAAATTCAGTGTTGTGGCCATACTTTATTTACATAGCTTGTTACAGTTAGGGAAAACTAACCAGTATTAGTTCTGTAAAATAACTTACATTATTCTCGTCTAGCAGGGAAGTAATGCCAGCAAAATAACTGAAGAGAAGGGGAAGTGTGGAAGAAGGTAATGGAGGGGATTAAAAGAGCTACAGACTTTGAGTGGTTTTTGGGGGGCTGTAGAGAAACAAGTGGTAAGGAGCTGAAAGGGGAGAACACATGGGGCGAACTGATTTCTTTTTAAAGAAAGTAAACAAACAAAACAAAGTATCCATCTTTCCATTCTATAAAGAGAGCACAAAGCAACACAAAATATTCACATTAACAAGAGCATTTTTTATATGTTTATTGGTCCATTCCTTTAAATTAATTGGGATAAAGAAATTTAAAAAAAATTTACAAGCTCATAGTTCATCAGGCAATACAAATGATTTTTGTTTACCTCGAAGCATAATACTAATCCCATAGTAAACAATAAACAGAACAGGTCTATACATAGATGTATGAAAAAAGGTGAGCCAACACATTTGTGCCAGCACTGGAAAGTAAACAAAACCACTTTACACCATGGTGTTGGTAACAAAGAAAAAGGGGGGCACCCTGTTTGGAAGTGTGCTATCTACAGGAAACAAACCCCTCCATGGTTTGGATCATGCTCACAGCTAATCTATACACATGCTCTCCCAAGCTCACGAGTTTTCACAGCTTTTCTTTTGGTTTATTGGTAGCAGGGGTAGAGAGAAAAAATGAACAAACAAAAACCCTACAACTTTGCAGTAAGCAAATTCCCCTACTCTTTTGATCTGAGTGGGTTTGAAAAACATTTTTTTTCCCTCTAAAAGTCAGAAATAAGCAATACAGTACACAGTCTGGACAGCTGGTCAGTTGATAAAACCTAAATAAAATTTTTATCTCTCTACGTTTTGAAACAGTTAAAATCTAAATCCAAAAGTTTGCTGGCAGAAATTTATTTCAAGGGGATATATATGTATGGGGAAGATATATATGTATATATCTTCCCAATGCATTTACAACTGACAGGCACGTAGGAAATACAATGGACAGTGTCTCTTGGACATAACCAAGATCACTTGGGTATAAGATGCTTCTATACTGCCCCAAAACAGCACTGTTCAGAGATGCTGGCTTGTTATACAAGGAATGTCTGGCTGATATTACAGCTCTATGGGTCACAGTCGACAGTTTTTCTCCCCTCCCCCAATAATTTCTTCTTATCCACCATTTTGAAAGAGACAGGAAAGAATGAAATGTTTTTCTCCGGTACTTGTCCCCTTACATCTGTTTTAGTTGTTGGTAGTAGTTACTCAGAAGGTTTGGTCAAAGCAACAAAAAGATGTTACTAATTGTTAGTGAAACCAAAAGAGAAAAATGCTTAAGGGGATGTTAAGAGGTCAAGTGCTCTGACCTACTCTTACCTCAGAGGCTCCACCAAAAGGAAAATTATGTACCAGGTTGTAAGTTGCAACACTGGTTCCCAGGTTCATCCAGTGAAAGCCAAATGGCAGCTATGGACAAATGTATATACAATACCCTTCACCCACAGTTTTAACAATACATTTTTTTTTTTTTTTTTGCTAAAAACGAGAGGGAAAGAGCATTCGGTACTCAAGCTAATACAACACTTCAGATGTAAAACTTTGCTCTTAGGTGTCCATGATATTCTAAAAAGTCCATTTACAGTATTAGGGCATGTCCTTAATACTGTTACAACTTGAGAATTTCTTTATATCAAATAGACTTGAAAAGACTAACATGCAGTAAGTATGATTTTCAGTATTGATCCCATATTTCTTATAATTTAAAAAATGCCTAAAATACTTTAAATTGTTAACCATGTACATTTTGAAATAATGCTTTTATGGTCCCTGGTCTCCCCTCCCCACCTCCAAGGTAATAATAAAAATATATTTGGCAAAAGCAACACTTAAAACATTTTAAAAACATCCGTTAAAAAAAGAGAGTCCCCATTATGCCCCTTTATTTTCCATTTGATCCACATTAATTTGTTTCTTGAAAGGGGGGCAGCTGGCCATCTTGTGTCAATTGTCCAAACAGAAGACAAGTAGAACTTTATTCTCATTTAAAAAACATTGCTAGGAGCATCAAAGTGTCTGGCTAGATAACAGCCTCAAAAAGTCAAGTTAATATTTAGCAATTTGCACCATTAAAAAAAAAAAACCAATCTCAACAACTTGAACTTACTGATTTCGTGCTGTGTTTGATCATCATCATAAGATATATTTGCAAACTGCATCTATACTACACAAATAACCTGATATTCTACTTAGTGTTGATTAAAACACTGATTTACTGGCTTATTCATATCAGTGGTCATGATCTGGAGCAGTTTTACCATCCAAACCGAGTAGAGTTGGATGTTTGTGCCAAAAATATAATTCTAACATACAGGATTAAAAAGCTGTTGAAATTCAGCTGTCATAAGGGGCTGTCTGCCCAGGGTAGATGCTGCCTACCTATGTATGGCACAACGAATGTCCTGAGACTGTAGGCTTTGCAGTCTCTAGGTTGGCCAAGCACTTCTAAGCCAAAGCGCAGCCTGTTTTGTTGAGTGGTTTGGCGGGATGTCAAATCGTACTCTGTTCCCTTCATAAGGTAACCATTTATAGAACCAGAGCTGCTACAATATGTCATTGCCCAGCTACAGATTTAGACAAATGAGACTTGTGTTCCTAAAAAAGTTTACTAAGTAAAATCTCCTGCCATCTCTAAGAATTAGAAGAAACAGAGGCAGGAGGAGATGAATATGATAACCTGGTACATTTTGAAAAAGCTAATCCAAAATTTCGGAGCACACTTTCCCCAGAAGAAACAGGGACTTGGCAAAGTAGCTTCAGAGCAGCCAGCTAAGAAAACTGCCTCATTGCCATGGGCAGTCAATACAGAAAGCACGAGGGGGTGGATCCATAGGGCTGGCATGCCAGCCAGCTTGGAAGCAGGAGAGGGTAAGTCAGTATTAAAGTGAAGGGACTTCATTGGGTAGCTCTGTACCTAGTCATTAATTCTAGTTAGATTTGGGACAAATTAGTAAGAAGGGCCTTCCAGAGCCACACAGAGGAATTACACATTACTCAACAATGGCCCTCCCTCCCTGGAGCTTTCTACCTCCGAGACCACACCCATGCCATTCATCAGCTCCAGCACAGGGACTATAAACTTGGATGTGAACAAGGATCATTCATCTGCCCTTTCTGAGCTCCTCAATGTTCTTAGGCAGCAACACCAGGTGATTCAAGTCTGGGGTGCTATTATGCCTGAACTAGAAATTCCACCTATGACCATGTCTACACAGCCCTGCCACACCTCCTCCAGCTCCTGCCACCTCATGATAAAAGGCAGCCTCACTCAGGCTCAGGGTCAGAGAGAGGGCTGATGACGGGCCTTACATGGCCCCTACTTCACAAATATCTACAAAACCTGAGTGTACTGTGACTTCACACTAAAAGAAACCTCTTTTATATGTACTAAAGATAGCCCCCTTAAAGACGTGCTGGGTTTTCTGCTGCTGAATCAAAATAAAGGGGAGAGCCGAGCTTGGTCACAGTAGCATCTTATAAGTAACCTAATGAACAAAAATCATGCTTTTTTGAAGAAACCGATGGAACCTGGACATTCGTGGTATTTCCTCTTACTCATCTCCACCCTCACTTCTTTCCACCCCCAACAGAGGAATGAATTCTTGATTTATGAAATAGGCAGCTAAAAACATAGATGCTATACCAAGACAACCATTAAGAAAGCCAGTGGAAAAATCTGTTTACAGCATATTTCCTTAAAGACTATCTTACTTTGTAAAATGTACTCCTATCACCAGGACTTTTTAAAAAGTAGATAATGAAAAATTTTAAGCTCAAGTGGGAGAATCCATTGTCCTCTTAAGTGTCTCTGTCCTACTGCATGGCTATTCTAGTTAGAGAAGGATATTCTTCTCCAAACTCCTGGAAACAAAAGTCAGGTGGGAGGTGTGGGGGAAGGAAGAGCTGCAGAAGAGATAGAGACATTAGGCTTGAGGCTTTGGGGAAAGAGTAATGGTGGCCCTCATCAGGAAGGCATCTTGAGCATTAACCTCTTTGGCACAAATTCACACATCTCAAATGAAAATATTCCCCATATTGACTACAAATACAACACCTTGGTGCACAGCTATGATTGGGAAGGGAGGGAAATGGCAAAGGACAATGTTAGGTATTGCTGATCCTTGAGAAGTTGAAGGAAGGAGGAGGCAGTTGGTACAAGACGGGCTGGTTATCTATCCTCTATACTATGATGCCTACACCAGGGGTCGGGAACCTGTAGCTTTAAGGTCACATGTGGCCCTCTAGATCCTCAAGCGTGCCCTCTGACTGAATCCAAACTTCACAGAACTTCCTTTTATTAAGGAGATTTGTTCTGTGAATTTGGATTCACTCAAAGGATCACACTTGAGGATTAGAAGGCTACATGTGGCCTCGAGGCCACAAGTTCACCAACCCTGCTCCTAGACCTTTCTTATTCATTTTACCACTGAAAACTCCCCAAATCAAAAGGACACAGACACCTCTCTGAATAAATCTTTCTACAGTAGCTGGTGATGGTTTCATTGGTACGCACCCTTGGTAACTAGGGCAAAGCTTACCTCTCTCCAGTCTCTACTTGGCATTCTGAAGCTGATAAACTCTGATGTATAAATGTTACATTTTTGTGCCTTGTAAAGCGACCAAAACAAATGAAAAAAACCTGGAGTCCAGAGACTGCTACATCCTTTCAGAGAAGAGTCCTTTGTTACCACACTCAGCTAAATGAGAGGGGGAGAACAGTCCCTTCTTCCTGTCCTGCGTCAACTTTGAGGCTTTTTTTTAAAAGCCTCCCCGCTCCCCCCCACCTCTTCATCACATCTCACAGGGGCACTGTCATGCTTTGGCAAGATAGCAGGAGGTCACATATTGGTTCTTATTGCAGCTCTTTTTCCAACATCCCTTCCTCCCAGTTAGTAACATAATCAAATTTTTAAAGAGCACTTTTTCCACTGAGGAAAGCCCTTGCTTTCCCAAAGCTGATTTTTTTTCTTTCACTGAATCAATCTAAAATAAAGAAGATGAATCAAGTATCAGTATGAAGTATGCATCAATTCTAACAAAGGAGGATCCAGATACACAACAAAATCCCGGCATCCAAGATGAGTTTTTAGAGGTAGAATGATAATGCTGAATTGCCATTCACTTAGAAACATTGTTTGGAACTCTATGTACCAAAGTAAAAATTCACATCACAGGATTTAAGCATTATGTTAATGAGGCTCTATCAGGGGAGGCAGTGGCAAGAGAGATAAAGATGCTGCTGAAAAAAAATCTTCTCCCATGATTTCTTGGGCAAAACAAGAACTAGACACAGCAAAACAGGACAAAAACATACCAAATAGTTTAACTGATGAACCAACAACATTAATTTTAAGCTTCTCTGATACACAAACACTGCAGACAACCAGTCAGGAGTGGTTTGAAATGTTACCTGGTAAATATTGACCAGTATTTTAAATACTAATTTGTTTATAAAGTGATATTTTAGAGCAACTAGCTCCTGAAAATTCTGTAACTAACTTGAAGCCTGTCTTAGATTTCATAAGGACAAAGCCACGGGGAGAGAAAAATACACATTTGTTAGAGGAACAAGGGAAGAAAAGCATACAGTTTGCAAAGATGTACAAATCTGGTTGGAAAAAGGAACTTTTTCTGAAGAAAGGGAACTTGTCATTTTTGTTTTGTCTTGTTTTTTAAGCTAATCTTGAAATGAATACTTAGGACTGGTTACTATTGAAGTTATCTAAAGGCTAATTTAGCTAGCTTAAAAAAAAAGTTCTATTTTGAGCAGATGACCTCAAAAATAATGCCTTGCCTTACCAAGAAGAAAGGTTGGAGGTCACATGCTTCATGGAGAGCACCAGCATGCACTATTTTTGTTTGTTTTACAAATTTAGACTGAATGCGTAAGAAAACAAGATCTCTCCATCTTGGACAAGAAACCCTCAAAAAGCTGCACTGACATATGATTTACACAGTAGAAAATATTATACTAGTTTTTTTTAGCTGTGATAAAGGCAAGTTTCACAATGCAGACACAGGAGGAACGTAATGTGCTCCTCAGCCTAACCGTACTTTGAATTTTTCAGCTTTGGGGCACCGGGCATCCCTTATTCACTACCAGTACTCCATTTAATAAAGAAAAAAAAACAATGTATAAAAGAATGTCAGGAAGGGTTCATGGTGCCTTCTTCATCTGGTACTCAATTTCACATCGCTGATTCTAATGCCCAAAAACATAAGGCTATGGTAGAAACCTAATCTCCTTGCTGAACCTCTTGCTGAACACACATATACATGTGTGTATATGTGTACATATATGTGTATATACCTATATATGCTTATATACATATTTCATGTATATACACATATATGTACACACACATACTTCAGCTGATTTAAATTGACTTCATATCACCAAAAAGGAACAACACACATGATATTACTCATCATGAGCAGATGGCATGCTACATTCACAGCTGTAGGTCACACTTGCTTCACACACTTTAGGTAGACATGTCAACACCACCTTTTACCTAGGCCAAGCCAACACCCACAGAAAATTCCATTCCAAATATAGCAGGAGTGTGCAGGTGCTAAGGTCTCCCTCCCATCCTGAATGACAAAGCAGCGGTCAGATTCTCTCCTATTCCAAGTGCAGGGCTGGTGGCACTTTTCCTTTCCTCTGAAATCTTCTTAGTATTCCATTGCATAAGTCCCTTCAAGACATGAAAGTAGGGATGATGAAATCCACATAGAACCCCCCAGGCACTCAGGGTCCTACCAGGAAATAGATAAGGAATACAGAGGGGGAGGAAAGATTAATATGAAACAAGAATGGGGTCAAGGACTGAGAAGGAAAAAAAAGAAAGCAAAAAAAAAGCCACACATGTTTCAGTGGTTGGTTTCCAAATGCCACCTGCCAGGTGGTGCTCTGCCAGTCAGTAAGTGGACTTCCCAGGGAGAGGCATTGTGCACTGGTGTGGACAGAAAGGTCTCTTTGTTGGAAGGAACTTATTTGGTCTCCTGCTTCTCTTGTAGCAATGGTATAATCGACTCCCACGCCGTAAGGCACTAGAACAACATATACATACAGAGAGTGTCAGTCAAAGTGTCAACGGGCAGTTTCTTTTCTTCCCCCACCACACCAATAGTGTTTTTCTCCAATTACATATAAAGATAGTTTTCAACATTCATTTTTATAAAATTTTGAGTTCGAAATTTTTCTCTCTCCTTTCCCTCAAGGCAACAAGCAATCTGATATAGGTTATACGTGTTAAACATATTTCCACATTAGTCATGTTGTGAAAGAAGAATCAGAACAAAAGGGGAAAACCATGAGAAAGGAAAAAGCAAAAAAAAAGTGAAAATAATATGCTTTGGTCTGCCTTCAGACTTCATAGTTCTTTCTCTGAATGTGGTTAGCATTTTCCATCATGAGTCTTTTGGAAATGTCTTGGATCACTGCATTGCTGAAGAGAGCTAAGTTTATCATAATTAATCATCACATGTTGCTGTTACTGTATACAGTGTTCTTCCGGTTCTGCTCACTTCACTCAGCATCAGTTCTTGTAAGTCTTTCCAGGTTTTTCTAAAATCTGACTGCTCATCTTTTCTTCTAGCACAATAGTATTCTATCACATTCATGTATCACAACTTGTTCAGACATTCCAAAATTTCCAATTCTTTGCCCACACAAAAAAGAGCTGCTATAAATGTTTTTGTACATGTGGCTCCTTTTTTTTATGATCTTTTCAGGATACAGACCTAGTGGTGATAGTGCTGGATCAAAGGGTATGCAAAGTTTATTGGGCATAGTTCCAAACTGCTCTCCAGAATGGTTGGATCAGTTCACAATTCCACCAACAATGCATAGTGTCACAATTTTCCCATATCTTCTCCAACATTTATCATTTCCCTTTTCTGTCATATTAGTCAATCTGATAGGTATGAGGTGGTGCCTCGGAGTTGTTTTCATTTGTATTTCTCTAATCAATAGTGATTTAGAGCATTTTTTTTTATATGACTATAGATAGCTTTAATTTCTTCATCGGAAAACTGCCTGCTCATGTCCTTTGACCATTTATCAATTGGGGAATGATGTGTATTCTTACAGATTTGACTCAGTTTTCTGTAATTTTAGAAATGAGGCCTTTGAAACACTGACTATAAAAATTGTTTTCCAACTTTCTGCTTTCTTTCTAATATTGGTTGCATTGTTTTTGTTTGTACAAAACCTTTTTAATTAAATGTAATCAAAATTATCCATTTTGCACTTCAGAATGTTCTTTATCTCTTGTTTGGTAATAAATTCTTCCCTTCTCTATAGATCTGAAAAGTAAACTATTCCTTGTCCTAATTTGGAGGGAGGGAGGGAAGGGGAGGGGAGAGATAGAGAGACAGAGAGAGCCACAGAGACAGAAAGAGAACTATTTCTTTTGAATATTTCACTGTTAGCAAATAGACTTTAACTCACCAATGATTATGCAAAAGTTATACTATTTCCAAGTCATGAAACAGGCAAGTACTACTTAGGATGAAGAAAGCACTGAGGAGAAAGGACAACTCTCTTCCTGACCTTTCCCAAAATGAGCCAGCAGATACTTGACAAAATCACCTAGATTCACCTTCTGTATGGTTAGAGGCATCATATGGGGGGGTGGGGGCAGTAGTGGTGGTAATCAGGGCCTGCCCATAGGTGTAGGTAAATAGAATAACTGTGGCAGCCTCGCCAAGTGAGTTGCAAATGTGGTAAAACCTTTTCCTTTTTCCAGCAAGATCTGATTGATTTGTTCAGTGTGGGACTGGGAATGGAGAAGTTACCCTGCCTCTTAATGGGAGCTAGTAGGAAAGGAATAAAGGGGTTTCCCTTCCAATTTCCTGAAGAAGAAAACAAAAAGTGTTCTCTTCAGATCCTTGGAAGGGTAAACAACTTAGTCTCACATACATTCTCAACCAAGAATCTCCAGGTTCAACAGAAATTCCTGCAGCACAAAGAAGGTGGTCCTCTTTTGGGGAGCATCCTTGTTCAGAAAAAAAGAGGAAATAAAAACTTTGAGTCTTTTTCACTAAGATAAAAAATTAGGGTAGTGGTGACTTTTTGTGAGGGTCACGTAAGAGATTTATTTGAGGGCAGAAGAGTCAAGTTCTCTTTGGGTCACATGGGATAGAGAGGAACATGAAATTTCTACCCACTTTCTAAACATGGTTTCTCTCCTGGACTTGAGAATGGTTATGTATTCTTGCTTCCAAACCATTACTGAAGTATATCACACAAAATGAATTTTCTGGTCTGACATGTACATTAGAATAAGTTAGAAGTCCTAAGTTTTCCTCCTGGCTTGGTTACCAATTTGCTGTGTAACCCTGGGGAAAGTACTGTGCAGAATAACTATTATCTAGAAAAACTAGATGATGTCTTCGGCCCCTTTCAGTTGTGGTCACATGAAATTCCCCCAACTCCCATTCCTGCCTCACCGTGTCCTGCCCCCAAAGAAGCCACTTTCCTGAGACTGCTTGCTATTATTACCATTTAGGGGGAAAAGCACAAGGCCTTCTACCCTGACAAACCAGCCATCACCTGTGATTTGAAATGCCATGGACAACATTTTCTTCCTCTCTCTAAATCAAAGAGTGAAATTGAGTCCTTCCTGAAAGTGCTGCTTCAGCCAACGGGAAAGCTGGAATATTAGTCATAGACTCTCATCTCAGGTGTTAACTTATGTTTAACTTTAAAAACAACAGCACCTCAGTGGACTTAAGCAGGATGAAAATGCAGACCAGTGAGGGGATAAACTCATTAAATTTGATGCCTTTTAGGACTCTTGGGTATCCCTCTTTACAAGGATCAAAGGGAAAAAGGTAATTGAAACCAAACTGCAAAGTTGATGATATACTTCTTTAAAAAAGCATCATTAAACTACTGCTATTTGACCTCGTTAGTATTGGTCAAAGTGTGCATGAGATGAAAAATTCCTTGTCCGTCTTCTACCTAGGTGACTGAAAAATCCCTTTGTGTCTCCCAGAAGAGAGTCACAAGTAATAAGGAAGTGTTTGGAAAGGGGCACCCAAAACCTTTATGCAAAGCATGCACAGGGGAAAACACCCCATTGTTTCACACTCACCCAGCCCAATTTTGAGCAGGTGCCCAAGACTCAACTCTATAATTAGGCTCAAGAAACTCATATGCAGACAAACACAATTTCAAGAAAGCAATACCGCTTGGTGTGTTTGTATTTGAATAGAATCACCTACGCCACTCTGCTTTAGAAATCCCACAGGTAGCACAATCGTTGGGAACTTGTGCAATACGCTGCCAGGAACACGCAAGTACAGCTAGAAACACTCTTGGGCACAGTCTCATCCCTTGTCAAGCCTGATAATGACTGAAACTGGGGCCTTACATGTGCTTTGGCAGAACTAGGGTCCTTTTGAAAGGAAGGGGAGATGATAGGAGATAATTCTGAACTTGACCTAACCTTCTGCAACCCTCAGCAAAGTTTTGGAGGCCTGACATTAAGAGACAGAAAGGGTGCTGCTCAGAATTCCCGACATAACGAGACAGTAGGTAGAAGAAATGATAGAACAGGAATCCAAAGGAATCTCTGGAGGCCCTGCCAGGACACTCATAGCTACCTGTCACCTCATCCGCTGTCCATAGAGGCCCAAGACTTCTTGCTGTACAGGGATAGGACTAGGGACTATATTTGTAAATTCACTGGTACAGGGAACTCCCCAGTAAGGAAATTCCCTCTACAAATGCAGACCCGCACCTTCGCTGCAACTTAAGAGTCTTAACAAATTGCTTAGAGTGCTGAGAGGCTGAGTGATTTGCCCAGAGGGTCATACACAGCGAGGAATGGGTCAGAGACAGGACATGCAACCAGGTCTATCCACAACAACACACTGTCTCTTTGGAACTACAAAATATTTTCTTAAAAGTTATAAAAAGTGGCTCAGTAAAGACAAAAATTAATCAGGATACTGACTTAGTATGAAGCAGCACAGTTAATAATGGCAGTAACAATAAAATACCAATAGCATTTATATAGCGCTTTTTAAGGTTTGCAATCGCTTTACAAATATTTCACTTGACCGTCCCAACAACCCTGGGAGGTAAATGCTATTATCATTCCCGTTTTTACAGATGAGGAAACTGAGGTCAAGTAACTTGTCCAAAGTCACAAAGCTAATAGGTGTGAGGCCACATGTGAACCCAGGTCTGCCTGACTCCATACCTGCCTATTAGAAAGTCTGTGGAGTCAGAATACCTGGGTTCTAATCTCTGCTGTGACAATAAATAAGCTGTGTGACCCCAGACAAGTCATTTAACTTCTCTAAGATGAGGGTTATAATAAATAATTGTCTTATCCAAACCCATAGGGCTATTTTAAATCAAATGATGTAATGCCTATGAAAGCTTTTTTTAATGCTGTAAAGTATCATATAAAATATAATAGTATAATTGCCAGAAATGCTAATTATAGTAACAAGTATGTTAGCATTTCTAAAGCATTTAAAGATTTACAATCCTCACTAAAACACCAGGAGGTAGGTGATTACAGATGAAGAAACTGAGGCAGACAGTTTAAGCACCTTGCCCAGAAGTCACACAGCTGTTAAGTGTCTAAGGATGGATTAGAACAAGTCCAGTGTTCTATGTTTTATGTACAACCCAGTACTGTTTAAAAATTATTGTGCCACCTGTTACTATTTAAAAATACATGCCAATCTTACACTGTGTATCAAGATAAAGTCAACATGGGTACGCAACTCAGACATAAAGAGGGAAACTATAAGCAAACTAGGAGAGCAAGGGATAGTTAACCTGTCAGTTTTGCAGAGAAAGGAAGAGTTTATGACCAAACAAGAGATAGAGAAGATGATGAAATGCAAAATGGGTCATTTTGATTGCAGTGAAATAAAAAGGTTTTGCAAAAACAAAGCCAGTACAACCAAGATTAGAAGTGAAACAGAAAGCTGGGAAACAATTTTGACAGCCAGGGTCTCTGACAAAAGCTTCATTTCCAAAATATACAGAGAACTGAGTCAAATCTATAAGAATACAAATCTTTCTTCCAATTGATAAAATTGGTCAAAGGATACGAACAGGCAGTTTTCAGATGAGGAAATTACAGCTATCTATAGTCATATGAAAAAATGCTCAGAATCACTGTGATTGTTGTGTTCATCATAAAAAAATAAAAATACATGCCAGACAGAAGAAAAATAGGAAGCCAATACAACCCCTACTTCTGTGTTTTTAAGGTTAATACTGAGAAAAGTCTGATCCACGGTACCAATCTGTCCCAGTAAAATAAGTCTTTCGGTATAAGGTGGGACTAAGCACTATTTCCTGTCCAATCAAATTTTAACATTAATCTTAAATTTTATAGATAGATACATTGAATTCCAGTGCCTAGGACACAGAAGGAGCTTAATAAATGCTTGTCAACTGACTGGCAGACACCAGCAGTCACAGCAGCCTTCAACTAACCAGTCTTTGAGGTCTGAAGTATGCACAAATCTAGAAGGCGCAATGGTTCAGTGTGTTAGAAGGAAGCTCTCTTAAATCTGGCAATTGAATTTCAAATCCATAAGTCATATGTTGATTCGTGGACTCTAAGGTAAAGAACTAGCCGGACAGATCTTGTTACTGTTCATCTCTACGTCTTTTCAGAGAGATCCACTAACTTCTCCACGCCACAATTTTCAAATCTGCAAAATGACTCCGTGGCTTACAAGGTCCCTTCAAGCTCTCCATCTATGATCTGCAACCAAGGACATCGTAACCTGGCCCCAACTGGCTGGCCTGTTTTTTGTTATATTAACCTTTAAACTGCCAACCAAGTGAATTTCTCTACCTTCTTCAACCAGACAGAAGGCTTATCATCCTGTAACTGTGTTAGCTAGACACACTGTGCATGTACGTACCTCCTCAGTCTCTCTATAGAGGGGAAGGTCTCTGCCACAAATTTTAAAATACTACTTAAAAAATTAGGGCCATCATATATAAGGATTAGATTTAGGTATGAGATTACACTGACATTTAAAAGCCATCCCACTTCAGGGTAATAATAACCATAATCATCATGATAATAGGTAGACATGCATCTATTAAGCACCTACTGCGTGCCAGGCATTGTGCTAAGTCCCAGCGACACAAAGAAAGGTAGCAAGAGTTCCTGTCATCAGGGAACTTGTCTTCTGCTGGCAGAGTCTACATGCAAACAACTATGTATATACAAGATATATCAAGGCTCAATGGAGGCAACCTAAAAGGGAAGGCACCAGCATGGGTGGAGACTGGTGAAAGTCTTTTGTAGAAGGTAGGATCTGAGAAGAACCTTGAAGGAAGCCAGGGAAGAACAAGTGCTTTAAGCTTAAGCTACTCTCCCTCCCCTACACACACACACACACACACACACACACACACACACACACACACACACACACACACACACACACACACACACACACACACACACACACACACACACACACACACACACACACACACACACCCATATATATCTGATCCTCACAGCAATCCTGGGGAGCAGGTGTTATTATCACCCCGATGTTATAGATGAGGAAGCGGAGGCCAACTTGCCCAGGGTCACAAAGTTACTAAATTTCCAGCTCATTTTACAGATGACAAAACTGAGTTAAGTGACTTGCCCTGGGTCACACGGCTAGTATGGTCTGAGGCTGGATTTGAACTTGGGTCTTCTTGATTCCAGGCCTGACTCCTCTATTCACTCCGCTAGCTAGCTGGCCATATTCTGTCTCAGTGACAACCAGACTCCATGCCTCTCCAGAGTCCCCTTCCAGCTCTAAATGGTCAATCCTGATTCCAGGAGCGAATCGGTGGGATAGTTACCTTTTCATAATATTGGATATTTTTGTCAGCCATGCCCATGAGTAGCTGCCGAAAGTCTTGCCTCTTGTTGTTCTGCCATCTCTCCATGTCAGCCTTGAGGTCAGCGTTAAAACATTCTACTCGATCCTGACACTTCTCAACATCAGCTGGCACCTTGGAGAAAAACATCAAAAGGGCACTTGAGAGACAAGAAGGCGCCCCCCACACACACAGACAGAGGGTCACCTGGGATAGTTTATTTCTCTTGTCCTTGAGATTTTTTGGCTCATACATTTTTAAAAGGGTCAAAGTAATAAACAGCTGCCTAAAAGCAGCCAGGTATCACAGTAAAGTCTTTTCTTCATTCCTTGCTACACTTCCAATAGGCAAGTCACTGAATGACATATTTTTCAGAGAGCAGAATCTGGGAGGAATAATAATTTAGTGAGGAGTTGAATCCTCTCAGAAAAATGACTGACCCCATTTTCTCAACCAAACAGTCAAGTTCCGCAATTGAAGACAAAAATGAATCCTTGTTATGAGAGATGCCTTGTTATTAAAACAGGAAGAAATACTCCAGGGCCACTGAAAATTACTATTAGTTCCTTTTATTAAAGGTTTTGTAATTAGGATTCACCCAGAAGAGACTCTTGCACCCATTTTGGAAATGGGAGGAGGGTGGGAAAGTCGGGTCATTTCACGACTTTGTTGTTCAAGCATTCCAATAGTGTCAGATGTCAGACTCTTCATGACCCCATTTGGGGTTTTCTTGGCAAAAACACTGGAGTGGTCCACCATTTTCTTCTCCAGCTCATTTTACAGATGAGGAAACTGAGGTAAACAGGGTTAAGTGACTTGCCCAGGGTCACATGGCTAGTAAGTGTCTGAGGCCAGATTTGAACTCAGGAACATGAGTCCTCCTGACTCCAGGCCTGGTGCTCTATCCACTGATAGCCAACAAGCTGCTCTCATTTCACTGCTACACAATGCTAAGTGCTACGCAGGCATGAAAAGCTCAGTATTCCCCCCATTTTTACGATTCCGACAAGCATTCATTATAATCGGTCTCTCTGCTTCATGTTCCTCACAGGAACCAAAGCCTCAATTTAATTTAATCCTATATATTAGTCAACCAAAAAATGACCTCTACCCTCCCAAAACTGTGATAATCAAGGAATACAAATGAGGTTCAACAAGGGTGTGTGTGGGGTGTGTGTGTGTGTGTGTGTGTGTGTGTGTGTGTGTGTGTGGTGTGTGTGCGTGCGTGTAGGGTATGAATAAGGTCAGGGAAGGGAGGGAAAAAATGAGTCCTTTCCTAATCTGTGTGACAGAAGAAACAGGTTTCGATGTGATCTGTGATACAGATCTCTGATACAGAGATTAAATCAGTGACTTGTTCATAGTCACCTGCCCAACAGGTTGGATGCAGGCCTTTGATTCCAAATTCGGCCCTCTCTTCACTAGTCTCAGGCATGTCACCAAAGCGGTTGCCCTTTCTTCCTCTCTCCTATCCATGACTGCTTGGCTAGTCACACAGCTTAAATGAGATGGGGGTCACCGGGTCTAGTCTGTCTGGTGAGATGGAGTACCCATAGATGGGCCGTACCATGTGTCACCTGACAGAGGATGAAGCCCAAACACCCTGGAGACTTGTCATCAGTCCTGCGACTGCCTCCTTAGGACTTCCTGGCTTTTCCACCACCTTTGGCCCCTTTCTTTGAGGTGCGATCTTCTCCAATTAAAGTGTGAGTTCCTTGAGAGCAGGGATCAACTCAGGACTTCATACCATGTATGACACACAGTAAGTGCTTAATAAATAAATGCTTTTTCATTGATTCATTCATCAGTACTGAGGGAGTTTCTATGGCAGGAGCTCTCCACAGAAAACCAGAAGTAGTTAGAAAGCTGTAAGAATATGGCAGTTTATTGAAATTCCTCATATTAATTATCCCACTAGTTTTTTGGAAGTCATTTCCTTATTGAATTGAATCCTGAGAACTGGACTTTGTTAAATTTGCTCCTAACACAACTGGAAGGAATTACTCAACGAATGAGTTGGTTTTTGAAGCTGACACAAACCTTCTTCTATCATGTGAATGCTTCACTGGATCTTACTAGTCATGGAAGCTCAGACGTGAATGCAGATAAGTCTAGGAGGCAGTTTAGTCAGCAGTTAGCAGACCTGAGTTCAAATTTGGTCTCAGACACTAACTGTGCAAGTCACTGTTTGCCTCAGTTTCCTCATCTGCAAAATGAGCTAAAGAAGGAAAAAACCCCAAATGAGGTCCCAAGGAGTTGGACATGACTGAAACAACTGAACAAAAATTATAGCATCTACTTCCCAGGGCTGTTATGAGGATAAAATGAGATGATACTTGTGAAATGCTTAGCACGATGCCAGGCACAGAGTAGGGTACCCGATAAACGCTAGCTATGATGAGGAGGAGGATGATGGCCAGCAAATACTATCCAGGTATTTGACATTTACCATGCTCTTATCTACCAAATCTCCATTCTCCACAACCTGTGTCGTTAACACCTAATTTCAGTGTCAGACATATGAAATTCTGCCACTGTCCAGCAGGAGATGAGGCACTCAGGGAGATCACAGAATCCCAGATGTAGGGCTGAAAGGGACCTTCCTCAGAGCTGAACCTTGAGTGCAATTCCTTCACTGAGGAAATCTCAGAGGAGTTAAGTGACTTACCTGATGTCACAGAGCTACTAGGTGTCTGAGGAGGGAGAGGAGGCTGAGAGTAATAATAGTTGCATATATTGTGCTTTGCAAAGGTTTTCACTACATTATCTCATTAGATTCTCATGCCTGCTATTATTAACTCTGGGATATAGAAACTCAGAAGTTAAGTGATTTGCCAAAGGGTTATACAGCTAGCAAATATGTGAAGTATGATTTGTACACTGGTGTCTCAAATCTTAGATGGGCAGCAGGCAGGTCACTGAGTACTGGCAGAGAGTTTCATACATCAGCGAAATCACAGGTAAAGGCAGAGGGAACAGTGTAAGCAAAGACATGAAGTTTGAAAAATTCAGACCTAATTTGGGGGACAGAACAGTCCAGTAAGTATGGGGCACAGAGTAAAATAAGACCGGACAGGTAGAGTGGTGGCAAATTATGTAGGTTCTTGAATGCAGAAGCAACACAGTAGAGAGGCTAAAGGGTTAAGCCAAAGCTCACAGCTGTTGTTTTTTTAATATACAATCTCCTTATACTTCTTTATAAAATGAAATGTTTGTGGATGATTGTTAAGTTCATAATAAAAAGCAAATGAAATATTAGCCATTAAGTCAGGAGGGCCAATGAGTCAGGGTCCCAATTTCAGCTACTTCTGACTGTAGCCAAATGACAATGGGCGAGCCACTCAAATTCTGAACCTTAGTGTCTATATCCATAAAATGGGGGAAATGATACTTGTAGAGCCTACTGTAATCACTCTCTGACTCAGATGCACTGAACTGGGTCAAGCATTGCAAACTTTAAATCCCCATATGTCAATTATTAGTATAATGCCAGGGAAAATGAGTATGAGCTCTACTCACCGTAGGCAAAACAAAACCACTGAAGATGTTCTGAGCATAGGAGTGACATCTATGCCTATGGGATGCTTATATGTTTAGCGTGTTATGAAGGATACCCTAAAAGAAGGGGGGAGATGGGAAGGCCTACTAATAAACTATTGCCCTTAGCCCCACAGAAGATATACCCCTTTCCCTCCCATCCCTGCTGTGCAGAAGTCAGAGTCCATGGATGGGGAACACTGAATATAACATCAGATTTTTTTTTTTATGTGCTCACTGATTTTGCTAAAAACTCTTTAAAATTTTTGTTACTTTGTTATAAGTGATGATTGATCTCTTAGAAAGGGTAGGGGGTGGGATAGGAGAAAATCTAGTTATTATAAAAATAAAAATGTGTGACCCTGGCAAGTCACTTAACACTTCAGTTCCCCCCAGGAAACTCTATTTGTTGATTTTCACTAGTAGAGGAGGTCCTCCCTGGAAGCTTACTGTGCCAGTAAAACCACAGATCTGGTTTGAAGAAAAAACAGAGGTTTTGCTTAAAAGTCTGTCATAATGAATTTGGCATTTTGAAGAACCCAATCACTGTCTCAGCACCCACCCAAGGTAAAAAGACTATTAACAAACACTTCAAGCAAAGGAATTATGCCCAAAGCAGCAGGACTGAACAAATTCACATCCACTGTCTTTGATCCTCATGTACCCCATACTCCTTTGAAAAGCCCTGAAGCACTAAGAAGTGCCAGGTAGACTGACTGAATCTGGCCATATCATTTAGGCTGGTCTGCCATGACAGGAAGGAGAGATGGGAATTAGTCACTGGCTTATGCAAAGGGGAAAACCCAGCTCTGAAATAAGCAAAGCAAGGCCATTCCTAGCAAGAAAGGACTCTCACTCATTTCTTGACTTTACTCTCCCAGCTGCCTTTCCTGCTTTCCTCTGTGGGTAAGTGGAAATAAAATGGAAATGAAAGAAGTGTCTCCGAGTGGATCTCAACCACCATTCCCCCTTAAGACAGCCATCACATCATGTTAGCACAGGAGCTCCAATGTCATTAGCACAGAATGTCCTCTCCTCTCCAGTCCTCTGACCTCACTGGCTGGTCATTTAAGCATTCTTACACTGTGATGGCAAAGAAGACAAGGGAACTATTGAGGATTAGAATGCCCTAAGACTCAAGAAGTATCAGAAACTAAGCATTCTTGGTGTCATGCTTCCAACCTCCTTTCTTCCTACCAACCATCCCTTCATGAGGCCTCCAACCACAACAATCTGATTGCCCTAGTCCCATTATTCCTAACTCAACAGAAACATGGTTATCACTTCCAGCATAAAGCTTTGTCATTTTCCCAGTTCTAAGTCTGGAACCTGATCACTCTCTTTTCTCCATTCAGGACCCTTCTCTTCTGCCTCTGAACACAGTATATCTCCCAAACTCCGCTCAAAAATAAAAATTTTGCTACATGTGCCATGCCTAGGAAACCCTACCTATTTTGGTCACTTCAAGCCTTCCAAAGATGTGCAGTACTTAGTAAACAGCTTTGCAACTGTGCAACTCCTTGCTCATTTTGTGGATTTCCTTCTCTCCCTAAGAGTCTGGAGATTTCAAGGAAAAGGTTGTATGTATTTTACCTGGGCTTCATAAAAATGTAAGCTACTCTTTGATGATATTTCAAACCTCCTTGACATACTGTCAACAGGTTAAGTTCTCACTGCCACCACTAGAGAAAGGACATAATAGCATCATAAAACAGCATCTTAGAATTAGAAGATGTCTCAGAGGTCACCCATTTAAATTTGGACCTGACCAAATCTCCCTTCTACAACAATACTAATAAATTGGTGGACAATCAGTCTCCCCAGAGATGGGGTGTTCACTTTTTAGACAGATGTAACTGTTAAAAAGTCTTTCTTTACTTCAGCGGTTCTTGGCTCTTTTTTGGAGTCAAGGGATGCTCTGGCAGTCTGGTGAAGCCTACGGATCCTTTCTCAGAATAATATTTTTAAAAATTCATAAGGGAAATGTCAAATTTCATATAGAGGTTAGTGAAAATAAAATAATGTTTTCTCCCATTCAAGTTCAGCATCCCTTAAAATCTATCCATAAGCTCTTGTCTCCTGCTTTACATGGAAGTTTGCTTCTGAAATCTGCTTCTACCTAACTCCTACCCATTGATCCTAGTTCTGCCTCATGGGCTAAGCAAAACTAATCAAATGTTTCTTGCTCATATGAGCACTTCAAATATTTGAAAATGGCTATTATGCTGCCCTCTCTTCCCTGCCCCTGACCCAGAAAGTCTCTTCCAGCCTGCAAACCTGAACCAATGTGCATTTCCAATATCTGGAGGAAATTCCCTGGGGATCTTCTGCATTTTGCTCTTTTGTCTCCCTTTCCTCAGCCCAAAAAAAAAAAAAAAAGGTATCCATTCCACAAGTGTGAAAGAGGAAGTTCAGATTAACCTTAGTTCAAAAAAACAGGTTTACTACAAGTCTCAAAAATCTGGTTATTTATCCAATATCAACAGAGAATGGGCAGAAGAAATTGAGAGAAGTCTGATCTTCATTTGACTTAAAATTTTCTTAATTTCATCAGATAATTCAAGCTGAGAAAATGACTGAGCAATTTTGATTAGCCTGAAATGATTTCAAGTAAATGGTTTTTTAATAGTATTTTACATTCCTATGCTCTAAGATGGTAATAAAAAATACTTTTCATGCATTACAAAAGGTTCATGAGCACATTCTGTACTAGTATGCAACTCATTTTGTACTAAACTTACTTTGTACTAGAATGGAACTCATGGAAGTCATTTCTATCCAGAGAAGCTGACAGATTAATTCCCCACTGCACAGGGTGAATTCTGGATGGCAGAATTAGGCAGATGCTCATTTCTACACAGGGGCATCTGTATGGCAGCTGAGGATTTTGTTTTCTCTTTTGCAGTCTGAGTAAAAACTTGGTAGCTTTAATGCTGCTTATAATCCTCATTTTCAACCAAAATAAACCCTAGCTTTCCAAGGAATCTCTACTAAAAGAATCATGAAGGTTAATTAGCTGAAATAAATAGCCAAAAGACCTGGCTGCCCCATTCTTCTGTCTGCGAGAAGCCCCTCTGTTCCCTCTGTGACCTGTCACACAGCCCTTCAGCCCCTAATTTCAAGAAGCTCTCCTATATTTAGCCTGCACTCCCCTGTTGAAGTCCAACTCCATTTCCTCATAAATATCTTTTATTCCCCCCACAAACTCACCTAGAAACCTGAGTGGAACAAGTGCTTTGCCTTTTTGGATACTTGTGACAATTCTGGTTTCAAAATGTAAGAGAGATATATATGCCTGAACCCTAGCAACTAAGAACCAGACTGACCTTAAATGGGAAAGACAAATACACACAAAAGTTTAAATTTCTCTGTTGCCCTGGTACCCCAATGGGGATGGATTCTTTTCACTCCATGGCAGTTTGGGGTAGCTAAGTCAAAAGTCAGATTTCAGAAGTTCTTTCAAAAGGTAGTAAAAAAAGGAGCAGGACTGAGGGGAGATGGTCCTTTAAAGAAGTTTAGAAGGAGGAGAGAAAGATGATGGAAGATATGCCAGTGTGGTAACATCCTCTGAGGGCTTTTATAAACATGGCAGACACTTGTAATGTATCACAACAAGTAGGTGGCATAGTGTGCCTAGAATGCTGGCCTGGAGTCAGACCTAAGTTCAAATGTGGCCTCAGACACTCACTGGCTGTGTGCCTCTGAGCATGTCACTTAACCCTATTTGCCTCAGTTTCCTCATCTATAAAATGGGCTGGAGAAAGAATTCCAGTATCTATGCCAAGAAAACCCTAAACAGGGTCACAAAGAGTTGGACATGACTAAAAATGACTGAAATAAAGATGTGTATATCCAACTCTAGACTCTCTTCTGACCACCAACTGGGAGGGTGGAGAGAGGGAAGCCATAAAACATTTATACTGCTAGATACTATGCTAAGCACTTTACAAATATTATCTCCTTTGATGATCATGACAACCCTGGAAGCTTAGGTGCTATTATTATCACCCCCATTTTATAGATAAGGATATTGATGCAAACAGAAGTTAAATGATTTTCCCAGGATCACACAACTAGTAAGAGTATGAGGCTGGATTTGAACTCAGGCCTTACCTGGCTGCCCCAACTATCATTTGGATAGTCATACTGGACATTTCAAACTGGATATCCCATGGACATCTAAAACTCCATGTCCAAAACACTGTAACTCCTTACTCTCATCCTACATATCCTATTAGTTGCTAAACATTGTGGTTTCCTACGTTTACAATATCTCTTGTATGTTATCTCCTTCTCACCACTCACACAGTCAGAACCTTAGTTTATTTAATGCTCATTACCTGTTACCTGAACCATTTATTGTAAAAACCTCCAATTTTGTTTCCTAACTCACATCTCTGCCAACTATAACCCATTCTCCACACAACCATCAAAGTGATTTTTCCTAAGAGGCATATCTGACCATGTCCTCCTACTTCTTAAAAACAAAATAAAATAAAACTCCAGCTTTTCACCAATAAGAACAAATAGAAACTCCTCTGTTTGGCATTTAAGGCCCATCACAACCAGGAAGGTCTTCCTAGTCTTCTTGCACATTACTTTATGTCCTAGCCATACTGGCCTAGCTCCTGTTCTTCACTGATATCACACAATCACAAAGCCAGTGCTCTGCCTCTTCACCCCTACTTCTTGGAATACCTGGTTTCTTCCACACTCAGCTCAACCACCACCTTCTAAATGAAGTCTTTTCTGAACTCCTCAGATATGAGTGATGTCCCTTCCCTACCTTGTATTTATTTTACCCAAATTCTGTATTACGTTGCTATGTCTATGTTATCTCCCTATAAGCTCCTCAAAGGAAGGGACTTTTCTCTCTTCCACTGTTATCTTTGTATCTTCAGCAGTTAACACAGTGCCTAACACATAGCAGGGACTTAATACATACCTGGTGATTGATGACAACAGACAAAACAGACTTATGACTTTAGGGGATTTTTTTGACGGAAGAGTGATGAAACATGCTTAGCTTTTAATGTGCCATTTCATAACTGATACTTAAACCAAAGTCTGCAGAGCAGCAACCCCAAAGGTTTTCAAGATAGCTAAAGTAGTTTTCTAAGAAACAGGAAGACACTAACGACATGCCAGGAGTTGTGCGCTTGCCTCTCTGAAGGGTAAGGTTCTGCTGTAATCTTAAATTAGATGATTCTCAGATTCAAAACCAGGTTATTTGGAGGGCTTTAATGATATTTCACCTCATCTCATAAAAACAGTCTGAGATTTGGGAGACTGATATTGGTTTTACTAATACTTCATTTCTTCTCATAAAAACAGTCTAAGCAATGTTAATCGATAATGTTAAGTGACTACTGAAGGAACAGCAAAGAGTTACCTGCAGCATCAAGTTACCTGTAGCATCACAGAGAAGCCTGGAGTGACATTCATGGCTACTATTATCCTAATCAACATCCTTTCCCCTTGTAACCTCATAGCTGGGGAAATGCTGATGCCTTAAAACAGGGTTCTCAACCTTTTTCTGTGTTGACCCCTTTGGCAATCTGGTAAAATCTATGGACCATTTCTCTGGATGTTTTAAAATTTATAAAATTAAATACACAGGATTACTAAAGGAACCAATTATATTGAAATAGTTATCAATTTTTAAGTTCCTCGTCTGATGCCTTAAAACAAGCACATTGGTTTTCATTCCACAACACATTCATTAAATCATATACAACCCTGCTTAAACCTGGTGTGATTGCTACAGGATTGACAAAGGAACTGTGGTACAAAAATTCAACACCAGAGGGCGCACAATCACTATCATCAAGGAACTGAAACTAGGTACTGCCTCCCCTTTCTCTCATTTTTTATATATACATATTTTATATATGTATATGCATGTATGTATATGTATATCTACACATATGCACAAATACGTACACACATATACACATGTACTTTGTGGTTTTTGTGATGATCAAAAGATTAAAAAATCAGAAAATCCTACACAAACATAAAGCAACGCATCCAGAGAACCCCAGGCTAGTCCCTACCCTGGCATGTCACTAGAGAGAAGCCCCTGTGAGAAACGAGGCACAGGAGGAAACATTCTGGTGACCACGTCTGTGAAACAGACGCCCACCCTGCTGTCTAGGTTTTATTTTCCTTTAATTTAATTTTAGTTTTTGACATTCACCTCTGTAAGTTTTTGAGTTTTAAATTTTCTCTGCCTCCCTACCCCTGCCCCCGACGTGCAACATCTGTTTTTTAAAACGGTAAAGTATCTCTCCACAAACACTGCTGCCAAACAAAATGTGCAGAGGACTTTTCCTTGACTCTGAGGAGCATTGCTTGTATTCAGTGGAACATGTCTTCCTCTCTGCCTAATACATATAACCTTACTTACTGCAGTGACTGGAGGCTACTAAAAGAACCCAGAGGAGGGACCTGCTGAAACTGAGGCTAAACGTGTGAAGAGTTGGGCACAAAGTGTTGGAGGGAGGAGAAACAATAACCAGGAGCACTTGGAGGCTAAGACCAGCTGTGGCTGACCCTCTCAGTGTTTCCAGGGAGCATGTGTAAGTGACGGATTTCCATACTGCCACCCAAAATCACAGGGTTTGAAAAACCCAAGTTGTTCTTTCCCAAAGGGACCACATGCTCTCCTCAAGGAGGTCAGACTCACCTTGGGGCGCTCTTCCTTTTTTAAAGCAACAGCTTCCAATTTTGCTTCATATTCTCCTTGAACTTGGTCTCTTTTCTTTAATACATTCTGTGGGGGAGAGAGAAATGGAGGAAAAAGGAAAAAGATACATTAAAAAAAGGTACACAAAGAATGATTACAGCGCCAAATCCTCTTCCCTCCTCAGTCCTCTTTTACTATGGCCACTGTCATCTCAGCCCTTGAAAGGTTTGAAGACCATCCTAACTGTCCCTCAAACAAGTCAATTCCTTTCCTTGGTCCTGGGATTAAGCACAAAGTTATATGTGATTTTTCAGGGGTCAGAGGAGGGAAATCCAGTTTGACATCTCCAGTAGGGGCAGCCAGGTGGCATGGTGAATATAACACCAGAGTCAGGAAGACCTAAGTTCAAATCCAGCCTAAGATGCTTACTGGCTGTGTGACCCTGGACAAATCACATTTTACCCTCTGATTGCCTCAATTTCCTCATCTGTAAAATGGGGATAATAATTTTACCTAACAGGGCTGTCATGGGGATCAAATAGATAATATTCGCACCTAGTAGGTGCTATATAAATGTTTATTCCTTCCCTCTCTCCATCTGCTTAGTTGGTGATATGGGATTGGTGTTCAGAAGACAGACTAAGGTTGGGTAAAACAGATCTGAGAATTATCTACATTTCAGTCTTTTTTCAGTTGGGTCTCTTTATGAAGGGTCCTAAAGTGGCTTCTGGGACACAGCTGCTCTAGCCTCGAGATTTCAAAGCTGAGCTGCTGGCCTCAGTACTAAAGGAAAGAGTAACAACAAGAAATAGAGCACACAAATATTAAAAGTTTTCATAGACATCATTTCATTGGAGCCTTATAGTTCTGTGGGGTAGGCAGGGCAGGGGCTGTTACAGATGGAGAAAAGACTCAAAAGTAAAATGACTTCTCCCATGTCATGCAGTCAGTAAATAGCAGAGCTGGAACAAGAACCTAGATCTTCCCACGCTCAAAAAATAAATTTCCAAAGCACTTAACAAAGTACCTGGCACATAGTAGGCATTTAATTAATGTTTGTTCCTTCCCCTTTCCTTTAAAAATTGGGCCATTGTTCCATTCCACACAGCCCGAGGCTATGGGCATTTTGATCCTAACAAGGAAGGAAAAGGGATAAGAGGCAGGTGGCAGACCAAGTCGGAGGCCAAAGGATGTGAGAGGTCTAACCGCAGTTCTCTGAACTCTGGATAAGAAAAACCGAAGGAATATACTGACCCAGCCTCTTACCACTACACACATCAAAACAAATGAATCATCCTTGGCATATCAAGTTTTTTACATGTTAATACATAAACCCCAAAGTGTTCCTTATTTTGCCATCTTTCGTGTGAATTCAGGTGATTCTACAAAGAGAGCTGCTAAGTACTACAGAATGTAGGGAGATTAGTGGCAGTAGGAAGTGGGTGAGAGGAAGAAACTGATGAACAGCCAGGGCAGAAGCTAACCTGAAGAGCTAATGCAACTCTTGTGCATGGGAAGGTAAAGGAAGTTAACAGAAAAAGGAATGGAATCTCTTCCGTCAAGTGTTTCCTTACCCTTTATTATAAAGTTAAACGGCAAGCAAGGAGGCAGAAGACAATCTAACAAATAGTGTGACTGAGAAGGGAAGAACAGGATTGGGGAGAGTTAGCCTCTGAAATACAAAGGATTTTTATTGGGGAAACCTGGGATCTTGAGAGATCAATGTAAGTCAAAGACAGATTCTTTATAAGGATGTGAAAAAGTTAGGTAATAAATGATGTCTCCATTATTTCCCATAATTTCTCCATAATTTCCCATTAGAAAGGCTATCTGTAGCCCTTCTAATGGAAATTACTAACATTACATACCTCTTCAGTCACTGAAATGTGTTAAAAAGGAATGTGTTAAAAGCTGAAATTATGCCCTAAAACCATTTAGGTAAGACAGAAAACATACATTTTGAGTCTTTTAAATATAGGACTATTATCATTATATAATACATAATATATAATGAAATATAATAAATATTAATATTTTGTTTATATATAAAGTAAGTATATAATTATTAATGATATATTATAATTTCCCTCCTAAGAGCTTTCAAGTTCTCTACACACATTCTGATTGACCTTTAGTAACTTCCTGAAGTTGTTTAAAAAATCACAGGATTTGGAGTAAAAATAGTCTTTAGAGATAATCTCATCCAACATCTGTGAGTGTGGTAAGTGAGGCCCAAACAGGTAATGTAAGATCATACAAGTAGCAAGAAGTAGAACTAAGATTCAAAGTTCACATGGAGAATGTATCTCATTTGTGATGTGTGAAGTAAATCTCGATCCTCAGAGCTTTCCTGAAATGACAGAGGACACAGATATTGGCTCTCTTTGTGTGGCACCTTAACCACAAAGTAAGACGTTACTTGAGAAGTTGTTGCAGCAATGGCAATATTAAATGCACCAATCTGTCAAGGACTGTCCTAGGTGGGATATAGGGTCTGAAAACTGCTTATATCCAGTCTCCAAGGAGTTTATGATGAGACCAATGGAGTAATGCCACCCTGGAGATGGTTAGAGTAACAGCTGTCTATAGCAAACAGAACCCTGTTACTTTATATATATAGGCATGAGCCCACAGAATTGATATACATAAGACATAAAGAGAGAGCACTAATTAAATGTTAAGTTAAATTCCCTCCGGAATCACTACATGCAGGTCTCTCTGATTTGTTGACCACCACTCACATTTAAGTAGCATTTTTAAATTTACAAAGTTCTTTTTTCCCTTAACCAACATACCTATGCTGGGGGACCGGTGGGGGGGTACCGGGGAGATATGAAGGATAATGTTTAGATAACACAAGATCCCTGGCCCCAAGGGCCTTACAGCCCTCAGTTTAATACTTCAGAAGTCAGTGATTGTTTGGGTGTAGTTATTCCCTCTAACACAGAGAGTAATCTCTTTATAACCTGGTAGATGTCCTTCAACAGTCTCTATGGATGAAACATTTTAAATGCCTCAAAGTCGACCTGGTGGTTCAAAAAGGGCCAACTTTTTTCAAAGGAACTAAACTGGTACTCTGCTCCTTGTCCCTTAGTGGACTCACACTCAAAGAAAGCCCTGCTTGGGGAGGGGGCCCACCAAGACTAGAGAGAAGAGAGTGTCAAGGAGGAGTGATCAACGTGTCAAAGACTGTAAAGAGGTTCAGGAGAAGGAAAAGTGAGAAAAGGCTACTGGATTTGGCAACTAAGAGATCATTAGTAATTTTGGAGAGAGCAGTTTCAAATAAACAAAACAAAGGTCTGATAGCTGTATGCTACGATGTGGGCCTGCAGTCAGTTAGACCTGAGTTCAAATCTAACCTCAGACATTTACCAGCTGTGTGACCCTAGGCAACTCTATTTAACTCGGTTTGCCTCAGTTCCTCATGTGTAAAAATAGGGACACAATGGAGGAGAAAATGACAAACAACTTCAGTACCTTTGCCAGGAAAATCTCCTGAATAAAGTCCATGGGGTCACCTAGAGTTGGACACAACTGAACAATAAAGGTCTGATATCCAAGATATAAAGAGTGGATAGAAGACCAGACCTGGAGCCGGAAAGACTTGGGTTTAAGTTCTAACTCTGACACTTTCTGATTGTGTGATGGTGGGCAAGTCACTACTGAGCCTCTCTCAGTGCTCTGGTGCTATATTGTAACTGAATGTGGGGGGGGGGGGGTCACAAAAAATTTGGCAATGGTAAAAGGTTTCTGAACATGCAATGACCAAAAATTAATTACAAATCTAACACATAATGAATCTGAGGTGTTTCTGGGTAGTGCTTGCCCACGCTGCATCAAGCATGCCTCCTTGCATGGTGGCATGAAAGGTGGCAAACAACAGTTGCAGAATAAGTCATACATTTTCAGATATTGCTAATTTGTTGATTCTATTTTCCTTGACCATACATATACCTGATAAAGTGAACACTATTTAGGAAAGTAAGAAGCGACAGTGAGGTAAAAAAAATCCAGAAAAGAACCTTTTTTTAAAATTACACCATTTTGTGGAAGGTTCTGAAACCAGGCAGACACATGACTCAGGACACAAAAGGTGGCCACTGAAGATTTTTGAAGAGAAGGCTATGAACACATAAATGCATAAGAAGGATTATTATGTCAGATATATAAAGGATGGAGTAGGGGAGTAAAGGCAAGAAGCTCTGCCGGATGGCTACTGACATAGTAGAAGCTGGAAGTAACAATGACTAAGTATTAAAAGTGATAATACCTAATATAAACTAATGACTGAACTAAGGTGAAGGTACTCTGGATACATGAAATGTGCAAAATGACACTTGTCTGGGTGTGACAGAGAGAGGGGAGAATTAATTAAAGGTGAAATCAAAGACAAGGAAAGGAATAAGGTAAACTGGTGATTAAAACCTGGGTATTAAATCCTTACTAGGTGTCCCAGAGAGTGCTAAAGCCTGGGGTAACAAAGGAAATAAAGAAAGGCAAAGGACAGTCCAAATCCTCAAGGAGTTTACCATCTAATGGGAGAGAAAACACAAGACAAGAACAAGAGCCAAGTGCCTTCCTTCAATGTAAAATGCGAGACTAGCGCTCCACTCGTGAGCAGGAACCCCTGGGGCCACACTGAGAAGGTAAGTTTCAGGGTTGGTGGGGTCTTGCTGGATAAGATTCCAGAGAGTGTGGATGAAGTCCAGAGAAGCGCCACCAGGTGGGAAATGCCCCACAGAAAGAAATCGGTAAAGTCAAAGGAAATAAAAAGGGGCTTGGTTTTGAGCATGTTGAGTTTAAGGCGCTGGTCAATCCAATTAAATCCAACAAGTGTGTATCAAGCACCTGCTATGTGAAAGGCATTGGGGATACAAAAACAAGGGAAAAAATAGTCCCTGATCGATCTCGAGAACTTTACTTTCCCCTAGGGCAGGATACAGGACTTACACAGAGAAATGAATAAATACAAGGAGTATTAACAAATAAGAATATCAGGAAAGATTTGATTGAAGTGGAGAATTTTCTGCAGGCAGCTGGATAAGCAGGCTTGGTACTGGGGTGAGAGATCAAAAGAGAGACAAAACATTTGAGGCCATCTGCATAGAGTACATAAGCAGTTGTAGCCAGAGGAGTAAATGGGTTGTCAAAGGAGAAAATATGGGGGTTGGGGGGCGCGGGGTAGAGGAGATGGCAGAGAGTGCATTATTATGCACATTTTACAGATAAAGAAACTGAGGCTGGAAAAAAGCTAAGTGATGAAAAGTCAGGCAGCTAGTAAATGTCTGAGGGGAAATTCAAACTCTGGTCTTCTCTCCAAATCCAGTTTACACCACTCAGGATATGAATTTTCTTCCCACTGCCTCCTGTCTAAGCAAGGCAGGCTTCAGGTCTCTGGCTCTCTGGCACTTTAGAGAAGAGGGAGAAGAACTTCTGCCTTGTTTTTGTTTTTTTTTTTTAAGCCATGTTTGGGTGGGTCTTCAGAGTCCTAAGAAGCAATCTGTTAGCTTTAGCTCTTATATCTGAGGCAGTATACTATTCTCTACCCCACTTCCACCCCCACATCCAACAGGACTAACCAACATTGACAGAACTGGTCCCTTCCCTACCCCCTCTGGACTGAGGTTGAATTTGTTCAAAAGGTCTCCCAGTGCATCCTGGGTCATCTCCAGTCATCCTGAAGAATATCAGGTCACTGGATTCAGATGGCTCTGGAGGAGAAGTGAGGCTGGTAACCTTGTACACCACAAGTCATGTCATCATTTCTTTGATGGCACGATCTTCTTCGGCAACGAAGGACGAACACAAGGCTAACTGAGATCTCATTCTGAATATGCGTATGTATGTATGTATAGAGACACTTGACTAAGTGACTTAATCATTACAACTCTGTAAAGTGGAGATAACTGTATTATTCTTCTGGTTTTAGTGTTGAGGAACAGGCTCACAGATGTTACCCAAAACTATATTCATAACTAGTCAGTGGCAAAACTCAAACGAGAGAATATTTGTAAAGTGCTTAGCACAGTGCTTGGCACGTAGGAAGCATTTAATAAATGCTTATTCCTATCCTCTTCTCCCAAGAGAAATGGGACTAAAACCCAGGTTTCCTGACTCCCAGGGCAGTGCTCTTTCCATCACAGCTCACGAGAAGAGCTCTTGTTCTTATTTGCCCCACTACCCCATGTTATTTTGCTTTTTCTTTTTGAAAAAAGTTTATAGTCTTTGTTACATCACTTATATTTCCCAGAATGACCTTCTCTGTATCCTGTGTGTAAAGATATAATATATATGTAAATATAATAAAAAAAGAAGGGGAAACATCAGCTCAGAAAAGTTAAAGAAATCATCAACTAAGTTTGACATGTATCATTCCAAACCCACAGAACACTTCTTATGTAAAGAAGGAAGAGGGGGTGCATTCTCTTATCTCTTCTTTGGAGTCAACTTTAGTCACCATAATTCCACAATCTATCCTCACTTGCTTCATTAATGCTAGTATTTCCATGTACACTGTTGTTGCAATTGTGAATATCATTTTCCTCTTTCTGCTTACTTCATTTTGCACTGGTTCATTTAAGTCTTCCCATACTTCTCTGAATTTTTCACATGTATCCTTACCATGTAATAATTTTCCATTATACTTATGTACCAAAACTTGTTTAGCTATTCCCCAATTAATCAAGTTTGTTTCTAATCCTTTGCACAAGAAGTGCTGCTATAAGAATTTTGATTACATCACTACAATTTTTATCTTTGACTTCCTTGGCATATATATTACTTGCATTGGGATCTCTGGATCAAAGAATATTTTAGTTACCTGGTGAGCATAGTTCCAAATTTCTGTCCAGAATGACTGAACAAATAGATAGCTCCAACAGTGCATTAAATGGTTCTGTAGTTCCTCCAACATTAACTATCTTTTGTCATTTCTGCACAGCCACCAAGTGAAGGTCAAACCTTAGAGTTATTTTGCTTTGCATTCTTCTTATTATTAGTGATGTGGGCCATAGTTAATGGTTAATTATGGCAATTAACATATGGCTGTTAATAGTTTGCAATTTTCTTTTGAGAGCTACTGGCTCATGATTGGGGAATTTATTCAATTATCTATAAAGGAATGGCCTTCAGTGTTAAATATTCATATGAGCTTCCCGGACATCTTCAATATTAGATTCATCATCGATAAATGATGGCTAGTTAGTTTTCCCCTGAATCAACCACAGAGGACAACTGACTTTTTCAATCCCAGGGTTGGCAGGAGTGACTCCCTGTTCTATCCTGTCACTCCAAAACCTTTAACAAAAGATTGTTTATAAAAAGCCAAAATAAAAACAAAAACGAGCATTTTTGCCTATCTGTCCAACCACTATCTCATGGCGAAGACCTGCCTCCTAAACCAGAAAAACTCCATCGCTGATCTGTACGCGTGGGACGGTGAGGGTCACTGCACACTCAGAGGACAAACTTATTAAGTTCTCATCATGTGCTTAGCACTACTGTACTTTGGATGGAGCTGTAAATTAGGTCAAAAGATGCTGAAAAATAATGTGGAATTACATGAGAAAAGTTTCTACAAGGTTGTATGTCCTTGGACTTCCCACAATGGATACACACTCCAAAGAGATCAAAGACACGTAACTCCAACACACGTCAAAATCACAATTTTTCTGGCAGTAAAAAAAAAAGTAGTGACAAAGCAGGTGTCAAAAACTTTGATATGTGAATGTTCTTATAGCATAAGAAGAAAACAAATATGAACATACAAATAGGTACGGAAAGCCATCAGAACGAAGGCAGCCCAACAAAGAGAACTATATTCAAACTGGGTGATATAATGAAAATCTAGGTTCCAGAGGACCGATGATGAGTCATTTCCTTCTTTATAAGGAGGTGGGAATGTTGGATCGCCTCCAGACCAGGTTATGAGAGAGGGCTGAGTTCTGCGGGAGCGGCAACTGTCTAACTTTTCTGTCTGGATAGAATCTCTATCTGCTATGCTTTGCACACAGTAAGTGCTTAATAAATGCTTTATTCATTTATAACCATCCTGTCATACACCATCCCCCCCATTTCCCACCCAGAAACGTACATACACTTCTTTTTAGATCAGAATACTGTTGACTCTTTAAAAGTAGATACAGAAGTATAGCACATCTCCCCACCTGTACTTCCTTGGGAAATGCAAACATTAATACCAGTTTTCAAAAAACACTTTATAATGTAAATAATATTCACCAAGAGGCTATAATTATGTTATTTACACAAGAGTATTAAGTGGTAAAAATGGAAGGCCTGCCTCAAGTAAATATTTATGACAAAACTACTTTATTCAATGTTGTACACACAGTCAAATAAATCATTGTGTCAACAGGTTTTGCTTGGTTGTTCTCTCCTCACTGGCAAAAGGCTAAAGGAAAGGTTCATGGGGAATTGTGGAAGGAGGGACATAACTGGAAACAACTGTGTTAAAAAAGCAAACACAACATTTTGAACCAAAAAACAAGCATCTATTTTTTTTTCACAGAATTACGCTGGTTTGGATTTTCCATTTGCTATGGTTTTTTTCTAATGTAAAACAAGAGAAAGTTGATAATATTTTAATCCCTGAAAGAGACCAATTAGTTCCCTTCTATCTTCCTAGCATTGGGAATCTCTGAGCTAAAGAAAAGGGCACAAAAAGGCAAATCTGATCTCAGATCACTGAGGCTGGAGGGGATGATACCCACGGCTAGTACATGGCTTTGGAAGTGTGTATCTAGATCAAAAGAAAAAAGGATGGATTGTTTAAAAAAAAAAAAAGATGGGAAAAAAGTGGTGAATGGAGAAATCAAATTATAACAAGTACTCCCAAAATTTTAGTGCAGGGTATGCCAAACATCATAGAGCTTTACTAGCTGAAAACTGCATTAAACTTTTGGAACACTCTATATCTTAAAGAATTCTGTTTATATCAGAAAATTCAGGACAAGGAGTAATGGGGAAAAGTATAGTAAGAGGCATTTATTTGGGTAAGGATCCATGAAGTAGAAACAAAAACAATGCTGTCATCAAAGTATACCAGAGACTGCTTAGAAAAGAAGGCTGAGAAACGATGAGGAATTCAAGAAACACATTCCAAGTTAGGATCCGGCAGTGTTGGAGTACTTCAAATTAGCTGGACATTTACTGGGGCTCTCTCTCAATCAAAAGCAGAATAGTTAATAATTCCCTGACTTGCCTTAATGATCCTTCAAACATTTAGTAAGCATCTACTGTGTCAGAAAACAAAAAACAAAACAACAAAGTTCTATTCTGGATTCAGATCTCTCCCAAAAAAACAACTGGTGCAGGAATAGAAATCATGGGACTCATGAAAGACTCGAATATGGTCATTATGTCATGTTTGTGACAGGAAAGGGAGAAAAAGCCAGGCACAGGGAGCGCGAGCACACTGCAAATTTTGGAAAAGTACATTTCAAATAGTTAAGAATTAGAACAGTTAGATTCCATGGACTATAACTGTTCTGAAACCTCTCAAGAAGGAGATTCTGTCATAAAAAGAAACAAGTTTGATAAGAAAAAGACAAACAAGGAATCATCAAGAAATGGGTTTTTGCTCCAAATCATTTAACATTAGAGAAATACCATTGAAAACAATTGCATATCAAACCTGGCAAAGTTGACCAAAGAACTGACCAAACAAAATGCTATACATGGAGGGGCTGGGTGAAAACTGGGATAGAGAGGCACTCCTGGTGAAACTCTGAGTTGGTCCAACCACTCTAGAAAGCAATCTGAACTATGCCCTTAAGGGTGCTCAACGATGCAAATACTTGGATCCCGTAATAATATTTTCAGACTATGCCCCCAAAGAGATCTAATAAAAACAAGTCCCCATATGTGCAAAAACATTTAGAGAGCTTTTTTTTGGTTATTGTTGTAGTAGCAAAGAAATGGAAACTAGAGAGCTGCTCATCACTGGCTGAACAAACTATGGTGGATGAATGTGTCTGAATACTACTGTGCCATACATAAGAAATGAGTAACAATGGTTTCAGAGACCTGGAAAGATTTGTAGGAAATGAAACTGAGTAAAGTGAGCAAAACCAGGAGAACAACTTATATGATAACAATAGTATCATAAAAACAAACAACTGTGAAAGACTTCACTTGGATCCATGTAATGATTAACCACGATTACTGCAGTAGCAATGATAAGGTATGTCACCTACTGCCCAGTACAGAGATGCCAAGACTAAGGGGGGTAAAGAACTCAAAAATTTTCTCAGTTCTGGTCAAGGTGACCATTAGTTTTGCTTGACTACTCTTATCTGTTACAAGGGTTTTGTTTTTCCTTCTTTCTTGGTTTGTTTCTTTTTTTAAAATGGAGGAAGGTGGGAGGAAGAAAAAAAAGATTTTTAATTGAAAAAAATTCAATTAAAGAAACTCAGATTTTCAGAAGACATTCAGACAATGGAACAACTTTGAGAATGTCAAAATGAACTGAGTCTGGCAAGGATAATGACAGACAACAAGTTTTTTAAAGCTACACTATGGAAAAGTAGAGGATCAAAACAATGGGACCACAGCTCAGGGTGAGTACCACTCTAATAACTAACGACAGGGAGAAAAAATGTTTATTTAGCTTCTTTTTTCCTCTGCTAAAGAGTGATTTTTGGAATAAAAGGAAAGATTACAAAAAGCCTAGGATCCTGAAAGAACATATAGTTGTGACTGCTGAGCCTCTTTGCTGTATGTAGTCTTTGAAAGGAAGAGCCAAGATGACAGAATAGCAGGAAGCAATGTAGTTGACTGAGTTCCCATCCACAGAACTCTAAAGAAACACAGAAAAAGCACCGGATCAAATCCTGATGGAGAAATCCAGAAACAGTCACAGTGGCATCCTTCATCAAGCCTAGGTTGGCACAGGGATACAGAGAAGTCTTTGAACTCCAGGGACAAGTTCAGAACAAGAACACTATGAAAGCATGTGGAGTATGTCAACACTCATATATAAAGAGGCCGTGCACTAGGATAAGAGAAGGTCCCATACCGAGAGCCTGTCACAGGGACAGGTGCCAGCTTTATTACCAAGTGCCCAGTTGTGGGTCATAGGTTCAGGGTAGACTGAGACGACTTCATCAGGGAGTGGAATTCCCAAAGAGGGAGGTGCTGGGCAGGGTGTATCAAGAAGCAAGTAGCAGCAGTTTGGCTCAACACCCAAAGACAGGTCAGAATCTCAGATCCACACAATTTTCCCTTCAATACAACAGAGTATTAAAGAATTGAGCTAGCCAACCACAGCGACACACATACCCACAGAACCAGACTGAACCTGAATATTTCAAATTCCTTACTCCTATGTCCTGAAGTTGAATGGATGTTCAAATATAATGTAAATACTTCCACCTGGTTCCACTGAATCACAATGAGGAAAAACTGTTGCAAGCATACCTTGAAACAAAACCAAAACCAAAAGTATATTTATTCCTTATTGCAAATGATGACCAACACACTAATTCTCATATACTTTATTTTCATGAAACTTATGAAATTTTTTCTTCTACTTATCACTTCGCCATTGAATATCAAAGGTCCATGTACACACCATGAACTTTTAAATAACAAACACTATTTAAAAAAATTATTTAATTTCTCTCGCCCAATTAAAAGGATGAAAGACAAAGAGGCAGCATTAAAAACAGGGGCAATATTTTTTAAGCAGTGGAAACTACCTAAATCTTTATGTCACTAAAATCTGGTACTTTTCACCTGGCACATCATTGACCTTTTCCATATACTGTCCTGGGCAATTTCATAATCTCCCTGAAAGACCATGGGCATCCTTACCTACTCAGAGGGTCTCAGGAATGACTCTGTATGGATTTGTTTATGGAAGAGAGTAAATGTAGAGCAGCTATTGCACTGTAATTGGAAAGTTTTCATTCTTATTTATCAGTTTTTTATGATTAACATGCAGTGAGATCATGTTTCTGACTTTCCCAGGGCTCAAAAGTAATAGCTTTCTGGTTGAACGACACCGAACAAGAAACCCCGGTGAGGAATTAACATCTTCACAGCATGATTAACCTATACTTTTCCATGCTCTGTTTGTTAAACAAGAAACCTTATATATGTGCCTCATAGGGCCAGAGGAGGAAGAAAACCAAAGTTCATGTGATAGAGACATTTCAATTAAATCCTCATGGAAGCTTGTAATATTTGATGGCAAGGCAGTAGTAATTAGAGTTTCCCTACAATGACATAGGATTTTTTTCCAATTATTCAATGAATAATATACAACATCTTCTTGTGACATGGGAGATAGCATGCCAAATTCAGAGATCAACTAGGAGTCATACAGTTTGTCTATAATGTAGAGTTCAAGAAACTCAAGAAGTGCAAAATGACTGTACGGGTAGCATGGCGTTAGAAGGTCAAATATGACTGGAAATTTTCAGGTCTGTGGGAAAGAGGTGATGCCATCAACAGAAATAAGAAAGGGGTAGGTCTGGCACAAGAAATGGGCTCAGTTCTGGACAAGTAAAGTTGACAGAGATGATGCCATATCCAGGAGATGTCCAATAGACAAATTGGAGATATGCAAAACTAGAGTTTAGAGCTATAGACAGACTGACAGACAGAGAGATCAAAAGTTATCTCTGTAGAGCTAAGTGGACCCACCGGAACAGATGAGCTCACCAAGGTCAAGTTGTCTAGAAAGAGAGAAGAGAGAGACCCAGGACAGGGCCTTGGAGGATGCTTATACTTAGGAGGCAGGAGATGGATCCAGCAAAGGAGGTTTAGAAGAAGTGATCAGATGTGTAGGAATAGAACCAGGAAAGGGCAGTGTCATAAAAGCCAAGGGAAGAGATAATTTCTAGCAGAAACAAGGTGTTAGTGGTGTCAAAAATTTCTAAGAGTCAAAAAGACAGATCCAACCATTTGGGAGAGTAATCTGGAATTATGGCCAAAGAGTTATTAAACCCTTTGACCCAGCAATAGCACTACTAGGTCTATTTCTAAAGATGATTATGGAAAAAGGAAAAGTACCTATATGCTCTAAAAAAAAATTTGCAGCAGCTCTCTGTGGTGGCAAAGAATTAAAAATTGTGGTGATGCCTACCAACAGGAGAATGGCTGAAGAGTTGTGGTATGTGATCGATAGATTTGAATGAAATAATAAAGGGTGAAATGAGCAGAACCGAAAGAATATTATATACAGTAATAGCAATACTGTTATAAGAACAACTTTGAGTGATGAAGTCATTTTGACTATTATAAGTACCCAAACTAACCACAAAGGACCTCTGAAGGAAGACACTATCTGCATCCAGAGAAAGAACTGATAAATAGAAATATGTATAGAATGATTACATACACACACATATGTGTATGTCTAATGGTAGCCATCTCTAGAGTCAAAGGAAGAAAAAAAGGGAAAAAAAACAAATGTCCATGATAATGTTACTATATATTTAAAGGAATAGCAAGTTATACACAATAGATTTGCAGTTTTGTCTTTCATCTTTTTTTAAGTTTCATTTTTCTAAAATTTTACTATGATATGGAAACACTTATTTTATTTCATAAATTAAAGATGAAATAAGGAAAAAAGGTCAAAGGGGAGGAAGACCGTGATAAGGTCATAATATTTAGCTGTCAACAGGTGACTGTTAACCTGTGAGAGAAAATTAATGAACAAGACAGATCTGGGACCACATTTAAGTTTATAATCTATTAGCATAGAATTTCTATACTAGAGGGAGAGGGTGGAACAGTAATAGTTAGCATTTATGTAGTGCTTTAAGATTTACAAAATACTTACCTAATTTAACTCATTTGATTCTCATAACAATTCCGTGAAGTAGGTGCTATTATTATCCCTATTTTAGAAACGTGAAACTGAGGCAGAGGGCGGTCCAGTAACTTGCCCTGGGTCATAAAGCTGAGGTATCACTTTAACTCAGATCTTCCTGACTCCAAGTCCTATGTTCTTTGCACTGTGTCAACTAGCTAGTAGAAAGTTCATACAAAGTGAGATCCAGCGTCTGGTGGCCATAAGATCCAAGCCCAATCCCTTGCTGCATGATACTGGGCAAATCAATTATCCTTCCAATGTCTCCTGGCAACTTTCTAAGGTTTGAAGTTATAGAAAAAGTTGTAGATTAGCCCTGGTAAAGGAAGCTTCCTCTCAGAAACTCCTTACACCAATGACATTGAGGATCTGTACCCAAAAGTTGATTCGTCTACCTCATCATTATTGTGAAGGAAAACAAGATAATACAAGCAGCACATTTAGGGGAAATCTTCCTGTGGAATTCATTTTCATTGAAAGCCACAGACAGTATAAATTTTTCTTGCAAAAACACACACTAGGCTCATCCTGTTGAAAAGCCAGGGTACTTTCCTCCATCGGTGAGACACCAAATTTCAGGACTATTGTGCCAGGATTGGGTTTCTCTATACTTTGATGTGTTAAGAGTTAGCCAAGCAAGAAAGCCACAGGAGGTGGATTTTGGGGAAAGGCTCTCTCCTCCCTGCCCTGCCCAATGCATATTATATAATTACAGAGCTCTGGTGAAGAGATTTGGGGTTTCCATAGTAAACTAAAATGAATTCCTTTCTCATCCCAAATATAGGCTAGACTGAGGATAATTTTTTCCAAATTAGAGAAGTGGATTGGCAGCAAACACATTCTTGGGTAACACTTGGATGGGTTTTTTTTTGTCAAAATATAAAGTTGGAGAGGGAAGGCTTTCAATTTTATCCTTCAAGTTGAACTCTGGCAACAAACCTCTCCACCCTCAATCAAGGTTACTAAATTTTCTGATTCCAGTTAGAGGTTTTGAGACTAAGATTTCAGGATCATAGATTTAGATATGGAGTTTAACAGCTGTTTAATTCCCCTATTCTACAGATGAAGATGGTGAAGTGTACAGAACCTACAGAAATATTACTGGAACCCAGGACCTCCTAACGCTAAGTCCAATGTCTGGTCTGTTACTCCTGTGAAAAATGATTCTCAGAGCTTCCCCTTTCTCCCCTCCCCAAGCCAGGCTCTTGCTCCAAAGTTCTTCACAAAGACATTATTGATAATGAGATTGCATTAGAAGCTGCTTGGGTGAAGACAGTATTCTTCTGCCTCTATAGATAGCCCAAGGCTGGGAGTAGTCTAGTATGATGGTGGGGGGTGGGGGTGGGATCCAATATAAAAACTGGGTACCCCATTCCCCTTTATCTCCTGACCAGGATTAAGTGAACTAAGTCACGTATTCAAGACACAGCCCACCTTCCAATGTGCTGACTAATCAGAATTGATTGGCACTCCTTGGGAATACCTACTCTTCAAAGGACGTATAATTCTGTACCCCCAAATCCCAAACTGATCCAGTCTGGCCTACTTCTAGACTATAACTCCCATACAATGCATGTTGCCAGTTTATGAGAGAAATAAAACATGAACACATGACCTAATCTGTTTGTCTCTTTCTTAGAACAAAGTATGGTTTTGGGCTTGACAATTAAATGATGCCACGAATCTAAATTCAAGTTTAATTTGATCCCAAATCTAAAGTTTGTACATTACGTTTAAATTAAATCTAGAGAACTGTCTTTGTACCCCTACCACCAATGTATCTGGTATCAGGGCAATGTGTTTAAAACTGCAAAAAATAAAGGATTTTTAGTCTTTTAAGAGATCACTTTAAGACTGCAGTTATTTGTTTAGAATGCATATTAACATTATAAAAGCTGTTTGTGAAGGGTGTGAAATATAGCTCTCCTGGCTTGTAAATTGTTAGGTGTTAGCTCCCTCCAGACTCCAAAAGGTGAAGACAAGCAGGACCCATTGGGGTCAGTATGATGTTTTTAATGTGGAATATAAAGGAAAGTGGAGGGAGTCTGAGGTTTTAAAAGATTAGGAAAGAGAAAGAAAGGCTTGAGTGAAAATACGAAGGCAGAGAAGAGGGTGGGCAAGCCCATGTTCTCTGAGCACCCTCCCTCCCATCCTGGGCTGGGTGCCCTTGTGCAGCTTTAGGTGGCTTAATCATGTCGAGAGGGTGTGAGGAAGTTTGCTTTTGTTTTAAGTAGAAGGGCTGAAAATGAAAACTTTGTAGCTTAATTTGAGAACCAACAGATAAAGTTATGGAAAGACAGAAGGAATTATGTTCACCCGCCTTTCAGGATAAATTTGTAGGAAGGCCTTATTAAATCTAACACTACATAAATATTGGTTTTGGTAAAAATATTGGTTATTGTGATTTGAGATTATTAGTTAAAATCTTAAAATATTTCCTTGTACTGTTAAATTAATTATTAAACTCTGGAAGCTTTGGAGGTTCCAGCCTCACCCTGTCAACACTGATTCAAATTCCTTAGGTCTCTTTTTTGCCTGGGCCAGGAGCCTGGTCTTGAAATGTGGGCACAGCACAATTGGAGCTGGCCTGGTGGTGGCAGGTGTGATTTCAAACTGTTTGTAAAACTTTATATGCATTTCCTAGTATATAGAGTCATGTGTCTTTTTTTAAGGGAATGTATGAATTTGTCGATGATACTTCCTTTTTAAAAGGCCAAGAATACTGGACTTTAAAAAAAAAAAAGAAAATGTTTATCATTAGCGATTATAAATCCAGATTTGGTTCAAGTAAAAATCTGCCCTGAAGAAATAAGAACAACCTCAGAGAGTGCTCTTCCTATCAGGATTAAGCATGAAAAGATACTGTTATTTGGCATTAAGAAATTTATTAATTGCATGGCCCCAAGAAAGTTTTATGTACCTCAGTTTACTGTTGTGTAAGGGGATAATAGTGGAAGCCACTTCCCAGGCTGTTGTGAGGATCACATGATTGTAAAGTGCTTGGCACAATGCTTAGCATGGAGCAGATGCTATCCCGAACGTTAACTGTTTAAATACAATTGCTTCGTACTTGGTAACTTTAGATGGGTTCTCTTAGATGTGATCAGTATGCCAGTGGTGATGAGATGAATGATTTTCTGCATAAAGCAGTTTGGAAGTACATCTGACTAAATTAAGGTCATCTGACTGTAATTATCTGGCTTTGCTTCAAGTTTAAATACATGATACTTGTTTATGATATTTTTACATTTCTAAAATTTCCTTACACTGTGTAATTTGGTAAACAATTGTATCACCTATGTTGTTAGAAAAGCAATTTCTCTTATGACCTAGATGATGTTAGATTAAAAATTATTACTGTCAGAGAAAATAATGAGTGAGTCAGGAAGGTGGGGTCATTCTACTTGGCCATTTGTTGTAATATTCTGAAGTACTATTTAAGAAATCATAAACTTTCAAGTTTTTTCTATATTTGAAAGGGAAGTTTCTTAGGAAAATTATGAGATTGTTAACTAAGCTATTTAAAGTTATTGTTCAAATCAAAATTTTACAAAAAGTATTTTGTAAATTTTTTGTAATGAAAGGAAACTTGGTAATTATGCAAAGAAAAGACCTTGCAAAATCTCCATTGTAATTTTTATCAGCCCTGTGCAAGAAGTATCCTTTTTGACTTGAGAATTTAGAGGAATTTATCTTGTTACAGTAACATAGGATAAATTGTAAGCTCTTTTAAGAAAGGGAAATACTTTTACAAAGAAATGTTTTGCAAAAACTTTTGTGATTTTTAGAAGGCCTATTAAATTTTCATTTGCAAGCTAATTGCAATTGCAGTAATAATTTGATATTGATGACAATTATGTCCAAACCTGCTGTGAGTCTTGAGTTTCATTTCTAGCTTTGTTGTGTCCTCGACTGGCCTCAAACAGGTGCTTTCAGGAAACAGCTCAATGGGAGCAGCATCAGAGATCTAAGGATTGTGATTACTACTAAAGAATGAGCTGTAAGTGGGAAAGACGTTGCTGTTCAGATGTGAACTCATCCCACGGCCTAAACAAGAGTTAAAATAAATGTCTGAAGTTATCAGATTCAATTCCTGAAGTACCTCGTTCTTTCAGATTGGTCACAGTTAGAGAAGAGTAGATAAGCTTTAAAAACAGAGATACAAATCTATGAAGAGCAGTGATTTATGAACTCTCTTGTGTTCATGGGAAATTTGATTTTTAAGTTGTTATTTAATCAACAAGTAGTACATGTGTAGGAATGCATACAAACTACTTAAGAATCACCTTAAAGTTTTTTCTAAACAATGTGAGATTGGAGTCACATATCTATTATTGGAACTTGGGGGGCACAGCCAAGATGACGGAGTAGAAAGATGAATATGCTCTAGCTCCTCCCCCACAGCCCACAAAACACCTGTGAAAAAAGACTCTCAATAAACTGTACAGTAACAGAAGCCACAGAACAACAGAGTGAAAGAGATTTCCAGCCAAAGGTAACCTGGAAGGCCAACAGTAAAGGTCTATCCCATGGGATGCTGAGCAGAGCACAGCCCAGCCCTGGCTGGCAACATGGGGAGGAACAGGACCTGAACAGGCCTCCAGAGTAGAATCCCCAGCAGGGAGGGTCCCAGACCCCTCAACCCACAAGTGCCAAAGAAATCTTCAAAGGTCAGCATGGGAGGGCTTTCCCAGCAGGGTGAGAAAGGAGTGGGGTCCCTCCAGCACTGGCCCCAGGTGACAGCAGAGGTGGCAGCAACAGCAGCAGTGGGCAGCGGGTGGCTACAGTAGCCACAGAAGAAGCCTCGGTCCATTGTCAGAGCAGCTCAACTTAAAGCCTCTGGGGGAACTGAGCAGGGGATCTGAACAGTGGCCCTCAGTGGTGGCCCTGCCCCTGCCTAAAGCCCCTGGAGGAATTGAGCAGCTGATCTGAACCTCAGCCCTGAGCACAGTACTGGGGGAAGGAGGAGCACTAGGACTCTCCTCTTGACAAAGGATTCAAAAGTCAAGTAACTAGATGGGAAAATGCCCAAAAAAGGGGAAAAAATAAGACCACAGAAGGTTACTTTCTTGGTGAACAGATGTCTCCTTCCATCCTTTCAGATGATGAAGAACAAGGCAAATTGTCAGAGGAAGTCAAGCTTTCTGCCTCCAGTACCTCCAAAATGAATATGAAATGAGCTCAGGCCATAGAAGAGCTTGAAAAGTGAGTCAGCAGCTTGCTAAAGGAGAACCAAAAAAATGCTGAGGAAAATAACACCTTTCAAAATAGGTTACCTCAATTGGAAAAAGAGGTCCAAAAAGCCAATGAGGAGAAGGAGGCTTTAAAAAGCAGAATTAGGCATGGAAAAGGAGGTTCAAAAGCTCACTGAACAAAACAGGTCTTTAAAAAAGAGTGGAGGGGGCGGAGCCAAGATGGCGGAGTAGAAGGACGCATGTTTACGAGCTCCGAAACCAAAAGCCCATAGAATTAATGTAAAAAGAGTCCCCCATAACTTCTGGGTCAATACAAGGTGTGCAGAAACAGAGTAGAAGAGATTTCCATTCCGGGGAGCCCTGGAGACCCATCCCCAGGGTCCGGCGCGCCCCGGAAAGTGGACCCCACCCCCAGCGCTGCCCTGTCCACGGCCCCAGAGAAGCTGATCCGAGCAGGCTTCATAGACGTAAGCTCCGGCAGCCGGGAAAGTCCCTCCGCCCACAGAAGCTACAGGTCAGTGAGAGAGGCCGGGCTGGAGGAGAGGGGAAGCAGGGCGTCTCCATGACTCGGGCCCCCTCAGGAGGAAGTGGCGGCGGCAGGGATGGGGGCAGGAAGCGGCGGAGGGAGAGGTGTGGGCAGCGCTGAGGCGGCAGCGGACCGGGACTCGGGAATCCCCCAGCAGCAGGCAGGATCTTCATTACGGAAGATTCCTGCATAAAACCTGAGGGAGCTGAGCCTGGGAGACGGCCCTGCCCCCACCCCACTCTGTTAATGAAGGCTTCTGCTTAAAGCCCCCAAGGGAGCCGGGCTTGGGAGGCGGGCCCCCCACCCCGCCCCCAACCACTCCATTCCTGAAAGTCTCTGCATAAAGCCCCTGAGGTATCGGAGCCTGGGAGGCGGCCCTGCCCCCACCCCAGCACCTGAACTAAAGCTCACTGATTGACAGCCAGCAGGAGGAAAGCCCATTTAAATCTCAGAGGCCAAGCACTAGCTGGGTGGATCCAGGCGGGGGTGGAAAGGAATCTCAGAAGTCAAGTAACTGGCTGGGAAAATGCCTAGAAAAGGGAAGAAAAATAAGACTTTAGAGAGTTTTTTCCAACAAATGCAAATGATCCCGACCTTCGGATCTGATGATGAGGACGTATCCTTGCCATCAGGGAAAGACGTGGAGGGCGGGGCCTCAGTACCCCCAGACACCCCAGGGGGGTGGTGGGTGGGCTCAGGCCCTGGAAGAGCTCAAAAAGGATTTTGAAAAGCAAGTTAGACAGGTGGAGGAAAAACTGGGAAGAGAAATGTCAGAGATGCAAGAAAAGTATGAAAAACGGGTCAATACCTTGGTAAAGGAGACCCAAAAAAATGCTGAGGAAATTAACACCTTGAAAAATAGACTCACTCAGTTGGCAAAGGAGGTTCAAAAAGCCAATGAGGAGAAGAATGCATTCAAAAGCAGAATGAGCCAAATGGAAAAAGAGGCTCAAAAGCTCACTGAATTTAATAGTTCTCTCAAAATTAGAATGGAACAGATGGAGTCTAATGACTTTATGAGAAACCAAGAAATCACCAAACAAAACCAAAAGAATGAAAAACATGGAAGAGAATGTGAAATATCTCATGGGAAAACAACTGACCTGGAAAATAGATCCAGGAGAGACAATTTAAAAATTAGGGGACTACCTGAAAGTCATGATCAAAAAAAAGAGCCTAGATATCATCTTCCATGAAATTATCAAGGAAAACTGCCCTGACATTCTAGAACCAGAGGACAAAATAAGTATTGAAAGAATCCATCCATCACCACCTGAAAGAGATCCAAAAAGAGAAACTCCTAGGAACATTGTGGCCAAATTCCAGAACTCCCAGCTCAAGGAGAAAATCTTGCAAGCAGCTAGAAAGAAACAATTCCAGTACTGTGGAAATAAAATCAGGATAACTCAAGATCTAGCAGCTTCTACATTAAGGGATCGAAGGGCGTGGAATAGGATATTCCAGAAGGCAAAGGAACTAGGACTCAAACCAAGAATCACCTACCCAGCTAAACAGAGTATAATACTTCAAGGGAAAATATGGTCTTTCAATGAAACAGAGGACTTTCAATCATTCTTGATGAAAAGACCAGAGCTGAAAAGAAAATTTGACTTCCAAACACAAGAATGAGAAGAAGCATGAAAAAGTAAACAGCAAAGAGAAGTCTTAAGGGACTTACCAGAAGTGAACTGTTTACATTCCTACATGGAAAGACAATATTTGTAACTCTTAAAACTTTTCAGTATCTGGGTAGTTGGTGGGACCACACACACACATGTACATGCATGCATGTACACACACATACACACATGCACACACATACAGAGACAGAGAGCACAGAGTGAATTGAATAGGATGGGACCATATCTTAAAAGAAATTAAGGTAAATGGTGAGAGAGAAATGTACTGGGAGGAAAGAGGGTGAAATGGAATGGGGTAATTATATGTTATTTAAGAGGCAAGTAGGAGACTTGTTAGTGGAGGGAAAAAGAGGAGAGCTGAGAAAAAAAAAAAAACCAAGACGTTTACCCTCATCACATTTGACTAAAGAAAGGAATAAAATGCACACTCATTTTGGTATGAAAACCTATCTTACAGTATAGGAAAGTGGGGGAGAAGGAGATAAGCAAGGGGGGGGGGATGATGGAAGGGAGGGCAAAGGGAGGAGGGAGCAATTTGAAGTCAACACTTGGGGAGGGACAGGATCAAAAGACAGAAGAGAAACAATGAGGGGCAGGGTAGGATGGAGGGTAATTCAGTTAGTCTTATACAACACGACTATCAGGGAAGACATGTGCAAAATTACACAGAAATGACCTATATTGAGTTGCCTGCCTTCCCAAAGGGAATGGGTGGGGAGGGAGGGATGGGGAGAATTTGGAACTCATAGTTTTAGGAACAACTGTTTAGTATTGTTGTTGCTACTAGGAAAGAAGACATACAGTTAATGAGGAATAGAAAGTCATCCGGCCCTACAGGAGAAAGGGAAGATTGGAGATAGGGAAAATTAGATTGCTTGGGGTATTGGGGTGGGGGGAGGGGTTAAAAGGGGAGAAAATTTGGAACCCAAAATTTTGTGAAAATGATTGTAAAAAGTTAAATAAAAATAAAATAAAATAAAATAAAAATTATGGGGCTACCTGAAAGCCATGACCAAAAAAAGAGCCTAGATATTATCTTCCATGAAATTATCAAGGAAAACTGCCCTGATATTCTAGAATCAGAGGGCAAAATAAATATTGAAAGGAACTTGCTATTCAAAACCTTATGAGACTGTTAACTGTTATTCTGAGTCTGACTCCTGGTATGGTTATCAAGGAATGTTATTGAGTCAATAATCCATGATGCTAGCAACCTTGTGGTGTCCATGAACTGCATCTATGAACTGCAGAGGGTGTTTCTCATGGGAACATTTGGGAGAAGGACTATCTGTACTTACAATGTGTTGATCAACTTCCTCCTCCTCCTTCCATTTTGTTACTTATAATAGTCCCAAGACCCTTGATGAAGTGATGACCATATCAGTTAGTGATTCACTGAGAAGGCTATGCCTCTCATTAGAATCAGGGAAATGTGAAAAATGGTTTTCAGAGCTCTCCCCAGCCAGCCTCCTGCTCTGAAATTCTTCACAAGGACATTACTGATAATGAGATTGCATTGGAAGTTGCTTGGGTAAAGACAGATTCATTTGCCAAGACAGCCCAAGACTGGAAGTGGGTGATTTGATATAAACTGGGCACCCCATCTCCCTTTATCTTTTGACCAGGATTAAGTGACCTAAATCATGTACTCAAAGACATAGCCCACCTCCTAGTGTGTTGACCAATCAGAGTTGATTGGCATCCCCTGGGAACACCTACTCTTTAAAGGGCACATAACTCTGTAACCCCAAGTCCCAAACTGAACCATTCTGTACTGGTCCTCTTGCGGGGGAGGCGGTTAGTTTTGGACTATAACTCCCATGCAATGTATGTCATCATCTTGTGAGAGAAATAAAACATGAACGCATAGCCTAATTTCATTTGTTTTTCTTAGAACAAATTCTGTGAGAGTTTCACACATGATGCTACCTTCTTATGGAAATACCAAGGATCCTTGTAAAACCAACTGTGTTTTTCACAGTTGTGGTTGGAACACATATTTTCCCCTTGTTGAACTTCCTTTCTTAATCTTATTGCATGTCACATCTCAGATAAGATGCTCGTTTTTCCCTCTACCAGATTCCCCCAGACCAGTGACCCCACTGATATAGACATTATATCACTAAAAATAGTATCTTAATTAAAAAAAAATAAACACCCCAAATGTCACCAAACTTAAAAGAAAACCCATTCTGGGGCCCCTTTTGATTCATTCTGTTTAATTCTATAAAAGTGTAGCCAGATTAGCATAGCCTTTTCAACATAGGGCTTTTACGTAAGATTTATGTCCAGAATCTTAGAAGTCATCAGTTTAGAGTTAAAGAAGCTAAAACATAAGAGGAGGCAAGTGATCTGCTCAGGATCACAACATTAACAAGACAGAATCTGAACACAGCCTGTTACCTTCCTACCTTTTCTAGGCTTCTTTATCTTACTCTCCTGCATATACTTTATGATTTGGTGACACTGGTCTCTTTGATGCTCCTCACATACGAGATTCAATCTCCCAGCTCTGACATTTTATGCCTGGAATTCTCTCTCTCCTCCTCAAAGGCTTCCCTGGAAGTCTTTATTCTCAACTGAAATCCCACCTTCAAGATGCCCTTCCCTGGTCCCCTTTAGCTGGCACCTTTCTATGGTTAATTTACCCTTGTTTTATCTTACACACAGATTGTTTGCCTGTTGTCTTCCCCCATTAGACTATCACTCCCTGGAAACAGGGCCCATGTTTTTGCCTTTAAAAGTCAGTACCCCCATCTGATTCTAATGGGAGGCATAGCCTCAATGAATCGCTAACTGATATAATCAACACTTCATCAAGAGTCTTGGGACTTATAACAGGTAACAAAATGGAAGCGGGGGGAATTGGTAGATGCATTGACAAATCAAAAGGGGGCAGTCCCCTTAATAAGTATAGATACAGATACCCAAAGGGAAAAGGGAAACAATAAATAAATTATCCCTTTAAGGCTCAGGAGTCTCATCTCATACAGCTGTCTGATTTCTGGGACATCATCTGATGAAGTATCTATAAGTACATAAGGGACCTAATAAATGCTTGCTATCTACATTCTTTCTTCTCAAACTCCAGTCAGCTCAACTTGCTCAATAGTGACTGTGGCCAAATGTCACCTGTGAACCTCCAAAATCTTAAACACTATCCATGAAACTCCTTTTCACATTAACTGTAGCAATCTAACTTGTCTCAGAAGGCAATTCTGGCAACACTGGTCCTCTCTTTATTTTTAAGAGTTGTTGGTATTCATTTCCCCACTAATTTGTGCAATGGGTTCAGTATTTGCCCTGTGTTTCCATATTGTCTATGCATGTCACTGTTGAATCACAAAGCTCTGAGTCCTATTTATCACATGTAGACAAATGCTTCAATGCCCACTGGGATGATGAACAAGAAGAGTATGATGTAACTGACCTTCATTGACTCAGAGTACAGTATGTACTCCCTAAGCACTGGCAAAAAGTCCTCTGTCATGTCATCAGTCAGATCTTCCAGGGCAGTACAACAGTTCCCGATACACGCTGAAACTCCCTCCAGAGGCTCCTCCAACTCCACCTCCAGGCCACCCCACGTGGAGTACACAGGCCCATATTCTCTGAGTTCTACAAGGTATTCTAGAAGAGGAAAAAAAGAAGTCGCTAAGGAAAGTAATGGTCACATTAGGAGGAATGTTAGGCATAGGTACAGTTGTACCTGGCAGATGTGCTACTGCTTTAATCAAAAGTATCTCTACAGCAAGCCCTGCCTGGGCTATCCTGGGCTTTATTCACCAGACATAAAAACTGACTTGCTCAGCCCTGTAAGAAGGAGACACCATGGTATTTTTTTCTTTTTTTTGAAAGAAGAATAAACAGTAGTAGAAAACTGCTGCATCTAGCTAGCTTATGAGTGTTTTGGGGCTCCTGGATCAAAATCTATGTTTTCAATGTCATAGTACCTTCTAATGGCAGGGGTTTTTAGCATGGGTTCAATGGACTTGTCTTTTTTAAAATATTTTGACAACTACATTGCAACATAATTGGTTTACTTTGTAACCCTATGTAAGTTATTTTTTGCATTTAAAACATTATTCTGGGAAGAGTTCCACAGGCTTCACCTCTACCAAAGAGGTTCAGGACCCAAAACAGGTAGGAATCCTGGCTTTATGAGGGTCTATAATAATGGGGAATAATATTAATAGGTATACAGCAAACATCTTGAAGGAATGTATAATACTCTGCTACTTTACACCATTTTTATCTCAGTTCATTATTCATAGTAGATGCTTAATAAATGTTTGTTGCAGTAAAGTGAATAAATTTAATTTGTTGAATGCAAATATACACATATGTATATTTGAGTATACACATCCACATACATATATAAAGAAAATTATGGCAGGAACTTCCTCAACTAAGCATTCTTAGAAATAGCCACTCACTTGTGAAGTGGTCTAATCCCTGGAAAGGGATTTGGAACTATACCCAAAGGGCTATAAAACTGTACATAACCAGTAATACCACTACTATATCTGCATCCCAAAAAAGTGAGATAAAAAGGATCTATAAGTACAAACACAATTTCAGCAGCTCTTTTTGTGGTGACAAAGAATTGGAAATTGAGGGGATGCCCATCAACTGGGGAATGGCTAAACAAATTGTGGTATACAATTGTGATGGAATATTATTGTGGTCTAAGAAATGATGAGCAGGATGGTTTTAGAAAAACCTGAGAAGACTTATATGAACTGATACAAAACTGATAAGCAGACCCAAGAGAACATTGTATCCAGTAACAGAAATATTGTATGATGATCAACTGTGAATGATTTAGCTATTTTGAGCAATACAGTTGTCCAAGACAATTTAAAAGGACTTATTATGGAAAATGCTATTCACCTCCAGAGAAAGGAGGAGTCAGAATGCAGATGGAAGTATCTTTTTTAAACTTTCTTTCTTATTTTTTTTGGTATGTTTTCTTTTGCAACATGGCTAATATGGAAGTATGTTTTGCAGAACTTTACATGCATAATCCATAGCAAATGCTTGCCTTCTCAAGGGAGGGATGTAGATATTTTGAAACTCAAAATTAAAAAAAATGAATATTAGGAAATGTTTTTACATGTAATTGAGAAAAAAAGTAAGAGGGAGAGAAAAAAGAGATAGCCACTCCTAATATTTATCTAGGACCTATCTAGAATAGGCAAGAAAAATTTTCTTTTTTCTTTTAACCAAAAAATCCTCCAATCATAGAATGTTAGTAGCGTTGGAGACTTTAGAGAGCATCTTGTCCATCCACCTCATTTTTACAAATGAAAAAACTGAGAAGTGAAATGAGTTTCCCCAAGGTCACAGAGCCAAGATAGAGCGATATGTCTTAACCTGAAATCCAGTCACTGAATGAATGGTTTATCACTTAGGATGAAAAATAGCAAAACTTGCTTCCCGCCCATTGGTTTAGTGGGAAATGCTGGGACATGAGATAGTGAGTTAGTAGGATGGATTTTCCTGTTTCTGAAAACCACACAAGTCTGCACAAATGACTGCTATTGTCCGATGCTAGAGGCAGGAAACCTGTGACCTCAAGGCCATATGTGGCCCTCTTGGTCCTCAAGTTGAAGTCCTTTGACTGAATCCAAACTTCCCAGAACAAATCCTGTCCTACACCACTGTCACACCATGGCCAAATCATTCATTTCATGTTAATGTGAAGTGGGTGCCAGGATGCCCATTCTAGTAGCCATAGCTATGTAATTAAAAAAAAAAACCAAAACCAAATTCCCCATTGTCTGTTGTGGGAAAAGCTCAAGTTCTCAGAATGAAGTATGTACATGATGCTCCTTTAGGATCTGGCTTCACCAATTTAGTCTTTGTTCCCTCTTACCTTTTTCACTGTAAGTAAAATTTTAACCCCTTTTAACATGAAGTAAATATCAAGGTTACTGTATGAGCCTGCCTTAAGCAAGATAACACATAGGCATTGCTTAATCTTGCTTAATTTTAGCAAACCCAGCTCACACACAAGTCCGTCATGTAACTTTAGTGGCCAGGATGCTGACCTGGAAGGAGCCCAGCTTACCTACTTCTTCCTTGATGATCCTCTGAGCTATTCGATCAATGGTTCCAAGTTTTAGGGCAAATGTATCTAAGTATTCACCCATAGCTGCAAATTCTAGTGGTCGACTTCTCAGCTTATAGCCTCCAGTGACATACTTGACAGACTCCCCGACCTTGGAGAGTAATGCCATCCCTTGCTTTTTGTAGGCATTCAGATCCTGACAAGAGAAAACACCACGGCAGTTTAATAACTTGGGAAAAGGGAGGAAGTCATTCAGATCCAGAAAACCAAGTGGGCATTTTAGACTGAAGTCAGAGGCACTACTGTGTAACTAAAACACTTCCTCTGTCACATTTGTATCAAAACTGTTAATGAACACACTCTCTCAGGAATTAGGGATGCTTAGTCTAAAGAAAAGGAGACTTGTCAAGGAAATGATGGCTGCCAAATTTCTGAAGAACTATCATATATTAAAACCAAAAATTATTTATTAATGATCTACTACATGCCAGGTATTCTGTTGTCTGTCCTTCGTTCTCTAAGCAGACCAAGGACATCAGGAGGGTGATGTCCTGACTTGCAAATGAATTAGATTTAAGTGAGGCCATACAATGCAAATTCATCAGCCCCACTCTCTCATCCAGAGTCACAGGAGTCCAGTGGCAAGACACAGATCAAGATGACTAGTGATGGCCCCAGATGCAGCGGGAGACCTTGAGCTTTTTAAACTAAAGTCTTTCTCAGGTCTCAGTTTGATGCAATACCCATTCAGTAGTTAAAGTCTAAGACTGAGGTAAAAGTTGACCAAGGGCAGAAAAGACCTCAGTTTCTGACAAGGACAGAAACAACTGCTATTTACATTCACTCTGAGTCATCAAAACCAAAACAATGAGCAAGTGAGGCTTGGGCTGGGACCTATTATTGGTCAGTTAGTGAGAGCCAGAGTGATTTGGATTTAAAGGCATAGCCAAGTAGTTCCATTTGACTCCCAATGGACTTTATCAAAGATGCCAGGTATTCTAAGCACACACACACACACACACACAGAGGATGTGAGGGGGAGGACACTAGCAGCTGTGGGGAATACGAGAGGCTTCATGCGGAAGAAAGTGGTTATACTGTGTCTTAAAGAAAGACAGGAACTCTATGAGGAACAGGTAAGAAGAGAATGGGTTCAGGGTAAGGGGGACAGCCAGTGCAAACAGAGTTATGTGTGAGAAACAGAAAGGAGGCTAGTTTGGCTAGGTGAAAAGTGTGGGAAGGAGAGTAATACCCAACGAGGATGGAAACATAGGTTGGATGGAAAAGGAAGAACCATTATGTTCTACCCCCAAAATACAGAACTGGAACCAAAGGGTTAGAAATCAAAGAGAGGCATATTTTATCTCAACATAAGGAAGAACTGCTCACTTATTAGAGCTCCTCAAGAATGGGGCCCTCCTAGAGTTGAAGCCAAACTTTTGTCCAGGATGTTTGTTGAGAGGACTGACCTAGATGAGGTCCTCTCCTACACAGAGATTATGTGAAATATGTATCATAGGGATCATATTGCTTGTCTTCTCAATGACTGGGGGAGGGAGAGTATTTGAAATTCAAAATTTTTAAAAAATGAATGTTAAAAATTAGCAAATAATAAAGAAAATGGAACCTTAAAAAAAAGAAAGATAAACAAGTATAGAACTATATATTGTCATGGCTAGGACGTGTCAATAAAAAGAAAAACATCACTTAAAAGGTTATGTGAAACCTGAAATGCATTTTCAAGACAATGCATAAAAGACCTACATTTCCACTGAAATCAAGTCCCCTGGTTACAGAAGTCTAGCATAATAAACAGCATTCTTTTTTCCACATTTAACTAAGTTTCTAAAATACTTTAATCTCACTTAAATGTGTAAAATAATTTTTATCATGAATCATTAAATTATCATTAAATGACTAATAAGTAAAAGGTAACAGTGAATTTTTTGGGAAGAAGAAATTCATCTCAAAAAATGGAGATGAACTTCCCTTGCAATGAAAATATGTTAGATGAGGAAATAAATTTGGTAAAGGTACAAGGCTTGATGGGAGCTAATAAAAAGGCTAACACTAAAGTATGGGGCCATACAGTTTCAGTTTCAAGTCAAGGTGTAAGACACCCTCTCTGAAACAACTAAAATCAATAGATACTGTTAAGAAGCAAATAGTTTGTCTTTGGCATTTCTTCAGGGAAATGTAGAAAGGAAATCCCCTCAACAACTGTAGGACTGGCTACATGGAATCATCAGCTTTCTGGCCTTATTCAGGTAGCATAATACATATGAAGTCTACAAAAAAAGTAGAATGGCCTAAAGGAAAGATGGCAGAATTAGACATATGCTGGAAATCCTGGAAAACAAGTTACACCGTTTCCATAGATTCACAAGAATGAAGTTGTCTAATACGCAGATGATTCCCTGCCACTCAATGTTTCAGGACAGTTCTGACACTGGTGAGGACAGGGAAAACCATTAGGCTACAGTTTAAGCTCCAAAAATCTAAGGTTGGAAGTGACATTGTAAAGTATCTCTACAATTTTTTTCTGGTAAATGTCCAGGAAACATTTCAGTCCCATAAGTTTACTGTACATATCTAGATCCAAGGAGTTTTGTGCTTTTCTTGAAACAATGCACTACATCATTGTGGGATGCAGGAGTACAACAGTCCTAGGAAGTATGATCGTGATGTCTTCCGTGTCTATCACTCTTTTAAAAACATATTAATCCCTGTTGCTGGGAAATGTGAACTTCTCTATCTTCTTCTTACATAATGAGGTTTTTTGTGGACCTGCAATTTATACATATATAAGCACCTCTGAGGGAAAGTTAAATGTAAATCTAGTGAGTCATTTAGGAGGCCAATCATGAAAGATAAATAAGTTGATCTTTTACCAAGTACCTGGACATGAATTTGGAAGAATCAGAGGAAAAATATAAAAAACTCTGAGCTTACCTTGGCCGTAAGGAAAACATTAAAGTGTTCATTGAAGGAGAGCACAGGGTGATCCGCAATTCTTTTTAAGAATTTATCCAAAGCTTTTCTTCTAGTCTCAACAAACTCTTCGGAAAAGCGATCCACAACTCCTTTTACCACAAATTTCTCTGGAAGAGGCTGTGAAGACAGAAAAAGTAAAAGCGCTCCAATTAATTGAGAAAATAGGAGAGAAATAGGTTTAGCAATGCATTTTTCATTATACTCTTTTTTTGGGGGGGATAAACACTACTTTATTTGTTCCAATTATGGGTAAAGCCAGTTTTTAACATTCATTTTTTATAAGATTTTGAGTTTCAAATTTTTTCTCTTTCCCCCCTCCCATTTTCACCCTACCCAATATGAAATAGATTATACATGTGCATTATACATTATACATTAAGCATATTTTCATGTTAGTGATGTTCTGAAAGAAGAAACAAAACAACAGGAAAAAGCCACCAAAAACCCCAGTAAAAATAGCATTCTTTGATAGCATTTTCCTTTATAAGTCCTTGGGGATTGTTTTAGATCATCACATTGTTGAGAAGGGCTAAACTATCAGTTAGTCACTGCATAATGCTGCTGTTACTGTATCCAATGTTCTCCTGGTTCTGCTCACTTCACACAGCATCAGTTCAGTAAGTCTTTCTAGGTTTTTCTGAAATCTGCCTGCTCATCATTTCTTATAGCACAACAGTATTCTATTACATTCTTATACCACAACTTGTTCAGCCATTCTACAATTGATGGGCATCCCTTATATGTCCAATTCCTGGCCACCACAAAAAGAGCTGCTATAAATATTTTTGTACATGTAAGTCCTTTTCTCTTTTTGATGATCTCTTTTGAGATACATATCTAGTAGTGGTATTGCTGGTTCAAAGCTTTGATTGTCCTTTGACCATAGTTTCAAATTGCTCTCCAGAATGGTTGATCAGTTCACAACCCCACCAATAATTCATCAGTGTCCCAATTTTTCCATATCTTCTCCAATATGTGTCATTTTCCTTTGATCAATAGTGACTTAGAGCATTTTTTTCATATGACTAGATAGCTTTAATTTCTTTATCTGAAAACTGCCTGTTCATATCCTTTGACCATTTGTCAACTGAGGAATGACTTGGAGTTGTTAGGCAGCAAACACCATACCTACAGCTCCTCTGCCCTTCTGAAGCCACACTGGCTCTCAGGTATATGACCATTTTCCAGGTGAAGAATTAGCCTATTAAGGAGGACTCTAGCAAGAATCTTAAGATTACTAAAGACATCATTATACTGAAACACAGTTATCAAAATATTTTAAAAAACAAACAAGTTCACAGACCCCAGAGCAGGAACCACAGTAAAGACATCTGTATTGTTGGTACCTTATCTACTGAGCTGTAAGTTCAATAAGGGCAGGGAATATGTGTGAACTAAACTCATGTTTAGTCTTACAAATTTGACTCAGTTCTTTATATTTTGGAGAAATTGGGCCTTTATCAAAAACAATGGTTATAAAAAATTACTTCCTATCTTTCTGCTTTCCTTCTAATTTTGTTTGCACTTGTTTTGTGTAAAAACTTAATATAATCAGAATTATCCATTTTGCTTTTTATACTGTTCTCTATCTGTTTGTAATAAATTCTTCCTGTATCCATAGATCCGGGACAAACTATTGCTTACTCTCCTAATCTGCTTATAGTATCACCCTTTATGTCTAAATCATGTACCCATTTTGACTTTATTTTCATATAACAGTGTGAGATGTTGGTCTATGCCTAGGTTCTACCATGGTATCTTCCAGCTTTCCTAGAAGTTTTTGTCAAATAGTGAGTTCTTATCCAAGAAGCTGAAGTCTTTGGGTTTATCAAACAGTAGATTACAAAAATCATTTACTACTGTGTCTCAGGTACTTAATCTATTCCACTGATCTACAATTCTATTTCTTAGTCAATACCAAATAGTTCTGATGACTGCAACTTTTCATTAATTTCTTTGATATTCTGGACCTTTTATTTTTCCAGATGAATTTTGTTATTATTTTTTTCTAGCTCTATAAAATAACTTTTGGTAGTTTGATTGGTATAGCAGTGAATAAGTAAATTAATTTAGGTAGAACTGTCATTTTTGCTATATTAGCTCTGCTTACGCATGAGCTATTGATATTTTTCCAACTGTTTAGATCTGACTTTATTTGTGTGAAGTGTTTTATAATTAATTGTGTTAATATAATTCCTGAGTTAGCTTTGGCAAGTAGATTCCCAAATGTTTTATACTGTCTACAGCTATTTTAAATGAAGTTTCTCTTTTTATTTCTTCTTGCTGAGCTTTGTTGGTAATGTATAAAATTACTGATGATTTATGTGGGTTTATTTTATATTTCAAAACTTTGCTAATGTTGTTTTTTAGTTGATTCGGAGGTCAGCATTGCTACCCCTGACTTTTTTTTTACTTTAGCTAAAGTATACTCTACTCCAGTCTTTTACCTTTATTGTGAGTATTCCTCCACTACAAATATGTTTCTTGTAAACAATATATTGTAGGATTCTGGTTTTTAATCTACTCTGCTATCCACTTCCATTTTATGGGAGAATTCACCCCGTTTATAGTTATGATTACTAACTATGTATTTTCCTCCATCTAATTTTTCCTCGTTTATAATTTTCTCTCTCCTTTCATAGTTTTCCTCCTCACCAGTGTTTTGCTTCTGATCATCACCTCCCTTTCTTTCCCCTTTCCCCTCCTACTTCCCTATAGCATAAGATAAATTTCTATACTCAGTGTGTATGCTATTCCTTCTTTGAGCCAAATCCAAAGAGTAAGGTTCAAACAATGCTCACCTCTCTCTTCTTTCCCTCTACTGTTCTTCTGTGCCTCTTCATGTGATATAATTTACCCTATTCTGCCTCCCCCTTTCCTCTTCTCCCACAACAATCTTTTTTTCACCCTTTAACTTATACCCACACCCTCTGCCTACTTATATTCCTTCTAACTGCCCATTAGAGATACAGTTCTCAAGAGTTACAAGTATCACCTTACTGTGTGGGGATGTAAGCAGTTTAAATCTTACTGAGTAACATTTCTTTCTTTCCTGTTTACCTTTTCATGCTTCTCTTGAGTCTTGTATTTGAAGATCAAAATTTTTGGTCAGCTCTAGTCTTTTCATCAGGAAAGTCTGAGAGTCCCCTATTTTACTGAATGTCCACATGTCCCCCTGAAAGTTTATGCTCAATTTCACTGGATTCTTGGTTGTAAGCCAAGCTCCTTTGCCTTCTGGAATACTGTATTCCAAGACCTCTGATCTTTTAATGTAGAAGCTGCTAAGTCCTCTGTAATCCTGACTGTGGCTCGTTGATATGTGAATTGTTTCTTTCTGGATGCTTGCAGTATTGTCTCCTTGACTTGACAATTCTGGAATTGGCTCTAATATTCTTTTTCATTTTGGAATCTCTTTCTGGAGGTGATTAGTAGACTCTTTTGATGACTATTTTACCCTCTGGTTCTAGGATCTCAGGTCAGTTTTCCTTGATGATTTCTTGAAGATGCTATCCAGGTTCTATTTGATCGTGGTTGTCAGGAAATCCATTAATTCTTAAATTACCTCTCCTGGATTCTATTTTCCAGGTCAATTGTTCTTCCAATGTGGTCTTTTTTCATCCAGTTTTTGTGCCTCTTTTTTAAGCTGTTGATATTTTTTTCAGCTGTTGATATTTTTTCATAATTCTCTTGAATAACTCATTTCTCTTTCCAATTTTTCTTCTACCTCTCTTACTTGATTTTTAGAATTCTTTTTGAGCTCTTCTAAGAGGACTTTTTGAGGTTGAGAATAATTCATATTCCCCTTTGAAATTCTGTATTAGCCATTTTGACATTGTTGTCCTCTTATGAGTTTGTATTTTGATCTTTCCTGCTGCCATAGTAGCTTTCTATGGTCAGGGATCTTTTCTGGTTTTTGTTCATTTTTTAAAAGTTGAGTTCTTTTCCTGGGACACAGAGGGGCACTGTCCCAGACTTCGTGCACTGGGAGCTGAGGCCTAGTTAGTGGCTTTCTGAGCTGGAGCCTCTGGGGCTGGCAGTTTGTCCACCGTACTAAGGTAGCTTGGGCTAGACACACCTATTGTGGCCTGGATTCCAGGGCTGGCAATTGCATGCTATAATAAGGTTGGAGGTCTCACAGCTGGCCTGATGAGCCAGAACCATGAGGCCTTGGTTGCTCATCTGTCCTGCAGCTAAGAGCCTCCTACTGGTTTGCCTGCATACTGTCTACAATATGCTGTATTCCTCCTTTACCCAAATGAGACAGACTTTTCCTGAAGTCCTTCCTAAATTATCTTGGACTGGAAAATTGGTTCAGAATTCTTTTAGAGGCTTGATTTAACACTATTTCTGAGAGAAACTGGGGAGAACCGAGATGACTTCCTGGCTTTTCTCTGATGTCTTGGCTCCACCCTCTCCATTACTCTTCCTGGACAAGAAAATTAGCCCTAATTGAACCGACCTTTTAACAACTATCAACATTAAGGAACCATGAGAAATGCAGGATGGTTTCAGGGCCACATTTATATCTTGCATATAGTGGGCAATTAAAAAAACTTGAATGAATGAAATAAACGCCATTATTATTACATTGTTTCTAACAAATAGGATGTGATGGTAGGGGCAGGGGGACAAGGAAGTGGTATTGTAAAGAGGAAAGCCAATTTCATAGGATGATAGATTGTGAGATGGAAGAGACATTTGAGGTTACTGACACCTGAGATAAGGAAACTGAGGCTCATAGAGTTTAAGAGACTTATCCAAATTCACACAGTTCTCAGTTCCACTGGAGTGGAATTCAAACCCATGTCTTCCTGTCTCCAAATACAGAGCCCAATCTACTCATTACTCTCTTACTCTATACTACTTCTATTCGGTTTTTTGAGATACAGCTGTGATTTGGGAACCCAAGTGAGTGGCTTTGAGACCACATGGTGTAAAGTAGGCTCAGATGCCAGGAACTGGGGAAAGTGTTTTTAAGTGTCTACCAACTTCTAAAACATGTAGTTTTCCAAGTCAACTTTTTTTGGGTTTCACAGTCAACTACTATGAATTTCTTAGTCAACTACTTTCCTAAGTCTTTTTACTTGGATGCAAATGATTATTCCATGTGTTGTTTTATGATGCTTTTTGAGTTGTATTTCATGGTACTGAATAAAGTCATTTGGTCTAATCTTCTCCATGTAGCTTTGGAAAAAATGTTTGATTTAAAGTTCTCCTGTTCCATCTTCTGACTATCAATGCTGTCAGTAAGACTGTCTGATCCCCAAGATGGGGTGAGAATTTTCTTTCTTCAAAGTTGCCTTCTTTAATAAAGTTCTAAAGTGTGTACAGTAATATCTTTCAGACAAAGATGTAAAAGATTCGGTTGCAAAGTATAATATATAAGTTATAAGACCACAAGCTTATATATAAACTATAAATAAATTATAGGAGAAGGCAGAACAGACTTTGTTCCTCCTAACAGCACTTTCTTATTTTTAAAATATCACCTTCAAATGTAAATATAAGACAACCCCCCTCCACTGAGTCAACAAGCTCTCCCTTTTAACAAAGAACAAGGAAGAAAAAAGTGCAATGCAGCAGAACTAAACAACAAAACTGCTGAGTCTAAGAGTATTTAATACTTTTATCCCCCAAAAGGAATTCCTACTATTCCTTTTTTATGTGCATGTTCCTGCAGGTTTTTGAAAACTCCTTTATGTAAACCCCAACTTTGGATTACTTCTATCATCCTCACCTTTTGCTCCTACTCTTGGGCTGTTCAACAGAGCTGGGAGAAATCACACAACCAGAATGACTGGGACAGTATCAATTTATGTCACCTCATCTCAAAAGGACCCCAATGCAATCCTTCTATTCTTCCCTATTCAATTCTCCATCCCACTCCCCAAAGCCACTATTCCAAACCTCACATCAAGCTGCCCACAGCATCCTTCCCCCACCTCTCATCACTATGTCTCCTTCTTCAGTAATAATATTTGTAATATTAGAGGCTATTTGAAGTAAGCTCCCTCCCCTCCTTTTCTCTCATATCCCTCTAACGTCTCTCCCCACTATATTTCTTTCTTCACTCTAGCCTCGAATGAAGAAATGACCCGTCCTCTTGCCAATGCCAATCCTTCTTTCATGTACTTTTGACTCACTCCCTGTCTTCTATAGATTTCCCCTATCACCACATTCCTCCCATTCTTTCTAATCTTGAATTTCTCCCTATCTACCAGTTCTTTCCTGATACCTACAAACATATCCAAGTCTCTACCATAAAAAAAAATCTTCAAGATTCTACTAGTTTTAGTATACTCTCCTTTTATTCTTAATTAAACTTGCTGTAAAAGTCTTCACTTGGTACTTTTACTTCCTCTTCTCTCCCTCTATTTTAAAATCTCTCATATCTCAACTCTGTTTTAAACCTAGTCATGGCTGACTCTTCATTACTCCGTTTGGGATTTTCTTGGCAAAGACATAGGAATGGTTCGTCATTTCCTTCTCCAGCTCATTTTTATAGACAAGGAGGTGAGGAAAACAGGGTTAAATGACTTGCCCAGGGTCACACAGTTATTAAATGTCTGAGGCTGGATTTGAACTCATAAAGATGAGGTTTCCCGATTCCAAGCCCAGTACCCTATGCACTGCATCATTTAGCTGCCTTTCTGGCTTTCATACTCCTACTCAAACTGTTTTCTTTCCAAAATTACCAATGATATCTTAATTGCCAGACCTAATGACCTTTATTCAATTCTAAAACTTGCTAATTTATCAGCAGCATTTGATGCCACTGACTACCTCTCCCTGATAGGACTTTCTCTTAGTTCTCTTACTTGTCTCATCTCTTTTTCCCAGTCTCTTTCCTGAGCTCCAATTCAACATTTCCAACTACCTAGTAGACATTTTAAATTGGATATTCCATAGGCATCTCAAACTCATCATATCCAAAATAGAACTCATTCTCTTAATTGCTAAACTCATCTCTGCTGGGCTTATCTCCAAACCCAAGTCTCTGCTGAATTTCCCCTATTACTTCCAAGAACACCACAATCAATTCAGTCACCTAGGTTCACCATTTCAGAATCAAACTTGACACCTCCCTTGTACTCATTGTCTTTCTTATCTCTATAGGATACACATTTATTTATAGCCCCTTCTCTCCACTTTCACATCTACTACTTCTTACCTGAACTACTAACTGAATTTCAATTGGTCTTCTTACCTCAAGTCTCTCCCCCATTCCAATATGTCCTCCATGTAGTTGCCAGGTCTGTCTATCTCCAGTCACCCTGAGGAATATCAGGTCTCTGGACTCATATGGCTCTGAGGCTGGTGACCTGCACAGCCCTTCCTCACTCAGAACAAAGTTAAGTGCAAGTCATGTCATCATTTCTCTCAGATAGCATGGTCTTTGGCAACAAAGGACAAACAACGCACAAGGTCTGTCTATGTCATCCTCTAAATAAATATCAATGGTTCACTATTTCCTCTAAATCAAATACAAATTCCTCTATTTTGCATTACCTTTCCACTCTTCTTATGCATTGTTCATCATTTCCCACCTGGCTGCTCTCTAGGACTTTAGGATCTCCAGAAACACAAAATAATGCAAAACTAAATCAAATGTGAAATTCACACTTCCTCAGCACCCTCTGCCCTTAGGGCCCCTCCCTTCCTCTGGCTGGAGAAGTGTAGAGGCAGGATGGACATCTGGGACATCTCAGATCATCTATCATTTAAGAATGGTACCCAGGCAATTCTCCTTATCCTTTCCCATGTGGCTGCTGTCCTGGATTTCATGATCTTCAGAAACTCATCATTCTACAAAATTAAATTACCTCTGTATCTCATATCACCTCAGATCATGTTTCTCTCTCTCTCTCTCTCTCTCTCTCTCTCTCTCTCTCTCTCTCTCTCTCTCTCACACACACACACACACACACACACACACACACCACACTCCAAGGAGGGACTGAACACAGATGTGATATGATTTTAATGGAGTAGTAAACCTCACTTTTGAGAGAAGCAGCAAAATTAGACTGTTTTCTCTAAAAACTAGGATAGAGAGATGAGATAGATAGAGACAGACAGACAGATGGCATTCAAATGTTTCTATTAAGAACAATGAAAAAAGGACAATATGATGTTCCTGGATAGTTTGCAAATTTTTCTTTTGATTTTGAAGGTAATTAAGAACAAGACTGAAAAAAGAAAAGTACTGAACTTCCTTCAAGTCCAATTGAATGTACACAAATGAATTATTTTTGTAATTTTTTTCTTATCCTTTTTGCAAGGATACACAGGATTTAATTATATTTTAGTAACTGTTTACAAATTTTCAAGATTGTATCAAGGATTTTACATGTAAAATTGTGCTAATAATAACAAAGAAGTATTTAATCATTTCCCCCTGCTTTTAGAGTGGTTATCCTAGAGCCAGAAAGATATATTTTGTAGGTTAGACCCTCATGGCTCCTTTTTAAGATTCTTTCAGCCTGTAGAGAGCATTATCTATATCATGCAGTGTTCAACTGTCCTGGGAGCAAGACCTCTTGTAAAATTTCTAGGGGAAAATGTTTTCCAGAATCAGATGGGTACATGGGATAGCTAAGATCCAAAATGAAATAAGCTGATTAAATGATGACTGGAGTAGGAACAAGCTGGACCAAGTAGACTTCATATTATTTAATAATGATGACATTATTATATTCCTTTTGCTCTAATGTTTCCTGTGCTTATGTTTGCCTACAAAGGTACATGACCAAACTCTAATGGGAGTACAATTTATAAATGTGTGATGAAAGAGGTATTGCAGACCTCTATGTTCAAAACAAGGGACTGAAAGTCATGTTCTTATTTCTTTTTGTTAATTTTTATTATGCCATTCCTCCTGGAATCTTCTGGCTAACTGAACTCTGTTTTCTGTTAATGTTAACCTCAACTAACTAAAACTTGACTCATGAAATAAAAGTATGAAGGGAAGACTTTTTGACATTCCCTAAGGAAGAAGCCAAAGGGAAGTGTGAGTTTCCCAAAATTTAGCTATTTGTGGAAGAATTCCCCTGTAGCAGACTCTGAAGGTATGTAAATATCCTTTCTCAATCAGCCCACTGTGAACCCTCTAAATGTAATTCAATCTGTAATAGACTTAGTTTACCTAGAGTCTATATAACTGGGGTTTTTTCCCCTTAAGGTTCACATGAGATTGTGATTCTGTTTAAGTTTTTTCAACATCTATGGCCTAAGACTGCTATATGGTTGAATGTCAAAAATTATTTCTCTCTATATATGACATACATTTTTCTATAAGAAGCCTCATTATAATCCTAAACTTTGTTCAGGATTATTTTTCTAAATACTAAACCTGTGCTTATGCATAATAAAACCCAAGTTTTTACCTTTATAATTTCTGTGTTAGGTTTATTCAGGAGCAGTAACCCAGTATATGAACTCAAAAAGGAAATAATTTCTCATAACAATAGTCTCCCTTAATCTGAAATAACTTCTATTTCCAAACTCTCTTTTGCCAGCCTAAGAGTTTACATTTCTTACAGTGTCTTAAAGTTTGTAAAGCATTATATACATGTATGTGCATGTATGTGTGTGCATATGTATGCACATATATACACATATGTATATGTATGTAAATACACACACATCACATTGTCTTACTCTGTGATTTAGGTGCTATTGTTATCCTCATTTTACAGATACAGAAACTGAGCACAGAAAGGTTATGAGGTTTGCCAAGCACCACACAGCCAGTAAGAATCTGAGACAGAATTAGAACTTACCAGTCCAACATATCCATTATGTTGTAGAGAGGTCAGCAAAGTATGGCCAAGGGCCAAGTCCCAACTGCCACCTATTTTATTTTATTATTTATTTATTATTTATTTATTATTATTATAATTTATATTATAAACTGCCTTTAGAGTTAAGAATAATTATTACATTTTAAAATACAATAAACTTTTTTTAAAATGTAAAAACCATTCCTGGCTCAGTTCCACCCCGTCTTCCACTAAACCCTGCACTATTCCATCTAACTCTCTTATTCTAAAATGCATCTGTTCTCTATTTTAGAGCAAGTATTTTAAAAAGCAAGTCTTCGTAAAGCAAAGCTTTTTCCCACTGAATTCTATCACAAACAAAATGTATACTACCTAAATGGCCTTGAGTTTTAAATACTTTCAGCTAAGAACTAAGACAGCAGCCAGTCCAATAACAGCTTGGATGTTTTAATGTATCAGTAATGTTGGATGAGGAACTGTTGACCTTTTTCTTCCTCAATATTGTCATTACCTCATTGTTATCAAGCATTTTCTTATCTCCAACATGTCTTGCTGAAACTACAGAAATTTCTCTATTTAAGGATATCTTAAACTCAGACTCAGAATCACCCTCACTCTCTTATCTGTCACCTGTCTAGATATCTACAGTATCTACAAGATGCAGTATATTTCACTGGTAGGTACCATTAATTAAAAAGATATATTATAAAACCAGGTAAAATTCTATTGTGAAGAAACCAGCATATTAAATGAAAACACTTTCTAATCAAATGCATTTAAAACTGTTCAGAGGAAAAAAAGGTGAGGTAAAGAACCCTTAAAAAGCAGATCAAGCATAAACTGGTAAGCCCATATAGCAGGAATAGGTAATCTTTTTTGTGTTATGGACCCCTCTGGAAGTCTGATGAAGACCATGTACCCCTTCTTAAAATAATGTCATAAAATGCATTAAAACAAATACAAAAAGCTACAAAGGAAACTGAGAATTAGTAAAGAATAAAGGTATTTCTTTTCCTTTCCAGTTTCACAGACCTTCTGAAATCTATCTATAGAACCCAAATTTCTAAGAACCCTTGCCCTGAAAGGAATTTATATGTAATATTTAGGATTTAATACAAAATAACTGATACATTTGACATAACAAGATAGCTTCTACAGATAACCTATTTGGAAAGAGAGGATCACTACATTATTACACAAAGCCTTACAAGAAAAGAGCTGACTACAATTCTGCATTTAGCTAGAAAGGCAGACTAAGGATAGCAGAGGCATGCTGCAAAAAAATATCAAAAATCTCTTCTTGGAAGCTAGACAGAAAAGGAAAATCCTCTAAAAGTGATAAAAAAATAATTAAAGATTGCTTTTGAAAAAGCACCTTTGAAGGCTTTTCAAGATCCATAATTAATACTAGCCTAAAAAGCTTCAACTGAGCCAGAATGCTTTTGACCCTAAGCAAAGGCTGCAGGTGAGTTCTCCTTAACTCCAATTAAAAGAAACAACACTAAGTCAAAAATTAGAGTTTAGGTAAAGTAAGGAAGGTATTAGATTTGTAAACCAATATTTTACTTCTCTTTAGATGAAATTTTTTAAAAATACAAGCCAATGTTATTGTAATACATTTTAATGTATTATGTCATTATTTTATGTAATAATCAATAGATATTTTTGCTACTGTAGTCAAGAATTAAACTTCTGTAGAAAAAGGGTAATTATTAAGAATGTATGTTCTCTCTTATTCACACCTGGATAATCTAGAGTCAACTGTTACAGTACTTGGCAGCAATAACCCTAAAGTACCACTGTTTACCTGCTGGCAGCTACCCAAATATCAGATACAGCTCCTGGAAGGAAAAACAACAGTATCTCTAGTCACATTTTCAAACCCAAACACAGAGTGAAACTGTACACTCAGTGTTAATACTAAGTTTACTTAGAACACATACAACAACTTAGTCCCTACACAATCTTTATTGAGACAGTTCAGATGAACAAACATACAAGAGGTCTACATGCTTCATCCTGAATTTACCCAGCCAGCAACAAAAAACCAATGGCATAAGATACTGATAAATATGCGGGATCCATAAGTTGAAATGTACATTGTATCTGTGATGTGAGTCAAACCAATTTAGAACATAAGCCCTCCCATGGCAGACACTGTTGTGTGAACGTTCTGTATAGCTTAAAGAGAGATTCAATGGACATTATTCCAACTGAGCAGGATGCAGAAAGGTTGAGCAACAAGCTACAAGGGCATACTACCTACGGGAATGAGATGGGTAGGCTGAGAGTCTTCCAGTTTGTTCCTCAGCCAGTCGAAATCCTGGTATCTTCGACGAACTGAATAGTCTGGCAAGTCAAATTCTATCCGACTGGTCTACAAAAAAGAAAGTGGGGGAAGAAGTTAAATAGAGGAGACTGTGGAGGAGGTAGATAAACAAAAATATGTATATGCTTTTTCAGACTAAACCAAGCTTAAGGAAATCCTGCATTCAACTGCCCCCACCCCTTCCCTTTCTGTTGAAGCCAAGTGACAAAGACTTTCAATCTGGATGAAAATCACCTTGGCTCTACAGACCCAACTTAAAACTCAGGAGCTAGAATGACGATATTTGGTTTGGTTTCCTTTTTCCCCCTAGCTTGCAGCAATGGAAAGAAAGCTGGCTCTCTGAACTAACGGTATTTAGAAATGGTGGTTTAGTGCTCCAATGAATGCCCTCCAAGTCCTACTCTGAAGTCCCTTGGGGAAGAGTGGGAAAGCACAGAGACTGCTACTGAATCAGGACAGCCTGTGTACCTGAAAGAAATGGCTTAACTCATTTCCTTCTGCTAAACCGTTTGTGGTAAGGGGTTAACAGATCTTTAAACCTCAGACTCTGGGAGACCACAGCTGGTTACACTCCTTCATTTTCAGCCTTCCTTCAAGGCACAGCTCAAGTACCACCATCTGTATGAAACCTTTTGTGATCCATTCCATCTGCTACTGCCCTGCTCAAACTACCTTGTATTTGACAACCTGATATTTATTCTTCTTTTATTTACTCTGTTAATACTTGTATATGAACTCAGAGTCTCTTCCACCACCTTCCACAGTAAGACTGGAGTTCTGTCACTAAAAATTATGTGCTTTATTATATTTGCATCCCCAGCATTTAGCACAGTGTCTAGTACATAGTGGATGTTTAATAAACGCTTACTGGTTGACTGATCATATAGGTAATTTAGTTCTTGAAGAGGTATAACTTTTTTCTCTATTTAAATAAAGATCAGACATTTTAGAGGATTGTTGTAGAGGTCAAACGAGGTGCTTGTAAAGTTCTTTGTAAATTTTCTTCTTTTTGTTTTCACATCAGTCATGTCATAAAGAAGAATTAGAACCAACAAGGATAATGAGAAGGAAGAAACAAAACAACAAAAAAAGGAGAGAACAAATAGTATGCTTCCATCTGCATTCAGGCTCCATAGTTTTTTCTCTGGATATGGATAGCATTTTCCATTATGCGTCTTTTGGAGTTATCTTAGATCCTTGCATCACTACGAAGATGTATCAAAATCAGTCATTGCACAATGTTGCTAATTACCATGCACAATGTCCTTCTGGTTCTGTTCCCTTCACTCAGCAACATTTCATGTTAAGTCTTTCCAGGTTTTTCTGAAGTCTGCCTGCTCACCATTTCTTATAATAGCACAATAATATTTCATTACATTCATATACTACAATTTGTTCAGACAATCCCCAATTGATAGACATCCCCTAGATTTCCAATTTTGGCCACCACAAAAAGAGCTTCTATAAATATTTTTGTACATATGGGTTCTTTTCCCTTTTTTATGATCTCTTTGGGATACAGAACTAGAAATGGTATAGCTAGGCAAAGGGTATACACATAACCCTTTGGTTATAGTTCCAAATTGCCCTCCAGAATGGTTGGATCAGTTCACAATTCCACCAACAATGTGTTAGTGTTCCCATTTTCCAATATCTTTATCATATTCCTGTTTTGTCATGTTACCCAATCTGATAGGTGTGGTGGTACCACAGAGTTGTTTTGTTTCGAATTTTTCTAATCAACAGCAATTTAGAGCATTTTTTTTCCTATGACTATGGATAGCTTTTAATTTCTTCATCTGAAAACTGCCTGTTCATATCCTTTGACCATTTATTAATTGGGGAACAACTTGTATTCTTATAGATTTGACTAAGTTCTCTATATATTTTAGAAATGAAACCTTTATCCGAGACACAGGCTGTACAAACTTCCCCATCTTTCTGTGTCCCTTCTAATTTTGGTTGCATTGGTTTTGTTTGTGCAAAAACTTTTCACTTTAGTGTAATCAAAATCATCCTTTTTGTATTTCATAATACACTCTACTTCTTATTTGGTCATAAATTATTCTCTTTTTTATAAATCTGACAGGCAAACTATTCCTTGTCCTATTTTGCTAATAGTATCTGCCTTTTTATCTAAATTGTGTACCAATTTTGACTTAATCTTGGTGTAGGATGTAAGATGTTGGTCTATGCCTAGTTTCTGCTATAATATTTTCCAGTTTTCCCAGCAGTTTTTGTTAAACAGTGAGTTCTTATCCCAGAAGCTGGAGTCTTTGGGTTTGTCAAACAGATTACTATAGTCATTGACTACTGTGTCTTGTGTACTTCGCTTATTTCACTGATTCACCACTTTATTTCTTTTCTTAGCCAGCACCTAACAGTTTTGCTGATTGCTGCTTTACAATGCAATTTAAGATCTTGTATGGCAAGGCCACCTTCCCTTATGTTTCTTTTCATGAATTCCCTTGATATTCCGGACTGTTTTTGTTCTTCCAGATGAATTTTGTTATTGTTTTTCCTAGCTCTATAAAATAATTTTTGCTAGTTTGATTCATATGGCACTGAATAAGTAAACTAATTTAGGTAGAACTGGCATTTTTATTATATTAGCTCAGCCTACCCATGACTTTATCTGTTAGAAAAGTGTTTTGTAATTGTGCTTGTACAGTTCCTGAGTTTGCTTTGGGTTTGTGTTTATATAGTTCCCCAAATATTTTATAATATCTGCACTAACTTTAAATAGAATTTCTCTATCTCTTGATGTTGGGCTTTATTAGTAATATATAGAAATGCTGATGATTTATATGGATTTATTTTATATCTTGCAACTCTGTTAAATTTATTATTTCAAGTAGTTCTTTAACTGATTCTCTAGGACTCTCTAAGTATACTATCATATCATCTGCAAAGAGTGATAGAATTGTTTCTTCCTTGACTAGTCTAATTCCTTCTTTTTTTCTTCTCTTATCGCTAAAGTTAACATTTCTAGCATAATACAGAATAATAGTGCTGATAATGGACATCCTTCTTTTACCCCCAATCTTACTGGAAATGCTTCTAGCTTAATCCCATTATGTATAAAGTTTGCTGATGGTTTTAGATAAATACTACTTATCATTCTGAGGAAGACTCCATTTATTCTTATGCTCTCATTTAATAGGATTGGGTGTTGTGTTTTGTCAAATGCTTTTTCTGCATCTATTGAGATAAACATATGATTTCTGTTAGTTTTGTTGTTGATTTTGTTGTCAGTTATGCTGGTAGTTTTCCTAATATTGAACCAGTCCTGCATTCCTGGTATAAATCCTACCTGGTCATAGTGTATTATTCTCGTGATAAGTTGCTGTAATTTCTTTGCTAATATTTTATTTAAAATTTTTGCGCATCAATATTCATTAGGGAAATTAGTTTACAACTTTCTTTTTCTGTTTTGACTCTTCCAGGATTATGTATTAGCACCATATTTGTATTATAAAAAGGATTTGGTAGGACTCTTTCTTTGCCTACTTTTCCAAACAGTTTATATATTGTTGGATATTCTTTAAAGGTTTGGTAGAATATATTGTTGGATGTTCTTTAAATGTTTGGTAGAATTTACTTGTAAATCCATCTGGTCCTGGAGATTTTTCCTTAGGGAATTCATTGATGGCTCATTCTGAAATGAGTTTTGGTTTTTTTTTAAAGTACTTTATTTCCTCTTCTGTTAATCCAGGCAATTTATATTTTTGTAAGTATTCATCCATTTCACTAAGATCATCAGATTTATTGGCATACAGTTGGGTGAAATAGCTCCTAATTATTCTTTTAATTTCCTTTTCATTGGTGGTGAATTCACTCTTTTCATTTTTGACGATGGTAATTTGTTTTTTTTAAATGGGTTTTTTTTCCCATAAAACCAGCTCTTAGTTTTATTTATTAGTTCAACAGTTTTCTTAATTTCAATTTTATTGATCTCTCTTTTGGTTTTCAGAATTTTTAATTTGGCATTTAATTAAGGATTTTTTAATTTGTTCTTTTTCTAGCTTTTTTTAGTTGCATGTCCAATTCATTGATCTCCTCTTTCTCTATTTTATTCATGTAAGCATTAAGAGATACAAAATTTCCCCTAAGAACTACTTTGACTGCATCCCATAAGTTGTGGTATGTTGTCTCATTATTGTGATTCTCTCAGATGCAGTTAATGGTTGTTTCTATGATTTGTTGTTTGAGCCACTCATTCCTTAGGATTAGATTATTTAGTTTGCAATTAGTCTTTAGCTTGTCTTTCCATGGCTCCTTATTACATATAATTTTATTGGGTAATGTTGCATTATTTAATATTTCTGCCTTTCTGAATTAGATTGAGGTTTTGCATAGGTGCCATAGAAGGCCAAGGGAAAGGTATATTCTTTTCTACCCCCATTCACTTTTCTCCAGAGCTTTACCATATCTAACTTTTCTAAACTTCTATTCACCTCCTGAACTTCTTTCTTATTGTGTGGTTAGATTTCCCTAGTTCTGGAGGGGGGAGGTTGAGGTCGCCACTAGTATAGTCTATTTTTTCCTATAACTCCCTCAACTTCTCTTAAGAATTTGGATGCCACATCACTTGGTGTACATAGGTTTAGTAATGATATTAGTTAACTGTCTATGGTACCTTTCAGCAGGATGAACTTTCCTTCCTTGTCCCTTTTAATTAGATCCATTTTTGCTTTTGCTTTGTCTGAGATCAGGACTGTCACCCCAGTTTGTTTTTTTTTACTTCAGTTGAAGCATAATATATTCAACTACAGCCTTGTACCTTTACTCTCTGAGTATCCCTCTGCTTCAAATGTGTTTCTTGTAAACAACATATTGTAGGGTTATAATTTTTAATTCACTCTGCTATCTGCTTGTTTTATGGGAGAGTTCATCCCATTCACATTCACGGTTATGATTACTAACTGTGCCTTTCTCTCCAGCCTATCTTCCCCCATTTATGCTTTTCTCTCTTTCCTTCCTAACTAGAGTCTTGCTTTTGACCACTGCCTCCCTCAATCTGCCCTCTTTCCTTTTCTTTTCTTTACTACTTCTTCCTCCCTACTATCCATGCCCCCTTTCTTTTCTTTCCTTTTCCCCCTCTTCCTATAGGGTAAGTTAGATTTCTATATCAAACTGAGTATGTTATTCCTTTTGAGAAAAATCTGATGAGAGTAAGGTTCAAACAATGCTCATCTACTTTCCTTCTTTTCCTCTACTGTAATAGGTATTTGTACCTTTTCAAGTGATGTAATTTACCCTTTTCTGCCTTTTCCTTTCTTCTTCTCTCAGTACAATCACTTTTTACCATTTAATTAGATTTTTTTCATCACATCAAAGTCAATTTATACCCATGACCTCTTTCTATGTATATACCCCTTCTAAATATCATAATAAAGATACAGTTTTAAGAATTTCAAGTACTATCTTCCCATGTAGAGATGTAAACAGTTCACCCTTATTGAATAACATGGTTTTTTTTCTTTCTTTCTTTCCTGTTTATCTTTTTATGCATCTCTTGAGGCTTGTATTTGTAGATCAAATTTTCTGTGGAGTTCTGGTCTTTTCATCAGGGAGGTTTGGAAGTCCCCCATTTCAATGACTGTCCATCTCCTCCCCTAAAAGATTATGCTCAATTTCACTTCACTGGGTAGTTGATCCTTGGTTGTAGTCCAAGATCTTTTACCTTATGGAATATCATATTCCAAGCCTCTCCCCTCCCCAAGACAGCATACAATCTGATATAAGCTCTACATATACATTCTTATTAAACATATTTTCACATTAATCATGTTGTACAGAAGAATTAGAATGTATGGGAGGAACCACAAGAAAGAAAAACAAAACAAAACAAAAAGAAAGCAAATAGCAACCTTTGATATGCATTCAGATTCTACAGTTCTTTCTCTGGGTATGGATGGCATTTTCTACCATGATTGATTGATTCTTGCTGTCTCATAGAGTCATTAGCCTCTACTCGCCCAGTTCTAATTGTTAAGGAATTATTTTCTTCAATTGGCTTTTGTATCTCCTTTTCCATTTGGCTCAATTTACTTTTTAAGGACTTGTTTTCTGTCAATTTTTTTCCTTACTTTTCCAAGCTATTGACTCTCTCGTGCATACCTCTCATTTCTTTTCCCAATTGTTTTTCCTACTTCTCTTTTAAAATCCTTCCTGAGCTCTTTCAAGAAGGCATTTTGGGCTTGAGACCAGTTCATGTTCCCTTTTGAGGTTTCAGTTGTGGGTATATTAACAAAGTTGACCTCTTCTGAATTTACGTTTTGATCTTCCCTGTCCCCATAGAAAGAATCTATGGTCATTATCCATTTCTGCTTTTTGCCTATGATGCTTATCTATTTCATGGCTTTTAAAGTTGAGCTCTCCTGCTGAAGCTCAGGGGGCACTGACCCAAGCTTCTTGTGCTGGGGGCCAAGGAACTGGTCACTGGCTTTGTGTGTTGGGGGGTCTCAGATGCTGGCAGCTGGAGATCGTAAGGGCCTGGCAGCTTACCTGGTACTGAGTTGGGGCAACATTGAAGCTCTCGGGGTGGGGAAATAGGGGTCCAGTTCTTGGAGGATGCTGGTTCACTTGGGCTACTCTAAAGTACCAGAAGGTTTGGCTACTGGAGGATGCCTGCCTCCTGTGCACCTGTGATGGTTTTCCAACCTGAAGTCTACTGGTTCCTCTCCTTGAGCCAAAGCACTACAGGGGGTCCACTAGTGTTGGCACTTGCCTGCTCCACTACCCTGGGGTTCATGGTCTCCCACTGGTTTGCTGAGGTGGAGCTTGCCAATGACTACCTGGAATGCCTCCAGTGCTATAGTGCTGCTCCCCTCCCACTAGAGCAAAAGGGACCTTTTCCCATTAATCCCCCAAGCTTCCCAGGGTAAAAGACTGCTGCACCACATCTTTCTTCTGAATCATCTGTTCCAAGGTTTTTCCTGGGGCGATATTTTCTGAGTTTTTAGAAGTCAACGGGAGAATGAGAACAACTTACTGGTTACTTGGCCATCTGGGCTCCTGGAAGTCAAATCTGATCATTACATTCTTTTCTATCGACTCCAATGACTATAATATCTCAAGGATCTCCAGCATTTTCATCTCTGTCTCAAATAAGTAGGCTTTCCATTAAGCATTTTCCAAGGCGAAGTACAAGAGGGCCAACTCAAACAAAAATTGTCAGCCCTACCTTCCAGGGCCAACACTCAAGAATGACTTCATAGCTAATACTAACATCAACAGGAGTCAAAAACTACGCATGAAAAGTGATTACTCTGCTAGAATTGCTAGAACTCTGCCCCTCTCAAAGTCACATAAAATTGACCTAATCAATTCAATCAGTCAGCCAAAAAATAGCCCCAAAAAAGTGCCCATTGTGTGCCGAGCCCTGTGTTAAGTGCTGGGGAAGCAAACAAAGAAGACAAAAGACAGTCTCTGCCATCAAGGAGCTCACAATCTAATGGAGGAGACAGCATGCAAATAAACATATATATGTATACACACACACACACACACACACACACACACACACACACACAAGCTATATACAGGTTAAACAGGAAATAATAACAGAGGGAAGGCACTAGAATTAATAGGGACTGGAAAAGGCTTCCCACAGAAAGTGGGATTTTAGTTGGGATTTAAAGAAAGCCAGGGAGTTCAGTAGTCAGAGTGGAGGAAGGATAATATTCCAGTCCAGAGAGGACAGCCAGAGAAAATGCCTGGAACTGAAAGCTGTTTGTGAAACAGCCACGAGGCTAGAATCACCAGATGGAAGAACACATGTTGGAGAGGAAAGTATAATAAATAATGAAGGTGCCATGCCTTTGGTGCCCCTTCCCTTCCTCCCCCCTCAAAGTTCCTCTTCTCCTGAATTCCCAGTAATGTCACATTCCTCAGAATAGATCAATAAAATTTACTCTGCTGCAATGCTTTTCATGTCTGGACTCTAATTACACGTCTTTTCTTATTATATGTATACAGATATGGCTTTGTTTCCAAGAATTTTCTACCTACAAATGTTTCTCACTCAGAGAAATATAAACGAATCAGCACTTCTTGCTATGGAATATACACCTGTATATATGCATGTGTACACACCCATTTATACATAACTATATTATTCAGTCAGTCAACAAACAAGCTTATATTCAACCAAGAAAAACGTATATACATACAGGGTGTCCAAAAAGTCTCCGTCAAAGAGTTTTAAGCTTAAGACCACATTTGGATATGCTGTGTGATAGAAAATATATACAGAATAAATAAAAAGCATTTTCAGAGGACACACTGAGAGGAGTGGGGCAGATATCAGAAAAGGCCTCATGTGGTGGTCTCTAACCTAGCTTTGAAGCAAGCTAGGGATTCATAAATGTAACAGACTAGACTCTGTGGCTTTACTGAACTGTACTTTTTCGCATTCATTATGGTAACTTTTTGATAATTTTTTCTGTTCTATTTTAAAGTAAAATAATACTCAGTAAGTGCCCTCTGCAAATGAAAATCAGAAATAATTTTTTTAACCTGTCACTGGGCCTAAGAAAACTGTCTTTCGTCTCATTTTTAATGACTGATACTCTTTTTCAGATTTATGAGATCTTTTTTTTTGTTATATTAATACTCTAGAAAATAATAGTAATAGAATTTATATAGCTCTCTAACTACTATAAACCACTTTACAAATACTACTTCATTTTATTCTCACAACAGCTCTGAGGTGGGGTGCTATTACTATCCCCATTTTATACATGAGTAACCTGGGAGAGAAAGAGGTTAAGTGACTTACTTCAGGGCCATACACCTAGCAAAGTATCTGAGGAAAGATTTGAATTCAGGTCTTTCTGAGTCTGGTTCTAGCAGTCTATTGACTCCATCACCTAGCTTAGGCCTGCGCAACGTATGGCCCACAGGCTATTTACAGCCATAGGACACATGAAAGGATTTCGAGAGGCCCATGAAAATGTAGAGGATGTTCTCCTCTATATTTTTCATGGTTACTCAAAATCCTTTAGCATTCCACAAGTGGCCTGTGGGCTAACATGATTTCTTTCTTAAAACATTTTTATTTATTCATTTTTAAAATATCACCTTCATTTTCCAAAATATCCCATACTTCTCCCCAATCAAAAGATATCCCTTATAACAAATGGGAAAAAATTTTTAAAAATAGAATTTCAGGAAAACTAACCAATACATCAACCAACTTAGGCATTATATGCAATGTTCCATACTCATTGTCTCTCACCTCTGCCAAGAAGGATAGAGATATATTTTTTCATCCCTTCTTCAAGAACGAAGTTTGTTGTTTTAATTACACAACATTCAGTTTCCCTTTTTTTATTTAGTCATCATATATATTGTTTTCCTATAAACACACCATTTCAAAACTGGACTTAGTCAATTATGTACTTCCAACTCTTCTAAACTGAGCCAAAGATCAGAAAAAGCCAAGTAGCTGAAAGAAAACAAATTAAAACTTTGGGTGAACCCAAAACACACCCTGAGCAGACCCAAAATAAGCACTGGGTGAGATCTAAGCATTCCCCCTCACTCCAAAATGGGAACATTCCTGCTAGATATGAAACATTATCATCTACAGAAGCAAAGATGTTGCCTAGTCCAAGGTAACACACTGGGCTACTGAAGTGTGTGGGCTGCAGTAACCTGGAGTCTAGTGTCAGTCAGAAGATCTCTGCTTAGGTAGAACTGATGTGAGACAAGAACCTTGTTGTTCAGCTTCTCCCTTAAACACAATCTCCTAAGTTTCTTTCTTTGGCACTTCAAGATCTTCATCTTCAGCTCTCTATAAAGCATCTCCATCTGTATATTTGCCAGTACTTCTAACTCAAAATGATTAAAATAAGCTTACTTTCTTTCCCCCAAACCAGCTCTTTCTTCAGTTTTTCTCTGTGAAACCACCCATTCATCTTGGCTAGGATAGGCATGAGTAAAAGATAACCCCTAAGTCTAATATCCAATTGCTTGCCACTTCTTTTGTAGGATCATTGACAGTCCTGGAAGGAGCATTTTCAACTATCTCATTTTTGCAAATGAGAAAACTGTATCCCAGAGGGGTAAGTGACTTGTCCAAGCTCACATGTATAGAAAGTGGCAGATGCTGGAGATGAAGCTTTCACATCTACATCAAGCATCTGTTCCTTTTTTCTCTATTTCCACAGCTAGGGCAACTAGGTGATGCAGTGGATAGAGCACCAGTGCAGGATTCAGAGGATCTGAGTTCAAATCTCACCTCAGACACTTGATACTCACTAGCTGTGTGACCTTGAGTAAGTCACTTAACCCCAACTGCCTCATCCTGGGTCATCTTTGGCATCCTAATGAATGTCTGGTCACTGGATTCAGATGGCTCTGGAGAAGAAGTGAGGCTGGTGACCTGCATAGCCCTCCCTCACTCAAAAGAAAGTCAAGTGCAAGTCATGTAATTATTTCTCTGATGGCATGGTCTTCTTCAGCAATGAAGGATGAACACACATTTCCACAGCTACCACACTAGCACAGGCTCTTACTATCATCCAATTCAAATAGACAAGGATCCCTGCAGGCTGAATATTGACTTAAAGAGGCACAAAATAACATTATATTATAATGTATTTTTTATTCCTTTTGTCAAATATTTTCCAATTAAATTTTAATCTGCTTCAACACAACTAGAGAGTGAATTTAACACTTCTAATCCTAAATGTCTGCAATAACCAAAAAGTGTTTCCTACTTCCATTCTGCCAGAAAAATTGCTGGAACTTCCAACTACCAGAATAATATTTCTTATGCATACTGCTAGTCATGTTGGGCAACAGGGAAATGCTTTAGTTTTTTGAGTAGAAGAATGACAAAGTTGAGATTTATTTTGCTGGCATCTTAAAATTTTCAACATAGATGAACGAAACTACTTTTCACTCCCATCAAACAAACTCTTAACTCTCCTGTGACTAAGTATATTATTCCTTAACCTGGAATGTCCTCCCCCATTAACCTGCTGAAAAACCCCAGCACAGCATCTGGAATACAGTACATTCTTTATAAATGCTTGATTGTCTTCCCATATAACCTTTAAAACTCAATTGAGGCATCCCAATGAATAATAACCCTCCCTCTTTGGATCTCTCAGAGAACTTTGTTTTGCAAATGCAACAGCGCATTTATCATAAAAGGTCCATTACAATTATGGGTATGCCTTCTTCTATGTTAGGACAGGATATAAACTACTTTGGGACAGGAACCATGTCTATCAAAACTTTGTGTCCCTGGCACATAATAGGCATAGAATAAATGTATAACTGAATTCAATCATTGCCCCTTTTTTATCTTTCCAAAGTTCATTCCATTTTAAATTTTTAAAACATTTCAGTGGTAGCATTTTACATTTTCTCTTGCATGAAGAAAAGTGACAAGGGGCAGGAAAGCGAGCAATCTAAATCTGAAGCCACACTCCTATTAGCAATGTGCTCCAGAGGTCAAGATCAAGGGCCAGAACACACCTTTCAACTGAATAGATACAACTAAGGGAGGCAAGAAGCTGGCTGCTTGATTCAGGGAATACTCAAGAGGATCAACAAGGAGTAAAAAAGAAATTGATACTGACCTATTAATTAAGAAAATACTATTAATGGAAGTCTTTCTTTTCTATCTTGTTCATAGGGTTTACAACATGACAAAATACTCTCGGGAAAATACTCTCGGGAACAGAGGAAAGGAGGAAAGAGGGGGTAGGAAGGAAGGAAGGAAGGAAGGAAGGAAGGAAGGAAGGAAGGAAGGAAGGAAGGAAGGAAGGAAGGAAGGAAGGAAGGATCAATAGGCAATCACAACTTCATGAAACTTACACAAAAGTAGATTTATTACAAAAGAAATCAACATGCACGTGGACCCAAAGAGTTCACAATCCATACAGAAGTTTGCATGTTTATAACAACAAGACAAAGGAAAGAGGAGATACCAGAAACCTCCACTTAAAGGATACGGGCACAGGACAGGGAAAGGTGTTGTAAAGACGGGAAAAGGACAAAACTCCTCCAGATGAGGAAGAGCAAGGCAATAGCAAAAGCTGAATTCTTTTCCCTTGGGAACCGGTCTGCTTATCTATACAGGTCCCACATGCACAAGCAGTTTCTCAGCCTACGACAGCTTGACTGGCGCCTGTCTTGACTCCCAAGAACAAACAGGGAGTCCAATTTGGGATGAAAACAATACATTATATCAGCTTGGAGGGGTAAGGGGGATGGTAGTTCATCCTTGATGCATTCAAGGCCTCCTGCATGCTCTGGGTTTAGTGTTTCTGGAAAATAAGGCAACTCAAAAAGACAAGTTCAAGGAACCCCTTAAGAGTCCTTAACGGAAGGAAGGAATGGAAGAAGGGTGGGAAGGGAGGGAAGAAGGGTTTATTAACTGCCAACTATGTGTAAGGCACTGTACTAAGCACTTTACAAATGTTATCTCATAGTAACAGCAACATTGTGCAATGATTAACTCTGATAGACTTAGTTCTTCTCCGCAATACAATGATATAAGACAATTCCAAGTCTTTTTAAATTTATTTATTTTTAGTTTGCAACATTTATTTCCACAAGATTTTGAGTTCCAAATTTTCTCCCCATCTCTCTCCCACCCCATATGGTATGCATTCTGCTTACCCCTTCTCCTAGTCTGCCCTCTCTTTTACCTCCCCCCATCTCCTTCCTCCTTACTTTCTTGTAGGGCAAGATAGATTTCTACATGCCACTGCCTATATTTCTCATTTCCCAGTTGAATGTAAAAACAATATTTTAACCTGTTTTTAAAGCTTTGAGTTCCAAATTCTCTTCCTTCTTCCCTCCCCTCCCACCTTCATTGAGAAGGCAAGCCATTCAATATAGGTTATACACGTGTAGTTATGCAAAACACCCCCATAACAGTCATGTTGTGAAAGACTAATTATATTTCCCACCATCCTATCCTGCCCCCCCCCAATTATTCTATTTTCTCCATTGACCCCGTCCCTTTTCAAGTGTTTGTTAGTGATTACCTACTTCCTCAATCTGCCCTCCTTTCTATCATCCTCCCTCTTATCCCCTTGCCCCTTACTTTCCTGTAGGGTAAGATGCCCAACTGTATGTGTATGTTATTCCCTCCTTGAGCCAAATCCCATGAGAGTAAGGTTCACTCATTCCCTCTCACATCCCTCCTCTTACCCTCCACTGTGAAACCTTTTTCTTGCCTCTTTTATGTGAGAAAATTTGCCCTATTCTATCTTTCCCTTTCTCCTTCCAATATAATCCTCTCTTCCCTTAATTTCATTTTTAGATATCATTCCTTCACATGCAACTCACCCTGTGTCATCTATCTATCTATCTATCTATCTATCTATCTATCTATCTATCTATCTATCTATCTATCTTTCCTCCAACTACCCTAATACTAAGCAAGGTCTCATGAGTTACAAATATCTTTCCATGTAAGAATGTAAGCATTCATCTTTAATAAGTCCCTTCTGATTTCTCTTTCCTGTTTACCTTTTTCATCCTTTTCTTGATTCTTGTATCTGAAAGTCAAATTTTCTATTCTGCTCTCGTCTTTTCAACAAGAATGCTTGAAAGTCCTCTACTTCACTGAAATTCGACTTTTCCCCTGAAGGATTATGCTCAGTTTTGTTGGGTAGGTGATTCTTGATTTTAATCCTAGTTCCTCTGACCCCCAGAATATCATACTCCAAGCCTTTGGGTCCCTTAGTGTAAAAGTTGCTAGGTCTTGTATTATCCTGATTTTATTTCCACAATACTTGAATTGATTCTTTCTGGCTGTTTGCAATATTTTTTCCTTAGCCTGGTAACTCTAGAATTTGGTTACAATATTCCTAAGAGTTTTCCTTTTGGAAAGGAAAGGTGATTGGTAGATACTTTTCATTTTTATTTTACCCTTTGGTTCTAGAATACCAGGGCAGTATTCCTTGATAATTTCTTTAAAGATGATATCTAGGCTCTTTTTTTGATTATGGCTTTCAGGTAGTCCAATAATTTTTAAATTATCTCTCCTGGATCTATTTTCCAATGAGATATTTCACTCTGTCTTCTATTTTTTCTTTTGGTTCTGTTTTACAATTTCTTGATTTCTCATAAAGTTATTGGCTTCAATTTGATCCATTCTGTTTTTGAAGGAATTATTTTCATCAGGGAGCTTTTGGACTTCCTTTTCCATTTGATCAATCCTGCTTTTTGAATGCCTTCATTCTTCTCCTCATTTGCTCTGTGGATCCCTTTTGCCATTTAGGTTAGTTAGTCTATTTTTAAGAGTTATTTTCTTCAGTATTTTTTAGGTTCCCTTTAGCAAGCAATTGACTTCTTTTTCATGATTTTCTTGCATCATTCTCATTTCTCTTTTCCTCTACTTCACTTACTTGATTTTCAAAATCCTTTTTGAGTTCTTCCATGGCCTGGAAGCAATTGATATTTTTCTTGGAGACTTTGGATGTAGGAGCTTTGACTTTGTTTTATCCTGGTTGTATGTTTTTTTTTTTCTTTGTCACCAAAATAAGATTCTACAGGATGACCTTTCTTCCTCTGTTTGCTCATTTTCCCAGTCAATACTTGACTTTCTAACTCTCTGTCAAGGTAGCACTCTGCTTCCAGTAGAGGTGGGGTTTGGGGTTGGTGTACTGTCTCAGGTTTTGGAGGTTTTGTATCAGCTGCTCTATCCCCCACCATCTGTGGCCTTAGAGCTCCAGAAGGTGCTGCTGTTGCTGCTGGTCACCTCCTCCTCTGTCCCAGGGTTGGGGCTCAGACCCTAGCCAAACCACACCCCTCCCCCACTCAGGTGAGACAAGAGTTTTCCCACTATGCGGTCTTTGGCATTTGGGAATTGAGAAGTCTGCAAACTGCCAGAGCTGCCAATGATTCAGTCCCGAGGCCTGCTCCAACCCTCTCTGTGCTGGTCCTGCCCACCCAGGACTGTGTTCTGCTCCACTCCCTGGCCAGTGTGATAGAACTTCCTGTCCACCTTCCAGGCTCTCTTGGGCTGGAGATTTGTTTCACTCTGTCATTTTGTGGATTCTGCACCTCTAGAATTTGTTTAGAGTCATGTTTTACATTTTTTACAGGTATTTGCAGGGGTTTGGGGGGAGAACTCAAGCTAGTCCCTGCTTTTATATCACCATCTTGGCTCCATCCCCTTGACAATTCCAAAAGTCTTGATGGAAAATGCTATCTATATCCAGAGAAAGAACTATGGGGTCTGAATGCATAAAGAAGCATGTATTTTCTTTTTGTTTTTTCTTTCTTGTGGTTTCTCCCCTTTTGTTCTGATTCTTCTTTCCCAACATGAGTAATGTGGGAATATGCTAAATGTTACTGTACATGTATAGCCTATATCAGACTGTTTGCCATCTTGGGGAGGGTGGATGGAAGATAAAAATTTGGAACTCAAAATCTTATGAAAGTGAATGTTAGAAACTATCTTTACTTGTAATTGGAAAAAATAAAGTACTATTAAGTGAGAAAAAACCCAAATATTATCTCACTTGAGCCTCAAAACTACTCTAAGAGGTAGATGCTATTATTTATCCTCATTTTACAGATCAGGAACCTGAGGCAGACACAGGTTAAGTGATTTGCCCAGGGGTCATGCTGCCTCAAATCTGAGACCTTATTGGAACTCATATCTTTCAGACTCCAGGTCCAGTGCTTTTCTTTATCCACTGTGCCACCTAGCTGCACCAATTACTGGATAGAACACTCATATACAGATAGCAACATTAGGAACTGAACAGAAAAAGGAGACATTTAGCCCTTCTATAGCTACACTTTGTGATATGTATATCACAAAGGTTTTAATTTTCAGAGGGCTTATGGTTAAACTCTCTCTTATAAGGTTATTTTTAAAAATACACTTTCTCTGATTTAGAGTTATGTGAAAAAAGACTGCACTCTTTCAGTCAGTGATAATACTATTGGATATGAACCCCATGAAGGATGAGATAAAGAAAGGGAAGTGAAATATATATTAAAATATTCATAGCAGAACTTTTTGTGTTAATCAAAAACTGGATATCAAGCCAGAGGACAGCCATTCATTGGGGAATAAATGGCTGAATATATTAATATATGAATGTACATTATTGTGTTATAAGAATTCAGAAATTCTGACAGAAAGGCATACATTGAATTGTGTATATGATTACCAGAATGTAAACGAAAACAATACTCAAAGGCCTATTACATATTACAACCACTACAGATTCCATAGAGCGGATTATAAAACACACCTCCCTACTCTTGGTAAGCAAAGGGACCGTAGCGGCTGAATACTGCACATAGAGAAGGATGCGATTAATAGTGATGGTTGTTTTTGCATACATTTTGACATAAGAGAAAATTTGGACATTGGGAAAGACTATCTGGAAGTGACTGTGGTATAAAAAGCATCAAGTAAATTTAAAAAAAAGTTTTCTAAACTAAAGTGGTCACTCTCAAAGAAAGCACTAAGCCAGAGCAGGGACGGAAGCACAAAAGAAATTTAGGGAACCTCATCATTCAGTTCTCAACTCTCTCTGCTTTAGAATAGTAGTCTCCAAACTTCTTTCATCATATACATCTCTCAGTTAAAACACACACACACACACACACACACACGTGCACATGTAAACATACACCATCAGTACATGTACATTTATTTCTTTCTACTATACTAATAATTATGGGCATTATAAAATATGTAAAAAATAAAAACAAAACATGAGATAAAGATGAAATAATATTTGATTTTAAAATCTATAAGTAGTCACTAGAGTTTTTAACAGAAAAGTGACATGGTCAGACGGTGCTTTTGGAAAGTCACCTTGGAGGAGGTGCATGGGACACAATGAATGGATAAGGGAAAGACTGGAAGCAGGAAGATGAAGTAGAAGTCCAAGCAAGAAGTAATCGAACTCTGAACTACAACAGCGGCCATGAGTAGAAGGATGAGGGACTGATGCCCAATATTATGTGGTGGTAGAAATGATAAGACTTGGTAACTAACTGGCTACATAGGGAGAGGGAAAGTGAAAAATCAAGGAAAATGATACAGCTGGGAACATACATGACTTGATCACTGCTCTGCCTGCTGCCACCAGATGTGCTAATCTGAGATCAAGGCTCAGATCACTAAAAGATCCCAAGGAAACACCACAGCACGGTTGCAAAGGAAAAAAGAAAGAATGCAGCTCATATATTAACAAATTTACACTGATTTTTCAAATAGGCTATGAATAGCCTAGCTTCCATTGATAGCTTCTTTCCTACTCCTTGCTCTTAAGAGTCATAAGGACAAGAATGTCACATTGTCAAACAACTCTTCTCCTGAAGCAAATCTTCTATTAAAACAAAGGTCCCCTTCTGAAGAGGTTTTCCTTCTCAAGAGGCTAAGATAGAACCTGAATACTGAATTTACTGATAGACTTTGAATACTAAAGGACTGTGTGGCCCTCGCATTATTTTTCATGGTTTAACTCATGGCCAAAGTAATAAGCAGTCTTCTTTTTCTCTCCTTGAAGGATCAAACTTACTAAGCTACAGAACCAAAATAGGAAGGATCTGTACACATGTTTCATCAGACAAAATATAGGTTTTCAAGAGGGCAGGGACTATTTAGTTCATCTATTCATTTGTATCACCAGTATTTAGCACAGTGCCTACCACAGAGTAAGGAGTTAATAGAATTCTACCTCTACTGCTGATTACCTGTGTGACCTAATATTGGGCCTCAGTTTCCTCATTTGTAAAATGAAGGGACTGAACTAGAGAGCCCCTAAATCCCTTCACACTGAAAACCATGACTTTTTCATTTGTCTGTCTTATAGATTCCTTTGGTAACCTGGTAAAGCCTACACACACTTTCTTGGGATAATGTTTTTAAATGAATAAAGTAAAACATATAGGAAAACCAATTATATTGAAATAGTTATAAAAAATTTTTTAAAGCAAGTTCATGTATTTCAGGATAACAAACCCTGCTCTAGATTCATGGGTCTATGACAGGGGAAAGACAAGAGGACCTGAGAACCCTTCCATCTCTAGGGGTCAGAGAATCTATGCATATTATATGCAAAGCATTAAAAAGTTAAAAGAAATAGATTTCTTCACATTATCTACCATAGCCCAAAAAACCAAAAAAACGCTCTCACACACTAGGGTAGATATTATGACATAATAAAATGCACCAAGGAATCCTCTTCTCTATTCTAATGTATTTATAAACACTACTTGTAGGGTTGCAGAAGCAGCTTGAAATTCAGGCAGCAGAACGGGATAAGGAGTATAAATAAACTGCCTTTTAAAAATCTGTGTGCATGTTGGAAAACTTGGAATTCTGAACACTGGTTCTTATCAGGGTCTAATTATGGGAAGGCAGACAGAAAGAAACAGATCTGTAAGTCAAATGTCACATTTGTAATCAAGGAAACTACTTGTAATAGGTTCAGATATTAAACAGATGTAGCAAAAAAACAGAAAACGTTAGATCAAACAGGAAAAGAAGCTCACAACCCTACCCTCATTATCTATCACCTCTTGGCCAACTGGGATCAATAATTCAAATTCACAGAGCACACTGGGTAGAGAAAATGCTTTACCTTCAGATTCTGCACAGCCTCTAGGGTTCTCTGAAGCTGGCAAGCACATCACTTTAGACTCTACTAACTTCAAAATCTATGATCATTCAATAGAAGATAAGAAATTTATCCATAATTAAAGTTCCTATCTGTTCATGTGAGATTTTTTGAGTTTTAAGAATTAAGGTACTTCCAACATTTAAAACTCAATAATTTATATCAGACCATAGGCTTAAAAACCTAAGCCACTTGTCCTCAACTTCTCAAAAAAATCCAGTAATTTTTACATATTAAAAGACTTGATTATAATGCAATATTATGTAAACTAGGCCTTTAATTTTTCAATCAATTAATCTTTCTCATTAGCTATTTATATTATATTTTAGAAAACCATTTTTGAATGTATATGAATATGAAACTTTACATATATATATATATTTGTTTTAAAAACAAAATATTTTCACATTCATCTTTTACATTAACTCAGACTGAGCTCTTAATCCACAGCTTCCCATCTGCCCAATTTTGGTGTTTTTTCACCATTTAAAAATGACTAATTATTAAGCCAAAGGTAAATAACAGGTATGAACATTATGGAAATATTATATTTATATATCATTATATATCAAATGCTATATAAACATTAGAAAATGGTAACAGATGTTCATTTGTTAATAACGTATTATCACCATCAATGACAATAAAACTTCTATTTTTGGACCTTACCTAGATATCCTATGAGAAGATGAAAAAATGGTGCAGAAGCTATTGGTAAGAATGGGTGGGTCAAACAAAATACGGTAGAAATCTGTATCAGAAGCAACACAATCTTAAAAAGCATTAAGGTACTATTTTTACAAGGTCTCTCCAGGAAGGAGAAGATAGCAAAAAGATGAGTAAAGTTCATGTATCTTTTCCCCCAAACAACAACAGCTAGGTGGCAAAGTGGTTAGAGTATTGGGGATACAGAGGGAGGTAAAAATAGTATTTGTCCTCATGAAATTTACCTCCTAAAGGGGGAGACAACAATTAGGTACACACAGAATACATACAGAGTAGACAGAAGGCAATTTCAGAGGAGAAAGCTCTTACAGCTGGGAAAGGAAAAGCCTCTTTAAAAAACGTGGGATTTAAGCTGTTTTGAAGAAAGCCAGGTGAGATCGGACAAAAGGAGAAAAAACATTTCAAGCATAGAATATATCTGATACAAAGGCACACAGCTGGGAGACCTATCAGAGGAAAGGCAAACAGGAAGGCCAATGTACATGGATCACAGAGTGTGTTGGGGTGAGGAAAGGGAGGAAGGAGCCAGGTTAAGAAGAGTTTTAAAATTCTAAGCAGAGTACTTTCTAGTTGATCCTAGTGGTAATAGGAAGCCATGGGAGCTCCTTGAGCAGAAAACTGACACGGTCTTTGTTGTTCAGCTGCATATGATTCTTTGTGACCTCATTTGGGGTTTCCTTGGTAGAGATACTGAATGGTTTACCACTTCCTTCTCCAACCCATTTTACAGTTGAGGAATTGAGGCAAACTAAGTGACTTGGCCAGGATTAGTCTTCCCGACTTGAGGCCCAGCACTGGATCAACTGCACCACCTAGTTTCACTTTAGAAAACTCACTTTAAGTCGAGCAGATGATGGATTGGAATGGGGAGAGACTTCAAGCAAGAAGACCAGTGAGTAGGTTATTGCAATAATCTAAACAAGAGGTGTTGAGGGCTTGTGATGGAAACTGAAAGCACAGGAGCTGATGAGGTTAGTGAGAGAGAATGTAGAGAATAAGGAAAGAGGGGCAGGAACAGAGTCTTCGGGTACGACATGTATGATGAATCTGCAAAGGAGACCAAGAATGATTTAGAAGGAACTAAGTCTTCTGTGAAGAGGAATCGTTCTGGTTCTCAGAAACATGTTTAGTCTGGAAGAAATGACTCAAAATTTTCCTTGTAAGACAGAGGAAGTGGGGGGTGAAGAAAATGGGGTTGACATGTTTCTTTCTTATCTCTTCCCCACCCCCCCCAACAGAAGCAATCATCAGATTAGATTCTAGCAAAGAAAGGTAAGAGATTCTTGGTATTGTGATTCCATCAATGTAGGGAGCCCCAGTGATTATGCCAGTGAAGATCACCTCCTGCTCTGCAACTCACAGAGCTATTACGGACACTAAGGGTTAAGCAGCTTCCCAAAGACACGGATGCAGGACTCGAACTCAGGTCTTTTTGACTCCCAGGAAAGATCATGCTACCACATGGGGAGTATAAACACTGGATCCCTTTAAAAGAACTCCATTTCCCTTTTAATCCAAATGACCTCATCACTCTCAAGAGAACTGATAATTTAAGAATGAGAACTTCTCCGATGACATGTCTGTTTTTTAAAACAATTTCTTCCTCAGTAAAAATTTCTATCATCAGGGTACTCAAAGAGTGAATCAGAAAAAAAAGAAACAAACCAACAAAACCAACCACCAGACTATCAGCCCTTTCCCTCCCACTGCACTTTACGTCCTCTGTATGGCCTTTGCTCAGACCATTTACTAGGCCTGGGATTTCCACACACCCCTCCTGCAAATATCGTATCTTAGCCAATTTTCAAGGCTTGGCTCAAATGTCACCTCTCCTTTTATGATTCATTATGGATAGAGTGCTGGACCTGGAGTCAGGAAGAGCTGAGTTCACATACACAGCCTCAGATACTTATTACTTGTGTGAACCCGGGCAAGGACCTCTGTCTGCCTCAGACTCCTCAACTGTGAAAGGAGGGTAATAGTAACACCTACCTCACAAGGTGGTTGTAAGGATCAAAGGAGAACACATATTTGTAAAATGCTTAGCAGAGTGCCTGGCACACAGTGCTTGCTACTCTTTGGGCACAGTACCTTTTGAATATTTTCATACTTCACACTTTGTGTTATATTAATTTGTATATAATTCTTATTTCCACCCCACCCCCCACAAGCCTGCAAGCTCCTAGAAAGCAATTTGTTTTCAGTTTTCAACAATCACTTCCATGAGTTCCAAATTTTCTCACCCTTTCTCCCTGCTCCCTCCCCAGATGGCGTGCAACTTTACATGGGTTCTACATGTCTATTAAACACATTTTCACATTAGTCATGTTGTATAGAAGAACTAAAATGAATGAGAAAAATGAGAAAAACTAAACCAAACCAAAACATAACACAAGAGAACAGTCTGCTCCATTCTGCATTCCGATTCCATACTTCTTTCTCTGGATGTGGATGGCATTTTGCACAATGAATCCTCTGGAAATGTTTTAGGACCAGGACTATTTCTTAACTCATCCTCATACCTCTTTCTTGATGTACATGTACACATACAGAGGCTCAAAGAATGTTTTTACATTAATACTCCTACTTTTGTACTAACTGAACACTGAGATGACAGTAAGATGTTAGGTATATCACAAACTCTCAATGAAGCCTTAGCAACCTTCTAGAAATTAGGCAACTATAGGTTCCCCTATCCACTCAGTTCTGCTAGAATGCTTGTTTCAAAAATGTAAATTTATTGCAACATGATTGATATGTTAGGGAACATTTTGAGCGTAACAAGAATTATGCTTACTCGAGATTATTTTCCCAAGAAGCAGCTAAAATACAGAAAACTGCAACACTGCAATAACTCCCAAGCTGCAACCCTTCTGACACCCACTTCCACAAACCAACTTCAGGTCTTTTTCAAAGTAAAGTGCCATATTTACTGTATATACTCTGGTGTAGGAGGAGCTAGAGTCAGAGAAGGTCTGAAACTACTGCCCATGCCTTTTCAAAAGGCCTCAGACAACCCTAGGGCCTGTCCAATTTACCTGAGATCTTGCTACTCCAGGTCATGGGAACCCAGAGTATAGGCTGCCCACACTAAGACTATTTATTGTGATATTTATGTATTACATGTATAAAACTGTGCTACTGTTTTTACTAAGCTTCTATCATGGCTATATTTCACTGATGAAGCTTTTGATCATGTCCTCCTAAGTCCCATTTTCCCCATAAGTCCTATGAGTTTTAATGAGTGATTCTGCTTTTGAGGAATGCATATGTTGAGTTTTAGCAGAGCTGACTATTTTTTCCTTTAAGTCCCACACCAGAGAATTAATCAAGATAATTTACTCTTTTTCTTGGCTTTATAAAATTGGTTTCAACTTCAACAGAGATGGTTATTTAGGATTGAAAGGTTTCCCTAAAATAGAGACAAGGTATTTTTTAGAACTGAAAGGTACCTTAGAAATTATCTAGTCCCAGGTTTCTAAGCCTGGTTTCCATAGACCTTCAGAGGATCTGTGAATAGATTTCAGGGAGTCCATGAACTTGGATGGAAAAAAAAATTATATCTTTATTTTTTACTAACTTCTGGTTTCTTTTACAATCCTATGCATTTTATTTTATGCACATAAAAACATACTGAGATGGGGTCCATAGGCTGCACCAAATTGACAAAGGGGTCCATGACACAAAACAGACTGAGAGCCCCGATCTAGTCTGCCCCCTTATTTTTATGGATTAGGAAACTAGGGAGAGGCAGTGTAGTATACCAGAAAGATAATGCTGTGGAATCAGAGGGTGCAAGTAAGGAGGACTTTGTATCCTTTTAGAGTTCAGTTTCTCAGGATCCATGGTCGTGGAAATGTCTCATTTCTAGGTGCTAGATAATAGCTCCCAGAATAGGTTCAAAGATTCTAGATAGTTATTCCCAGAATCATAGTGACAGATCATCCTACTGAGGCTGCGCCATGAGATAAGGGGTGACATATGTGATATTTACTATGCTTGCGCCAAATGATGATATTGCTAAAGTTAACCTATGACGCCACTGTTGGCAATATGTCTTCTTTGTCTGTTGCCCTATAAAGCAAGTGGGTACTAGTCAGTGAATGGGGAAAAACCACAGGGAATCCATGCGGGAAACCACAGGTAATGCACAGACGAATGCATGTACCTGCCTCAACTAGCCCCCACTGAGGCTTGTGGGGACTTAGTGGGGTGCAAAAGTTGCACCTGTCTCGACTGACCCCATCAAGATGTAGGAGTAGTGCTTCCTCCCCTTCTGACTGGCCCCTGTGAGAAAGGTGATTGGGGAATGCTACAGGAATTAGTGCTTCCATTACCAACGACCTTTCTGAGAATACTAGACCAAATTAAAGGTGATTATTAATCCCCTCCAAAGGGGTCTTGTCTATCTGACCAGATCGAGAGTCAATCTCTTAGAGGCTGGTGACCAAGAACTTCAGGGCCTCCTTTGTGTTATCTGTGAAACAGAGGGCATGGATTCAAATAGTGCCTCTGACCCACTATCTGTGTGACCTTGGGCAAATGATTTCAATCTCTCTGAGCCCCCGCTTCCTCCCCTGTAAAATGAAGAAGTTTGGGCTCAGTGACCTCTGAAGTTTCTTCTGCAGCTTGATGGCCTCTGGAGTTTCTTCCAGCTCTAGAAATGTGAAGCCATTTGCCCAAGATCACATCACAGTTCAAAGTCAAGTCTCACTCTAACCCCAGATGTCTTGTCCCCACAGGAGAAAACTTTTGGTTTCAGTTTATGAGAGGAGATTCTAAGTTCGGTATTTCGACCTGTGGTACAAGTGAGCATTTCCACTAAACTGGGAAATGTTTGCCATTTAATGCTGGCCAAGCAGCTTCCCTGGAACTGCCTGTATTAGCTACATTTTCTTCTTTTAAAGAACTCTATTTCCACATTCTCTGATGGAATCATTAAGGAAATGGAATCATTCCAGAAAAGGGTAGGATTCAATTTCACAAGCATTTACTGAGTGTCTACTATTAGCCAGACACTGCTAGGCCCTGGGGATACAAAGGCCAAAATATGGAATAGCACCTGCACTTGAGAGGCTTATACAGCTGTCCCTTTCACGTTGCAACTTTCCCCAGCACGGTTTCAATAGATCACGGATCAAAATAAGAAACTGAGTGAGAATTGGGGGAGAGTTTTGTGGAAACCACAGATGACCCGCAAAGGCCAGCAAAAGAAACAGAAAAAGTTAGAAACTCAGAAATGAATTAAATATAAATATAGTACTCTATAATATCAACATATTTTCTCTTTTAATACAAAAATAATTCAGACTTCTTTGGTACAAAAAGGGCGCCAAAAAATTTTACGTGGATTTTCCAAATTGCAGGGGACACTACGCCCCAAATATGGAAGAGATAACAGTACTCTACAGGAGGTTAGGGGAGCCACAGCAAGGACAGAGGCTTGACTACAAATTATATACATGACAGGGGCTGGCCAATGAAAGCCCACAACTTAGGAGTATGCACGGAATGCTCTACACTGCTGTTTGCTGCCCCTGCTTCCAGGGTGTATAATGAAGGGCCCTGCTCTCCAATTCAGAACATGTGCCCCAGATATTCTCTGTGCCCTGTCTGCTTATGCAAGTTAACTCTTGATTGACTGCTGAGCTTGGAACTGAGTATAGAGAAAAAAAGTCATTAACTGGTCAAAGAGATATCTATCTACCTGTTTCCTCTCTGTCTCGATGTTTCTCTCCACCCCTCTCTCTCCCCCTTCTCTCCCCTCGCTTCCCTTTCTTTCTTCCATCTCTTCTCTATTCTCTGTCTCTGTCTCTCTGTCTCTCTCTGTGTCTCTCTCTCTCTCTCTCTCTGTCTCTCTCTCTCTCCTTTCTTCCTTCCTCCCTCCCTTCATTCCTCCAACAAGGGAGAAGGGTCTCAGGCCACTGCCACGCTGCTCATGAGCGGCTGCTCCTATCCTTGTTGTGCTTGTTTTTTTCTACTGTTAAGTGAAGGAACACTGGCTATGGCAGCAAGCTTGGGAGCTTTGAAAAGTCAAAAGATCAAGATGCCAGAGGTCCAAGAACCACAGTCCAGGCCACAGCTTAACAGGAGCCAAGCTACTTAAGTCCAAGAAACCCTGAGAAGGGAAGCACCTGGACCAGGCCCAGTGGTAGGCTGATGCAAAGGGCCTTGTCTTGCCACAAATGAACTATACTCTGCTTATGCCAAGAACATGATGGGAGAAGATACTTTGTAGCAATTAAAATACCTTAGAGCCCATTTTCTCTGCACATGGCGGTGGCAGAGATGCTCCTGGAGTTGTGAGAAAGTTTTTTGTACTTTGGTTCTTGTTATACCTTTTCAGTAAATATCCAATTATAAAAGCTAATTGACTCCAAATTAATATGATTTAGACATAAATGGTTGCATCATAAACAATAAGAGGAAAAGACATCAAATGATTAGAGGACATTTCAGATCTATGGTTCAGGAAACAGTTTATGACCAAATAGAGGATAGACAAAAAGACAGAAGATAAAATTAAGGATTCTGATCTTATAAAATTAAAAAGTTTTTGGACAAAATCAATGCAATTAAAATTAGAAGGAAACCACATAATCAAAATTCCCTCAATTTTCAGTTCTTGGCCACTACAAAAAGAGCTGCTATAAATATCTTTGTACATGTGGATACTTTTACTGTTTTTATATAAAATCTCTTTGGGATATAGACCTAGAAGTGGTATTTCTGACCCAAAGGGTAGTTTTATACAGTTTTATAGCCCTTTGGGCATAGCTCCAAATGGCTCTCTAGAATGGTTGAGTCAGTTCACAACTCCACCAACAATGCATGAGTGTTACCATTTTTTCCACATTTTCTCTAACATTTATCATTTTCCTGTTTTGTCATGTTAGCCAATCAGACAGGTATGATGTGGTACCTCAGAGTTGTTTGCATTTCTGTAATCAATAGTGATTTCGAGCATTTTTCATATGATGATAGTCTTAATTTCTTCCTCTGAAAACGGCCTGTTCATATCCTTTGACCATTTATCAATTGGTGAATGACATGTATTCTTACAAATTTTATTCAGTTCTCTATATATTTTAGAAATAAAGCCTTTACACTGGCTATAAAAATTACTCTTTAGCTTTCTGCTTCCCTTCTAGTCTTGGTTGAATTGGTTTTGTTTGTGAAAAAAACTTTTCAATTTAATGTAATAAAAATCATCCATTTTGCATTTCATAATGTTCCCTATCTCTTGTTTGGTCACAAATTCTTCCCTTATCCATAAATCTGATAGGTAACTTTCCTTGCTCTTCTACTTTGCTTATAGTAACCGTCTTTATATCTAAATCATGTACCCATTTTGACTTTATCTTGGTATATGGTGTAAGATGTTGGTCTACACCTAGTTTCTGCTATACTATCTTCCAGTTTTCCCAGCATTTTTTTTTCTTTTTTTTCGGCAAAACACTCCATTATATTTGCCAAGAAAACCCCAAATAGGGTCAGAAAAAGTCAGACACATCTGAAACTACTGAACAACAGTGAACACTACAGCAAAGTTCCCATTAATTTTTTCCTAATGACCACTGGTTTCAAATCAGATCTGAGTTCAAATTCTCGATATTCTATTTGGTACCTATTTGACTTTGGGCAAGTCACTTAGCCCTTTGTGGTTTCAGTTTTTAGCTTCTGTTATACTCCCCACAGAGACTATTCCAAGTCTTGTTTTCCCTCTTAAAGCTTCCATCAATCCCCTCATTCCATCTTCTCAATAGAGGACTTTGACTCATTCTTTTTTTTTTAAATAAATTTATTTAACTTTTTACATTCATTTTCACAAAATTTTGGGTTCCAGATTTTCTTCCCATTTGTCCCCTGCCCCCACTCCAATACACCGGGCATTCTAATTTTCTCTATCACTAATCTGCCCTCTCTTCTATCATCCCTCCCTTCTCTTCTCCCCATCTTCTATTATGTCCTGTAGGGCCAGATAACTTTCTATTCCCCATTACCTATATTTCCTAGTAGCAAGAACAATACTCAAAAGGTGTTCCTAAAACTCTGAGTTCCAACTTCTCCCCATCCCTCCCTCCCCACCCATTCCCTTTGGGAAGGCAGGCAATTCAATATAGGCCATATCTGTGTAGTTTTGCAAATGACTTCCACAATAGTCATGTTGTGTGAGACTAACTATATTTCCCTCCATCCTACCCTGCCCCCCCCATTGCTTCTATTCTCTCTTTTGATCCTGTCCCTCCCCAAGAGTGTTGATTTCAAATTGCTCCCTCCTCCCATTGCCCTCCCTTCCATCATTCCCCCCCACCCTGCTTGTCCTCTTCTCCCCCACTTTCCTGTATTGTAACATAAGAGTTTTCATACCAAAATGAGTATGCATTTTATTCTTTCCTTTAGTTGAATGTGATGAGAGTAAACTTCATGTTTTTCTCTCAGCTCCCCTCCTTTTCCCTCCACTAAAAAGTCTCCTGCCTGGCTCTTCTATGAGAGATAATTTGCCCCATTCCATCTCTCCCTCTCTCCTCTCAATACGTTTCTCTCTCACCGTTTACCTTCATTTTTTTAAGATATGATCCCATCCTATTCAATTCACTCTGTGCTCTCTGTCTTTGTGGGTGCGTGCATGTGTATGTGTGTGTGTGTGTGTGTGTGTGTAATCCCACCAACTACCCAGATACTTAAAAGTTTCAAGAGTTACAAATGTTGTCTTTCCATGTAGGAATGTAAACAGTTCAACTTTAGTAAGTCCCTTATGACTTCTCTTTGCCATTTACCTTTTCATGCTTCTTTTCATTCTTGTGTTTGAAAGTCAAATTTTCTTTTCAGCTCTGGTCTTTTCATCAAGAATGCTTGAAAGTCCTCTGTTTCATTGAAAGACCACTTTTTCCCCTGAAGTATTATACTCAGTTTTGCTGGGTAGGTGATTCTTGGTTTGACGTCTGGAATATCCTATTCCACGCCCTTCAGTCCCTTACATGTAGAAGCTGCTAGATCTTGTGTTATCCTGACTATATTTCCACAATACTGGAACTGTTTCTTTCTAGCTGCTTGCAATATTTTCTCCTTGACCTGAGAATTCTGGAATTTGGCCACAATGTTTCTAGGAGTTTCTCTTTTTGGATCTCTCTCAGGCAGTGATTGATGGATTCCCTGAATACTTATTTTGCCCTCTGGTTCTAGAATATCAGGGCAGTTCTCCTTGATAATTTCATGAAAGATGATGTCTAGGCTCTTTTTGATCATGGCTTTCAGGTAGTCCCATCATTTTTAAATTGTCTCTCCTGGATCTATTTTCCAGGTCAGTTGTTTTTCCCATGAGATATTTCACATTCTCTTCCATTTTTTCATTCTTTTGGTTTTGTTTGGTGATTTCTTGCTTTCTCATAAAGTCATTAGCCTCCATCTGTTCCATTCTAATTTTGAAAGAACTATTTTCTTCAGTGAGCTTTTGAACCTCCTTTTCCATTTGGCTAATTCTGCTTTTTAAGGCATTCTTCTCCTCATTGGCTTTTTGAACCTCTTTTGCCAATTGAGTTAGCCTATTTTTCAAGGTGTTATTTTCCTCAGCATTTTTTTGGGTCTCCTTTAGCAAGGTGTTGACCTGTTTTTCATGCTTTTCTTGCATCTCTCTCATTTCTCTTCCCAGTTTTTTCTCCACCTCTCTAACTTGATTTTCAAAATCCTTTTTGAGCTCTTCCACGGTCTAAGCCCACTGAATATTTATTTCAGACGTTTGGGATACAGAAGCCTTGACTTCTATGTCTTTCCCTGATGGTAAGCATTACTCTTCCTCATCTGAAAGGATAGGAGGAGATATCTGTTCACCAAGAAAGTAACCTTCTATGGTCTTATTTTTTTTCCCTTTTCTGGGCATTCCCAGACAGTTACTTGACTTCTGAGATTCCCTTCCACACCCACCTGGCCTCCAGATCCTCCCAGCTAGTGCTTGGGGTCTGAGATTCAAAAGCTGCTTCCCAGTCTCAGGGCTTTCAGCAGGGGCAGGGCTGCTATTCAGTGTAAGATTAAATTCAGGTGCTCAGGTTGGGGCAGGGCTGCTATTCAGTTTGAGATTAAGTTCAGCTACTCAGGTGGAGGCAGGGCTGCCACACAGGGCTCAGTTCCCTCAGGGAGTTTATGCAGAGACCTTCAATAATGGATCCGAGGTTCCATCTGCCCTGAGAACCCCTGTCCACCGCTGCCTCCGCTGCTGCCTCCCGAGGGGGCCCGAGCCATGGAGACACCCCACTGCCCTCTCGGCCAGCCCAAAAGGCTCTCTCACTGACCCTTGCACCCGCGGGTGGAGGGACCAGCGCGGCTGCTGGAGATTCTGTCCCTGAAGTCTCCTCGGATCCACTCCTCTCCATGCTGTGTGACCAAGGCAGGGCTAGGCTCTGCTCCAGGTCCTGTGCACGACAGACCCTTGTGTCAGCCCTTCAGGTCTCCCTGGAACAGAAATCTCCTCCACTCTGGCGCCCCATAGCTTCTGCTGCTCCAGAATTCGCTGGGAGTTCTTTTTTACAGGTATGTATGGGCTGTGTGTTAGGAGCTAGCATATGTGTGTCTTTCTACTCTGCCATCTTGGCTCCTCCCCCAAATAAGACCTTGTCTCATTATTAACTGAGAAAATAGAGGGCATTTGTCTGGACTTCCTTTTTCTAACCTACCCTATATCTCTAAACTCTTGATAATATTCTCTCTATTACTTCAGTTTCTTCTCCTTTTCTTTACCAAGGTCAGATTCTTTAGATGTACCTTTGATCTCACTCCAGTCTACATCTGCTGGTTTAAACCCCACAGAACAAGATGTCTCACCCAGGTTAAGCTCATCCAGCAATTTTTCTTTAATAGTGAGCTGTTATCCCAGAATCTGGAGTCTTTGGATTTATCAAATAGTAGATTACTATAGTCATTGACTACTGTGTCTTGTGTACCTAACTTATTCTACTGATCCACCACTCTATTTCTTAGCCAGTACCAAATAGTTTTAACAATTGCTGCTTTATAATACAATTTAAAATCTGGTATGACCAGGCCACCTTCCCTTGAATTTCTTTTCATTAATTCCCTTGATATTCTAGACCCTTTGTTCTTTTAGGTGAATTTTGTTATTGCTTTTCCTAGCTCTATAAAATAATGTTTTGGTAATTTGACTGGTATGGCACTGAATAGGTAAATTAATTCAGGTAGAATTGTCATTTTTAATATACTAGATTAGCCTACCCATGAGCAATTAGTAGTTTTTCTATTTATATCAGACTTTATTTGTGTGAAGTGTTTTGTAATTATGCTTATATAGTTCCTGGGTTTGTTTTGGTAGATTCCCAAATATTTTATAATGTCTACAGTAACTTTAAGTGGAATTTCCCTATCACTTGCTGTTGGGCTTTGTTAGTAGTATATAGAAATGCCAATGATTTATATGGGTTTATTTTATATACTGCAGCTTTGCTAAATTTGTTTATTATTTCATGTAATTTTTTACTTGATTCTCTAAGTATATCATCATATCATCTGCAAAGAGTAATAGCTTTCTTCTTTACTTACTCTAATTCCTTCTATTTCTTTTTCTTCTCTTATTGCTAAAGCTAATAATTATCAGCCATATTTTTAAAATGTTCCAAATCACTAATATAAAGAGAATTAAAATTAAACAATGCTGAGTTTCTACTTCCTAGACTTGAACTTCCTGACTCCAGGGTCCAGTGCTCTATCTGTTTCAACACATAGCTTGCTATATTCAAGAGCTACATGCAAGAAACCACTAAACTCTTGTATGTACTTAATTTCTTCCACACTTTTAAGTTTAGTATTATTAACATCTTCTCCATCATTTTTTTTAACACTAAGTATTTTTAATAATATTTTATTTTCCCTCAATGACATGTTAAAACAATTATTAACAGGTTTTTATAACTTCCAAATTCCCCTTCCCTGAGAGAGTAAGCAATCTGATATAGGTTATTATATGTGTTTATACACATTCTTTTTCTTTTTTTTACGAAGACTGGGAATCTTAATTCAGATCAGCAAACTCACATTTCTCAAGTCTCAGACTTTGGGTGGGCCTTTTGAGGAAGAGGGGAAGGACTCAGGAGAGAAGAGAAAGCAAGGCCAATCCATCTCCCTGGACATCCCTTCCATCCCTGAACCCTGTCTCAGGCTACTGGGTAGAGGAGAATAGGTCAAAGGGAATGCCAAGAAGAGAGGGACAGAGGGAAAAAGAGGCCTCTGCCAAGGAGAGGTTTACCCAGAAGTGTGGCTTTCAAAGTCCACCTGTGGCCAGAACAGCAGCCACTGTAGGCCCCTCCCTATAAATTAAGTTCCCATTGTATCAAGGCTGGGGGTGGGGGAACAGGAAGAACAACCTTGTGGAAGAGAAATTGGTTCCATGTTCATCTCCTTTCAAGGCAGTGCCGTCAAGCCTCACCTAAAGAATTGTTATACGGGTGCAAATTCCCAAATGAGAGGACAAATCCCCCAATTTTGGTTCAGGAGAAGGGAGAATGGGGCAGTTGGTCCAGTTTTGCTGATTTGGGGACAGGGAGTGTACTACAACAAATTCAAGGTGAGAAAGCAGTAGCTCAGCACCAGTACGCACGATAGGAGAAGCAGTGCCACCCATGGGTAAGAAGCATGAGGTGAAGAGGAAAAGAAGGGGCTTGAGAGTTCCACAGGCTTCCTTGGAATGTCACTGCTAGAAATATATTAACCATTTAAGGAAAGGTAAGGAAGAGTGGTCATCAGAAGATCTGGCGTGGCATCCCATATCCAGGCATGCCTTCCTGAGATGCCCCAGGGTTGGTGCCCGTTGCAGCCAGATGACGTTCTTGCCTCCTGCAGTTGGTTTCTTAGGGGATTCTCCTTGGACTTCTTGGGGAACCAGTTAGGATCTCCAGAGAAGAATTCATCACCCCAAGCCACTGCTAACCCACCCAGATTCATCAGTGTCTGCTGCACACAGGCCATATTCTTTCCTTCCCAGAGGTTCCCAGTTTGGAAGATATCAGCCACCTACAGGAACTGAAAAATCTGTTTCGTCTGTTTGAAGACCATGCCTGAAGCCTGGATTTTCTTTACTGGGCCCTGGCCTTCAGGGTACAGCCCATTGATAAGCTCACAAAGCACCATACCATGCTTGAGTCAGTTTTGGAAATTCTCTTGCCCGGGCTGGGGCCGCCCGACATCCCTGTGGCACTGTGTGGTGATCTGCTGAATGAGGACCTGCTCCATCACACTGCTTCTCAACTTTCTGTTGTACTTCTTGGCTCAGTCCATAAGCAAGTTCCCTGTTGGTCATTCTGAGATGATGATACAGGTGTCTTTACCATGAGGTGGTGGATGGAGAGCTGAGTGGGCTGGGGTGCGGCAGTGAGTGGCCTACACATTTCTTCAACCTAGCATTACCAGGAACAGGGAAATACTTCAAAGAGATAAAAGACCCATATGTATAAAAATATATATAGCAGCATTTTTTTTCTTGAGGGAAAGAATTGGAAATTAAGGAGGTGCTCATCAATTGAATAAAAGCTAAACAAAGCAAACAGAAGTAATAGAATTGTATTGCTCTGTAAGAAACAACAAGAAATTACGGATTTAGATAGACTTGGGAAGACATGAATTAATACAGAATGAAGTGAGTAGAACCAGTAGAACATTTTATACAATAATCAAAACATTATAACAACAAACAATTTTGAAAGCTCTAAGAGCACAATGAAAAAGCATGTTTGTTACGCACAGTGATCTGACAAAGGGGTGAGAGACGTAAGGGCAAGGTTCGATATAGATTTTGGACATTCATGGGGTACATTTGTTTTTCTCTAGTTTTCATTAGTTACAAAGAAAGTTTGTTTTATTTTTATTGGTGGGAAGGAAGAACAGGAACTTGGGAGGGGGAAAGGCTAATAGTAAGAATACCCCCAAAAAGATGAAGGATCTGGGCATCTTTTTTTAATCACCTAAAGAGAAAAGAAGGTTCAAAAGGGGGTACAGACTAAAAGAACAGCTTTGAAACTCACATATTGAATCTATTAAATTCTTGCAAGCTGAATATAATAGTGATCTGTAGTTTCATATCCATATTTTTTTTACACACATGCACACGCTCATGACTTTGGTCAAGTACTGAAAAATAACAACAAATTTCAGTTTAAAAATAAACTCTATGCCAGATTTTGGCTGGAGGGAAGAGGGGGAGATTTTGTAAGGAACAGGCTACTTCTGAATCCAGAAGGTCCAGTTCTGCCCCCACCATGAACTGTTTTGCCTAGAGGCAAGAGAGGTTGCATATTTGTCATGCTTCCCATTACAAAGAGTTAGCAGGTCATAGGACTGTCAAATGAAAATTACAATATTTCCAAGGATGTCTAAAATGGCAGTCTCCTAAAACCTGAGATAATCTCTACTTGCTAGAATGCTCAATTTCCCCCGCTCTCTTTTTCTTGGCATAACAGGCATCTAGGCATCTTCCCTTGCAAATAAGCTCATGACTATGAAACAACAATACTGCTCACACTGAACTGCCTACAATTCCTAGTTTTATATAAACAAGGTAAAGTGTGGGGGGGTGGGATCAGTTGGAAAGCCTTTTGGCAGTCAAGCAGTGCACTGGGTGAACTCTTCCCATATTTCTCTGGGTTCAGTTGCAAAGACAACACTCAAAGGCAAGCATTGATTACAATACTATAGCATGCTGGCCCTGCTTCTACCTTCTAGATTGTCCTTTAAACTGAGACACTTCAAAGTAGGGAGTGTGTGTGTGTATGTGTGTGTGTGTGCGTGTGTGCTGAGGTGGGGGTGGCAGAGTGGGAGGAAAGGAAGGTATGAACTCAGTTATGAAAAATTTCCAAACTTGGGGATTCCAATCTCTCCTCACAGGTAAGTTACCTCAATCACTGAAACAAAGACCTTGTGCCCAGCTCTGTTCTTGCTCCTATACACCATTCTAAAGATTCCTTCCCAAGAGAATTCTTAGTAACTTATACTAAGACCTTTAGGTGTGTGGAGAACAAATCTAGAAATGAATTTCCCACAGACATCTCAAACTCAGCATGGTCAGTACAGAATTCACCAGCCTACCTCCCTCCCCACAAAGGGTACAACCATTATCTTGGCCACCCAGGACTGAAATCTCAATATAATCCTCAACTCCTTACTCACATCTATTCCATCTATCCAATCTTGTCATTTCTACCTTTGCAACCTCTTTTGTACACATCCTTTTTTCTCCATTTACACAGCCACCACCCTGATTCAGACTACCATCATCTCTCTCATGATCTTCTAATTAGTCTCCCTGCCTCAAGCCTCTCTCTCCTCACTCCAATCCATCATCTGCTCTGCTGTCAAAATGACTTTGCTAAAGCATAGGTCTGACTATGTGGCTCCCTGTAACCTGAAGGATCAAATGTGAAATCCTCCATCCGGCTTTCAAAGTCTTTCACTGCCTAGCTCTTTTCTAGACTTCCAATGTTCTTGCCCCCCAATCTCCACATGCTCTTCCATCTAGCTATTCTGACCTACTAGCTGTTACTTGCATAAAACATTCCATCTTCCAACTCTGTAACTTTGCAATGGCTATGGGTTCATGAAATATGATGAAGGAAGAAATAATTTAACTGAAGAAACAGAAAGGGTGACGTAGAATAACAGCAAAAAGGAAAGTGACACTAATATCAAGATAGGAATTTTATTTGCCGTTATTCAGGTTGGGAGAGGTCTTCAAAGTAGAGATGTCCAGCAGAAAGCTGAGAAAGAACTAGAAAGAAGGCAGGAGAGAGGTTCATCACCCTCATCTGGAGTTAAGAGAGAGCAATGGGAAAAAAAATGGTGTGGTGTGAATTTGTGTAACTGAGTAAAAGGAGATGAGAAGGAATATATATTTTCAGAGGGAAGTCAACAGGTCAGAGAAATCACTTGGGAGGAGGTCAGGAATTGCAGCAAAGAAACTTTGTGGAATTAGCAAGATAAGCCATCGATCTTACCCCATAGCACCTTATACAAGAACTGTTTATAGCACAAACTGACCATTTATAAAGGAAAAAGGGTTTATATTTCATCTAATACAGCAAAAAAAACAAAACAAAACAAAAAAAAACCAAACCAACTCATCTACTCCTTAAAAAGATATATTATCAACATAACTTGCAGCAGTCTTTCTCTGATGGTTTATCACAGGACACAGAGGACCCTGGGTTATTGCAGGCCATGCTATCAGATCAAAGGGTCTGCCAGATCCTACCCCAAGCTGAAAACCTTCTGAACAAGGACCCACCTCACTGAAATTCAGAGGTATATAATAATCACAGTGTCGGTCACAATGTTACCACTTATTTTGACCATAGCCACTCAGGAGGTAAAGAGGGCTTCATTTAAGTAATGGGTAGAAGATAAGGAAAGAGACTGCTCCTGTGATTATATCACTGTGGGAAACTCCCAGGTGAGGAAACTCCCTCTACTAATACAGGTCAGCAGTCCCCTTCAATTTATAATCATTGTTACCCAGAAAAGTTGAGAGGTCAGGTGATTTGCCAGGGTTACATAGCCAGTAGGTATCAGAGGAAGGATTTTCTAGTTCCAAGTCTGGCTCTCTATCCATTATTCCATACTACCTCTCAGTTATGGCTAAATGTATGTAAGATGAATCTTAGTATATTTAAGGTGGATTTTTAGTGTAAATAAGGTGGATTTTAGTGTATGTAAAGTGAATTTTTGTTATTATTTCTTAGAGTTCAGTTTCTCAAGATCCATAGCCACAACAATCTCCTCTTCCCAGGTACTAGATATGAGTTCCTACAGTTATGGTTCTAACCCTAAATGCGCTCGATTCCAAACATCACCACACCTGCACAACATTATATAATGATAAATAATATAAATATCTACTGCGGCTACACAGTGAGATCTCTTCTTACATCATGCTATCTTGGAAAAACTGAAAACTTACAGACCTCCAGAACTAGCTCTGAAAACAGTTACACACAAAACCTGAAGCTTGGGACAATGTCCCCTTCATCCCAACAGCAGGGTCCAACTTTAACATTAGGTACTTTTCAGATGAAGAAGCAATCAAAGCTATCTAAAGTCTTAGGAAAAAATGCTCTAAATAGCTATGGATTATGAAAATGCAAATCAATACAACTCCGAGGTGCTACTTTATACTTATCAGATTGGTTAATGTGACAGAAAAGGAAAATGACAAATGCCGGAGGGTAGGTGGGAAAATTGAGACACTAATGCACCATTGGTGGAGTTGTGAACTGAATCAACCATTCTAGGGAGCAATTTTTGGAACTGCGGCCAAAGAGCTATAAAACCATGCATGCCCTTTCACCCAGCAATACCACAACTAGGTCTGTATCCCCAAAAGATAAGAAACTAAAAGGAAAAAGTCCTATGTGCACAAAAATAATTATAGTAGCTCTTTTACTGGTGGCAAAGGATTAGAAATTCCCAATCAACTGGGGAATGGTTATACAAGTTGAGGCATATGATTGTAATGGATTATTACTGTGCTATAAGAATGGAGAGCAGGATAATTTCAGAAAAACTTGGGAAGACTTACACGAACTGATGCAGAATGAAGTGAGCAGCACTAGGAAAATACTGTACAGAGTAACAGCAACATTGTACTATGATCCACTGTGAACGACTGAAGACAAATCAGGAGGATTTATGATGAAAAATGCTTTCTACTTCTAGAGAAGGAACTGATGGAGTCTGAATGCAGATTGAAGCATACTTTTTTTAACTTTATTTTTCTTGGGATTTTTTGGTGAAGAGGAGAGCTGTATTTTCTTTCACAACATGACTAATATGGAAACATGTTTTACATGACTGCATATATATAACCTACAAAAATTGCTTGCCTTCTCAGGAGTGGAGAGGGCAGAGAGAGGTTCTGGAATTCAAAATTTTAAAAAATTAACGTTAAAAATTGCTTACATATAGTTAGGAAAAATTAAAAAGAAAAAAATTCATTCCAAACGTTTCTTTCTCTTGTATGAATGGACACACAGCAAAGTAAGCCGAACCAGTAAGGCAATTTCCATCATGAGCACAATAATGTAAAGGTAAACAATACTGAAGGGCTTTTGGAACTTTGAGCAATACAATGACCAATAATCGTAACTTCAGACGACTGAGGCTTAAGGGCTGTCTCTTGCCTCTCACAGAGATAGAAGACTATAAGTAAAAAATGAAGCACAAATTCTTAGATATGGCTAAGACATTTATTTGTTTTGCTTGACTGCAGTTTCTCTTTTCTGCTGTTTCTCACCACCACCACCACCCACCATGGAGGAAGTCATTGGGAAATTAAAAGGAGGTAAAAAATAACTTTACTGTTTAATCTTGTTTATATTTCTGTCATTTCTCAATGATTTCTCCCCTACTCAACCCCGTCCCACCCCAGCCCCTAGGGCAGTAGAAAATAAATACAGTCAATCAAAACAAGTATCAATAAAACATTCTTTTAAACAAACAAAAACATTTCCCCATTATTTTGTTTTGTTCCAAGACAATATTTACTTATCACACAAGAGAGCTAAGAAGTCATTTAGTATTCTCATTTTACAGATGAGGAAACTGATACCCACGAAGGTTAAAGAACTTGCCTCAAGTTACAGGTAGCAAGTGGCAGAGCCAAGACTTGAACCCTTACAGGGTCCTTAACCTGAAATCTAGCATTTCTTCCACTGAACCACACTGCCTATTCTTTTTTAATGGAATACAGAGAGTCCATCACTCCTAAACACCCATGCAGTTCATCTTAAACCACACTAATAAAATACAGTTTAAACTCTGTAAAAAGTCGTTTACCTTTGTAATAAATGGCTTTCTGGGTAGGAAGGGCCACCACATTCCAAGTAACTTTTCCCTATCCATTATTAAATTACCATGTCCTACCTTTGTAGTGACCCTGTATGTGATGTAGGTCTCCATTGTACAGACATGTTTCTTGGGATCATCGACGGTGACGAACAGGTCTCTGGTGTCACCATCAAGATCATCATCCAGCTGAAGTCTGTTGAGGAGTGAAGATGAAGAGGCTGGGCTAGAAGTGCCCGCCGGAGTTCCACCATTGGGCAAACTAAGGTCCTAAAAAGAGAAATGGCTTTTTAAAAAAACATACAAAACCAATATACTCCTAATAAAATAAGCCCTGTGTAATGCTGGTTTTGTTTTGAACACACCCTTTGTAATTTTAGTTTTATCATGTCAATGCCTTGTTCAACAAGGGAACAAAACTATCCTATGCTTGAAGGAAGTAAAATTGCATACAAAGATACGAAACTCTGAACTCAAAGGGAAAAGTTTCTTTATGATCCTTGTAAAAACTACAGCGCTCTTTTAACAAGAATTAACTTGCCAAATGATTCCTCCTCCACCTCTTAAATGTGGGTTAGATGGAACCATAAATCTGAACTCATGATTCTTATCCTCACAAGAACCCTAATGTTCTGAGCTAATAAGGATCCTTTTAACCACATACTTTGGAGATCTTCCACCCCTGCTTTCCTACCCTGAACACAGTTCTATTTCATACCAGGTAAGAGATGATAGAGAAAATCCAATAATATGTCTTTAAAAATTAACAAGAAATGGAAAAAATTCACATGCTAAGAATGCAAGAGGACTAAAAAACAAAAGAAAAGAAAAACTATAATACTCAGATACTTGGAGGGGGGGAAGGAATTAGCCATGAACGTTTTTGCAGTATTCTTAAAGTACAACGTTGGCTTGGTAATTTTTATGCAACAGCTCTGTACACACACACACACACACACACACACAACACCCCACCGCCGCCACCACCACCATCACCAGCAAGAAAAGGACTAAGCCTTTTAAAAATGATTCATATTAGTACAAGCATTTCCTCATACCTCATTCCCTAGGCAACTGAGTAGCAGCATCCACAGAATTCCAAGAAAATCTTCATTTTTTTACCCCCAAGGGAAAATTTCAGAAGTTATCTATGATTTATACTTTTTAAAACCCATCTCAGAAATTGGAACAGTAGACAAGAATTTCTGCATAGAGGGCAACCACCACAAACTACACCCAACACGAGCGGTCTTTAAAGGGAATGGGGTGGGACCCTATGGACATTTGTGAAATGAAAAGATGTGACTAAGGGTGAAGAGGAGGTGCAATAATGAAAAGAAAGGAGAAACTCATTCCAGCCCAGTTGATACTTTCCCATTTTAATTAATTTTTATGGCTAAAGAGACTGCAAAGTTTTGTTTTTGTTTATCTCTGTGCTTTGTTGATTATGAAAAAGTATTAGATTTCATAAAACAAAGCACTAACTTAAACAACTACATATCCACTCGTCTTTACACTGAAATCACTGAAAATGATCTTGAAAGATCTCAGAATATTCAATAACCCTGTTCATTAACCATCTGATCATAAACCTCATGGGAAGTATCAAACAGGGAAATGTATGCTGACAGGGATGTTTCACTACTGTCATTGATATGATACAGAGGAATCTAAGTTAAACACGATAGTCAGATGCTCCTTATGTTCCTATCTGCATCAAGCTCATCAGGAACTCTCTAGGGTCTCAACATCTATAACCACTCAAAAAAACTTGTCCTAACCATCCACTCAGGGAAGACCAAGTGAAAAAAGAACTTATATTGCCAAGACGTCATATGTGTATATGTGTGTGTGTATGTGGGGGGGAGGGGGCACCTGAGAACACTCAGATGAACCAAGTGTTAGGCTCAGAGAAAGAGGCAAAATAGGTCAGAATGCCTTTGGTAAATCACAAAGTTCCTTCAATGACTCCGTTTCCTATAAAAGCAAAAGTTCATTTTTTTAAAATACCAAAATACTGCCACTGTTGCTGGATGGCAGGAAGACCTGGTATACAACAGATGTCTAACAAATTAAAAATTAGTGTCACACATAAGGTAGAGATGAAGGACATGGTGGGCATAAGTAAAGGGTAGCATAAAACTAATAAGGAACTCTGCAGAACAAGAATAAAATATGTCATCAGGGAATTGTATGACAGGAAAAGAAGATGGAACAGTCATGTGGTGAGGATGAGGAACAAAGCCTGGTGATGGGAAGGCATGGACAAGGTACTCTGGCATGTACAGGTTTCAGTCAGCATTGCTGAAGAAAATTTCCAAATGAACAAGATGACAAATCTATTTGAGTTCTGCTTATTGTTAGCAAAGAGGTGATAAACTGTTTCTACATTGCCAAAACATCTCAATGCTGTTGCCAGCACCCTTTAAAATTAGCATCCTAGACAAAAAGCCCTAGTTGTTCTGTTCTAGTTACAACTCTGTCAGCAAACAGATAGGACCACTAAGTGGTGAAGACTTCCCAAAAAATTGGGAAAAGAGAGTAAAATCACAGATTAAGTTTATAAATCAGTTTTACTAATTTTCTCAGGGGAGACGGGGAGATGAATGACAAGGAAAGTCAGGGAACAAGTCATCTAGCTTTGTGGATTCAGCCAGGACTCACACAAGCTTCAAGTTAATGGTTTTCCTAAATCCCAGTTTAAGAAAAAATAACAAAGCAAGCAGATTATACTTTATTACAGCAATTTATAACTCAGATAAAGGTAGGAAGAGAAGTCAGTATTATGGCTTTTATGATGTTTCTTCCATACACTCAGGAGGAAAAAATCTTTGGACTTTGGCAATTCTAAAGCAATAGAATGGAACTATCCTGAGATTTTCTAACCAAAACCCTTCAGCTATATATTTGAGAACAAAAGTCACCCTTTCTTCTTACCACAACCAAAAAACCTTCTAGACAAGGGTTCAACCTCCATACTAAAAGCAAAAAAGAAGAAAAAACAGTACAAGTTGACTAGCTAACCATTACCTTTGAAAGCTTGAGTGAGAACCTCCCCAAAGCGCCTTGCTTTTGAGAGACCACATTGACCCACTCTGCCCCTTCAAAAAATATTTTCTTAAACTATGGTTACAAGACAAAAACAAACAAACAAAAAGAAAACCCAAAGTGTATCTCACAAAGTAAAGAAAACTGAAGAGATCTAAGAATTGAATCACTGGACTGGGTATCATATGACTAAAGGAAGAGGGAATCTTTCGTTTGCTGGGAACTTACTGCATTTAGTTGTACTGTAATACCTGCTTAGGTAGATATTCAAGTTCTGACAGCTGGCGGCAAATGCTTATATGGTAAATGGATTTTTAACAAACTTTGCCCGATTTCAACTCCACGGAACAAGATACCTCTGTGCTAGGTATCACCTCCACTTCCCCTTGTCTGTCCTACCCCCTTTTTATCATTGTTCCCCGCCCCCGCATTAGATAATGAGCTCCTTAAGGATAGGGACTGGAAAATGGTAGGCATTTAAAAAATGTTCACTGATTTGGACTGGATTGTCAGATCACAGCATTAAAGATGGAAGGGATCTCTGAAGTAATTTAGTATAATCCTATTTTACAAATTAGTAAACTGAGGCCCAGAGAAAGAAAGTAACTTGCCCAGGAGTTTCCTTGTAGAGTGACACAGTAATATCCAATAAATAAGTATTAAAAATAAGAAATGAATTGATCTTTATCCTCACTTATTCCTCAGATTTGCTCTTAGTGATTTTACTAAAAGCATACTTCTCTATTGTAGCAAAGAGGAGGAAGAGGAGCAGGAGGAGGGGTAATAGTGGTGGTAGCTGCAGCAGCAGCAGAAGTAGTAGCTAACATTTATACAGCACGTGCTACATGTCAGACACTTTACGATTACAATCTCATTTGATCCCCACAACAATCCTAGGAGGTAGGTGCTTTTATTATATTCGTTTCACAAATAAGGAAACTGTGCCAACGGAGGTTAAGTGACTTGCCCAGGGTCATACAGTAAGTGTCTAAGGCTAAATTTAAACTCAGGTCTTTCTGATTTTAGGCCCAGCACCTTATCTATCATGCCACCTACCTGCCCCTATATAGAGGGAAAGGGAAAGAGATAGATTAGGAAAGGCTTTCTGTAGGGGGCAGCATCTGAGCTGGTCTAGAAAGGATAACTAAGAATTCATTAAGTCCAGAGGAGAAAAAATAGTGGTCTAGGCATTGGAAAATGAGCAAAGGCAGGATAACATGATACCTAAGCATAGTCCAGTTTGGAAAGGGATAACAAAATAAGGCCACAAAGAATGGCTGCAGTAAAATTATTGAGGGCCTTGAATATCAGATAAAAGGAGTTTGAACTTTACTCCTGCCATGGGAAATCACTGAAGATTTTTAAGGAGAGGAATGACAAGATTAGACCTGGCGAAGAAAGATGATTCTGGCACTTATACGGTATGAGTTGGAGGTGGGGGGAATACAAATGAGACATCTGTTAAGAGATTACTACTAAGTCCAAGAACTGGAAGGAAAAAAAAGGACCAGCTCTCAAAAGAACAATTGCTATTAACAATCACAGATGGGACAGCAACTAATCACTAATAACAAAAATGCCAATCGAAAACAACTGAGCTTCCTTCTCACGCAGGGATAACAGATGTAAGCAGTCAACGTTTAAGGCTGTAAATAGACTAAGACACCGTCGATACTACTGTGGAATGGGTCCAACAATTCTGAAAAGCAATTTGGAATTGTGCTAAACAAGTAATTGCAATCTCCATATCCTCTGATTCAGGGAACCAGAAATCCAGGCACTCATCCTATGGAGGTCAAATTCAGAAACCTCACACAAACAGTAAACTATTCAGAGTAGCCACTCTTTGTAGTAGCGAAGGACTAGGGACAAAGTATATACCCATCAATCAGGGAATGGTAAAACACGAATCTAAGTGAGATATTATTTGTTCCATAAGAAACAAAGAATATGAAAAGATTAGAACTAAAAAAATGAAGTAAGCAGAGCCAGAAAAGTGATATTGAAAATGACAAAAACGTAAACGGGAAATATAACAACTCCAATTGTACACCGCATAATTATAATGTCCAAGTTTAGAGTTAGAGAAAAAAATGAGAAAATGTGCTTCCCTCCCTTCTTTGCAAAGGTGGGAGATGATATAGTGCCAGATTTAGCTGATAGGATGGTAGTTTTGTGGAATTACTTCCTCTTCCAACCTTTTGCAGTAATGGATAATTCTCCAAAGAGGAACTTTTATTTATATGGAAATTTGTATGGAAATGAAAACTATGTAAAAAAAAAAAAAGAAATAAAAAATTCAGAAGACAAGCTAATTGTTACTCTCTCTTCTCTCTTCTTCCGATTCTTCTGACCTTAAGCATTCTAGCTTCCTCCCCATTTAACTTCGTGCCCTTAAACCAGATGAAAGTTTTTTAACAAATAAAAAAAAAAAATTAACCCGTGGAGAAGTAGAGGAATACTAGTTTCAAATGTTCATTACACTATCAGATGCAGTGATAGGAAAAGCTCACTGCATATTTAGGGTGGCATATTTAGATATGACTAATGTAAAAAATAAGTCATCGGAAATGCTTTAAAAAAACTAGCCTTATTCAGCCTTAGTTAGGTAAAAACTTTTATTTCATTTATTTTTATCTTTATATACTTGCCTTTCTTACATTTCCTTCAACTGATGAGTGATAAAAAAGAAAGGTCCTTTATATAACAAACTATTCATAGATGCAGAATTAGCAAGTTTTTAAAAAAGGGAACAAAGTGGGTTCTCACCAAGTGAGCAATTACTGAACACAGTATATGAATGTAATGGAATATTATTACACCCTAAGAAATGATGAGGTAGCTAGATGGTTCAGTTGACAAAATGCTGGGCCAAGAATCAGGCAGATCTAAGTTCAAATTTAGCCTCAGACACTCACTAGCTGTGTGACCCTGGGCAAGTGACCTGACCCTCTATTTGCCTTAATTCACTAGAGAAGGAAATGACAAGCCCCTCCAGTATCTTTGCAAAGGAAACCCCACAGACTGCATGGCTCATAGGGTCACAAAGAGGCAGACATCACTGAGTAACTGAGCAAGAAAAAAGAAAGGATGAATGAAGAATTCTAAGAAACATAAGAAGACTTTTACGATTTAATAATATTGAAGTGTTATATAAAAATAACATTTATATAATGTTTTATAATTGGTGGTTTACATTTATAATTTTATTTTATCTTCACAACAATATTGTGAAACAGACTATTTTTACTCCCGTTTTAAACATGAGAAAACTGAAGCATAAAGAACTTAAGTGACTTGCCCAGGGGCCACAGAGTTCGGGGGAGTGTCTCAGGTAGGATCTGAACTCATCTTTCTGACTTTAAGTCTTGCACTCTATAGACCATATGTAGTATAGCTGCTTCTAACTAAGGTATAGGAAAAAGAGAATATATATATATAGATAGATAGATAGATAGATATAGATATAAAATGACTCATAGTAACTTAACATTAAAATGCTGTCAGCCTCAGATCAACTGCAATAGCCAGTCTTGGTCTCAGATTAGAAATAGGGACTGAGACTTAGCCCTTTCTTAGAAATTTACAGTGTTAGAGACTTACATAGAGAAATATGCTCCAAACTTTTAAGTAACATACATCTATTAGTAAAAAAAAAATTTGTAGCATGTACTCTCAATGTTCATACATTTAGGTATAAATTATAGATGTACTACCATACTAATAATTATATCCATTATAAAAATTACACAAAAATAGAACTTAAAAGAAGATGAGAAAAAGAAGAAATGATACTTGATCTAAGAGTCAACAGGAGACACCTAGAGTTTACTAGAATAGGGTGGTAACATGGTCAGATCTTAGCATCAGGAAAATCACTCTGGCATCTATGTGGAAGATGACTTCAGAGAGATTACAGGAAGGAGACCCATTAAGAGGCAGCTAGGGAGAGAGAATTTGGCCTGGAGTCCGGAAGATTTAAGTTCAAAGTTCAGTCTTACAATACTTATTAGCTATGGGACACTGGGCAAGTCACTTAACCTGTTTGCCTAGGTTACCTTAACTGTAAAATGGAGATAATAACAGCATCTACCTCTCAGGATTGCTATGAGCATCAAATGAAATAATATTTGCAAAGCATTTAGCACAGTGTCTTGCACATAGCAGGAGCTATGTAATTGCTTATTTCCTTCTCCCCTTCTCTGTCTCCTATTTCACTGGTCCTGGTAAGAAGTGATGAGGACCTGACCACAGTGAAGTGTGTAGGCAGAGAGAAGGGAAGAGGTGTGGAGGTAGGAAAGGCAATACATAGCAAATGACTGGATATGTGAGCTGAGAAGGAGTGGGGAGTCTTGGACAAACCTAGGTGACTGAAAAATCTACATCCTCAACGGAAATATGGAAGTCTGGGAAAGGGATGAATAAGACAAAGATAGATAATGTCAATAGACGGATATTGTCAAGAGAATCACAACTGATCCAAGACTGTTTGTCCTATAAGGCTCACTCTGTCCCACCCAAATAAAAAAAATCAAAGAATCAGAGGTCTTTGTCATTTGTCACTATCCACACTTTCAGAGGTACCTACCAGAGGCATATCGAGCAACCAGGTGACTAGGTGATAGAGTGACAGGCCTGAGTCAGGAAGACTCATCTTTCCGAGTTCAGATCTGACCTCAGACCCTTACTAGCTGTGTGACCCTGGACAAGTCACTTACCCCTGTTTGTCTCAGTTTCCTCATCTGTGAAATGAGCTAGAGAAGGAAATGGCAAGCCACACCAGTATCTTTTCCAAGAAAACTCCAAATGGGATGACTAAAAAACAACTGAACAACCAGAGGCATAAAGGGATGTGATGAGTATAGGGAAAATTTCCCAATGACATCTGCACAGCTGCTGCTATGGTTACCAGGTAATGGTTACATTACAAATGTTCCAAGGGACCTGGAAGAGGTTGAAAACTTGGGACCAGGGCCATAAAGGGGCAAAGTAGGGATGAATTGGGGGAGATAAGGATAGATGAGGGTGTATTAGAGACATGTTTCAAAAATGGCTACCTCAAGGACAACCAATTGCAACCATTCTTCTCGCCCTTGAAGTGGCTGATTACATCACAGTCCCTGGGGTCAGACTACATGTCCTCTCTCCCCCCTTTAAAACCAGTGGCCTAGGGTGCTAGAAACATCCCAGGTTCATACAGCCATTATGTGTCATACATATCCCAGAGAAAAGAGAAGGAAACATGTCACCCTCTCTCCATAGAGAAGTGGGGGCCTATGAGTATGCAATGTTTGTTGCATATTCCTCCTTACTCAATTGGCTTTCTCACTCTACCCAATAGATATTCCATTCTCTTCTCTCAAGTTTTTCATAGCACTCCCTTCTCTTACCCTCTCAGCTCAGGCTCCGTAAGATATTTCACTGTCCCATGAGCTCTTTCTTCTCTCCTCCTCCCCATCTCACATCCCCCAGACATCTTCACTATTACCTCCACTCTAGTCTTATATGAAGAGGTGGGCCTTCTCTTTAGTTAAGGCCAACTTCTCTATTCCTTCTAAATACTGGCTCCTTCTCAGATAATTACAAACATACTCATGTCTCCCCATTCTTCAAAAAATAATTTTTAAAAAATTGAGTTGAGCCACCAAAAACTAAGTCAAAATCTGGAAATTCCTGTAGCAGGAAGTTTTAATCACCTCTTCCAGGATCAAACTGAACCTGCCCACACATCATCCAAGAGTACGACAGGGAAAAAAGTCTGACTCAAGTACAAATTTCCAGTTGAAGAACTGAGGCTGGAAATATATGAGTAGACAGAAGAAAATGTCATATATAATGAAAAAATACAATAGACTGAGAGAAGTCATGAGGTAGACCAGAAGAGAATAACTCCACAGGTCTGAAGTGACTTTCAGAGAAAAGAATGTGCTGGACAGAGAAACCACAATATTATCCAAAAGAAATGAAATAAGAAATACAAAACATAATGTTAAAGTCTAGGTCTGACTGTGTCACTACTCAGTGAGCTCCAGTGGCTCCCTAATTACCTCCAGGATTAAATATAAACTCTTGTCATTTAAAGATCATCACAACCTGGCCCTTTCCTATCTTGCCAGTCTTTTTACGTTTCTTTCCAAACACTCTACAGTCTAGCTTTGCTGATTTACTGGCAATAGCCAGCCTCATATATAATACTCCATCTCCTTTCTCTACACCTTTGATCTAGTCGTCTCCCATTCCTAGAGTGCTCTGCTCTCTTATCTCTGTCTACTTCCCTCACTTTCTGCATAAGAGTTCAAATCCTGATCCCCCCAAATGCTACTGCCTCCCCCTCTCAGACTACCTCTTATCTACTCTGTATGTATCTTATATGTACATAATTATTTACAAATTGCCTCTCCCATGAATAAGCGAATTCCTTGAGGGCATGAGTCTTTATTTGCACCCCTAGTTCAGCACAGTAGCGTGTTATTTGTCCTTCCTTCTCGTGTTATTTGTCCTTCCTTCTCGAAGATGACCATTACATTAGGAAGGTGAGGCCATGACTTGGTAAATTGTAAGCATAATAAATTTCATGGTATACATTCATTTGCAACCCTTTCCATAAAAATTTTATTTACCTGCTTCCTATGAATCCAAGTCATTTATCAGATGCTGACCCAAGTCAATGACTGTTTTTTCAAAAAGCTACTATGAATTCTCTAAGAATTTTAAATGAACTTACATTTTATCCATTAGATTCTTCATGGGACCTGAAAATAAACTCAAGAACAAGATGAATCTTGGCAAAAGTAAATATCACATTCTAACAAGAAAAAATACTTTTGCCTATTAAATGTAAATGACACATCAATGATATAGAAACAATTCAGAGAAAAATTATCAATTACATCATTTATATTATCGGAACTAAAGAGCAAAATGTTAATGCTTGGTGTACATACGGATCAGAAGGACACTTGTAATAATTCCAAAAGATCCTAAGGGTCTATGGCTCACAGAATAGGAAGTCCTAATCTTAGTCAGTGGGATAGAGTGGGAAAGGATCTGGAAATCCCAGCTCTCCTACTTAGTAGACAATTAGATTCTGAGGGCCTGGGTTCAAATCCTACCTCTTATAATTACTACTTGGGTGACTTTAAACAACTAACTTAATATCCCACAGCCTCAGTTTTCTCATCTATAAAATGAAGATGCTGGACTGGGTGATATCAGATGTTCCCTCTAACTCTCTCTATATGATTCTGTGACCTTTGTTGGCCTCAGTTTCCTTACATATAATGAAAGGGTTGTGTTAAAATAATCTTCATGGTCCCTTCCAGCTCTAAATCTATGAGAATATGATGCTTTTAAGTTACAGGTCAAAATAATAACTTGAAACACTAAATCTTCTGAAAAGCTTTTCCTCTGGCACCTGGTAGGACACAGAGGCAACGTTATAACAAAGATGCGACAAGATTATCTTCATAAAGATAAGCTCCATTTAATTAAAACTAAGAAACTGTAACATTTTCAAAATAAAATCTCTGATTTTCTTTTGACTAATCTTGACCAATGTTCTTGGACTAACAAAAAGGTAGATTTACAATGAAAGTCACTTTATGAGCAAAGGAGCTAAATTCTAACACTAAATACAAGACAGAGAACTCTTATTGTAAGTCCACTTTTATTTGTTTACTAACACAAAATTATAATGAAATAACATACTAGTCTAGTTTTTTCACTCAAAAATACTGCTCACCAAATAGTTTTTCCAAGAAGTAAGATGTGGCAGTCAAGAGCAACATGGGATCTGATAATAATCTCATTTACAAAAACTCTAGAAGTAAGATGACTGAGCGCTACAGAAAGTATGACCTCAAAGAACACTGGAAAGTAGTCAAGGAGAAAATGAAGCTAGCAGAGAGCTTGCCATGAAATCCAGTTATGATAAAAGCATTTGAAGAAAGTAGAAGAAAAAACTAGATGCAAAATGGACTAGATCTCTCTCCTTCTCTGTCTCTCTTTCCCCCACTTCCCTCTGCATTTGGACTATATCATCTCGATACTATTTGAAGTGGCAATGGCACTTCAGAACATGAAGTCAGACCATAAATAGTACTTTTGCTAAAAAAAGACTACCAAAAAGGCATCAGCAACTCATCTTCCTGCTTTCTCATGTCTTTAAAAACCTTAAGGATGGTCTATTGAGGATATCCTCAATAAAAAAAAGTTACCTTAGGAAATGTTTTCATGGGCTATTTTTTGTATCTTTCAAGTTATACTGAAAAGGATACAGAATGAGATGCTGAAGTATTCCCAAAATTAATTGACTTGATGGAACAAAATACAACCTTGAAAGCCCTCCTCAGTTGTTTCTTACTTATAAGTCAAATAGTAAGACTCCACATCAGATATGAAGAAAACTTTGTTCAATGGCCTAATTACAGAGAACAAGCAAAATATTAATGAGGGTGGCCTCTCATTGGGTGACTTTGGGAGATGCTCCGTATAACACCAAAACAAAAGAGTGCAATAATAAAAAAAGGACTGCAAGGTTTTTCATATGATTCTACTCACGAGGGACACCATACAAAATCATCTCAAAGCCTATTAACATAGCTTTTCCTGACAAATTCATACTAAAGGGAAACAGTTCTAACCACCCGATATAGTTAGAAAAAAGCTTAGTGGAGGAAAAATAAATACTGCTCATCAATTGCTGACAAACTGTCACTACTGGACAGATAAATCCAAGAGCCCCTTCTCCCCCAACCCCATCATACTGCCATCAGTGCTTCCACCCCAAATCCCTGGAGTCAACATCCAGGGACACAATTCTTGGGGAGATACAACCTAACACCTATGGACAGACCTCCTCAGCAGTCACAACTACCTATAACCCCAAAACAGAAAGTTCTTCCCATCAAAAATTCCTTAGCAGGGGGAAGAGCCAAGATGGTGGAGTAGAAAGACTCATATATGCTAGCTCCGAATCCACAGCCCATAAATTTTCTGTAAAAAGAACTACCCACAAATTCTGGAGCAGTGAAAGCCACGCAGCAACGCAGGAGAGGAGATTTTCGTTCCAGAGAGCCCTGAAAAACCGACCCCAAAGGTCTGTTGCACACCTGATACGGAGCCCACCCCCGCGCTGCTGTGGCCCTGCGGCCGAGAGGAGCAGATCCGAGCAGGCTTCAGGGACAGAACCTCCAGCGGCCGCGAAGGTCCCTCCACCCACAGGAGCTACAGGTCAGTGAGAGAGACTTCTGGGATGGTTGAGAGGGGAGCGGGGTGTCTCTGTGACTCAGGCCCCCTCGGGAGGCAGCGGCAGAGGCAGCAGCAGCAGCCCAGCACTCCTGGAGCAGAAAGGAGCTCCACTCCATTACTGAAGGTCTCCGCATAAACCCCCAGAGGGAACTGAGCCTGAGAGGCGGCCCTGCCCCCACCTGAGTTACAGATGCCTAAAACTGTGGCCTGAAATCCTTTGGCATAGTATTCTGAAAACTGACCAGTTCTCCATATGATAGGAAAATTGACGTACTATCATAGGCACCGGAGCAACCCATTTTCAAAAGAACAATGAATACAGACTGGCCTTGGAGCTGACTAGTGGCTTTTAATTTTCTTGTTACTCTTACAGACCGCATACCATTTCTTCGTCACATAACCACTTGGTCTCTTCCCTAACTAGTATACCTGAAGCTAGGATTAGAAAGGAAGCTATGGGGGGGATGCAGATGAGGGCTTAGACAGGGGTGGGGAACCTGTGCCCTCGAGGCCTCAAGTTCCGCCCCTTTAACTGAATCCAAACTTCACAGAACAACTTGTCTCTCTCTTTTTTTATGTCTTTTCTATTTTACCCAACACATCAAGCTATGTGACAACAAGAAAGACTCAACCTTTCAGCAGCCCAGGAAATTCACTAAGATGCTAGATTATGCATTAGTGGCTGCTCCTCACTGATATAGGGAGTTTCCCTTGCATGATGAAATCACCAGTTTACACAGGAGATAACTACAGGAACGAAGTTCTGCCAGAACTGGGAGGGTATGACATCAAAGGTAAATGATGCTGTCTTAGTTACTTTTATGGGATCTCTTCAGTGAAAAGATGGAGAGTAGTGAAGGCTTTGATCGTGATAAAATCTGAAGAATGGTGGAGGAGAGACAACTAGATGGCTTACTCTTTAGAGCTCTAGATTTGGAAAGTAAAAATCTCACTCTGTATCTGTGCATGTCTCTCTCTGAGTGTGTCTCTCTGTGTGTCTTTTTCTGTTTGTGTATATATCTGTGTCTGTCTGTGTCCATTTCCGTTTCTTTTTTTTTAAATGTCTACTAAGTCAAATGTCCTTTGCTGCCTCAAATTCCTTGACCTCCCATCCTTCTGACCCATCTCCTCAGCTTTCAAGCAGACTACATCCCACTGCTAGATGCTCTTTCTTCCCTTGTCTCCTAAGAGAACCTCCTGGTTGTTCCCTGGCCCCCTTGCCTCCAGCCTTTCTCCTCTAGTTTCTCAAACTATCCCTTTGTCTATCTCCTTACTTCAAGTCTTCTTTCTGACTTCTTAATGTTTCCAAGCTGAAGGAGATTAAAAGCAGCTGGTGGGGCAGTCGCTAGAGCGCTGTGGTTAGGGTCACAAAGAGCTGATTCAAATCCCACCTTAGACACTTACTAGCTTGTGTGACCTGGCCAAGTCACTTCTATCTGCCTCAAGTTCCGTGAATGCAGCATGGCAATAATAATAGCACCTACCTCCCAGGACTGTAGTGAGGATCAAATGAGATATTTGTAAAGTCCCTGAGGCACATAGTGGATTTTTAATGAATGTTTGTTTCCTTCCACTTTTCCCAAGGAATATCCTTTGCCCTTCTTCTGTATACTTATCACTTGTAATACTCACACCATCAACTGTCATCTCTGCACAGATGATTCCCAGACCTAGATCTCTAGCTCTGACCTCTGAGCACTAGACTTCCTCCATGAAGTAGACCACTAGCTAAGTTATCAATCATCAGAATTGAACGTAGGGAAGGATGCTTGATGGCAAGAAAGGGCAGGTAAAGATCTGGAACAATAACTGTGGTAAATGAGGAGAGGAATCAAATAAAATTAGAGTGAATGAATGACGACATGGTAGCTGGAGGGGGGAGGGGGAGATTATCAACCATATGTTCATTAGGAGTGGGTGAAATGAGCTAGACTTCACAACTTTCTCCAGCAAGACTTAGCAAATCAAGAGAAACCTAATAGTACAGGTGCCTCAGAATTCCCAGATCAAGAGCAGCAGGAGATCAGAGTGCAAAGTATTAAAAGGCAGTAGAAACAGTGAAATACAGAGGTTACAAACGATGCAGTTAAGACTGCATAAGAGGTCAAGTTAAAAACACTGAGCAGAAGATATCGATGGAGAGAGGAGAGGAGGGTCAGGGACTGAAGGGTAAAGAAGGCTCAAGATTAAAGGCTATTAATGACAATAACAATAATAATAGCTGGCATTTATACAGTGCTTTAAAGTTTACAACATAATTTTTATACATTATCTCATCTGATCTTAACCACAACACTGTGAGGTCAGTGCTATTAATCCCATTTTACAGATAAGGAAACTGAGGCACAGAAAAGTTAACTGACTTGCCCATGAAGCAGAATTTTAACTCAGATCTTGATTCCAAGTTTGTAAGTAGTAGGATGAATTCATTGCAAATATTTATGAAGTGCCTACCATGCTCCACTTTATTCACCATTCGACCCTCAATTTCATTCTAGCCAACCACCCTACCATGCCAGAGAATCCTCTACTCTGAGGACCCATCTTCTGACTGGTAAAACAACTATGTCTGGGAAGGTCTGAAGCAATAAATCTTGTAAATATTTAAATATTCAATGGCTTACAAAACAAATTCCTTTCCTAGTTAACCTGATACTAATACTATTCTTAAAAGTACTCAGGCTTCAGGGACTTTTCCATCTGGAATACCAAAGCTGAGAGTGTTTTCATTCCATTTACCAGAAAAAGGCTAGAACAAAGACAAACCTTTGCCATTACACAGCCCTACCTGCCCTTTTTAGGGCAGTGGTCCTGGAATAAGGAGAGAGAAGACAGTGGTTTGATACCTATCCCCGCCCCCAACAGTGTGTGTGATCAACCAGTGAGAATGTAGAAAGACAGGAAAACACCCCAATATTCCACACAGGCTCCAACATAACCACACCATCGCTGTGATGAGGTAAAAAGGAGTACTTGAGGCAGATGGAGCAAACAGGATAGGGAATGTGAGATATGAAATAAGATGCAGGCTGTGACAAGCCAGAAAAGTGATCAAAGAAGACTATGCAAGGAAGCCCCCCAACCTTGCACTTACCTGTGTGCTTTCACAAAGCATCCCAATTACCTGACATTCCAGAACAACTCTTTCCTTCCCTTTTCCTATTTCTTTGCTTATCTCTATGGACTATGTGACATCCCAGAGCAATGTCCTTCTTCACCCCGTCCTGTTGTCCCACCTTATCTGAATGACAGAGGCACCTCCGGATTACCTGATATTCCAGGCATTCCAGAGCTGTGCTTGCCTGTCCTCCCATTCTCTTGTTCTCCTTCCCCCATTCCATACAACTGTATTTAAACTAGATCTTATGTAACCTGGCTAACTGTGGAGGAAGCAGGGCCCGCTGATGTTCTATCTCTTTCACCGGGAGCGAGTGTGTTGGGGCCCCGCCTCTCTCATGTGGAGTAGGGTCTGCTCTGTCTCTTCCACAGGGAAGAAAGGCCCGCTCGAGTACATCATCCCAATAAATGCCTGTCTTTACCCTGGAGAACTGTCCAAGTGAATATCTTTCAGGACACTAGAACATCTTCACTCCACCATTTCTGGGGGTACCCCTTCTAGTGGTACACCCTGAACCAATCAGCTTCCTCCTACCACTGACCTTCCAAGGTTGCAGGGTAGGCCTCTGAGGGAGGGTATAACTAACTCTGAACCAGAAAAAGGGAGCAGCTTCAAAAGGCAAAATTCCCCAGGGCTTCCTCATCATATATCCCCAGTCCCACCTCCACCCCCATCAACTCTGTCTGCAGGAAGCACTACTCAAAGGGAAACCCTATAGCACAGTTCAATGACTGGAACCCTCCCTCTCCCACCACTCACCCCCACAGACATCTTCTGCCTATGACAAGTATGTGGAGGCATGGTTGGATTGTGATTACATTAACTTTCCATTAGATCATAAGTTCCTTGAGGGCAGGTATTATCTTTGCTTCTTTTTGTATCACCAGTACTTAGCAAAGTGACTGGAACATAATAGGTGTTTAATAAATGTTTACTGATTTCCTCTTAAATTGATCTCCTCTTCCAAATTTTCTTGTTTTTACTGAGAATACTACCATCAGTCCTGCCACAGAGGTCTGCAAACTCAGCACTACCTCCAACTCATTTTCTCCCTTTCCCAAACTCCATATATCCTACTATTTGCCAAGCCATGCCATTTCTACTTCCAAAACATTTCTAGCATAGATCCCCTTCTCTTCATTTACACAGCCACCACTCCAGTTCAGGCTCCCATCACCTTCGTGAACAATTTCAGTTGTTTCAGTCATATCTAACTCTTGGTGATGCCATTTAGGATTCTCTTGGAAGAGATACTGAAGTGGTTTGCCATTTCCTTCTCCAGCTCATTTTACAGATGAGGAAACTGAGGAAAACAGAGCTAACATGAGTTTTCCTGGGGTTCCCAGACCAATGCTCTATTTTGCCACCTAGCTCTTCCCTGACTGGAATATCCTTCTCATGGGTCTTCCTACCTCCAGTTTCTCCCCCCTCCTATTCATCCACACCTTTCTCAGTGATTTTCCAAAAAGCTAAGTCTAACCATGTCATTCTTCTATGCAATAAATTCTATTATTTTCTTATTGAGTCTAGGATCAAATATTATTTCATTTTTTAAAAAAATTTCTTACAAATAATATACACATATTAGCGTATGTGCTCAAAAATTTTTTCTGACAGGAGTGCAATATCAAAAAAGTCCAAAATTAACTGTTTTAGAGAATGACAGCAACTCAGAGTTAAAAAGGTTTCCCAGATCACCTGTTCCAACCCAAAGAGTGAATCTCCACCAACATTTCTATTAAGTGGTCAGCCAGCCTCCACCTAAAGACCTTTACAGTTAGATAGTTAAGAAATGAGGGTAAAATAATCAGGATACTCCTGATCAACTGATTTCCTCCCCAGCCCAATTAATGAAAGATAAGGGGTAGGTAACAAAAATAAAGTATTAAGATTTTTCATTTTAAGTGCAAGAAATGTCTACTTTTATGATGTCTACTTTTTTAAGCCTCTTTATGAGGGTCAAGGTAAACTTGATAGAATTAGTAACTTTAGCCTTGGCCACACTTCTGATGTCCATTTACCTTAAAAACCAGGACGTTCTAGAAATAGGCAGAAGCAAAGGGCTACTTTGCGTGAACACTGGCAGTCAGAAAGAGAGCTGGTTATATAAACACCCAATCTTTAACGGAAAATTCTCACCTGGGGGTGGGGGGAGAGTAGGATCTCTCCCTCCTCTACTCCCCCTGCTGTATCTGTCACATTGTCTAGTAGCAGAGCTATTCCTCCAGTAGGACAGCTCAGTCAGTTCCAATGGTCAATGCAGATCAAAAGAGTCTTGTGAGTCAAGTTGACTCTCGCCTTTGGGAGTAGAGAGGAGAAAAACAATAGCACAGGCAGCATGACCTGCCCAGTAGGGGCACTGTACCCTGGAGGAAGAATGAGAAGCACCATAAGAAGGGGAAAGAGAGAAAGGAAACTGGGAAGATGGCAGGGGTCAGAAAATTCCAAGCTCTCAAGATTTTCCTCCACAAAACAGATAAAACAGTACCTCAGGGCAAACACAGAGCACTAGAAATAAATACAAGGAGAGACAGAACCGGGTCCTCCAGGAACAACTGAAGATCTGATGAAAAATTCCTGGATGAGGTCTGGTCCACAAGAAGAGTAAACACCTCCAGGATAGGGACCATTTAAACAACACGCAGCAAGCCTGGGTTAGCTGGGTTGGAAGGCTGCCTTGGCCCCAGACACAGGAATGTTTACTCTGATGCAGTGGGGGAAGATGAGTGTGTGGGCCAGGGAAGATTGAGGGAACCTCTGCTGACAAGGAACACCAGACCCAGCTGTGCTGTGGAGAACTGGCAAGCGACAAAGAACCAGCACACACCCAGTGAGAGCAGAAGCAGTGGGGGTGGGGATGCTGCTGGCTGTGGGCACTTAAACAGGAAGCTAGAGTTTTGGGTTTGGGTTCATGGTCAGAGAGGAGAAGAGAAGGAGGATCTAAGGCCCAAGGCACCATTCCCCATATCCCAGGTGAGCCAAAAAAATTAAGCTATTACCAAAAAAAAAAAAAAAAGAAAGCACAGGCAAAAGAGAAAGAATGGGAATGAAGAAGACTGGGGTTTGTCTTCAGAGGAAGATATGGAAGCAAAGACATCCTCTTCTTCCCCAAAGAATACTGTCAAATGGTCACCTGCCCCAAAAAGAATTCATAGAATTAAAGAGACTTTAAAAATCAAATGAGATTGAGGAAAAGCTAACAAAAAAAAAATAAGAACACCACAAGAAAAACAAGATTATGAAAAGAAAGTCAACCAATTAGAAAAGGAAATCCAGAATATTTTTTTTAAATATAAATTTATTTAACTTTTTACATTCATTTTCACAAAATTCTGGGTTCCAAATTTTCTCCCCATTTATCCCCTCCCCCCCACCCCAATACACCGAGCATTCTAATTTTCCCTATCACCAATCTGCCCTCTCTTCTATCATCCCTCCCTTCTCTTGTCCCCAATCTTCTCTTTTTGTCCTGTAGGGCCAGATAACTTTCTATTCCCCATTAACTGTATTTCTTATTTCCTAGTAGCAACAACAATACTAAACAGTTGTTTCTAAAACTTTGAGTTCCACATTCTCCCCATCCCTCCCTCCCCACCCATTCCATTTGGGAAGGCAGGCAATTCAATATAGGCCCTATCTGTGTAGTTTTGCAAATGACTTCCATAATAGTCGTGTTGTGTAAGACTAACTGTATTTCCCTCCATCTTATCCTGCCCCCCATTGTTTCTATTCTGTCTTTTGATCCTGTCCCTCCCCGAGTGTGGAAATCCAGAATCTTAAGAAAATGGCTCCTTGAAAATCAGAATTAGGCAAGGGGAAAGCAATGATGTCATAAGAGACCTAGAATTAATCAAACAAAATATAAAGGATGAAAAATAGAAAAGAATGTGAAACATCTCCTAAGAAGAACAACTGCTTCGGAGAACAGATCAAGAAGAGAAAACTTAAGAATAATTGGATTACCTGAAAGTTATGATTTAAACAAAAAAGAATCTTGATATAATAATACAAGAAATAAAGAAAATTGTCCTGAAGCATTAGAACAAGAGGGGAAAGCAGAAATAGAAAAAAATCTACCAATCACGATCTGAAAGAGATCCTACAAGGAAAACCCACTGGAATATTACAGTCAAATTCCAAGACCTCCAGCTTAAGGATAAAATATTATAAGGAACAAGAAACAAAAAAGAATTTACATTTGGTGGTACCACAATTAGAATCACACAAGACCTAGCAGTGGCAACACTAAAAAGCCACAGAACCTGGAACACCATATACCAAAGGGCAAAACAACTGGGCTTCTGGCCAGAAATCTCATGCCCAACAAAGCTAAGCACAATTGTGAATGGAAAAAAGAAAGTGGATATTTAATGAATTGTCAGACTTTCAGGACATTATTAAAAAAACAAACCTGAATTTAACAGAAGATTTGACGTATAAGGGCCAATATAAGATATATACCAAAGACTAATTACAAGGAACTCAACAAGGACAGTTTACTTTTTATGCATGTAAAATGTAAAACGTATGTCTAAGATTGTTATTAGTAATTGGATAGTTTACAAGAAAGATTAGGGTAGACACGAGCATATGACTTCAAAAAGTAAAACTATTCAGGAACAGCTAAAAAGAGTAATTTATCTTACACAAATGAGGTATGAGAGGAAGAACTGTACAGAAGAATTAGATGTGGGGAGGAGGGCTGGTATTTCTGGAAACCTACTTTCATCAGGAATCTGTTTGAGAGAATAATATATACATACATATATATGTGTGTGTATATGTGTATATGTATAAAAATCTTCCAAATTTAGAAAGAAATAAAACACCAAGGAGATGGGGTGGGGGAAGAGAGGATAAGGGAGCATTCTTCAGAATAGGGAATAGGTTGAAGGAGGATATAGAAGCGTGTTTAGATTAATGGGAATGGGAGGATAAAGGAGTGATCATTGGAAGAGGGGGTAGGTTACATAATATGAGAAAAGATAGCCGGCAGAAGTAAAGTAGAGTAGTCAGGAGGGACAAGAAATAAGAAATACATACAAACATAAAAAACCAAAGATTAGGAATATAATCTCTTAGGGAAAGTATATGTTTGTATATGTATGTATGTATTATATATATGTATATGTACATATCAATATACATAAATATATTCATACTTAACTGTAGCCTGGGGGGAAAAGAGGGAAGAAGGAGGGAAAAAAAGAACACAGTAAAAAATGTACAGCAGAGAACAAAAGGAGGAAGCAAAGAAAAGATGGATAGCTTTTAACACAACATGCAGGATTTAACATAGAGGCTTTCTTGAAATGGAAATTTACTGCTATATATTTAGAATCCTCCCTCACATTCTGTACACATTTTTCTTTTCTTATTTTATATGTAAGTTTTAATAATTAACTTTATAACATGTTTCTCTTTCTTTTCTTATTATTTATTTTTTACTATTCAAGTCTAAAATGTAAAAAAAGAAAGGAATAGAGAAAGCAGTATCTGGTCCTTGAACGGGAGAGATGTGAGTTATCTTGGCCAAATGTATTCCATAACTGTGTGCCACCCTATAAGGGTATTCTATGTGTGTGCCTGCAACCCAGTTTTATAAGGGGTCAGAGTTTTGAATTTATGTCTTAGCTTCATTGTTCTTGGTTTTGTCCTGTGAAATTAGAGGACATCTCCTTCCTCTTCTACACAGGGATCTTTAAAATAATTTTAAGGTCACTTATTACATCCTTCCAATGTTCTCCCACAGGTTAAACAAACATCCTAAGAGTTTACAAATGATTTGAAAGGACCCACTCAATATATGAGGAGTAATGGATTTGGAGTCGGACCTCAGATGCTTACTAGACTTCGAGGAAGTCCAGAGCTGCTGGGCATGAGCCTGGAGTTGCAAAGACTTGTGCTCAAACCTGGCCTCAGACACCTAGGCACTTTAACCTGTGTCTGTCTCAGGTTCCTCAATTATAAACTGGGGATGTTAATAGCATATACCGCAGAGGGTCGCTGTGAGGATGAAATGAGATAATATTGAATATGCAAATGCTTTTCAAACTCTTTCAAAGTGCTTAGCATTTATTACTCTATTTGGGTGATTCTGCAGGTAACACAGAGCTAAGGCCTCTTAGGCAAAACTGAAACATGCAAAGCTTTTCATCAACATCTCTCCTTTGCGTTTATATAGGGACTCCCATTTTCTGTGCTGCTGACCCAGAGGTCTGGCACAATTCTTCAGGGTTGGTTGATGCTGTATCTCCTCCTTTGGTTGAAATTTACCTATCCTACCCTTCACTTTCTCAAGGCAAGTTTCTGTCACCTGTGAAGACAGCACCACAACTCTTAGATATTATTTTTTAAAAAACTACGGTAGCCTCGAAGACACAAGGGCCCCTTTCCCCGTGCCTAGCCCAAGGAATGCCAAATAGGTTATTACAACAAATCAGACGAGGAGAGAATTCTAAAGCATGGCAAGCTGTTAGCAGAAGAAAACAAAGCTGGGAGCTTTGCAAGGCCCTGTAAAATGTTCCATATTTTAGTTAGTGAGTCAACTATCCCACTTACGTGCAAGCCATCCCTCCTAAGGAGTATGCAGCATCATCTGGACAACCACAAAAGGGATAACTTTTGATAGTAATACCAGCATCAATTGCTGAGGTCATGGAAGGAAAGAAGTTGCCATGAATCCAGGATAGATATTCTTTAAAGGGTCCTCTCGAGCGGATCTGCAAGGAGGCCTGGTGGTCTGGCAGAGACTCCCTCTTTGCATCCAAAGGATACACACAACGCCCTTGGGATACTTGGCCCAGCTTTCAATAGCTCCAGAATGAGTCTAGCTTTAAACATGCAAATTGGCTTGTCTGTTTAACCTTTCACTCTTAAGTATTTCCTTTTTATTACCTTTTCAAGACTATGGACCACTGGTTGCAGGACTGAAAGTACAGTTTATACACAGTGTAGGAAGTTATTTCAAATAGAGGAGGATATCCGGTTACTAAAAAGGGTCCATAAACAAAAACCCTCGCCTATTTCTAACAGGATGAAAAGAAAACTTCTGGGTGCTTACCTTCTCAAGAAAAGCTAACTACTTCCTCAAGTGGAAGTCTGAGTATCCCCAAAGCTAAGAGTCTACAGTTTTAAAAGCCTGCAGTTTACATAGAAAAGTAGCCTACAACAGCTGGATTCAAGCCCTGCTTCCAACACCACCAGCAAAAAAGAAACCACTTGACCTTTCAGGGCCTAGACATCTCTCTAAGGCACTAAATTACGGGGGCATCAACAATCTGCATAAGTGGTGGAAGTTTCCACACTAGGAGTTCCCTACAAAATGAAATCAAAGATCCTGATCCTTTCCCTGCCCCCCCAAAAAAGTTTTAATATTTTAATTCGCAAGAGGTAGATTCTCCCTGCAATGTCACAGTATATATTTTCATTAAGGAATTAAGGCCTTTCACTAGGGGATAACAAGAATTTCTCAGGAAAAAACAAAAATAAGAACAAAAACACAGTTTTCACAAACCAACCTCAAAAAATTTAGTTATCCCTACAGATTGTTTGGGCAGCTAGGAGACAGCGTGAACCTTGGAATAAGAAAGACCCAAGTTCAAATGTGGCCTCAGACATTAGCTGTGTGTGTCACGCTGGGCAAGTCACTTCACCCTGTTAGCCTGTAAAACGAGCTAGAGAGGGGAACAGCAAAGCGCTCCAAGTGAAGACTCCATCACAGAGTCAAACATGACTGGAATCACTGAACAACGACTACGACAAGATGTACATAAAGTTACATTGAAAAAGTCAAAACAAAAAATATTAGATCACTGCTACTCCTTTCTACATGGCATTCATGCTGCTGAAAAGACTTTCCTTTTGTTAATACTTAAATATTTATTTATATGAATCAGTGTATGTTAAAACAAAGTAAAGGTACAGTTTGGTTGATGTTATTGGAAGGTGAGGGTTTCTGTGAAGAGACGTAGAGAAAATACTTGCAGCCAAAGTTGGAAATGTCTAAGTACAAATGAAGTTTTGCAGCTTTACCAAACGCAGCAAAGGTATAAACAAGTATTTTTAGACCTGGCTCCTTGGAAAGTCGCACTCAATTTTTTATATAATTGTTTTTCCTAACTGGTGTCAAAGATATAGTAGTTAACAACAGACAGACCAAATAATCTCACTGAGATATCTAGAGAACTCTTCTCTAGGACACACACGTTACTACAAAAAGCTTATGGGAACAAGGAATTATTTGGTCTGTGTGTGTGTATATGTATGTGTGTGTATGTGTGTGTGTATGCATGTGTGTCTGTGTGTGTGTATAGGGGTGTGGGGAAGGGGACTTAAGCAACTGTTAAATGCAAGCAATAATGCAATTTGTCCATTTAATGAGCTGTACACAAATACAATATTGTATACAATGTACAGCCTCCATTTGTGAGTCACATGCTGCCCCTGATCTCGTCTATCTTATCTTGCAGATGAGTAAACACTAGAAGTAAGCTAGGAGTAAGACCAAGGTTTTCTGTTCCTTCATATTTTGCTTTATGTGGCTGATCCCTAAATCTACCAAAGCTTGTAAAAAAAAAAGTTATCCCAAGCTAAGAAATAAAATATGCAAAAAGGTTAGAGAAACTCATTTCAAATGTGGATAAACTTTTAGTTTCACTGGATTTATTATGAATATGAAAATAAAGCACAATGAAGTCATAAATGACCAGAACCACAACCCAGTAAGGGGGGGAATGATTTTTAAAACTTGTTCATGCAGATAAATTTATACTGAAGGAATATTTTCATTTTTTTAACAGAGAATGAAACAGGGCTAAAAGCATCTCTCCTTTTATTTTTTTAAAAACATCATTCCTATAAAGTAAAAAAAAATGAATACAGAATACAATTTATTAATGCCTTTGTCTACTTTCAGTTTTTGTAGGATTCTCAAACCTCGTATAAGGCTGCTCCAATCAACATGGTTTCACAATTACATCATTATGACAGTACAATACAACACATAATACAGTATATATTATTTTAACTATGTCCTGCTCCAGTGCTTCACTGTGCCATGGAAGGGACTCAAGTCTACATCAGTGAAACACAAATTCTGCAAGTTCAACCATTCCAGAAAGATCTGGAATACAGACCTAGCAAACAGCCTATGCTTGTTACTGTTTTTTAATATTTAGTATCAAAGTTAAGAATGGATACTGCTCCTGGGAGGAAAAACCAGGCTTTGAAATTTATATATTTCTATGTTCTGTGTATAGCCTTTAACCCAATAAAACCACCACTAGCTCTAGATCCCAAAGAAATCTGAAAAAAAAAAAAAAGGAAAAGGAATTTTCAAAAGGACTTTTTTTTGGTACAAAAATATTTATAGCAGTTCTTTTTGTAGTAGCAAAGAATTAGAAATTGAGGAGATGTCCATCAATTGGGGAATGGATAGAAAAATAGCAATATATGATTGTGATGGAATACTATTGTACTATACCATACTATGCTATGCCGTGCTATACTATGCTAATACTGTAAGAAATGATAGCGGATGCTTTTGGAAAAAGCTAGAGTTACATGAAGGGATGCAAACTGAAATGAAGCAGAACCAGGAGAACACTGTATGCAGTAACAGCAATATTACACAATAATCAATTGTAAATGACTTTTTTTGGTTTTTGGGGGGGTTGTTTTCTTTCACAACCTAAGTAATAAGCAACTATGTTTTACATGACTGCACATGTACGATCTATATCAAATTACTTGCCTTTTCAATGGGGGGGGGGGGAGAGAGAATTTGGAATTCAAAATTTTAAAAAGCAAATGTTAAAGTTGATTTTACAAATAATTGGAAAAATATTTTTTAAAAAAGAAAATTTTTTTTTAAAATCCACCCTCTTGAAAATTTAGCCATTCATTCTGGAAAGCAATTTAAAATTACATTTTAAAAAAATGATTAAATTACTGTACTCTTTGATCCTGTGATCCTAGGGCAATACTACTAGGCAAAGATTCCCGAGGTAAAAGTCAGAAAGAAATGTCTCATAGACCTCAAAATATTTACAACAGCTCTTTTCGTGGCAGCAAAGAGCTAGCAACAAAGTTCATGCCCACTGACAGGAAAATGACTAAATAAGCTGTGATATGTGAATATAATAGAATATTATCTCACTGTAAGAAATAATGAATGTAAAGAATACTGAGAAGCATGAGATGACTCAAATGAATTGATACAAAGTGAAATAATAAAAAACAGGAAAACAGTATATGATGACACTAATGTAAATGGACAGATAAAAAAAAAACTGAAACAGCTGTATAATTATGGCCCTGACTAAGAGAAAACAAAATGCACCTCTCACCTTTGAAGAGGTAGGTGACTATGAGTGTGAAATACTAAATAGTTGTCAGGCTTTGTGGATGTACAGGTTAGTTTTGCTGAACTTTTCTCTCTTTTTTTTTTTTATTCTTTGTTGAAAGAGACAACTGGGATAAGAAGGAAAGAAGGATAGATTTGTAAATGAAGGGGACATAAGAACAAAATATAATCCATTTTCTTAAACCCACTCATCTCAAAAGTTATTATAGATTCTAAGCTTGCATGCTTTTTCCTCCCACTCTCTTCCCACATACTCCTCCACCCAACATGGTTCATAGTAAGCATACAAAATATTTGTAGACCGAACCGAATCTAGATTTAACAGACTAGAACTATCTGGTCTACAGCCAAATGAAAGGAATGAGTAACAGCTATATTTTAGAAACTTATGACAGCTGACAGAAAAACCACCGACTTTAACAAATCTGACAACTCCTCTTCACAATTATATAATGCGCTAACATTTATATGTAACATTTTATCACAACCACCCTGTGAGGTATATAATTCAAGTATTATTATCCCCATTTTGCAGACAAGGTAACAGATCCAGAAAGGTGACTTGAATTTGAGAGGGCTTAGTTGTCCTTAAGGAATTAAATTCACATCAATCAAATGAACATCTTAAGGGGTACCAAAAAAAAAAAAAAACCTGGTGTATGTAATGCTAATTGCTAAATCAGTAATTTCCAAAAGACCATAGAGAATGGGAAATATCAACTGTTGTCCCTGATTTTCTTGAGTATATCAACTACAGGTCAGTTGCTTGGAAAATTTCAAAATAAATCATAAAGAGATGGTTGGTAAACATCACTTTCTATTTTATTTTTTAACATTCTATTATGATCTTAGCTTTTCCTTATTCAGAATCTCCTAAGTGCCTACATTTCCCTATGGAGTCCCTTCAAGCTCTCTCTTTTGCAAAAGCACCAGTTAAGCTACATTAATGAACACATCCAAAATCATGGCATTATCTTCAATGTCCCACATTCAAAGGTCTCCTATCCTGCAAAGTAAATAGGAGGGAGATCTATTTTCATTTCTTTTTTAGGGACAAGTTTGTTCCTCTAATTCTGCAGTATCCAGGTCCAATTGTTTTGTAATTTTTTCTTTCAGTGCACACTGCTGTAGTCATTGCACCTACAGATTTCCTCTCTTTACCTGACTACATCAGGTCATACTGAACTTTTCCCATGCTTTTCTATATTCTCCAAATTTATCATCACTTACAGCACAGGAATATTCGTTACATTTAAGCCCTACAATTGTTGAGCCATTCCTCAATTAATGGGTGCCTACTGTGTTTACAATCCTTTGCTGTGCTACAAGATGTATAGGATTTTTCTTCTTGTCGTTGACCTCCTTCGGGCATATGCTTTAGCAATGAGATCTCCGTCTTGGCACAATAAAGGATAGACAAATGCTTAGCTCCACCAACAGCCTATCAATGTGCCTGTCTTCCTAGCCTCTCCATCAGAGACAATTTGCTGGCTATGAGGTGAAACCTGAATTGTTTTGATTTGCGCTTTTTATTAGTAACATGAAGTAGTCTTTCATATGGTTTTAATAGTCTGCAGTTCTTCTTTTGAGAACTATTTGTTAATGTGTTTTGGCAACCTATCTGTTAGAGAATGGTGTTTGATCTGGAATTTCAAATCTATTTCTTCATTTACAAAAATTCTTGCAACTGTATACCTGCCAGATAATTGTAAAAATAATCTGAGCTTTGAGTTCTTAGGCAAATTAATCTGTAAAGCAGATGTTTATAGTAGGAAAAGTTAAATGGGGAATGTGATTTTAGAAAAACCTACCCAAACAATGGAAAAACAGGAATCGGTATGTGCTTTCAATAATTAAAAGCTGAATCTCTACCAATGTTTCTAATATAACATTCACTTTAAGGCTGCAAATCTTAGAATATCACTATCTTTAAAAAAACCAAAGTTTCTGGTGACTCAGTAGACAATAGGGACAATAGACATGATTGACACAAGCAGGGTACAATGTATTTCTAGCGATATGTTACAGGAAAGAGATGGTATGAGGGAATATCATTTAAGAAATGGGCAACCAGAAAAGGGAAGAGGACAATCATATAACTACAGGGAGAAATAATAGTGAAAAGTAACAAAATTTTTTTTCATTGGGAAGTATTTGGGTTTACCAAATTGGCTTGTTTCTGAAAACCAGCACATACTCAATTCTGTATTTTGCTACAGATCAATCAAGCAATAAAGATTTATTAAACCCTTAATGTGTGCTAGGCGTTCTGCTGAGCTCTGAGGATACAAAGAAAGGCGAAAGACAGTCCCTAGCCTCAAGGCTCTCACGGTCTAATGGGAGAGACAGCAAGTAAATAACTGTGTACAAACAAGGTAAACTGGGAATGATCAAAGCAGCCAAGGTTCTGATCTAAAACTAAAGAGGACGGTGAAAGGGTTCCCATAAAAGGTGTGATTTTTATCTGGAACTTGAAGGAAAGCTCAAAGCAGAGATGGGAAGGGAAAGCGTTCCAGGCATGGGGGTTATACTTGTTCAGTCACTTCCATTGTATCTGACTCTTCATGATCCCATTTGGGGTTTTCTTGGCAAAGACACTATAGTGGTTTGCCAATTCTGTCTCCAGCTCTCATTTTCCACATGAGGAAACTGAGGCAAACAGGGTAAAATGACTTGCCCAGGGTCACACAGCTGGTATGTGTGTGAAGTGAGATTTGAAATCAGGAGAGGAGTCTTTCCGACTTCAGGACCAGCACTCTATCTGTACCACCTAGATGTCCTGGCATGGGAGACAGCAAGTAAAAATGCCCATACTTGGGAGATGGAGTAACTCATCTGAGGAAAAGCTAGGAGGCCTGGAAAGATATAAAGTGTAAGAATACCGGAAGAGGGGAGGCATCCTAAGAAGGGCTTTAAAAGACAAACATGATCTTATATTTGATCCTGGAGAGGCCAGGCAGCTGACAGAGTTTACTGAGCAGGAGGATATGGTCAGATTGGTCATGGTCACTTGGAGAGCTGAGCAGAGGAGAGACTGGAGAAGGGTGAGACTTGTGGCAGGCAACTACAAGTCATCCCCAGTTTAGAAACACTTGATTAATACTCAATTTGGCTATTAAATCTTTGACCTCTTGGCAGGCAAGCCCTTCTATAAAGTACTTGGGAAGTGACTAATCCGGAGAAGTATCCTCTCAAAATTAATTTCAGGGAAATAAGAAGTCACCAGTGCTCAAGGGTATCTCTATTGCCCTCCAGGTCTACCATGCACACAGAGCCTCAAGGGCCTAGGATTGGAAGAGAAGTATTCTTGTTATTCTGAGTTAATAAGAGTTCATAATAACAGTATTTCACATGGTGGTTAGGTGTACTTCAGGCATCTACATTCTTCAGTCTCATAGGAGTGGGAATTCTTTCCATGGGTACAGATAGCAATTCATCCCCTTTCTTCAACCTATGACATTCTTGTCTGTGTTATTCCATAGAGCTTCCATGAAGGGCTTTCTCTAGGTCAGGGGTGGGGAACCTGTGGCCTTGAGGTCACACATGGCCCTCTAGGCCCTCAAGTGCAGTCCTACTTTGGAATCAGTCAACAGGCCACACCTGAGGGCCTAGAGAGCCACGTGTGGCTTTGAGGCCACAGGTTCTCCACCTCTGCTCTAGATTTTTTTTTTAAAACCTATTTCAAGTATAACAGAGATCAAACTGGTATCATCAGCTAAACTATAAACTGAAGTGTTTGTATTTACACATATATGTATATGTACACACGCACATAGGATTCCTAGGGGAAAATTCATTTACAAATGAACTTTTGAAATCATCCTACCAACCATCCTATGCCCCTAATCCAAGTTAGCCCATACATTGCAAGAAAAGCTATCACAATCCCCAGTTCACAAACTCTATGGCTTCAAATATGAAGTCATTTAGACATAGTAGGTTCTTAACAAACATCTCAATACCACCAAACCTCCCTTATAATTGGTGAAAGGGGGTGGGAGAAAGGGAAGAAAAGTTATCTAAAAAGCCCCATTAAAAAGAAACCCCCACCATTAACCATAAGACAGGCAACCCAAAATTTAAATTCAGGTCTAGGCAGGGAATAAGGACTCAACAAATATATTCTAAGAGCCTTCAAGTCTGATTTGGTGGGGTTTTTAACTTGCTGACAATGGTTAAGTTTTTTCTATCTCAAGAGTTTAAAGGTTAAGCAGACCTTATCGCTAAATGGTACTTATAGGCCACACAGCCTAATCAATACACTTCTAATCCTTGGCATGATTGAGAAGGCTCAATACCCTTTGTTATGATCCTTTCAGGAATTGCATAATAAATTTTAAAGGTCTTCTGTCTGTTCTGCCACTTTTTCCACAAAGTGCAAACCCAGTCAGGTTTCCAGACAAGGACAAAGGGTCCCCTGATACCGCAAAGAAACCTTTACTCCTGTTTTTACGATGGGGATTTCTGATAGCCAAATGGAGGAGCTGTACATGAATTATTTCAGTTATCTTACATCCCTTGTCCCTCATACCTACCATCCCACCCTCACCCCCAACACAACTTAGCCAGCTGTCTATAGTGTAGGAGGTATTAAAACTCCTTTTAAGAGCACAGGTTTCTGCCCAAACCCATTTGTTTCCTAGGCTTTTGTATAAAACTACATACCAATGAATGACCCTGACTGCCTGAGTTCCTAGTAGGCCACTAACATGAAAGTTCTGGTTCCCATAAAGTTTTGTTTTTGTCCTCTGATCAAATCCTTAGGCGCGCCACCCACAGCCTATCCCTAGGCAATTTGGGGGCAAGGTAGTTAAAGAGTGCTGGACCTGGAATCAGGAAGACCTAAGTTCAAAATCTGCTTTAAACAGTTAAGTAGCTCTGTAACCCTGGACAAGTCACTTAATCTGTTTGCCTCAGTTTCCCCAAAGGTAAGAAACAAGGATAATAGCACTTATCTCCCACGGTTGCTTCAAGAATTAAATAAGATAATATTTATAAAGTACTTAGAATAGTACCTAGCAAATTGTAGGTACTTAATAAATATTTACTTTCTACCTTTGGATCTTGACCCCATGGTCTTTACAAGATTCATGTCCTCCCTCACTAGATATCTAGTATTTAACTACATTATGATGTGGCTGACTTCTGTCCAGCAACAATGAGAGCCTTGCCTAAATCTAAATCTGCCCAGTAACAGAGGGCTCTTATCTGTTGACAAGAAAACCTTGTTATTTTCTGTATATGTGACTAACCCCTATGGTTTGTGCACATATCCTTGAATGTTGCAAGTTCCCTGCTTTGTGACCACATCCCTGAACTGTTTTGTAAAGTAGCCAACACACCTGGGTCTCCTTTCCTGCCTCCCCTAACACACCTGTTTCCTCTTTCCTGACATCCTTCCCTGTGGTTCATTGCCCACATAGAAGCATACCACCCCCCCACCCCTAGCTGAGCACCCAAAACAGGTATAAAAGTAAGCCCCTGTCTTATTCTAGTTGCTAGTGCTCCTGAGGACTACTAGCCCACCACTTTTGTGACAACAAAGCTCTCTTATCTAGGAGAACTCCTGCCTCTGATTCTTTCTGGACAACCCAACTCTGAACATCATCTACCTCTAAATTTAGTTCGCTTGACCCGGAAATTGTCCAAGGGTTGGATCTTCTCCTAGCCAACAGGTAGGTATGTCTCTCTTTCTCACTACCCTCTCTGTTTTCTATGTTCTTCCACTGAAGCACTCCAGGTGGCTAGATTACCTGGAGTGACACTGTGGGTCTCTGACTTCTATGTAGTCAGGAGAGACAGTTTTTTGCTTTTTGAGCGGGACACTTCTCATTTAGCCATCTTCTTTTCTTCAGGACACTGATGAGGAGGCAAGTGGCTGCAGGATATTGGACATGGGACAGGACATTTCTATTCCAATGGATTCTACCCTTGGTTGCCTATAAGGCACTGGGAGAAATCTGGGAAGGGGGACCTTGAGACAAAGTGTCTCATCTTTTTCTATAATGGATCCCAGTCACAATATAACTTAGAGGACCAGGAAAAAGTGGCCTTCCAATGACTCCCTTAATTATGATACTATTTTGCAGTTAGATCTTTTTTGCCAGAGGGAGGGAAGATGGACCGAAGTCCCCTACGTTCAAACTTTCACCGTTCTTTCCCCAAGACCTTGACCTCCATGATTCTTGCAAAATGTTCCTCACATGCCCTTACTTCAGCCCCAAACTTCCCAAATCTGAGAAGGCACCAAAACTCAACATTCTAGATGATGTAGTCATATATGGGATTAAATCCCCATCCACTACCCCCAAACCTCCATGTCGTCCTAACCTTCTAGGTTAGACCCCAAAAGGGCTTCTCCAAGTCCCTTAGCCTCCCTCATATCCGCTCCTGACCACTCAATGCTAAGTCCCTCAAATACCAGACAGGTACCCCAGCCTCAAGTCCCCCCCAATGCTCCCTCTAAGAGAAGTCCCTGATCTCATGGGGGAGAACAACCAAGTTCATGTTCCCTTTTCAATATCTGATCCCTGCCCAGATTAAAGAGAAATTGGGGAGCTACTCAGGGGATCTCACCAAATTTACAGAAGGATTTCATTCATTCTGTTTTCTTACAATTTAACTTAACCTGGAACAACATCAATCTTATTATCTCTACACCTCATGTTTTACTGAGGACAAGAGAATGATTTGGGACTATGCTTAGAAATACAGTGATGATCTAGCGAGATCCACAGCTAGCTCCCATTATCTACCCAGGACGGTTGCCATTCCTCTTGCCAATCCCTCCTAGGATTATCTTGATGATGAGGATTGGGAGAGAAGAAACCATATAATCACCTCCCTCCTACAAGGCATGAAAAGTGACCTGAAGAAATAAGTGGGCTTATGACAAATTAAGAGAATTATACAAGGGTCAGAGAGAACCCTTCCCTCTTTGGAAATAGGTTGGGAGAGGCTCTAAGAAAGCATACCGACTTGGATCCTTAATCTCCCATAGGAGCCACAATTTAAAGTATGCATATGATTTCTAAATCAGCTCCAGACATCTGCTGAAAGGTTCTGTCCCATAGTGCCTCTGAAATCTGAAATCCAGTAGATCCTTGGTCTGGGACCATGGTATCCCTGGGAGGGCTACTCATGAGTCCTCTGTTAAAGTTGACCTCAAAGCCCTGTCAGTCCATAAAATATTTGGGTCATACATGGGATTAACTTCTACATCTCAGTCTTTAACATCAGAAAAAAAAAAGTAGGTCATTATGTCTTTTTCTGAACCAGCCACAAAGAAACAGTTATGTATTTTTTCTTTGCATGACCAGATTCTGGAGAATCTGGATTCCCAATTTTGGGGTCATTTCCAAACCTCTGTAAGCTGCCACACAGGGTCCCGACACCTTTATCCCTTGAAATGAGGACCTAAACGGACACAGGACACAGGTCTTCAGCCCCCTAAAGTCCAATTTAACTTCTGCTCCTGCTCTAGCATTACCTAATCTGGAAAAACCCTTTGCTCTTTGTGTGGACAAGAGGCTGGGACAGGCCTTGGGAATCCTTACTCAAACCCTGGGACCTGACCCAAGGCTCCTGGCCTACTTTCCTAAGCAGCTTGATTCTGTTGTGGCCAGCTGGCCTTCCTGCCTCTGGGCTGTTGCAGCCACTGCCCTCCTTATTACTGAAGCCTTCAAACTTACCTTGGCCAACCACTAGAAGTTCCGACTGCTCATCAAGTCCAGAGCATTTTAGAAATGAAAGGATACCAGTGGCTAGCAAGTGGAATGTCTTTACTAAATATCAAGCACTTCTGCTAGATACCCTTGACCTGATTGTCTGTGTATTGAATCCAGCTACTTTGCTTCCTGATTCCAGTGGCTCTCAGAGCCTCACCCACAACTGTAACAAGACTCTTGATTCTGTATATTTCAACCATCCTGATCCCTTATCAGAATAATCCTGATGAGGAATGGCACAATGATTGATGGTTCTAGCTTTGTGGAAGGGGAGGGGTGAGGAGAACCAGTTATGCAATAATCAGCCTACAATGGAAAAGACCTTTCCATTTGCAACTTCTGTAAAAAAGGCCAAGCTGATAGCTCTCACCAGAGCCTTGGAATTAGGGGAAAACAAAAGGGTAAACATCTTTACAGATTTCAAATATTACTTCCATTTTTTTACACACCCATAGGACTATCTGGAAAGAGTAGGGATTCCTGATCACAAAGAGAGTTCCCTGTTAAATGTGGGACCAAAATTCTGTACCTCCTTCAGACAGTACACTCTCCCAAAGAGGTGGCAGTCACATATTGTAAAGGCCACCAGAAAGAGGAATCTGAACAGGCTATGAGAAACTGACTGACAGACAAGGCTGATAAAGCCACTGGTCTGGAATCAGTCTTGATGATGCCCCTGATACTAAAAACAATCAGCGAGGTTTGCAAGGCTTGTTCTATATGGACCCAAGTAAACCCTGAAGGAGTAGCTGGAACCCCATCTTTCCTTATCCCTGTCCAAAATCATGGGTCCTTCCCAGGAGAGGACTGGCAAATAGATTTTATGCATATGCCCCCTGCAGAGGCTTTAAGCTTGTTTTAATGCTAACAGACTCCGACTAGGTATTGACTACTGACTAAGTATTTTCTCACCTTTGGGCTGGTACAAAAGGCAGTATGTGACAATGGAAACTCACACCTCCCCAAGACAGATAAAACAATCTGTCTCTTCCCATCAGTTAGCTTTAGAGTTATGGTTTATTTAAAATCTTGGATGTCACAGGGTACTGACCCTTTGGAGGTAAAATGGAAGGGGCCATACAAGGTCATCTTAAGAAACCCCAATGCTGTGAAGCTCAGAGGCCCCCTAGCTGGACACACATGTCACAGATAAAACCTGTCTCTGTTATTATACAGCAGCCTCACCAGTACACCTGTGAATCAACTGATCCTCAAAGGACCATCGTAATCTGCTGCTTTGCAGTTGCTTTGTTTTTCTATTCTGCCTTCTATTCCTCTGTTTTTAGTTTTGTTTGTGAAAACTCCGTCATGTTCTTCTTCTCTTTTCCTATCGTTGATTCCTGTCCTGTGCCTAAATCTAGGCCTGCTTCCCCGAAACTGGGGTTCAAATACGCATCTGTCGGATGGGGCTACGCAGGGTGCATGACTGGTGTATCACCATCATCCCCAGGATATTAATTTACTCCCCATATCCCTTTACTTATCCCCCTGAGAATCCAGCATGGAATTTATCCTCTTGAGCATTCCCCTAAGGACCCTCCCTACAAGAGTAATTGCTCATTTACTTTCAAATCTGACGCAAGAACCTGTGCTTCCAAGCCAGCAATGACCAAAAGACTCCTATTACTAGCATCTTGACAAATATGGGCGCAGGCAGCAGAGGCCCAGGCATCCTAAAACCCCACTTTCTTCCCATCCAGAACCCTCTCAAATATCTCCCGACACTGGCCCAGATATCTCCCCAGTTCCTGCAACACATCGCTTATACAGGCAAAAGTGTTTTGATCTGGTTTAAATAAAACCACAGGTTCTCTTTGTACTACCCCAGAAAACTGTCTTCCTTTGTGGACTAGCCACCCCTAATGTTACTCAACCTCTTGATGTCATCCTGACTTGCTACTTCTTCCCACTGGACAGTGCACACTAGGTCAGGTGATTCCCCTGATCCAGAGTTACACTCATACTACTTGTTCCCAAAACTTCCATGTAAAACATGGATTCTGGGAAAATACCCTCTGGTATCTATCCAAAGAAGCTGAGTATTTATTCCCTTGCTATGGCCACTGGAAGCACGGGGCTATTCCTTCTGACTTAATAGCCACCATCTCACTCTTCCCAAAAGACACTGCCTCGGCTTATCTTAGCCTTGAGTCACTTGACTCTCCAGCCCATGTAGTTAGAGAGAACTGAATTGTGCTTGACTATCTTCTTGCCTGTACAGGAGGTGTTTGTGCTTTGGGCATCATCTCATTATATGTACATTAATAATTCCCATAATGTAGAACTCCGCACTCAAAGCATGCTACAGACAGCCTCTTGGCTACAAGACATCCACTCCAACTGCTATCTCCCTCTACCTCCTCTGGGGGCTGATGATCATCCCCTATTTTGACTAGCCTTATAATTGTTGGGCTGCTTCTGATTTTCAGACCATGTTTGTTTAATTTGTTAGTACAACTTTGTGTATTTTCATATAGAAAAACTCCATTTCCAGCTCCTGGGCTACCAGCTACTGGCCGTGTCACATGGTATAGGACTCTCCACCTGGACTCCTGACAACAAGTTCGGATGACGATTCCCCCACCCATCTGGTACCCCTTGCCAGCAGAAAGTAGTTACCAAAGAAGAGACCACCACCCATCTTCCCGAAAGATTTCTCTTTAAAAAAATTATGGGGGCAGGGAGAATGATGTGGGTGACTTCTGCCCAGCAACGAGAGCCTTGCCTAAATCTAAATCCTCCTAGTAACAGGCAGCTCTTATCTGTTGACAAGAAAACCTTGTTATTTTCTGTATATGTGACTAACCCCTATAGTTTCTGCATATATCCTTAAATGTTGCAAGTTAAGTTCCCTGCTTTGTGACCACATCCCTGAACTGTTTTGTAAAGTAGCCAACACACCTGCATGCTTCCCCTTTCCTGATATCCTTCCCTGTGGTTAACTGCCCACATAGAAGCATACCCCCCACCCCTAGCTGAGCACCCCAAAACTTGGGTATAAAAGTAATCTGTCTTATTCTAGTTGCTAGTGCTCCTGAGGACCACCACTTTTGTGACAATAGAGCTCTCTTATCTAGGAGAACTTCTGCCCTCTGAATTCTTTCTGGACAACCCAACCCTGAACATCTACCTCTTCAATTATATTTTGTGTTTATTTTGTACATATTTCTTCTGCACATACATATATGTATACATACCCACATATATGTATGTGGGTATATACATGTGTACACATGTATACACATATATGCATATGTGTGCACATATCTGTATTGTACACATATGTGTATATATACATGCTCACCTGTTTTTTCCCTAATAGTATATAAGTACCTTGAGAGCAAGGACTGGTTCTAGATTCAGAGGGCTTGTATTCAATTACCCCTTTGATACATGACTTTAAACACATCACTAAATTTCTCTCAGTCTCAGTTTCCTCCTCTGTAAAATAAGGGTTGGGGAACTAGATGACCTCTGAGATCCATTACAACTCTGGAGCTGCCTTTTCATTTTTAGCATTCTATTATCTTAAAGAGATATACAAAAACACTCTTCAAAGGAGGATGGAAATGGATCAACAATAAATCATTTATCCTAGGCTCATTTGGACTTCCCACACAACCATCAGAGAGGAATGGAAGAGCTGAAGAATGCATTTCTACCAACCTGGAAAGAGCTTTCTGCTCCCATGGCCAACAGGAAGAAAAAAGGTCAAAGCTCCTTAGAAGGTCTCAGAAGGTCTTTAAGCCCCACTACTTTTCCATTCTGGTAGATCACATACTGCTACTTAACGTTCCTTCTCACTAGGTCTACTCAGCTCTTACCTCATAAAATTTGTACCTGTTGCAATATAAGGTCTGCCATATGTGGAAGTCAGTAAAGGTGGCAAGTCAAGTTTGAAGAGGGAGTCCTGACCCTTTCACAAGCATAAAGTCAATTCTTCAACTTGATCTACATGTAACTCAGGTGTCTATTTCTTTTTTTTTTTTTTTGGTGGGGGGGGCAGGGATCTAAGTTAAACGGAGAAGAAAGTGATTCTATCTGTCCCCCACCCCACCCCAAACTTACAATTTTAAATATTTCTAAGGATGGCTAAACAGGCAGGGACCCAATGAATCTTTTCAGCATTCGCCAGAAATAAAAGATGAGGATATTTGTGAGATTCAGCTAAACACCAAAAGGATTTTCAATAGTTTAGGAATTGTTGATTTGAATGTTGGTTTCCTTTCGGGAAGAAATGCTTCCTCTGTTTTTATGCTAATGGGAAATGAGCCTCTCACACAAAAATGATTCTGTACATAACTCACAGGGTAATGTAATCACAGCTTCCCTTTCATTTGGAGTATCACTCTGAATGAGCCAATAAGCAAGTGGCTCACGCTAGCAAGTGATAAAAAACAAGTAAGAAAATTAAAATCAGAAAATTTTTATTACAATAAATCTTTCAAAACTGTCAATACTATATGCTGCTATACTTCTTTCTAGTAGCCATGTCTTCTGAAGGCTGACTTTTTTTGCTTTCAGTAAAATAATTTAGAATCATGTGAACACAAGAGAAATGGATCTATTAAGCCCTGCCACAACCTCTCATTGCTTCCCTTCAATTTGCAGGAACAGTCCTCCTTGGTGCAAACTTGCAGTTCAGAAAAGCAAACACTGACTCATCATTCGGTTTTTGAACTTCTGAGTACAACAGTTGAAGTTATTCATCTACCCACATTATCTGTATCTTTTAAGATGAAGAGAGTAGCTTTTCTGCTTTGTACAATTCTGAAGTAAGTAATCAGTAAATTGCTATTACCATCGTTCATGGCTCCTTCATTCTAATATTATTAAAATATCCCATTTGGTTTCATGGTGACCCTACAATCTCAAAAACTACCAGCAGAGCACTAGTTAAGGTCACTCTTACCAAGATAGGTATGTTTCAAACATAGGCTTGATGGCAGACTACTTGGCTGTCATCCAAGGATCAGTCTGGTTAAATTTGGACAGGTTCTTCAACAGGCTGGCATCATAGTGATGAATATATTCAGCTAAAGACACTCAAGTTTAAGAGGGCCTGATATATGAATTAGTAGAAAGAATACCCATAGCAATGAAATCATATATCCATGAATTATTTATTTCTAATAGGCAAACCATCACATCAGTTCCAGGGGTGAACTGACAAATATTTAATAGCTGGTTCTCTGAGGAGGAAAAATGTACATATGACAGGTTTTAAAGTTTATTTTATCTGCATCACTTACAGTTTCCCCCATCATTTTCTTTAAGTCTTGACAATCCAAAGAAGTAATAAATCAAGCCCTGATTTGGAGCACTTGCCTATTTTTGAGGTGTAAACAATCACACTCAAAATTTAACAAGATCCACAAACTAGCTTCAACATACCAGTTATGACATAACCCCAATTTCCTTGGTAGAACAGGCTACAAAGTTCCTTTGAACAAATCTCTACTTGATTGCTTTAAAGAACCAGTTTTTCCCCATACATCTTTAATAAAAAAAAAATCAAGCAGCTGGTTTTATAATCTATTAATAATAGAGTATCTTGGGGTTACCAGACAGTCATTATCCATTTTTATAAAGTAGCAAATTTAAGTCAAAAGACATTTCCTCAATTCAGGATCAGGCTAACAAAAAAGATTATTCTACCAGTCATATCACAAGTACAAGGAAGGTTTGAAAACAGAGAGGAGGTTTTAAAAATTAAAGACTGAAAAGCTCTATGGTCAATCTGCTAGTCCCAGGAGAGCTTCTTGGAAAGACACTGTATGATAAGATGCTGGCTGTATATACTCTTTCAAGCAGCAGTTTATTATCAATACTCAAATGCTCCTCCAACTGTGGTTCTTGGTATATCAAATGTGCCTTGAACAGGGGAGATCCAGCAAAAATATTTCGTTTCTACTCAGCTACATAGCATATACAGCAAAGTTCAATGGAAGAATAATTTGAGAAAAAGTGGGTAGCATTTATTGTTTGGTGACCTCATTTTCCTTCACTCTCTTCCCCCATCTGAAAACACGGACTAGAATGAAAATACTGCATAGTATTCTGGAATTTACTTTCATGAACATCTAATCTTACAGGTCTCTCCTAATCCCCACTCTCCAGCTGCTAAAAATTCCCTTTCCTGCCCTCTCCCCATCACCTTGTATTTATTTACAATTTTTAAAAATGTGTACACCAATCAATGAGCATTCATTGAGGACACACTGATCTCTGAAACCCAGCTAGCACAGTGCCTGATCCCATAGTAGGCATTAAAAAGTTAATCATAAATTGACTGACTAAGATACTAAAGCACTCATACTCAGAACTAGAGGAAAAGCTCTGAAATCTTTAAATACAGAATATTGTTGTCTCAGACAGACAGCTCTGGCCCTCCCTGAAATCTGAATGACAACCCATCTGAGCTGTGCAAATGATAGTCATTGCAGAAAAACTCATTAAGCAGTTCTCCATTACCTCTAACTTTTTATTGTATACACCTGAAGAAAGATTTTGGTGACATGAAGAAGGAAAACTTAAAGCCTAGCTAAATGCATTATTTTACCATGCCAACCCAAACAGGCTAATCAACAATAAATATGCCAATCATATTTTTGCTACCAAGATATTACTTAAAATTATAAGTTGATATCATGGACCACTCCACAGTAAATGTAGCAAACTCAGGGTAACCAATTCAGTCAAAGGATTTGCAGAGAGAACTACAGTCTGCTACAGGAGCCACAGTATTTGCGCTCTTGGAGGTAAAGGCACCAAGGCCACATAATACTACAGAGTTCAATGTCTCAGTTCAGAACAGATGGCACAAACAGTATGATATAATTGCATAACAGAGGGTGGGTTTGAACAGCTGCTAAGAGAAGAGAATCTGCCACTGAGCACAGAAAGATTAAGAATCAGAGCATCAGGAAAGAGGAAAATAAAAACTACCCCCCCCAAACTAATACTCAATTCAGAAATTCAATCAGAACAGTTTTAAAAACTACAGAAAGGCAAGCTGTCAATTTCTCTCCTAAACTGTAGCTTACTCTGTTAAAGTCCTATTCTGATGTCTCATTTAGCATAGCCGGGGGCCCTGATGTTTCAGAGGCTATGTAAGTACAGGAGTGACCACCTGCATCCCTTGGCTGTGGTCAAATTAAATAAAAGTGTATTAAAGCACTTTTAAACCTTAAAATGTTACATAAATGCCAATTATTATTATTATCAAAGTAGCAGCTTTCAACCCAGGGCATCCTGTTAGTTAGCTAAGCTTGGAAATTATACCAGAGTGAGGAAACGTTTCAACCATTAGCAGCTTACAGAGACAGTCCCCTGATTCACTGTAAAGATGTAGAGTAAATATCCAAAGCAATGAAATTCAGGATACTTGAAGTAAATGCAGCTTCACATCCTATAATTCACTGAACTTCAAGACTCATATTCTCAACAAGGATGGCAAAGTACAGACCCCAGAAACTACCTTAAAACTGAGAGTTCCATTTCTGGAATTCAGAGCCTGATCATTAACCAATCTGCTCCTTTTTAATTCAAAAAGAGATTTTAAAGAACAGCAGAAAGAAAGAAAGCAAATATGAAAAAAGACCATTGGACACAGTGAGTGCTGGGGTAAAACTTTTCCTCTTTCCACCTCCTTTCTTTCTCACTTTCTCTTCCCACCACTTCCTAATAAGAAAAAGTATCATTTAAGGAAAATCTGAGACTAGAAATGCATAACGCATCAGCTGCCTAGAATATGAACCTTCAGCAGCATGAATGTTTATTACTTTTTATAAATATGCTCATTGCTAACACAAAGCCTGAGAGCACCTAGTGGACAAAAACTGGGAAAAATCCATTTCCAACTCTACCATGGCCTTGCTAAATTGACTGTGGCAAGGTCTCTGCTATAATTCCCATCGAACTAAAATTCTATCACAGAATTGCAGAATCTATGTAACTAAGGGACCATTAGGGATGATTTAGGCCTAATACCCAAGTTTGATTGCAATGCTTTGGGGAATCAAAGGCAATCTTCAGAGGTGACTTGACAGTGGGACAGGGCCTAGCCATGTACTTCTTGGAGCACTGGGAGCCACAAGCAGTAAACAAGGCCAACACGATACCTGGGCACTAAGCACAAGAGGCTTAAGACAAACGTAATGCTTAAGCTCCCACTAGAATCTCTAGTCAGAACCAGAGCAGAAAATGGAACCAACTCTTCACTGGAGATCTTGCAAGAATAAGAAGGCGCAAAGACAAGCCAAGGCCGGAACTTGCAGTAATCCACTGGGAAACTGAGACAAAGGCTAGGGATTGTGGTAGAGGGCCTTCTGCCAGTGGCGTTCAAGCTCCAGAGAAACGTAAGACCTGCCCAACCCATCTAAGAGTGCCTGGGGGGTACTGATCCAAGCACAAAATCCTGATCTCAATGCTGAGGATGAAAATGTAAGTGATCAGAAGAAATGAGGATAAGAGCCATTCTTTGATAGATAAATGGTCAAAGGATATAATGGGAAGTTAAAATCCTGAGAGGGAGGGGGAATGCCAGGATCAACAATCATAAGAGAAAATGCCCCAAATCACTAATATTAAGAAAATGCAAATTAAAATAACTCTGAGGTTCCATCCCACTGATCAAATTGGCAAAAATGACAAAAAGGAAACATGGTAATGTTGGAGGAGCTGTGAGAGGACAGGCACACATTTGGAAGTCGCTCAAAAAGTCACTAAAATGTACAGAGTACAGATACCCTTTGACTGAACAACACCACTACTAGGTACACACCCTAAAGAGACCAAAGAAACAGAGAATGACTCCTGTTTTCAGAAATGTCCAAAGTCTCCTTTTTGTTGTAACCAAAATAACTAGAAAGTGGGTGTCAATCAGTTGAGGAATACCTAATTCAAGGGCGGCTAACCTAGAGTTGATGCACAGTTTTGAGGCAGTCCATAAAATTAACTGGAAAAAATTACATCTTTTTTCTCACTATTCTCACTCAACTGAAATTTAGCCTGTCCTTCAACTATGAATGTAGGCAACAAAACATTACTATGAAAGAATCCATGTACTTCACTTACTGCCAAACGGTTCTCTGACCATTAAAAACTTAACAATGTTTTGCCTAAACAAATTATGGTAAATGAATGTAAAAGAATACGTTAAGGGGATTGATCAGAAGAAACCTGGGAGGACTCATATAAAGTGGCACAGAATGATCAGAACCAGAGGACAATTTATAAAAAAGCAAAGGAAACAACTGTAAAATCTGAGATCTCTGATTACTGTTTCAAATCTGTTGGCAGAGAGGTGATGGAGCTGAGATCAAGAATGACGCTTAGATTTTCAGACACGGGCAATGTGTGCACTTGCTTTGCGTAATTTATTTCTTATAAGGGAAGGCTTTGTTTGGGGAAGCAGCGGAGAGTGGGAGGTAAGACTAAGAAAAGGGTACGTATGATATCACTAAAAAATAAACAGAAAAGATCAGAAAAAATTTCCAAAGAGGACAAAAAAACGCAGATCAGTTTTGGAATAGCCAAGTTAAGTTTGAATATACAAAAAAATCCCAAAGTTGATCGTAGTGGTGGTTTACTAAATATGTAAGTCTATTTTCCTGGTTCTCTTCATATTATGAAATGATCAAGTCTGTTAATATTTTCAAGTTTATAATAATAAAAACGACAATTTTAAAAGTACCGCTCTCTGAAAAAGATCTGATATCCCAGATATAGAGGGAATTAACATAAAATGTTAAACCAAGAGCTATTCCTCAGTGGATAAATGGTCAAAATATATGAACAGTTCTCAAGAGGAGAATTTCAGGCTACTCACAACCATATGAAAGATTGCTCCAAGGCACTAATGAGAAAAAAGCCAATCAAAAAAACTATGGTTTCACCTTTTGCCTGGCAAATTGGTAAAGGTGACAAAAGATGGAAATAATCAGTATTGGAGGGATTGTGAAAAGAAAGACATGCTAATTACAGGGTAGGTAGGCAGTACAGTGAACAGCGCACTGGGTGTGGAGTCAGAAAGACCAGCTTTCAGAAACTTTTCTGAATCTCTAAAATAGGGATAACAACAGCACCTAACTCCCAGGGTTGTTGTGAGGATCAAATGAGAAATATTTGTAGAGTACTTAATACATTATGTGGCACATATATAGAAAGTATCATATAAATATTAGACTCAATTCCACAAAACTATAGAAGTTTCTGAGTATAAGATTAGGTTAAAACAAAACCTCTTCTGACAAAGATAAACATTTAACATTTGAAATTACTAAGAAATTATAAAAATAAAAATATTCACAGGCAATATCCGGTATCAATGAATAAATGGTTGAAAGACTGAATCAGGAAATTTGCGAACAAAACATAGAAATTTAAAATAAAAAAATTTTTTTGCATGAAAAAGGGTTCATCCCCATTAATAAATTACTGAAATGTAAATAAAACCAACTTTGGAGGACCTCCTCCTACCAATCAAATTGACCTCCAACATAGTTTTGGTGAAAAAAGATACACATATACATTGGCAGTGGAATAAATGATGAACTGGTGGGACATTTTGATAAAGCAATCTAGAAGTATGCTAAGAAAATTCCATGATGTGATTTACTGATTTTTTAAAAAGTGTTATTGAAAAGATTTTTTTAAAAGGCTAAATGTTCAAAAATATATCCATAAGCATTATAAATACATGTGAAGAAAGTTTTATGAAATAATCTGAAACAAAAAAAACCTGAATCAGAATAAAGTACATGGTAACTATAATAAATGTAAAAAGTATATACAATTATAAAGAGGAAAACAGGGCAGCCATGTGGTGCTATGGAAAGAGTTCCAGGCCTCATGTCTGGAAGACTCACCCTTCTTGAGTTCAAATCTGGCCCTAGACACTTACTAGCTATGTGATCCTGGGAAAGTCACAAACAGGGATCTGTTTGTCTCCTTTCCTCATCTGTAAAATGAGCTGAAGAAGGAAATGGAAAACCACTCTAGTATCTTTGCCATGACAACCTCAAATGGGGTCAAGAAAAGCTGGACCTGACGAGAACAACCGAACAGCAACAGCAACAAAGGATAAACTGACACAGTTTAAAGAACGGGAATAACACATTGTAAGTATCTTACAAGTCAGGATTCGTTTATTGACATGAACACCCTTTTCCAGTGTCACCTGTTGTCCTTCATTAAGTATCGTTAATTAAGTGGGTAGATATGGGGATAGGGATAGAAGAGAATGCATTAATAGGAAACTGAATGAGTAAAGGTCCCAAGCAGAAAAAGTGTGCTCCCTGCCTTCAGTGAACTCAGAGAAAAACAATACTGAATATAATGAAGCATCAAAACATGTCTTACAGTGAGTGACAGCAAAGTCAGATGTGGCCAGGTCATCATTTTCACATAGATCTTTTCAGTTTACTTGATGTTTTTCTTCACACCATACTAAAAGATAGGTATTTCAAGTACTATCCCATTTTTAAAGATGCGCACCAAAGTTTTAGAAGACAAAGGAGCCACGTAAGGTCACACAGCTAGGGTTAGAGCAATCTTTGGACTTTCAAAGTCACTTTTTCCACTAAACACACTGCCTCAAAAAACAAAAACTAGAGGAGGAAGAGAAGTACAGGAACAGTCCTGGTGGGTATCATTTCTCAGATGAAGAGCACAGAGAGAGTTTAGCTTAGCTTAGCTTTCAAAAGAAAAGATACTTCTTCTTTGAGGGTGAGGAGAGGCAAAGGAGGATGAGAGAACAGTGATATGTTGAGTAGGAGGGAGTTGGAGCCAAAAAATTTTGCTTATTCACTGAGAGATATTTGGAAGGAAAAGGGGACTTGGAAAGGAGATAGCATCTAAACTCCTACTGCAGGGAATTTGCTAAACAGGGAGATTAACAAGAGGATTGCCAAACGGATGAAGAGTCTCACTAGCACCTCACATTTATTAAATTATGATTACATATCATGGAAGAAATCCATCCATTCCTGCCCTCAGTGTTATCTAATTGTTAACTAGGAATCATAAAGCAAAAGGAGTAAAAGGGTGGGGGAAAAACTGAAGTCAAGCCAAACTCATAGCAGATATACTAAAGCCAAAGGTGTATGATATGACTTTACCTAACTCAGGAGAAATTCTAAACCTGCTTTTTTCTACCTCTACAGTTTCTACAGTGAATGGGGGGGTGGGGGGATGTGGGTATCTTCTGGTAGCCAAGAAATTCAGGGACAATTTGAAGAGAAGGAAAAAGAAAAGGGAAAGGAACAGGCATTTATTAAGTGCCTACTATATACCAGGTACTTTATAAATACTATTTCAGTTGATCATCACAAAATCCTGTGAGACACGTGCTATTATTATCCCTATTTTACAGCTGAGAAAACTTAGGAAGGCCTGGCACTCTATCCATTACTATGTTTACATTTTATCATCACTAATTTACTTTAATAAAAGTTCTTTCCAACTCATCTATAGGTTTTTTGCTTGCTTTTTTTTTCAGAAATATTTCTAGGACCGCCATTTCTGATCAAAATCTTACATCTGAAATATGTGTTTTCTCCAGACTGAGGTATTATGCTAGCATGAAATGCAGTCCTCAGGCCTAAACATCTGTTTCTTTACTGGCAGACCTCTGGTGACTTGAAATGTGAAGAAAAGAGATGGTGTGGGGAATCTAGATTTGGGATGGTAGGAAGTTGTTGAAGTTGAAGTTCATGAAGGCAGTCTGGAGTGGCGAACAGTGGGATCAAGAACACCTACGGCATCCAAGAATACCCTGGCAGACCAGGTGAGGTTAAAAGAGTAGAGGCCCCATTGGTATTGATGAGCTGGTTCAGTGTGACAAATCAAATAGGCTGTAAACAGGAGAAAACCACCAGGTTCTAGATGGTACAATGGAAACATCACCAGTTTTAGAGTCATTACATCTGGATTTCAGTTCCACTTCTCTTACTACTACTTCAGTGACTGTAGGCAAGTCACTTTGCCTTCTCTGGGCCTCAATTTCTGTAAAATTAGTCTGTCAGACTAGAAAGTGCCTGACATTCTTTCTAGTTCTAAATATACTATGTCTTGGGGTCAACATATAAAATGTACATACAAACAACAGAGACTAAGAAGTAACAGTTGTAAAGTCCATGTGTCAGATTAGGGAAAGGTAACAGGAAAACAAACAAACAAATCCATCTAAGTACTAAAGTCCATCTAAATACTAAATACTAAAACACTACTAAGATGTAAAAGGGATGGATGGGGAAGAGAAAAATGGAACAGAAGCAATGATGTGTTCAAAATGCAAGACAGAATAAATTATTAGAATAAGTGATCCTGACATGGTACATTCAGTAATAAAGGATGAGGCCTATCCATGAGATGGACGCAGCACTGCAACTATGCTTAGGTTGAGCTTGGTTTTCATTAGGTCTGTAAGGTGAAGGAGAGGGAGAAACAGATAAAATATTTAAAAGGAGGACGTCAGGGCAACAACTCTGTAGACCTTCAGTTTGGTAGTCAAAGACCTCTTGTCTCCCACACTTTCCTTCGAAGACTCTCCAACACTGAGCTAGCTCTAGTAGTGCATGTGTCAACCTTCTTCAAGGTGTACAGTCCTGCAAAGGACACTACCAAAGTATTCACACTTCTCCATGTGCTTCTCCATGACGGCTGCACATCAACTGGACGGTGGGATGGGGGGGAGCTGGCTGATGGAGTACCTGCGTTTTCCTGATGTTGATTATTAGGTCAAAATTAGAGAGACAAACAGAGAATTGAGCCATACTTTGTGGCATCTCAGGGTCAGAGGCTGCACCGAGTGCACAGTCATCTGCAAACAAAAAAAGAATCATGCACCAACAACACTCCCTTCACTTTAGTTTAACTTTAAAATTTCAGTTTAGTTCCATTTTCACATAGCTATCAGAAAATCCTTACAATTACTAAATTCTTAACACTGAACCATAGAGGCACTACGTTAGTAGACAGGGAGTCCACATCAGAGAGGGAAAGACCTGGGTTCAAGTCCTGACTCACACACACTGACTATATGACCCTGGGTAAATCACTTGAACCTCTAAGTACACCAGGCAACTCAAGCACTCTGTGCTGTGGAGCAGGTATGGATCTTCAGTGGGAGAACAAGTTTCTTCTTCCAATAAAACAAAAAAAACCAGAGGAAAACAACTGCCAACAACAATAAAAACAAACAGGCAGACAGACAACCACTTCTGTCCTGCATGATGATCAATAACCCTTCCACCAACCCCTCGGAGACTCCTTACCTCATTTCTTGTAACAACTGTTCTAAGACTTTTATTCTGGCCTCAAAACATCATCCTTATCTCCATCCTCCTATGCTTAGAATATGGCTTAAGTTTCTACTACTTAGAGATTTTAAGGCCTTCAAGGATTCCTTAAAGACTTCCCAAAAATACTCTCCAAGAGGCACTGACTGAGGCATGATGAAAACCAGATTTGACACCGTCTTCTTCCCATTTGCTGGTATGAGTCCTGAAGACAAGATTTACCTATGCTGATGTGCAGCCCATGCCAGATAAGATTCATTTAACGGACAATACCAGTAAGACAGGGCCAATTTCAAGGAAAAGTAAAAGAGACAACTTCCCCAATCAAACATGCCTTGCATCTTCTACGGTTTGCCCTGTGACCCGTAGCACGTACAAAAAGCAAGTTCTTAAACAGTAACTCAAGTTACAACTGATTCTAATTCTTGCTTCTCTAAGCTGTATTTTGTTTGTTGTTGCTTCTTCACTTGGAGACAAGGGGCTTTCAAATATGAGCAGAAGAAAATAATACCTTCATTTCCCTTCCCCAAGCAGCAAAGGAGTCATTTCCATTCTGAGCCTTGAAAACAAATGCCTACATAAATGAAGGAAAAAGTAAAATGTAAATAGAGAAATCTGTATCCACAGGAAATAGGTTTTGGAAAATAATGTTAGATAACAGTGCGGTTTATTTCCCTGGACAGTGAACAACAGAACTGCATTTCCTCATCTTACAACACAGAAACACAACACACACACTGTTCATCACAACTTAAGTTTAAAATATAGAACCATCAGATCAACACAGGCAAAAGTACCACTAGTATCTTTAAAACTCTAATTTCTACAGTGATCACGTAACAGAGTTTTACATGCTTTCAGGAAATAAAATAATTGTTTATGTATATATGCCTGACACACTTAATAATACTATGTTCATTTTATGTCATAACTCTGTCCCAAGTGTTCAAAGCGGGAAGTCTCTCAGTTTCCATCTACTGGAAAAATGTAGGAGAAAACTTTTAGCAGCTACTTCTCCATATCTAGAAAGGCTGAAGGTCTTGACTCATGACTTGTAAGTCAAGTAGAAGTGACTGCTAAAATCTGCAGATCTGCCTACCTATTCAACCAGACACTACTAATCATCCTAACCTTGGTTATTAGATGAAATTCATGCAGCATTTTTAAAAATTAAAAGTTTTATAGAAATCAATATTCAACATCAACACAACCTCCTAACCTTGTTTTATAAACATTTCCTGTTAATAACAATAAATAAAATATCATAACTTTATTTCCACATCTTTTAAATATGCTCAAATTTTTCTTTTGTTCTTACGAGGTAGGAAGGGGTTAGAGAGGGTTAGCATGCTGTTAAATCACAGAACATAATTATCTTACTTTTATACCAAAATTCTGTCTCACATATAAAGGGAAACGTCCCAACTTTTAAAGACGGAGAAACTGAGGCAAAGATGAGCTAAGTGACCTGCCCCAGACTACACACATTACTGGCTGAAGAACCAAAGATCTCAACTTCCAACTTTTTCCATTATACTACAATGATACACCCTTCTCACAGTATGTGCATCTAGTTATCCACACGTGGCTAGTTAAAGAAGTAAAATGACAGAGTTCAATCAATAATTATTGGGTGCTCAGTAGGTGAACCATAGTGAATAGTACTGAAGACTGAGGATCTGCAAGGGTAAAAAAGCTTTTACTCTTGAGACGCAAACCAAAGTATCTTTTGCATAAGTGAATAAACAACCACCATATGTTGAATACATGTTATACGTGACAGACAGGAAGAGAAGGGAGGAACGTTCCTCACCTCTTCCTTTTACCCCTCTCCAGACCTCAGTCATAGAACAGTGGAGTGGGAAGAGCAACTGTCCCAACTGTATATGGCATGAGCATTATCTTTTTAGTAAGATGGAAGACAATTTTTTAACATCTTTTCTTCCACTGCATCCTAAAGCCCTCCAGGTATTACTATTTACCTTGGAGCAGCTTGACTGCTTGATTAACTGGAGCAATGCCCTGCAGAACTCTAGATATTGCTATCTGAACCTCCCAATGGTTTGGATGTGTGTTTTGTTCTAAAATTGCACCCTCAGACCTTGTCTCTACCCTGTAGCTACCTACTTTCTCTTCATATATTATCTTCCCCAATTAGAGTGTGTGCTCTTGGAGAAAAAGGACTCTCCAAGCTGTACCCTAAGTATTTAGTACATAGTAAGTGCTTGATAAATACTCTTTCCTTCATTTATTTAGTCCCCCAAATACCTTTCCCTTCAAACTCATGCACATAAATTTATACACTAGCAAACTGATAATGAGGTACACCCTGAGAGAGTTCCTGCTAACTAAAAAGAATGTGCCTTTTTTTCTTCATTAATTAAGAAAACCTCCTTCTAGATGGAGTTCAAAGCCTTCTGCAATATCAAATCATAGCCTTATTCAAGAGACAAACCTCTGAGAGTTCAGGGTTTTAGTAGATGGCTATGCTATCACTATTTGAAGCAAAAAGAATACTATCACTTTAGCTTGGATAGTCTAGAAAAATAATTAACCTTGGTAATATGGTTCATCAGTTTCTCAGCATCTACACCAGTTCTGTACCACTAGACCCTGACCATTCTCCTTAACTGCCATTTAAAAGAGAAAAAAATACATTCATTTCCCTTCCATGGGGAATAAAAAGTTATTTCCATTGGGAGCCTTAAAGTCAAACACCTACATAGATCAGAACAAACTGAAACTCAAATAACAACTTGCCAAAAACATATGTGTAGGAAGTAGCAGAGCTAAGTTCAAATCTAAATCCTCTGACTCCAACATCCCAGACCTTCCCATGATTCCTCGCTTCTTCTTTCTTTAGGCTAGGATCATCCAACCCATTCATCTTATCTACAAGCACTCAATGAAAAAATAAAATTGGTCAAAGGCTCAAATAATGAAAAATCTGTCCTGTCTTCACAAACATACCTTTGCTATGAAAGGCTTCAATGCTACTGAGCTGCCATTGTAAAACCATCATTAATGGAAACAAGATTTTAATAGTGGAAGGTAACTTCCCAATATCAACAAGTCAAGAATAGTCATGGTACAACTACAGATTAATCTTTTGTCTTTTCTGAGTTTTCAGAAAGCAGATCAAGGGACTCAGGTAAAGAAGCTTCAGAAAATGACAAGATTAAAGCATGAAAGCTTTCTACTATTGTAGATTAAAATAAACATGCATATTTAATTTTCATTAATTTTCATAATTTTGCGTGTAGCGTATTTAACTTAGTGTTGATACAAATTGTTACTAAATTGAAATATAAAGGAAATTTAATACTCTATCCAATCTTTTACTGAAATGACTTAAAAGAAATTCAAGTAAAACTGTTCCCCAAAAATTAGTCAAGATACCAAATATAATTTTTTGTATTATTAAATAAAGTATAAGAGGCACTCAGATTTCAGTTATATTCTTCCAAAATGATATATCTCAGAGAGTATAATATACACTAATACCCACAGAATAGTTTCAGAGAAGGTCAGATGCAGCTATTACTATCAGCATTTTTGTAATCTATTCCCATCATGCCTTGGTTTTTCCCTGGATATTTCCTGTTCACATCCAATTTTCTATAATATATAAGGATTTAAATCAGAGCCTCAAGCAGTAGGGTTATCTATTATAAACCCAGTGATTTGAGGGTTCTTTGTTTGATTCAATGAAGTCTCTTCTTTTGCTTTGCAAAGCTAACAAATGAAAATAATGAGAACTGCAAAACTGAGTTTTAAGTTTTCTATTACTTTACACAGGCTCAGAATAAGGAGAATTTACATTGAAATCCATAGGTATGGAAATTACTTTAAAAGATCAGCTAACATACCACTTCTTTTCTCCACAAGATCCAATTAAAGCACTCTTCTCCAAGAGAGAAATTTCACAATACCCAAGACCAGTCTTTATAATACCTAAGAAATTAGGCTGTCTACACATGCAAAATAGATGAGGAAATTAATGGAATAACTGAAGCCAAAAGTGAACTGACTTGTTTAAAGTAGCAAAAAATTGAAACATATAATATATACATATAGTATTGATGTAATGACAGGAAGAGCTAATAACCAGTGACTTTTAGTCTCCTCAGCACTTTGTTATTATGGGATGGCTCTCTGGGAGGGGAAGGGAGATGGATACTGGGGTAATTACGATGACGTAAAAACCAGAAGACATCAAGATTCAAAAGTGTTACTCTATATGTTACTATGTAACTCATTCCAGAGTTTCTATGTAACTCAATTCAGATGAATTGAATCACATTCTCACCACCCACTGTCCTTACTCCCCTCTACCAAATCTGATGAAGGTCAGTGACCTTCCAAAAGTCCTCATTTTACTTGATGTATGGGTTGTTTTTTTAACACTGCATATAAAACTCTCCCTATCTAAGATTTTCTGTCTCCTTTATTACTTCCTTTTCTTCCCTCCATTCTATAAATGTGGACATTCCTCAAGGTTAAAAATTTGAGAGCTGGGACTATGTCCTTTTTAATGTGTTCAGTCCTTTTTTTTACGCAATCTCACTCCTTTGGAGATTTTATCCATTCTCACTAACCCTGTTGGAAAAAAAAAAAGACATTCTAATACTGTCCTTTTCCCCAAGCTCCACTCCCACATCTCCAATTTCTGAAGATCATTCTCAGCTGAATGTTCCACAGTCATCTAAAGGCACTCTTTCCTGATTTCCCAGCTTCTGTTTATGGTATGGCCATATATCCAATCATCCAAGTTAAAAACCTGCAAGTCGTATTTGACTATTTTTTCTGACTACTAACTTAAGTCAGTCACTGAATTCACCTCAATTCTTCCTCTCAAATCTTTCTCATTATCTATCTCTTTTCCCACTCTCACTGCTACCACTCTAGTTCAAGTAGTCTTACAAATTAGGACTAATCTAAGAAACCTCCAGACTGATCTCTCTGCCTCCATTCTGTCCCCCTATCCTTTAATCCATTTGACAGATCAGCCATATGAATTTTCCTAAAATACTCCTTTGTTTTTCTGCTCAAAGATCTTCAATAGCTCCCCATTGGTTATAAACAAGTTCTATGCTACTGGCTTAATATTCAAGATATTTTACAATCTGGCTCCATACAACTTTTTTTGCCCAATCCATTGTTTTTGAAAAAAAACTTCCACTTTAGCCAAACTAATCTAATTGTCCTTTGATTATCCCATTTGTGGGATATATATATATCTTCCTCCATTTCAAACTTGGTCCATTCACATCTCCCCCATCCTTCAAGGCCTAACCCAGGTGCTTATTCTCTAAAACCTTTCCAAGCCATACCAACCACAGAGATCTAGCCTATATTTTATTGTAAGCACATACTACTTTGTGACAACACTTTTATTATTGCATTCACTGACTGACTTTTCATAACGTTATATGTTGTCTCCCAACAAGATCATATAAACTCTATGAGAACAAGGACTATGTCTTTTAAGGTATATCCTACCAGACCTAACAGCATCCCAAGAACACCCACATTGAGCATTGGACAGATTTCTAAAATCAAAGACAAAAAGTAGAAAAACATCTACTGAGAGATCAAAGACACATGGATATAGGTGGGGTTGTTTTTGGAGGAGGAGGTATTTAAATTGAACACAAATGGAAATGAGATACAACATTTTTCAAAACCTTGTTTTCCAAGTTGAGACTAAAAACTTCATTCTAGGCAAAGCAGACAGAGGATAAGCTAAGTATGACCCCTCTGTAATCCAAACCACACACTACTTCAAATTACTGAAACACTGATTCAGTTGTTTGAAGGCTCTGACTTAAAAATTATTGAGATCTAATACCTGTGTGGTAGGAACAATGTCTGCTAAGATCCTTGCCACTAGATTTAGGCTAGTTTTTTCCCCAAAACATCCAACAAGTTGTTCCTGAAATTTAATTGGTCTAAGGCTCCAGTCACTGAGATGACTTCTCAGTCATTAAGGCCTAGTAGGTATGCTAGGCTAGTCTTCCTCTCTCCATACCCCCTCCCCAAAGTCAGGGCAGTTGTCCCTAGTGAGCTATAGCTCAGAATATTAATGTAGCTGACAGATGTACCACTTCCAAGTCAGTCAATACACCCTTCTGAGCCCAAGCCATCTTTCATTCAACCCTTCAATCAAAACTCACATTTTGCATTATCAGACAGTGATAAAAACAGGAACTGTAAAATGTTCAAATGTAAAATGGGAATAATACTTGATTTGCCTGAAGACAGGTGACAGGATCAAATAATCTCTCTTCAGATGTAAACTCCTTAAAATGAAAGATCTTTGAGGGAAGGGATTGGTTTTTGCATTTTTATTTCTCAACATCTAGTCACAAAGCCTAACAGACAGTGAGCACCTCACAAATGTTGAACGTACCTTTCTGAACAGATCCATCTACAAAAATGAAGCAGATTCCATTTCCCTGAACCAGTGCTATATTTCTGCTGTGGATATTTTTCATTGTTTTGCTACACTAACTTTTTTTATTGTTACAGTATTGGATGGTCTGTTAAGTTCTCATTTGGTTACAATCCCTGAACCACCAGAATGGCCCACAAAAGCATGTGTTATCCTTGAAGCTATCTAGTCTGCTACTTTCAGATCATTTACAGTTTTGATGTGAACCCTTTATTTTCCAGGAAATATAATACCAGCAATGTACTAGGACCCATGACTACAATTATTATCTAGCTGTGATATATATGTCAGTAGTGGCAGGCTGTTTTGCACAGTGCTTCTTCCCCTTCTCACAACACTGTAAAAGGGGTAGTACAAGGGTTATCCTCTTTTTATAGATGAGCAAACGGACACTTTCAGAGATTAAGTGACTTGTTCATGGAATCAAGGCTGTAACAACCATAATACCATGCCATAGCTAAGCTGATACTTGGACCTGAGTTGCAGAGAAGTTGATGTGCCTCAGTAAAGGAAATTGCTCACCAGAAGCTCTGTACACCAATGAAATCATATTTCTGATTTAAAAGGGGAAAAAAAAGGATTCTGCTAACCAAGGAAACATTATGGCTCTTGTTGTTACTGTCTGCTTGTTTCTTGGGTACTTAAATCATACCATACCCAAAGCATATGTACATTTTCACACAAAAAATAACAAGGCAAGAAAATCTGCTGCTTCTAAGTTAGAAACAACTTCATCATTCGGCCTCTAAGGGCAAAAGTAACTCACTATAAATCATTCTCTTGGGAGCCCAAAGTCAGCATGTCACTACAATGTTTTGTGTAGGGTGCTTTTCATTAATTGTTTGCTAACTAATAACAATGCCTCCAGGACAATCTTTCTTCTTTGAGAATTGAGATCTATTAACAAAGCAAACAGTAATCAAAATGTGGTTTCTTCCTTACTCTTGAAAGATCAGAACTGAGTTAGTCCAGAGTTGAACTTGACCACTATGAAGCACAAGGAGGACAAAGGTTTTAAAGGAAGTTATATTTCAAGGATGCTGCTCTCTGGTAAGCACACATAGATCCTTATTATTTTGTTCAATGATGGTAAAAGCAAATCAGACTCATGATAGATGCCCTTTGAGTCAATAAGACCTGGGATCAAGTCCTGCCTCTGACACATACAGTAACCATAGGCCAATTATTTTTTCCTCTTAGGGTCCCAGGGAACTCTCTAAGTTACATATCAGCACCAGAAAGGAGTTTCTACATGGGGCAATGTTGATGAAATTAGGGTTTCAGACCAAAAGAAAAGAAAAAGATTATATAAGATATGGATATATCTATGCATAAATGGATATACATACATATGTGTGTGTATATATGTATATGTACATGCAGGGATATATGTGGCTTGTTTATGCATCCCCAAAGTCCCTTTGCCACTCTCCAATTCCTCTCCTCATTTATGTATTTCAGATTTGGGGTCTTACATTTTGAGTGCTCAGCATATATGTGGCTATTGGATTCTAGCAATAAGCATCTTGCAAGTCAAGCCCATCAAAGGAGGTTTCCCCACCACAACTCTGCTCCATCTTAGAAGCAGGGAGAATAGCTAAGTCCAAATAGCCCATTCTGGAAGTTGGAAATCTTTATTCTACATACTGAAGCTACCTTTATTTTCTGAAATTAGTGAAATTTGCTATTTAAGAATTGCTTAAATTGAATTGAATTGAATTGAATTCCAGGGGGCACCAAAACCTTTGTGCTGAAATGGCAAGCAACAGGATATGGGTGACCAGCCCCATGCCACTGCAAAGGCTATAGTGTCTCTGAAAATAGCCATGTGGTTTGCTTTGCTCCTGAGGGCAGAAAGGAACCTCCCCGTTTACAAAAGGGGGATGGAGGAAGCAGAGAGGATGGTTTTCCTCCAGTAAGAAAATTAGATCTGCTCAACTTGAAAGGGTTAGAACAGCATCCCAGTAAAAAGAGGCTACCAAAATGAAAATCACAGGACTGTAGACCACACTACCACTCCATCCCCTCAGGAGGTTTGGTGGTCACCTGACTTGAAACACACACACACACACACACACACACACACACACACACGACTTAATGAAGGGAAGCCACCAGCTTAGATCCTCAGTTTTCCCACAGAACCCATTCACTGTTGCTTCTCTGGGTTCTCAAGCACTGAAGGCGCCGGTAACTTATTTGGGAACACCCCCCGGAGCTGGGGGGGCAGAGGCACCAACATCCAGTGCCCTCAGCAGTCACAACCGAAGCACAGGCAGCCCCTCTCCCAGCACCCCCTCTCCCAGCACCCCACACAGGAAGGCCGGATCGCCTTCCCTCCAACGAGGCTGGAAGTGACAGAAAAGTGCCATCCCCAGCGGTTCAGCCACAGGGGCACAACCGCACCGTTCCTTCCTCCCTGAGGTCACTGAATCCACGAGGGAGAGGAAAAAGAAGGGGATGCTCCTCTCAGCTGTCACCCAGACATTACGGTCTGACAAGGGGCACTCCGGGATTTGCTCTCAGCACCCCCCTTTCCAGGACTCCATTACAGAGACCGCGAGAAAGGGAGAGAAAAAGCCCGAGCCCCAGACCCCAACTTCCCAAATACTCCTCGCACGCCCCTCCCTGCTCCCGCCCGCCCGGCCTGACCCCCCGGCCCCCTCCCGCCGTCCCCACCTTGTCGGCGATGCTGCGGGGCAGCTGCAGGTCCGGGCTCGGGGTGAGCTCGCCGCCCGTCGCCTCCTCGCTGCTCGGGCCGGCCAGAGGGTGCGGCATGTCCTGCAGGGACCTGGGCCCGGAGGAGGGCAGGGACCTAGGGGTGCCGACGCCTCCGGCCGACATGGCTGGAATCGCTCTGCGGCTGCGGCTGCCTCGGCCGCCACCCCCTCCCCGCCCCCGGGGGGAGCTGCAGGGGAGGGGGCTCTCCGCCCGGCTGCGAGGCCGCAGCTGGGGTGGGCGGGGCGGGCCGCTCGCCGCCCTCCTCCCCGTCCGTCCCGGGCGTCCGACTCGGCGGAGCCGCGGTCCGAGGCTGCGCCGCAGCTTCAGCTGTGGGGGGCCGCGGTGCGGCGGCTGCTCCGGCCGGGCGGCGGGGGTTGAGGCTCGGCTTCACGCGCCGCCCCTCGCTCCAGCTCCGGCTCCTCCCCTCCTCCTCCTCCGCCCCCTCCCGGGGCTTTAATAACGCCGAGCCCCAGCACCTGCCTCCGGTCTCCCTCCGGCGCTTCCCCGGGACACCCTCAGACGGGAGGGAGGAGCGTCGGCTCGGCCCCCTCCCGCTGCTTTCCCACTCGGAGCCGGGGGGGGCGGGGCGGGGGCGGGGCTGCCCCTCCTGCCGCGGCTTCCCCGGGGCGGGGTCCCAGGCCAGGCTCCGCCTCCTCCCGATGACCAGCTCCCAGGCAGGAAGTGCTCCCAGCGCCCCCCACCCGGGCTGGCTCCTGCGCGAGCGCGTTTAGCGGGGGACTGCGGAGAGCGGGGGCAGCCCGACGCGCGCCGGCTCGGCGGGTTACCTGGCCTGACTCGGGGTGACGCCCGGGGTGTAACGGCGCCTCGGCCTGCGCCTGCACGCTCCCCACGCACGGATTCTCCGCAGAGACCCTCAGGTCTCGGCAGGGAACGCAGCTTGGGCTGCTCTGCCCCGAAGCACCGGGGCTGGCCAGGCTGAGCGTCAGGAAGACTGGATTCGTGTCCCGGCCCGGCGTCCGTGGCCTGAGAAAACCTGCCTCTGCTTGTTTCCTCCTCGGTCTGGGGGTTATACCTGCCTCCCCTCGCTGATCAGACACCGCCATGGGTTAGGTGGCGGTCCCTGGCACTGCCGCGCTCCAAAGAAACCTCTGCAGGGTTAGCCTTCCAAACCCGGCCCGTAAAGAGGTAACAAAGTAACCAACCCCTGTGGTTGGAAGGATCACAGAAGCGTGTCAAAACGCTCAGAAAGAAAGGTGACACTCATCAGACACGCATGCAGATACATGAAGGATCTGTGATTCATCAGAGAATCAGACCGTACCTCCTTGTCCATGGCTGAACAAACTCTAGGAAACTGCCTAAGACCTACGGAGGTTAAGTGACCTGCCTAGGTCTCAGAACTAATACCTCTGAAAGTCAGGATTTGAAGCCAAATGTTCCTGCTTCAAAGCCTGCCTTCTCTGCATTATATCACACTGCCTCTATCTATGTAAACATGTCTATAAGAAATAAATGAGTGAATGAATTAAGCACTGTGTTGAGCCCTGGAAATGACAATACAAAACTGAGACAATCCCTGACTCATGAAGCTTTCTTTCTGGCAATTGGAGACAACACATAAAAGGGAAGCGTGGCCAGGAAGGAATGTTTTGCTTTTGTAGGGATGGTGAAGAGGATATGATGTTTTAAAGCAGTGGTAGCAGCAGAGAGATGCTACTGTGATTAAAAGGTAGCTGGCTTCTTGCCAGGACTAGCCTCTGGATTCATCTGCTTTTCTTCAGAAGTAAGCCGAAATCAGAAGAGATTGGAGGTCCCACTAAGGCCATGAGGGACTATGAAAAGTCTTCTCTAGAGTTCAGCGAGGTCTGGAGTGAAGCTGTGAGCACCAAGTCCAGAGTCCCACCCCCTCCCCAGTTTTTCCTCATTTTGTGAGTACAGTGAGTAAATAATCTCAAACCATCGATTTCCTAGAATTCCTGTTTTGAAGCAGTTTCTGTACTTTTTGGGAGAGATTTTAGTAGGGATTAGGAGGATTCACAGCTGCTTGGTAGATGTCTTGGGTGTTGTACTCTAGTTATTATGTCCTATTTACTTATCTGTTCTGTGCTGAGCTCAACGACTATGCAGTATCTGAGCATGTTTGTCTGCATCTCTGAAAGTCAATTCAATTATGCTAAAGTCACATGACTGAGTGTCCAAGAAGTTTAGATTTGCCTAGCAAATAAGGACTCAGAGCTCGTTTTTTGTCAGGGAAATATACAAAATCCACATGCTACATTTGGCATTGTCCTGTAGGAAGACATGAACATGAAAGACAAAAGGTGACTGATTGTTCCACAGAGACCCATAATGCTTGCTCAGCACTGCAGCCGAGTCTGCCTAAATTACCAAGGTGGGCATGAGACTCCTCAGACCCAAGAACAAAGCTGAACACGACTGAATGAGTAACAATCCATACCAACTGGTGGTTAAACGAGGCATGTGAAACTAAGTAGTGAATTGGAAGCATCAATGTGCAATAGGAAGAGCAGCGAGCTGGGAATCGGAGGATCTGACTTAGAGTTCAGGTTTTGCTACTTGTATGACCTTGGGCAAATCACTTAAGCTCAATTTCCTATTTGTAAAATGAAAAGGTTGAACTCAATGACCTGAAATGTCATTTCACCTCTAAACTTTTGATCTATGAGTCCGGAACATTATTGCCACTAGAGTGAAAGTTAAGTACTTCCAAGTTCTGTGTAAGCTTTGGAGTCTGAAATTAAATGATATTTCCTTGTTTTTCCCTTCCCACACTTTTACTCTACTTTTCCTGTACCTAAAATGACAAAAAAAGATCACAGTGATTATAATTTAGCAAAAAGAATATTGAACTGAGAGTCAGAAGACTTGAGGTCAAGTCCTAATTTCCACATTTACAAGCTGTCTTACCAGTTATCTGCAGACAAGTCATCTAATCTTGCGAAATTCCATCTATAAAATGAGCACTTGTACTATTTACTGTTCTATTAGGAAAGAAAAATGTATAAAACTTAAAACACTACATTAATATAAAGCTATTGTAATTGTTATAGAAAACAAGAGATGGTATTATTGTTATAGCATCAAACAAGACAGAAATGGTGAACAAGCTAATTTGGTACTTGCGCATTGTAACCTAATCCAGAATTCTTTAAGGGTGCCTGTTTTTATCTAGTGAAGTGTGTGATAGCTCTTCCTGAATGCAGACTTATTAGACTAGAAAGTTGAATGTTGAAGCATTCGGTTTTCATTGAAAAAAACTATTGATTCGTTTTCCTAAATTGTTTTTTCCTGTCTTTCTTAGTCTTTGTAATAAGGGATGGTTTTCTCAAAGGGCAACAGGGAGGGATATATTAGGGAATATAGGTGATGTACAAGCAAGATGTATCCATTTTAAACATTTTTTAAAAGAAACAAGTGGAAACAAAATATTGCAGAGACAGGCAAACCAAAGCATTACCTCATATTCCTAGATTAAATTCATCCATTTGACCCCAAGATCTTAATGCACTTGCCCTTTATCCTCCAATCTCTCAATACTCTCAATATTAGCTCCTCAATACCTTTCTGATTTCTTCAGTCTATCATCACCCCTGTTCTGGTTTGACTTAATTGTAAATGATACTCTTGCAAACACCCTAGAAAACTTTGTCCCTTTGATCTTCAGCCAGTGTTTGAGGTTTGATATGCTCATTTTTAGAACCTGGAGAAATTACCTTTCTTACCTGTCTCTCATTATTTAGGGGTGCATGCTCTCTAAAGGGGATTGTATGGTAAAATTGGCTAGCGCACTGAGTGAGTAAAAAGACAGCTAAATCACAAATAAATATATCTGAATTATGTTATTAAAGAATAGAGGTGCAACAGATTGGGTCTCAAAGGTGAAAAGCAAGTCCTAAAAAATGTGTCCTCATCACAGCCCCTCCTACACACTTCCAAATGAGAGGCATATTCTTATCAGACCCTACAAACTATGTCCCGTTCAGTGATAACACAGCTTCTTCAGAACAGCCTCTAAGACAGCAGGAGAGTACATGATAGCCTAATTTCTGCATCGCTATAAGTTATGAGGCTTGGGTTTTGTTTTGTTGGTTTTTTTTTTTTGAGATATCTGTTGTTCTGCTTTTTAACCTCATTTTGAACTTTCTAGCTTTTAAAGTAGCCGGGACACAAACTGTATCAGTTTCTTCCCCCAATCTACAGTATGCATCATGATTGGTGGAAGGAGTAAAGAAGGTAAAAATAAGAGGGGAAAGTCTAGGTCAGCCTGTGGTATACAGATATAGTAAACAGGTTAATATCCACTCAGGGCTTCTGTTCTTCATATGTGTGTGTGTGTATAGATATACACATATATGTATATGTGCATATCTATTTCTATATCTACACATAGATATAGCCGAACTATCATGCATTTGTGAGGTTGGCTAAATAGACATATAACATATAACAGGGAACCAGAAAGGGCACTCATTACAACCATTTCTACTGAATTTCCAGCGTAGAATAATACTATTTCTTGCCCATTTTCACTTCTAGGATCCTGAATATTCTGTAGAAAGTCAAAACTTCAATGACTGGTTTCACATATTCTAACTAGTTGGAACCCTGATGCTACTTAACTACTTGCATTCATTTTTGGTTGATCTGAACTGGTCTGCCTCCTTGCTTTCACTTATGCTCTTTACAGAGACGGTGAAAGACAGAGACAGAGACAACTCCCATAACCTAGAAATCTACCTCAATTCAGCTGCTTACAGGAATGGTTAAACTATTGATTTTGCTATCACCCACAGGTATTCCACTTCTAAGGTCAAGAACTCAGTAATTCCTTTTCATAATCATAATCTCTCTGTTCCTTCCTAGTTCTAGCTTTAGTATCACTCTTGCAATACTTTCCTAGGTCATCACTTGAGCTTTGGCTACTTTCTCCTCTCTTTCCAATTTGTCTAGTATTTCTGAATGCCTTGCTCCCTTGTTCATGATTTACTAACCCTGGATTACCATCCAAATCCTTCAATCCTGTTCACATGCTGCTGAATGGAACTGGAGAAAATCATGAAAATATGCTAACTGGGTCCACTACAAATTTAAGTTCTCTGATTTCAACTGGGCCTTCAACACAGGAGTGAAGCAGGACAGTGAAAAGAGCACTTGGTCTGGAATCAGGAACATCTGAGTTCAAATCTACCACCAGACATTTACTAGCTTGTGATCCTGGGCAAGTGTAAGTTTAATAGTGGGGGTGGGAGGAAGAATTAAAGATCTTCCTCACCCATTAATAGGCCTCAGGCACCTTTTGTTAATTTCTAATGAGGCACGGGGTCACAAGTGTTGTGCCCTCCAGCCCTGAACAGAGTATATACTCTGAAGTGAGGTTTTGCTTCGGTGCTTTTTTTTTTTGGAAGAAGGTTCAAATGCCAGATAGAAACCCCCCTCCAACCCCTGAAAACCCAGATCTCGGTGCTTCTCTCTCTGGTATACGTATTATCTCTGGTCAGACAGTTGGAAGCCCTGTCTGCTGGTCTTTCTGTTTGTAATTTATGCTTTCTATTTTCTCTGAAGTTCAATGTGTTGACTTTTTCCCCTGAACTAAGTGAATGGTATATGTGCTTGATTACAGTAGGTTGTTGACCCCTCAAAAGTTACTTTCCTTTTAGAAAAGAAGATCTAAGAACCTGTACAGCAGGCTCTCCTGTATATGCTGGGGTCCTTGCTGCTCCAGGAAGTCACTTAAGTGCTGCCTGCCTCAGTTTCCTTAAGAGTAAAATAAGGATTATAATAGCACCTACTTCATAGGATTGTGGTGAGGATCAAATGTGTACTTACCATATACTTAAATTCTCTTTCCTTTCCCCTTCCTACACTATTCCAAAACTTTCTTTTCTTTTCAGGTTTTCCACAGCAATTCCTCCACTGATACTCTCTGCTGAGATCTCACTTTATACTTCCAAGCTGTGTGTGTTCCCATGTACTTTACATGGGCTGTCTAAGTGCAACTTGTGGGAGGCATTGATAAGTATAATCTGAGGTCTGGACTGCCCTTGAGAAGAGGAAAAGCAGCATATTAGCTGGGGTTTAAGAGTAGGGGTTGAAAGAGAGACGAGCAAGTCCTTTAGTCAGCCCTTTCAAGCCCTGCCAGTCTGGGTGCCCTTTCCTTTATTCTCCTAGAAGGAACCAGATGAGAATTATATCTATATCCCCCTAAATATTAGCAGTCTACTCAGTCAAGTTTGGAGACACAATAGGTTCAAAACAAAAAAAGCTACTTCCTTAATCACTTTTATGATTATCCCAAACTTATATGTGCAAAATTTTCTCCTTCCTACTAAATGCTATTTACACAAAAGACCATCACAGTGAATATCAAGTAAATCCATTTATCCAGGCAAACAAAAAAGAGAAATCAGTGAAGCAATGCAAATTAGAGTATACTGAAAAATACACAGAATGAATGAAGTGGGAGCAAGATGAGATCTCAGCTCCATCAAGAGAGAAGGCTCAGTCTAACCCAAGGAGAAATTCCCCAAAGACTATATAGAGAGGCAAGCTAGAAATCAGAAACAGGTTGAAGAGCTGGCTTCTCCAACTTGTTCTCCAACATGCACCTTCCAAAGTCTGTCTGTCTCTCCACATATATGGAGTTGACCCCAAAGAGAGGCTGGCATTGTGGGTATTACTTGAAGGACAATGTTTCTCCTCTCCCATATTTCTTGCAACAATTTCACCCTCACACAACATCCAGGGTCACATCAGCTTTCTCTCCACCAGTGGATTCTCTTTCTCATAAGCATCAGTAACAGAAGGCAAAATGCCCCAATCTTGTCTTCAAATTCAGGTTACTCTCTTGAGAAAATTAAGATCTTAACATCTCTGCTAACTGCCCTGTGACTCCACTCCTCTTCTCAGTTAACCTTGAGAAAGTTGTCTACACTTCATGCCCCCAGTTCCTCTCTTCTTGGTCTTGGTCTAATTTTCTGTTTTTTGTTTGCCTGGATAAATGGGTTTACTTGATAGTCACTGTGATGGTTTTTTGTGTAAATAGCATTTAGTAGGAAGGAGAAAATTTTGCACCTGTAAGTTTGGGATAATCATAAAATTAAGAAAATTAAGTTCACAGTGAACTCTCTTTTTTCTTCATCTATTCATCTCATATTCTCTAACAGCATCCCCACTATCTTCACCTTTTCTCCAGTCTCTGATGAATAGCTGAACCTTCTCCTTACCAAGGCCAGCCTCCTAAATATGTGCCTTTCATCTCATCTCAGCCATCTTCTCCAGCAGATTGCCCCCAGCTGTTATCATCTCTCATTTTCATCTGCAATCTCTCTCTATCCACTGGCTCCTCCCTTGCTGCCTACAAATACATCCAAGTTCCCACTGATCCTTAAAAGAAAAAAATTCCCACTAGATCTTAACATCTCTACTAACTGCCCTGTGACTCCACTCCTCTTCTCAGTTAACCTTGAGAAAGTTGTCTACACTTCATGCCCCCAATTCCTCTCTTCTTGGTCTTTGTCTAAATCGTCTGTAAACTGGCTTGACATAAATTACCTGGAACTGTTTTCCCAAATTTATCAGTGACTTCTCAATTGCCAAATCTAATGACCTTTTCTCATTTCTCATCCCTTCTGACCTCTCTACAACATTTGATATTGTTGACTACCCTGTCTTCCTGAATATTTTCCTCTCTCTGGATTTTCATGACATGACTTTCTTGGTATTCCCCTTAACCTATCTTCTCAGTTTCCTTAGTTGGTTCTTTATCCATGTCACATCCACCAAATATTGCTATACTATAGGGTTGTTTCCTAAACCCTCAGGCTTTTTTCTTCCTTTAATACTCTTTCACTTTCACATTAATTCTCACGGGTTCATTTATCATCTCTACTCTGTATATCCAGCTTTAGTCTTTCTTCTGAGCTCTAGTCTCCCATTATCAACTCCCATTTAGAACTGGAGGTCATAAAGGCATTTCAAACTCAATATGTCCAAACAGAACTCATATTTTCCCCAAACCCACTCTTCCTTTGAATTTTTCTATTGTTGGTTTCTACTGTTTTTCTACTGTTGAAGTTACTCCCACCCATCCAGTCATACAGGTTTACAACCTTAACATCATCCTTTACTTCTCATTCTCATTAACCCCACGTATCTAATCATTTCCCAGATCTTGTCTGTCATTCCTGTCTCCATATCTCTTATATGTGTCCTCTTCTCTCCACTCTCACAGCCACCACCCTATTTCAGGTCTTCATCGTCCCTCATTTGATCTATTTCAATAGCCTTTTAATTGCTCTCCCTACCTTTCTCTCTCTCCTCACTCCAATCTGTCCTCCACATTGGCTCTAAAATGATTTTCCTAAAGATCGGGTCTGACCACCACCCACCTACTTAAAATGCTGTAGTGGTTCCCTGTGGCCATTGATCACCTCCTCAGTTTGGCATTTAATGCTTTTCACAACTTAGACCATTCCTACCTTTTCACTCACATGTATTCTGTGACCCAGCCATACTGGCGAATACTCCATTTCCATTCTCTGCCTTTTCAATGGTTGCCCCATATCTAGAATTCTCTCCCCAATCACTTCTGCTTCTTGGAATTCCTGGTTTCCTTGAAGACTCAGCTCAAACTCCATCTTCTGTAGGAAGCCTTTCTTGGTCCCTGCTGCTGGTTACTCGTTTTCTTTCTAAAGTTATTTGTATCTACTTAAGTATATTATATATGTGTGTGTGTGTGTACATGCACACACATATATATACACATATACACCCCCACTCAAATATATGTACACCCCCATATATATATGTGTGTGTATGTGTCTATATATCATACATATGTATATGTATATCACACAAACATGTATACATACATATGTGCACACATCATCTCCCAAATTTGAATGTAATTCCCTTGAGGGAAGCAACTGACTTTTGTCTTTATATCCCCAACATTTGGCATAGTTCCTCAACATATTCAAAACTGAAATCATTACCTTTCCCCCCAAACCCATTCCATCTTCAACTTCCCTATAACTGTTGAGGTTAGCACCACCCTTGCTTTCCCCTAGGCTCACAACTTAGGTGTCATCCTAATTCCTATCTCTCACCCCTCCCCACCCCAATACAATTTGTTGCCAATGTTTGTTGATTTCATCTTTACAATATTTCTCTCTGACACCCCTCTAGTGCTGGTCCCCATTTCCTCACACCTTGATTACTATAATAGCCTTATGGTGGGTTTACCTGCCTTAATTCTCTCCCCACTCCAATACAGTCTCCAATCACTAAAATGATTTTCCTAAAGTACAGGTCTGTCTGTGTTACACCCCCTACTCAATAAATTCCAGTTGCACCCTATTGCATCCAGGATCAAATACAAAATGCTCTTTGGCATTCAAAAACCTTCATCACCTAGCCTTCTCCTATCTTTCCAGTCTTTTTACATCTTCCTCCTTATCATGTACTCTTGGATCCAATGACACTGTCCTTGTGTCTGTTCCACAAACAAGACACTCTATCTATTAGCTCTGGGCATTCTCTCTGGCTATCCTTCATGCCTGGAAGGCTGTCCCTCCCCATCACTGCCTCCTGGTTCTCTTAGATTCCTTTAAGTCCCAACTAAAATTTTATCTCCAGGAAGCCTTTCCCAACCTCCCTCTATTTGTTTTAATAATGTTCCATTTATCATGTACATAGCTTATTTGTACATATTTGCTGGTTGCACCCTCTATCCCCATTTATGGTCAGCTCCTTGAGGGTAGGGACTATCTTTTGCCTCTCTTTGTATCCCTGGAGCTTAGCACAATACCTGGCAATAAATATTAATAACTGACTGCCTGGTGCATAGGAGTCACTTAGTAAATGTTGGTCACCCCACTTATTTAAGGTCATAAAAGGAAAATCAGAAGTCAATGCTCAGTGAAAAATCTAAGAAGCTGAAACTTCCTTCTTGGCAGAGTTCAGAGATGCCAGTCTTCTGGTCCTGGTACAAAGCCCAGTTGGGTGAAATTTCTCTTTGTTAATGCTTTTATCCAAGAGTGGGTTACAGCCCCTAAAGGGAGCATTGTTTATTCCTTTGGCTCATGTAACCAGCACAGTGCTCATTTATCATTCTTTGGTTATCGTTATGTTTTACATTTCATGTTTAACAATAATGCTATGAAATTAACACTGAACTTTTATGAGAAGCCCAGTGAGCTGTGTGCTTTTCTTATTGTCCTTGTGATAATAAAGACTTTGTGAAGGAATACATGGATGTCATGTTGTTTTGTTGCGTTGATAAACCTGATTGCATACCACTCATTCCTGCTTGCCTGATTCTTTCTAGGTCTACTTCCCATGATAAAAAAAATAATAATAGAGAGATAAAATAATGATTTTTAAAATGAAAGGTACTAAATAGCTAGATCTGAGATACTATGAAATATTCTTGAATATTATTCCTGTTTTGCCTTGACATATCACAAGTGTTTAGTCAAAATGGCTCACTGTGTTGAATTCAAAAATGAAGAAAATTAGCTTGCATAAAAAACATATTGAGATGAAAGTCTGAGTATTTATTCATCCAAGAACTGTGTAGTTGCCTCATATACTTACTGTTTTATCCCTGTATTTAATGTTCTTGGAAATTGCTTGTAATGTTATAATTAGTACAAAGCATATCATTATAATCCTAACAGTTTTTTTTTAAACATCATTATGGTGAGGTACAAGCAAGTCAAAACAAGGCAAGTGACGCAGGGGTATTTTTGTTTATATCAGTTTTCATTTTGGCCTTCAGTGATGTGTAGGCAGACGTCTATGAGACTATGAGTCTAAGTAAGACCTATTGAGTTGAATTCTGGAGGGGGGAGAATGCTTTGGATGTATCCACCCACCTTGGCTGTATCACAAAAAGACAGAGTATGATTAAAAGACAACAGCCATGTACCAACCTGTCTTGCAAGCAGTCTGAGTTACAAGGAATCAGATCCCTTAACATCAAATGAAACATCACCCCAGGCCTCAGACACTAAGCAGGATTTTTAATAAATGGACCCTGTAATACTCACAGGCAATGGTTTAAGAGTACTTGACATGGGAGTTCCTTTAGCCCCCAGTAAAACAAAGCAGATTCACATTGAGACTCTCTATGGCAGCATTCCCCCCAGTACACCATGTGCTTAAGCCCAACTCATATTTGTGTTGTCAGGATTTATCATTTTCTGCTTTTTAATACAATAATAGCTTTTTTTACACAACATCCTTTATATTAACTGTTTCTTAAGACAACACTTCTGAAGTAAATGAAAGTCAAAGACAAAAGAAGGTTTGGGCTTAGATTTTGAATCACATGAAGAAATTCAGGGAGGGCGTTCCAAACTAGGGAGAATTTTGAGAAGGCAGGATTACTACAGTAGCCAAATTGTGTTAAATAAATGAATGCTATCAAATTAAGTTCTAATTGCTATGCAATACATAATTATTGAGTAGAAACTATTTCCTAACATGCCAAGGACAAGTTTTTGCACATAGTAGGCACTCAATAAATATGTGTAGCATGAATAGGAATGAGTGGTTTCTAAAATGTTACCTCAATCTCATTATGCATGAGAATAATAGCATAGAAAAGAAAGTCAGAAGAATTTTAAAAGTCAAAATTTTGGCAGATCCAAGTGCAAAGCCCATTTGAATAAAACTCCTTTGTTACTACCTTTTGTGAAATGAGGGATAGGCAGACAGAGAGACAGAGAAAATGTTAAGGGATAATAGTCATTCTGTCACTTGGAATGTTTGGGGAAAAAATACATTTTCAAATCATGAAATTTTGTCTGTTAAATCAATGCCTAGAACTTCAATAGAGAATATGTTGATTTGTTTCCTGCATCATACAGTTAGGAGTTTCTAATGGCACACCTTCATGAGTGTTTATAATGGATTCTGTAGTCAGAAGCAATCAGTATTTGCCCTAATTAAACTCTTCCCATTTCTCCAAACCACCAAAGCAATCACTGAATCACCTTTTCCCTTTAAGGTACATTTCTAAGTACTATTTTTCTGTTCTTGCTTTGTAAGAGATGATTATGTATGTTGCTGAAAAGTTACCTATAAGACAAATTTCTGTACAGTAAACCATTTTCCTTTGACTTTGATAAAGAAGTACTTAAATATCTGTTTTATGCTTACCATTCTAAGGAGAAAAGAAAGTTGAATAAGTTGGGCTGAAGGCTGTATTTGTAGTAAATATCTTCAGGGTTATCCATACATAATATGTGTGTGTATATATGTTACATCATACAAACATAATATGAGTGTGTGTATATATGTTGCATATGTATATATGATCCTTCCCAAAGAGTACTCCTCTCAGAGGCCAAAAAAGGATCAGAGGTCAGAGAGCTAGCCAGAGCTAGGGAGTTTCCAGTTGGAATGTTGAAGGAAAGTGATAGAATTACTCATTCCCTTGGGGAGGTGAGGGACTTTGACCTTGAAAACTGACAAAGAATGGTATTAGTGAAGGACAAGCTGGCAGCCAGGTCAGAGGTCTAGCTGTATCTTTAGGCTGATCTTTAGGGGTAGTGCTGGCTCTCTGACTGCAGCAAGAGGAATCCTAGGGGAGGGAAGTAATGCTCTACAGAGATAGGATAGTCTAGAAGCTGGTAGTGCCAAACAGACATAAAATATAAAAAACCACAAGTCTGTTGGTGAGACTGGTTGGAACTCCCTTCTGCTCTGTTCTAGAAGATAGTCCTAGAACACTCAATCTGGTTCAGTTTGGTAAAAGGGTGAACCAGTTGAAAGTGAAAAACTTTTTTTCCCCTCTCCCCAGGAAAGCAGTGCTTCTGGGTTGAAAGAATAGCATCCCCTCTGGGACAATTTTGCCAGCTCTAATTTACACTGGCAGGTGCCAAATCTTCAAATTCTAAGTAATTCCAAGGGGCTGGGGTTTCTATAAACATTCACAAACCCCCATCCAATGTGATCCCCATTGATTTGAGAGGGGGTCTGTCTCCCTAGTTCACTCAGGCTGGACATACAGGAGCTCCTTATGGGTTCGTGCCAATACTGATCAGCTCAGAAGATTTTTCTGACCCCTCCCTTAGGCAGCCTGGTGGTCCTCCACTCCTACATTGGTGCCAGACTTAACATGGAGAAACGACTTGGCATTAACCCTATTTTACCTCAGAACTTTTGAATTCAAAGGATCCACCAGTTAAATACTAGGGCTACAAATACAACAAAAACAGTACCTGCCCTCAAGGAGTCTGTAATCTAACGAGGGAAGACAACAGGGAAGCTGAAAAGGGAACAGGGAGGTACCCAGCACAGGGTGATGATGAGGAAGTACAAAAGAGAGCAATTAAATATGACAAAAAAGGAAAATGATGGATGTTGGAAGGGATGTGGGAAAACTGGGACACTAAAACACTGTTGGTGGACCTGTGAAGTAATCCAACCATTCTGAAAAGCAATTTGGAACTATGCCCAAAAGGCTATAAAACTGTGCATACCCTTTGATCCAGCAATACCACTTCTAGGTCTATATCCCAAAGACGTAAAAAGTAGGGGAAAGGACCTATTTGTACAAGAATATTTATAGCAGCTCTTTTTGTGGTGGTTAAGAATTAGAAACTGAAGGGATATGCATCAGTTGGGGAATGGCTAAACAAGCAGTGGTATATGATTATAATGGGATATTATTATACTATAAGAAATGACAAACAAGATGATTTCAGAAAACACCTGGAAAGACTTACATGAACTTATGCAAAGTGAAGTGAACAGAACCAGGAGAACATTATACACAGTAACATCAATACTGTATGATAAAGAACCATGAATGACTTAGCTATTCTCAGCAATACAATGATCCAAGACAACCCCAAAAGCACTCATGATGAAGCATACTATCCATCTCCAGAGAAAGAACTGATGTTATTTGAATATAGATTGAAGCATGCTATTTTCCATTTTCTTTCTTTCATTCTTTTATTCTAGCCTTCTAGTACAAAATGACTCATGTGGAAATGTTTTATGTGATTGTTCATGTATAACCTATATCTGACTGCATGGGGAAGGGGGGGGAGTTAGGGAAGAGAAGAGAGAGGGGAATGCAGAGAATCTGGAAATCAAAACTTAAAAAAACTCCAATGTTAAAAAATTGTTTTTAACATATATTTGGGCAAAATAAAATATATTAAATAAAAAACAAAAAATGCTACATAAAGTCAGATTTAAATAATTGAAAAAATATTAATTGTTCATGGTAGGCAAAGTCAATATAATCAAAATGACAACTTTGATTAACTAATAATATATTCAATGCCATCCCAATTAAATTAAAATTTTTATAATAATAAATTACAAATACAAATAAATCACAAAAATATTTTACTCATAATAATGGTCTAATTAATAAATGGATAAAAATTAATATTAAATAATAGATAAATAAATAAAATTAAATAATAAAATAAATTTGGAAGAAGAAAAGGTCAAAAATTTCAAAGAAAGAGGCTCAGTAGTACTAGACCCCAAACTATATTATAAGGCAGTAAATATCAAACTTCAGGGCAATTTTCCTCAATAATTTCTTGTAATATTATATCAAGACTCTCTTTTTGGTCATAACTTTCAGGTAGTCAATAATTCTTATATTGTCTCTCTTCAATCTATAGTGTAGATTAGCTGCTTTTCTAATAAGATGTTTTGCATTCTCTTTTATTTTTTCATTATTTTGATTTAGTTTTATTATTTCTTGGTGACTTATAACGTCATTACCTTGCCTTTGCCCAATTTTAGCTTTCACGGAGTTATTTTCTTCATTAGGTTTTTGGATTTCCTTTTCCAATTGGTTGACTTTCTTATCATAATTTTCTTGATTTTCTTGGATTGCTCTTATTTTTTGCCCTTTTTTTCTCCTCAATATCTCTTATTTGACTTCTGAAGTTCTTTTGTAGTTCTTCCAAGAACTCCTTTCGACATTTCTCTTTGAATTAAGAGTGGCTTTATAATTTCATCATCTTCTGAATATGAACCTAAATTTTCTCTATATCCATAGTAGCTGTCTATGGTTGGGTTCTTTCTCCTTGGCTTACTCGTTTTTATTTATATTTTCTTTTCTTTTTATCAGCATATTATTGTAATCAGTTCTTGTCCACGGGTTTGAGGAATGGTGCTCTAGGCCTCAGGTTCTTCTTATTGTTATTTTCTGAGTTCTGTCCAGGGGCCCATTTCAACCTTATGCTACAGGTAAGACCCCCAGCCACTCTAAGGTGCTATTGCTACTGTCCTTTCTCCCACAACTGCAAGCTTCAGCTCACCCCTCTGCCCTGGAGTTAAACCCAGGGACTTTGCTCTACTATGAGTGTCCACAGTCAATAGAATTGCCATGTCTCTGCTACCACCCCAGTTTGACATATGCTCACTGGTTCTTGCTCATAGTTGCAGCCCTGACCATATCTGGTCAACATAGCTGGGACTGGTGACCCTTAACCATGGAGGGTCCTTCAATCGTCACCTATTCTGCTATTAGAGATCTTCTTTATATATATATATATATATATATATATATATATATATATATATATATATATATATATATATATATATATTACTATATATAATATATATATAACTTTATTTTTTTTCAGTGTTCTACAATCACTACCATATAGTAGATTATTTTCCCCTCCCTCCCCCTCCCTCCCAGAGACATCATACAATTTTATATAGGTTCTATACACACATTCCTATTAAATACATTTTCACTATAGTCATGTTGTGTAAAAGAATTAAAATGAATAGAAGAAATCATATAACAAACCAAAATGTAAAACAAAAGAAAATGATCTGCTACATTCTGCGATTGAATTCCAAAGTTCTTTCTCTAGGTATGGAAAGCATTTTGCCTTAAAAGACCATTGGGAATTTTTTTAAGTTCTTGCATTCAATGAAGTTCCAAGTCTACCAGAAAAAATTCTCACACACTGTGGTTGTCGCTGTGCACAAAGTTCACCTGATTCTACTCCTTTCACTCAGCATCAGATCATATAAGTCTTTCCAGGCCTCTCTGAAGTCCTCCTTTTCATTATTTCTTGTAGTGTAATAGTATTCCATTGCATTCATATACCATTATTTATTCAGTCATTCCCCAGTTGATGGGCATCCTCTTGATTTCCAGTTTTTGGCCACCACAAAGAGGGCTGCTATAAATATTTTTGTACATATAGGACCTTTCCCCATTTTTATGATCTCTTGGGCATACAGACCTAGAAGTGGTATTGCTGAGTCAAAGGGTATGCACATTTTTGTAGCCCTTTGGGCATAGTTCCAAATTGCTCTCCAGAATGACTGGATCAGCTCACAGCTCCACCAACAATGAATTAGTGTTCTAACTCTCCCACATCTTCTCCAACATTTATCACCTTCTTGTTTGGTCATGTTAGCCAATCTGATAGGTGTGATGTGGTACCTCAGAGTTATTTTGATTTGCATCTCTCTAATCAATAGTGATTTAGAGCATTTTTTCATATGACTATAGATAGTTTTGATTTCTTCCTCTGAAAACTGCCTGTTCTTACCCTTTGACCATTTATCAATTGGAGAATGACTTGTATTCTTGTACATTTGACTCATTCCTCTATGTATTTTAGAAATGAGGCCTTTATTGAAGCCAGTAGTTGCAAAAATTCTTTCCCAGTTTTCTACTTCCCTCCTAATTTTGGTTGCATTGGATTTGATTGTGCAAAAACTTTTCAGTTTAATGTAATCAAAATTATCCATTTTGCACTTCATAATGCTTTCTGTCTCTTCTTTAGTCAAAAATTCTTCCCTTCTCCATAAATCTGATAAATACACTAATCCTTGCTCCACTAATTTGTTTATAGTATTAATCTTTATACTTAGATCATATACTCATTTGGACTTTATTTTTGTGTATGGTGTCAGGCACTGGTCTATGCCTAGTTTCCACCATACTTTTATTCAGTTTTCCCAGGAATTTTTGTCAGACAGTGAGATCTTATCCCAGAAGCCGGGGTCCTTGGGTTTATCAAACAAGAGACTGCTATATTCATTGACTACTGTGTCTTGAGTACCTAGAATTTTCCACTTGTCTACTCATCTGTTTCTTAGCCAGTACCAAGTGGTTTTGATAATTGCTGCTTTATAATACAATTTGAGATCTGGCAGCACTAGGCCACCTTTCCTAGCATTTCTTTTCATTAGTTCCCTTGCTTTTCTGAAGCTTTTGTTCTTCCAGATGAATTTTGATGTTATTTTTCTCAGCTCTAGAAAATAATTATCAAATAGTTTGATTGGTATGGCACTAAATAAGTAAATTAATTTAGGTAGAATTGTCATTTTTATTATATTGCCTCGGCCTACCCACGAACAACTGATGTTTTTCTACTTACTTAGATCTGACTTTATTTGTGCAAAAAGTGTCTTGTAATTGTGTTCATATAGTCTCTGGGTTTGTTTTGGCAGGCAGACTCCCAAATATATTTTATAGTGTCTCCCCTACCTTTAAATGGGATTTCTCTTTCTAAATCTCTTGCTGTTGGCCTTTATTAGTAAAATATAGAAATGCAGATTTGTGTGGGTTTATTTTGTAACCTGCAACTTTGCCAAAGTTGTTTATTATTTCAAGTAGTTTTTTACTTGAATCTCTTGGATTCTGTAAGTATATCATCATATCATCTGCAAAGAGTAATAATTTAATTTCTTCTTTGCCTTCAATTCCTTCAATTTCTTTATCTTCTCTAATTGCTACAGCTAACATTTCTAATACCATATTGAATAATAGTGGTGATGATGGACATCCTTGTTTCACCCCTGATCTTATTGGAAATGCATCTAGCTTGTCTCCATTGCATATAATGCTTGATGAGGGTTTTAGATAGATACTGCTTATTATTTTATGGAAAGTTCCCTTTATTCCTATGCTCTCCAGTGTTTTTAATAGGAATGTGTTTTGTATTTTGTCAAAAGCTTTTTCTGCATATATTGAGATAATCATGTGGTTTCTGTTAGGTTTCTGGTTGATATGATTAATAATGCTAATAGTTTTCCTAATATTGATCCAGCCCTGCATTCCTGGTATGAATTCTACCTGACCATAATGTATTATTCTCATGATTAGTTGCTGTATTCTTTTTGCTAAAATCTTATTTCAAATTTTAGCATCTATAGTCCTTAGAGAAATTGGTCTATAATTTTCTTTCTCTGTTTTGTCTCTCCCTGGTTTAGGTATCAAAACCATATTTGCCTCATAAAAAGAATTTGAGAGGACTCCTTCTTCCCCAATTTTCCCAAATAGTCTATCTAGTATTGGAATTAATTGTTCTTTAAATGTTTGATAGAATTCACTTGTAAATCCATCCAGCCCTGGAGATTTTTTCCTATGAGGTTTATTGATGGCTTATTCAATTTCTTTTTCTGAGATAGGGTTGTTTAAGTATTCAAATTCCCCTTCTGTTAATCTGAGCAATTTATGTTTTTTAAAATAATCACCCATCTCATTTAGATTGTTGAATTTATGGGCATAAAGTTGGGCAAAATAATTTCTAATTATTGTTTTAATTTCCTCCTCATTGGGGTGAGTTCACCCCTTTCATTTTTGATACTGGTAATTTGGTTTTCTTCTTTCTTTTTTTAAATCAAATTGACCAAAGGTTTTATTAGTTTTGTTGGTTTTTTCACAAAACCAACTTTTACTTTTATTTATTAGTTTGGTTTTCTTAATTTCAATTTTATTAATCTCTCCTTTGGTTTTCAGTATTTCTAATTTGGTATTTACTTGGGGATTTTCAATTTGTTTTTTTCAAACTTTTTCAGCTGCACACCCAATTCATTTATCTCCTCTTTCTCTATTTTAGTCATATAGGCATTCAGAGATATAAAGCTTCTCCTAAGAACTGCTTTTGCAGCATCCCATAAGATTTGGTAGGTTGTCTGATTAATGTCATTCTCTTGAATGAAGTTATTGATTGTTTCTATGACTTGTTGTTTAACCCACTCCTTCTTTAGGATTAGATTATTTGGTTTCTTTTTTTTGGGGGGCGGGGTTTATGCTTTAATGATCTTTTAAAAAGAAAGGAAAGTAATACACTAGAGAGAGGAAGAGTGGGGAAATTATTTCACATAATTGGGATGTGTTTATTTCACATAATTGGGGTATGTTTATTTCACATAATTGGGATGTGTTTATTTCACATAATTGGGATGTGGATTATTTAGTTTCTAATTAATTTTTGGTCTATGTTTCCATGACCATTTATTACATATGATCTTTATTGCATTATGATCTGAGAAGGATGCATTGACTATCTCTGCCTTTCTGCACTGGATTGTGAGGTTTTTCTGCTGTAGTACATGGTTAATTTTTGTATATGTGCCATGTACCACTGAGGAAAAGGTATATTCCTTTCTATCCCCATTTAGTTTTCTCCAGAGATCTATCATATCTACCTTATCCAGAGTTTTATTCACCTCCTTAACTTCTTTCTTGTTTATCTTAAGGTTAGGTTTGTCAAGTTCAGAGAGGGAGGGGCTGAGGTCCCCCACTAGTATAGTTTGCTGTCCATTTTTTCCTATAACTCCCTTAACTTCTCCTCTAACAAACTGGATGCTATACCACTTGGAGCATATATGTTTAGTAATGATATTGCTTCATTTTATATGGTGCCTTTTAGCAGGATGTAGTTTTCTTCCTTATCTCTTTTGACTAGATCTATTTCTGCTTTTGCTTTGTCTGAGATTAGGATGGCTACCCCTGATTTTTTTACATCAGATAAAGCAATTCCTCAGACCACCCCGGGCTTTCCTACCCTGCTGTGCATTGACAGGGACACCGTGCTGTGGACTGTATGCTCCTCCATCCTCGTGGAATAGATTCTTCCCATCGATCTTCCAATCTGTTCTGGACTGTGAAACTTCCACAGTCTGTCTCCTTTTGGATTCTGCACCTCCCAAATTTGGTCAGATTCTCTTTTTAGAGGTATCTGATAGAGTTTGTCTAAGAGCTTAGGTGAGTAGTTGCTCTCACTCTGTCATCTTGGCTCTGCCTCTATTAGAGCTCTTCTCTGAGCATGAGCAGTTTGTTGCTGACTTGGAGGGAAAATTGTGCCAACACACAGTTGCCAACAGTAGAGCAGAAAAGGAATGGGCAGCTTTCAGAGATTTGGTGTACAGCACTGCATTTGCTCATTTGGGTCAGAACACTCGCAAACACCAAGACTGGTTTGATGAAAAACAATGGGGAAATTCAGAAGCTGCTAAATGAAAAATGAGAACTCCACAGGATTTATCAGCTAGTTCATCCACCTCTAAGAAGGCAACATTTAATTCCATCAAACGTAAAGTACAAGCAAAGTTTAGAGAGATGCAGGATTCCTAGGTCAGTATGAAGGCAGATGATATTCAGTTTCATGCTGATAGTAACAATCCAAAGTGCTTTTATGATTTCTTGAAAGCTTTTTATGGACCAAAAGCCTATGGTGCATCACAACTATGCCATGCTGATGGAGTCACATTGATTAGTGATAAAGACATGATCCTAGAGAGATGGGCTGAACATTTCCGTAATGTTCTTAACAGACGATCATAAATCAAGGCTGAGATCAATGACCATTTACCTCAGGTTGAAGTCAATCTCTCCTTAGCTGAACTTCCAACTGAAGAAGAGGGTGTGAGGGCCATCAGGCTCCTTTCATGTGGCAAAGCAGCTAGTGCTGATTCTATTCCAGCTGAGATTTACAAGGTAAGGAGCTGACTGAATATAAAAGCTGACTGAAATTTTCCAGTTTATATGGCAAGAAGTTGTCCCCCAGGAGTTGAAGGATATCTCTGTTGTCTATCTCTGTAATAGATTGTCTTGCAACAATCACAGGGGGATCTCTCTCTTAGTCATTGCTGGCAATATTCTTGCTAGAATCCTCCTTAGTAGGCTGATCCTTCATCTGGAAGATGGTCATATACCTGAGAGCCAGTAGGACTTCAATATGGTGTTTGCTGCCCAACAACTCCAGGAGAAATACCAGGAGCAGAACAGAGGTCTGTACACAATGTTTGTAGATCTGACCAAGGCCTTTGACACTGTTAGTTGTGAGGACTTATGGAAAATTATATAAAAATTTGGTTGCCCAGAGAAGTTCATCAATATTGTACATCAATTTCATGATGGCATGTTTGCCCAGGTTCTGGATAATGGACAAAGCTCTCCTGACTTCCCAGTCACCAATGGAGTGAAACAAGGCTGTGTGCTTGCTCCCATGCTTTTTCGTATGATGTTTTCAGCTATATTGACAAATGCTTTCAAAGAGGATAAACAAGGCATCAAAGTCAACTACTGTATTGATGGCAAGTTCTTCAATTTGAAAAGGCTACAAGCCAAGACCAAAGTGGAGGGAGTGTTGGTGCATGATTTTCTGTTTGCAGTCTCTGAAGCTGAGATGCAACAAAATATGGATCAATTCTCTGCTGCCTGAGCTAATTTTGGCCTAATAATTAACACCAAAAAAAAAAATAGGTGCTCCATCAGACACCACCGCACCATCCATATGTGGAACCATCGGTTACAATAAATGGAGAAGTTTTGAATGCTGTGGATAAGTTCACTTATCTTGATAGTGTACTTTCCAGGGATATACACACTGACAATGAGGTTGATGCATGCATTGCCAGAGCTAGCTCAGTGTTTGGGAGACTGAAGAAATGTTTGGGAGAGAGGAGGTATTAGACTGACTACCAAACTGAAGGTCTGCAGAGCCGTTGTGCTGACCTCATAGTTATATGTTTGTGAAACATGGACAGTCTAGCAGTGCCATACCAGGAAACTGAATCGCTTCCATTTGAACTGTCTTAAGAAGATTCTGAGGATCACCTGGCAGTATAAGGTACCAGACACTGAAGTCCTTGCTTGAGCTGAACTGCTAAGTATTTCACTATGCTTCAGAGAGTGCAGCTCCGATGCGCTGGCCACATTGTTCAAATGCAAAATGTATGCTTGCCAAAGAGACTATTTTATGGAGAACTTGCATGGGGGCAGGTGATCACATAGTGGCCAGAAGAAGCCATAGAAGGATATTCTCCAGGTCTCTCTCAAGAACTTTGGATTTGACTGTGGAACATGGGAGACACTGGCACAGGACTGCTCAGCATGGTGTACCCACATCAGAAAGGGTGCTGTGCTCTTTGAGCAAAGCAGAATTGAGACAGCACAAAGTATATATAATCTTGGTTGCATTGGCTTTGTTTGTGCAAAAACTCTTCAGTTTAATGTAATAAAAATTATCTGTTTTGTATTTCATAATGTTCTCTACCTCTTGTTTGGTCATAAATTCTGTTATCCATAAATCTGACAGGTAAACTCTTCCTTGTGCTCCAAATTTGCTTATACTATCAGCTTTTATATCTAATCGTATACCTATTTGGACTGTATTTTGGTATAGGGTATAAGACATTGGTCTATACCCAGTTCCTGCCATTTTCTTTTCTAGTTTTCCCAGCAGTTTTTATCTAATAGTGAGTGCTTATCCCAGAAGCTGGACTCTTCATGTTTATCAAACAGTGAATTACCATAGTCATTGATTACTGTGTCTTGTGAACCTAACCTATTCCACTGATCCACCATTCCATTTCTTAGCCAGTTCCAAGTACTCAGATCAAAGTCAACTGCAAGTCATGTCATCTTCTTGATGTCATGGTCTTCTTCGAGAACGAAGAATGAACACAACCAAGTAGTTTGATGATTGCTGCTTTATAATACAATTTAAGATCTGGTATGGCTATGCCACCTTCCCTAGAATTTCTTTTCATTCATATATAAATATTAAGAAATAAATGTGAGGGTTTTTTTGTGGGAGTAGGGAAGTTACAACTGAAATGAAAAGGGGTAGTCAGGAAAACTTCTAAGCAGATGATGTTTGAGGTTCTCTTTCCCCCCTTTTACTCTCACTCTTACCCCCCCCCCCAATTAATATATACAACACTAATTATGTAACCCTGGGAAAGTCACTTGTCTACTTCAGTTTTCTCATCTGTAAAATGGGAATAATGGCACCTATTTCCCAGGGTTGTTGTGAGAATAAAATTAAATAATCTTTGTAAGCTGCTCTGCAAACTTTAAAGCACTATATACATGCTATTATTTTTATTATTTTCACTTCCTCTCTCAAAAACCCCCACCCAAATCTTTGTAACAAATATGCATAGCAAAGTAAAACAAATTCTCACATTGGTCATGTCCAAAAAAAATATCTTTTAAAAAACAGTTTATTCATGTTTTATTTTTCCATTATAAACATTTACCAATTATTCCCACTTTGTGAAAGGATTCTTACAATGAAGTAAAACATTTAGGTAAAATCAGTAATAAAGTGACATGCATTTCACATTTGTAGTACCCTTCACCCATCTGAAAATACTGAAATCTCTTTTCTCTTTCTCTTACCCTCACTCCAATGAAAAAATAAATTCAAATAAATATGCATAGTCAAGCAAAATGGATTCCCTCAATGTCAACATACAAAAATTTTTTATTATGCATCCTGAAACCATTACCTCTCTATAATGTTTAATAAATGCATGTTTCATCCTTGGTACTCAACGTGAATAGTCACTGTATCAAGAGTTCCTACAGCATTCAAAGCAAGAAACCAAGAGGATGTTCCCCGGTTGAGGAACAGCTGAATAAGATGTGGTCTATAATTGTGATGGGGGTACTCTTGTGCTCTAAGAAATAGGAAACAAGAATTTCAAAAGGAAATGAACTGATGCAGTGCATTGAGCAGAACCAGGGCAATTTATACTATAACATCAATGTCATAAACATGAATGATTTTGAGCACTTTTATAAAATGATGGAAGAAATGAGCAGAACCAGGAGAAAAATTTATACAACAGCAACAAAGACTATAAAAACTAAAAATGTGTCCCATTCTGCACATTGATCTTGGGATGAATTCTGGAGCTAACAAGACACTGATTTTAAGAGGGGGTGATGAGGATGGTCTACAGCCCAGGCTAATTCTGGTATGATTGACTAAGATGCTTTGTCCACAAGTCAAGCGGCCCCTGGCAGAATAATTCAAATGATAAAAAAAACCAAACACAAATAAATTCCTTAAAAGCAAGCAAGATCTGCCACAATTGTCCTGATAGCTATTATCTGTATGATCCTGTAAGGTTTGCAAAACTCTATACAAATTATCTCTTCTTATCCTCACAAACTATCTCTATTTTGCAGATGGGGAAACACGCAGAGGTTAAGCCACTGAGCTCAAGGTCACACTGCTAAATGTTTGAGGCAGGATTTTTCTTTAGATCTGGGCTTGGAGTTAAGAAGACTTGAGTTTAAATTGACCTCATGTGATCCTGGGCAAGCTCCTTCAACTCTGCTTGCCTCAGTTTCCTCCTCTGTAAAATGGAGATAATAATAGCACCCACCTCCAAGGGTTGTTGAGGCTAAATGAGATGATACTTGTAAAGCGGTCAGCACAGTGCCTGGTATGTAGTGTTATATTAATATAGTAAATGTTACGATATTTATTACATATTAACTTAATTATGTGCATGATTAAATTAACATAGCATATTTATATTACTATATTATATAAATTGTATTACATATTGTATATAACACGATATATTCACGATTCAGTATTGTATATAACACGATATATTAACACGATTCAGTATTATGTCATGTCATATACAAACAATATATTATATTATATAAATTAACATATATCACTATATGTGTTAGCGGTTATCATTATTCAGATTCCGGGCGCAGCACTCGATCTCCTGCGCCCCCTAGCGGCCACTTCTGGCAGCTAACCCTGCTAAACGCAGTTCTCCAGAAAGGAGGCCAACAGAGCCGGCGGCGGCCCCTCCCCCAATCGCAAGCGCCCTCCTTTGGTGCATCCCACACCGGACCATCCTAGTCTTCTTTCCAGAATTCTGTGACACGAAAGGTTCCATTAAGTCCATCAAAGTCTACAAAAATGAAAGGTTACAGAAGGCCTGACTGCGGCCCACCGCAGCCACCAAGAGCGCAGGCCACCTCTAGGGCCCTGTGCGTGCGTACGTGCGTACGTACGTGCGTGCGTCCCCTCGTCGGCGCGCGGCCCGGCGTCGTCCTCCTGCTCCAGCCGGAAGGGCCGAGCGAGGGGGCGGTCTCTTGTCCAGTACTGGAGCGGTTTCCGTCCGGAGCCGGAAGAGCCGGGATAGTGGCGGGGCTGAGGGTCGGATTCTGTCCCGGCTGGGAGCCGTGAGACCCTGGCACCTCGGGCCCTCCGAAGGGCAGGCGCTCGGCCGGCCCGCGGCGCTCGCTTTGTAAGTAGGAAGTTGGCGCAGTTTGCCCTGTTTTGGGGTTGGTGTCATTTGTCGCAAACTTTAGGGGTAAAAAAAGCAGCTCCTGGTGGGAGCTTCGGGGAGGGGCAGATAGCGATGCGTGTAAAGGGGACCCTGAAGAATCAAAAACCGGAAACAGCTTCATTTATTCCCATTCATTTTCGTTTGTCTAGCAGCAGGGCGGAAACACGTTATTTGTGCTGCGGTCCTGTCCGTGCCCCGGGCAGGAGGGACAAGAGCCCCCAAGAAAGAGGGCTTGGGGGCGGGCATCTTGGACCCTGTCCGAAGGGTATGCGAGGAGGACGACGTTCCATGGAGTGTAACCTCCTTGAGGGCAGGCGCTCTGGGATTGATTGCCATCCAGCACGGTGCCAGGCACAGCTGTATAGTGCTTGTCCAAGTGAACTGGATTCTCCCCCTCCTTGCACGGAGTGGGTAGAATATAGAAAAGAGAGGCTCGAGGGTCAGTGGATGAACAGTGGGAGGAAGCCCCATGGACGCCCACCGCTGAATAAATGCTTGGTGACTGACTAGGGTCCAAAAGGGTACCGCTCTTACCAGCTGATATTCGAGGTAAAGGATGTAAGGAAATGCTACATGAGGAGACTTTAAGCTTCTTACATGAATAATTGTGCCCTTGGAGTACAAATTATGCAACACTGTTACTAGCTGATGTTCAAGGTGAGGAGAGACTTCTAGCTTCTTAAATCGGTAATTGTTGATGGAGAATACAAAGTAGCAAACTTACTAGTTGATATTCAAGGTAAAGAATGTAAGTAAATGCCAGATGATGAGCCTTATAACTAAATTTATTCATGACCTCTTAGTTGTCAAATCCTTCGGTCTTTTCTTCAGTTCCCATTCTCCCTGACATCTCTTCAGCATTTGACGCTGTCAGTCACTCTCTTCTCCTTGATAATCTCTTCTCTAAGGGTTTTTGGGACACTACTGTCTGCTGGTTTTTGTCCTACTTCTCTGTCTCCTTTGCTGGATCCTCCTCCAGATCCTGCCTTCTAATTGTAGGGGTCCCCCTCAGGGTTCTTTCTGTCCTGGGTCCCTTCTCTTTTCCCTCTCTGCTACTTCAGTAGTGATCTCAGCAGCTTCAATAGCTAGAATTACCATCTTAATGGTGATGGTTCCCAAATCTACCTTTCCTCAGTTTCTCTGCTGACTTCCAGTCTTGTATTTCCAGCTACTGTCTGTCCGACATCTAGAACTGGAAGTCCAGTAGACATTTTAAACTTAACATGTTTGAAACCGAGCTCATTATCTTTTCCCCTGAATTCTCCCCCACTCTTACATTTTTTTATTACTGTAGAGGATAATACCAGACTCACAACTTAGGAGTCATCCCAAATTCCTCACTGTATCACATTCCTCATATCCAACCTGATGCCAGGACATGTTGATTTCACCTTGGCAACTTCTACCAAATTTAACTCCTCTGATTTTGCTACCGTCCTGGTACAGGCCTTTGTCACCTCATGCCATGATTACTACAATACCCTGCTGGTGAGTCTGCCTGCCTTAAGTCTCTCCCCGCTCCAACCCATTCTCCATTCAGCCACTAAAATGATTTTCCTAAAATACAAGTCTGATAATGTCACCCTCCTACTCAGTAAACTTCAGTGGCTTCCTTATGGCCTCTAGATGCAAATCCAAAATGCTCTATTTAACTTTTGAGGCCCCTCAACCTTACTCTGTCTTCTTGTAAGGGCAGCTAGGTGGTTCAATAGATAGAGCACCAGTGCAGAACTCAGGAGAACCTGAGTTCAAATCTCACCTCAGACACTTGACACTCACTAGCTGTGTGACCTTGGGCAAGTCACTTAATCCCAATTGCCTCATCCTGGGTCATCTCCAGTTATCCTGATGACTATCTGGTCAATGAATTCAGATGGTTCTGGAGGAGAAGTGAGGCTGGTGACCTGCACAGCCCTCCCTCACTCAAAACAAAGTGAAGTGCAAGTCATGGCATCATTTCTCTGATGGCATGATCTTTGGCAACAGAGGACAAACACATGCTGTCCTTTGGATCCAGTGACACTGGCCTCCTGGCTGTTCCACAAACAAAACACACCATTGCTCGGCTCCAGGCCTTCTCTTTGGCTCCTGAATTCCTGAAATGCTCTTTCTCCTTCACTTCAACTACTGATTTCCCTGGCTTCCTTTACATTTCACCTAAAATTCCAGGTCCTACTGGAAGCCTTCCTCAATCCCTTTAATTCCATTTAACTTAATTTTAGCAATTGTCAGTTTAGACAGTTGTCTATTTAGAGTATACAGTAGTACAATACTTACTAGCTGATGTTCAAGGTGAAAGGATATTAGTAAATGCTAAATGATAAAATTAAAGGAATAATTATCTTGCTCTGTTTAGTCAGTGAAAAATGTAAGTGAATGAATGCAGGTTTTGTCAGACAGTATATCAGAAGATGTGCCTAAAAAAACAAAAAACCCAAAGCACTAGCTCCCATAACTGCTATTGTTGGAAGAGGTTAAGACAAAGAAAGGGAAGCAGATCTGATGCTTTCAGTTGTTGAAGTGTGACTTATTCTATATTTGTTTACAGGTCATTCTAAACTTAACTACTTTAATTGCTGCCGAAGATAATTAAACAGCAAATAGGAGCATGGCAACAAATCCTCCTGGACAAGGTAATTCATATTTGAATCTTTTTCTATGTATGTATGAGTAAGGGGAAAAGAACTTAGAATTACCTCTATGGTCCAAGATGAAAAAAGGCATGGCAAAGTAAAACTTTACATTTAAAACTGATTTATTTTTATGCCAGGCCCCTTAAATGTCGCGACATTATGTTTAGCATTGTCAATTCCCACTTTTACCTACGGGCTAAGAATGTTAATGTTGTAAATCTTAAGTCCGTAGTAGAGATAGGATTTGAAACCAGGTCCTCAGTTTGCAAGTCTAGTACCCTTTCCACTGTTAAGAGAAGATAACTTTGTTATTAGGCAGCATCCATATTCTTAGTATTATTACATAATCTGTAAGCTCCCACATATGTGTAGTTCTGGTTTATTGTTTTTGCTTTTTTGATTGATTCCCTAGTACTTGGCATAGTGCCTAGAACATAGTAGGCATTTGATAAATGCTTATTGTTGGGTGACTACTGATCAATTGAATCAAGTAGACATGTTCCCTGTTCTCAAGAAAATATATTCTAAAATGGAAATACTCTAAGTGAAACTAATTCCTGGAAATAAATTACTACTTAGAATTTTGATGGCTAATCTTTCCTCCTCCTTCTCTCCTCTTTTCCCATTTATTATTATTTTTAAAAAGAAAGTAAATATCTAGACTTGAAGGGTAAGGGAGAAGTAAATATAAGTTTATGATTGTAATAATTTCTCTGCATTTTTTTTTTAACTTTTAGAATTTAGGCTCTAAGCTGAAAAACAAAACAAAAATTTCTGCCATGTTAGATTTTAGTTTGGAATTTCATGAATTAGTTGAACCACTCACTTGAATCATTGATTGCCACTTCAAATATTGTTCAGGTCCTTATTGTAACCCTGTAGATTTTAATTTAATAAGTATTCTTTATAATCTGTATCCTTTGTCATCATGCATTTTGTAGATGTTTCAAATTCCTGAACCTATACTTTAATGTTAGAGTATAAATTCTCAACTTTTGTGTTTTGATAGACCAAGGAGCCCCAGTGAAATGATATGGGGGGATTGGAAAAGGGGGGTGAGAGGGTAGGGATTAATTTATCCTTGAATTTGTTTACCTTTTATTCCCAAACCTTCTCCTCTTTGCTTCTCCTAGACTAGATATCCGGTCCAGGAGCCAGCTACAAGATAATGGGCATAGAGAAGGAGAGAAAAGGAGCAGGTATAAGGTAAAACTTTCTCTCCTGCTCCTTTTCCTTCTGGGGCCTTTGGGCCTGGTAAAAGTGATTATCTGGGACCAAAAATATGGACATCATTATTCTCTTAATGTGAAAGTCAGGCTTTATTTGGTGCTGGCTGAAACTTTATTTCCTTTTTGATATCTTGTAAATTTTGATATGTAGTTATAGAATCATCTATTTGCATTTCAGTTTTAAATGGAGTGAAGGTTTGGGGAAAGTAGGAAGCTGATTTCCTACGAAGGGTTCCATTCTGTTTTTAAAAAATCTTTTGGTGTTTTTTGCTGTTCTATAAATGTCTGTATCTACTTTGCAATGAATTCTTATGAATGCAACAAATTTACTTTAAAAAAGATGATTAGAATATAGAATCAATAATTTAGATTTTAGGCCTGCTATATTGCAGTGTTGATTCATGTTGAGTTTTAGTTTCAGTCCATTAAAGCCCCTAAATCTTTTTCACATAATTACTGTCCAGTCATGTCTTCCCCATCCTATACTTACAAAGATGATTTTTTTTAACCCAAAGGTAGGACTTGACTTTTAATCCTATTGAACTTTATCTTACTGGATTTGGCCCATCATTTCAACCTTTTGAGATCTTTTGGGATCCTGATTCTCTTACCCAATGTGTCTACTATATATCTCAGTATCATGCCATCTGCAAATTTAATAAACATGCCATGTGTGCCTTCATCCATAGATACAGTTATTGAATAGAGCAAGACAGTGGCTAGGAGTACTTTCCTCCAGATTGACATCAATATATTAATCACTGTTCTTTGGTTTGGGTTGTAAAGAACTGTGGTGAATATGGTAAATATGGTAAATAACTAGGAATTATGAGGAGGGTGTAGAGAAGGGGGTGGAAAAGCTGTTGATTGAAGGGGTTGGTTGGAAAACTCATGACAAGATGTGGCAGTTTTCATTCTGCGATCTTGGTGTCTTGTAGATTATGAATGACGATTTAGCTCATGACCACCCCCAGGAAGAAGTCATTCAGTACCAACCAAACTGTTCTCAGAAGGTAATTAAGAAAAATCATGTTGTAATATTTTTTGGAGAAATTATAGGCAGAGCCTAGATAAAGTAGTTGAAATTTGGTCAACTCACCACTTGTAGAATGTCCTGGGTTATCAACAGAGTGGTTAGAAATTTAGTTTGTTAGCTCTGTAATGAATCTGATGTTTAGGTAAAACATACTAAAGTATTAGTTGGGTAATATTTTAATTTACATTTTAAAAGTTACATTGGTTATCAGTACAATTTATTAAATGCTGTGCTGGGAAGTAGCAGTGATAATCTTGACATACTGTTGGAATGTTATATTTTAGTTTGGCATAAGATAGGGAAATTACTGCCTGCTATCTTTTTATCAAGGATAATAGTTGAATTAGGAAGAGCTATTAAACTTATGGAAATTTTAGGATAATTTAGTTTTTGCCAGTGCTTATCTTTGATATCAATTTTATCACCTCATTGCAAAAGTTTCTTTTGCTTCTCTCTCAACTTCCTTTGAAATCAACATTGGATTATCTGCAATGTGGAATATTCAGTGGGAGATATTTGATTCCACTTTATTCATTGAAGATTCCCCGCTGTCCTGCAATATACACAGCACCAACACAGCCTGGTCCCTGGCAGCTCCTCCTCACTTTGAGTTCCTGTGACATCAGAGTACAAAAAATGATTTTAATGTAAGCCAAAATGAAGCTAAGTTAAGGAAGTAAATCCATTGATTTTAATGTAAGCCAAAATGAAGCTTAGTTAAGGAAGTAAATCCACAAAAAAAGAGAAACATGCCCTACATTTCAAATTCAAATAAAAGGAATTTTTGTATGTTTATACTTTTTCCTCCATTAGTATAAATAATTGAGAATTTACTATTTGTAATTTCAATTTATTCTCCATATAGTTGTTTTTTAAAACTATTCACCCACGGGACAAAAATATGGTCTTGATAGATTGGTAGTCTAATTGATTATGATAATACAGCTTATTAATATAAGAGAATTTAATATAGTACTTGACTTTCAAGCAAAGTGGTAGAGAGATTGAAGGGGAGTCAGTCTCCTCACATTTGTTGTACTCCCATTCCACTCCAAATCTGTCATTGTACAAATCTCTTAAGAGTTATTTTCAGAGCTTTTCCCACATATTTTATATAATTTGATTTTTTTTAGATGTAATGATTGCTATTTGTTTCTGTTGCCATTTCAGGTATTCTATTTTATTCTTAATGTTTTTTGCTTATTTTATTTGCATAAGAAATTCATTAATTTTATCATCAGTGGCTTGATTTCCATCATTCTTCTTTTATTTCTGATCATGGTTTTCTTTCCAGTGCTGAAGTGTCACATATCTATTTTAGAATGTCTCTAAGAATATTTTATATTGTTTTCCCCACCTGAATTGTTTCTCTAGCTTTTTCAGATGCTTCATAGTATTTTTTTTTCATTTTACCAATTCTCTTCTGCACATTTTATATTTTTGCCAATTTTGGTTTCATAGTTTTTTTGGTTTTTTTTTTAAACTCTTCCCCTTTGTTTTGGTGGAGAGTAGGTAAAAATGCAGAAACCTTAGGATTACCCATATCCTGAATAATTTAGAAAAAGAAATCTTAGCAATATAATCCAGAAATTTATTTGAGGAAAATGCCCAGTTATCAAAATAAGAGGTAATATGCAAATAGAATCCACAGGTGCATGAGAAGGGAAAGTTTAAATTTCTAAATCTTCTAGATACATTCTTGTTAAGCATGAATGAGGAAAGAATGCTACAAAAAGAAAGACAGAGATGGCATTTCAAAGGACATTAATCTGAATCACAACAGATTTTGATAGGGATCAGCTAGAGAAACTAGAATATGACATATATATATATTGATACACTTCAAAAATATGAATTATGATCCCAGAATTAGCCTATCTAGCAAAAGCAAGTATGCTGTTTGAGAGGAAAGAGCTAGATATGCATGTATCATATACATTTTGAAGGATGACAGAAAACTGTTATCTTCCAAGAGCCCCTTGAAAATAATGTGGATTTTAAGTTTGAAAGATATATACAGTACTTAAAACAATTTATACTTTTTAAGTAAAGATAGTCTAGTTGGAAATTATATTTGAGAACCTTCAGATTACTTTTTTGACTTAATGTTTTAGTTAATTTCACACATGAAGATTAGAAAAGTAAGGGGCAGGGGAGACACAAGTTACAAAACACATTACAAAATGAAAAACAAAGCTCCTCAATTTTGAAAAGAGAGAATCTAGAAGAAATTTACATAGTTAATAGTATAAAGCCTAGATATTTTGTTTAGAGTTATTTTATTCAATTTGAGTTAATAATGTTAGTAGTAATATGAATGAGAGATTATATTTCCTTTACTTTGAATAATACTTTAATAAAGAATGGTAGGGCAAAAAATAAATTTTAACAGTTATCATGCTAAAATTGTAAATGAATTGAAATCTCAAAGAAAAAAGGGTTGTGTAAAATTAAAAAAAATCATGACAATGTTATTTTCAGTAAACATACTTATAGGTTGATCTAACATTTAATACTGTTGCTAATTTGTGAAAATTAAGAGTGGTATTAATGATAATGAATAAAGTTAAAGTGAAACCAGAAAACATTAAGGAGATAATATAGGACATCATATAATTCTAAAAGGTTTCATTCAAAATGAGAACTTATAAATTTTAAATATATTTGGACCTAATTGGCAGTGAAAGCTAAAGCTCACAATATTACAAAAAGGAACAGATAATATCTCCCAATACTGTATTACAAATTTTTAACACATTTATCTAATATTTGATAAATCCAACAAGAACGAGTTGATAAAGACAAGGCAATTTAGATCTAATAAGTATATAGAGAGATTACAGTGGGAAAAGCAATGATTATACATTCTTTTTCGAATATATGTTTATGATATATACTAAATCACAGACTAATAGGTAAATTTAATAAAATATATATTACATCCAAAAGTAATAATATAGGAAAGCAAAAAGAGCAATAATATGAATTAAATGTCTAGGTCCTTGTGGAAACTAAAATAATATCTTAGTGAAAAAGGAAATGACAAAAAAATTATGTCAGTAATAATGACAGTATAGCAATTGCATATTAAAATCTATGAGATTCAAACAAAGCTACACTAAGAGGCCAATCTGTAACACTGAAGTCCTATATGACTAAGGAAAAAATCTTTGTTAGTTGTCTGCACTTAAATTTTTTAAAAATTATTTTATTTGTTTTCAGTATTCTACAATCACTTCCATATATCTCCCTCCTCACTCCCTCTCTGAAACAGTGTACAGTTTTATATAGGTTCTACACATACATTCCTATTAAATACATTTTCACCTTAGTCATGTTGCATAGTAGAATTAAAATGAATGGGAGAAATCATAAAACAAAGCATAATACAAAAGAAAAAGATCTGCTTCATTCTGTGATCCAGTTCCATAGTTTTTTCTCTGGATATGGAAGGCGTTTTGCCTCAAGAGTCCATTGGGAATTTTTTAAGTCCTTGAATTGCAATGAAGTACTAAGTGTACCAGAAAAATTCCTCGCACACTGTGATTGTTGCTGTGTATACAGTTCTCCTGGTTCTGCTCCTTTCACTCAGCATCAGTTCATATAAGTCCTTCCATGACTCTCTGAATTCTTTCTGTTCATCATTTCTTATAGCTCAATAGTATTCCATTACATTCATATACCATGACTTGTTCGGCCATTCCCCAGTTGATGGGCATCCCCTTGATTTCCAGTTCTTGGCCACCACAAAGAGAACTGCTATAAATATTTTTGTACATGTGGGACCCTATCCCATTTCTATGATCTCTTTGGGATATAGTCCCCAGAAACGATATAGCTGAGTCAAAGGGTATGCACATTTTTGTAGCCTTTTGGGCATAGTTCCAAATTACTCTCCATAATGGTTGGATCAGCTCACAGCTCCACCAACAATGAATTAGTGTTCCAGCTCTCCCACATCTTCAGTATGTATTATCTTCCTGTTTTGTAATGTAAGCCAATCTGATAGATATGATGTGGTACCTCAGAGTTATTTTGATTTGCATCTCTCTAATCAGTAGTGATTTACAGCATCTTTTCATATGACTATAGATAGCTTTAATTTCTTTCTCTGAAAACTGCCTGTTTATATCCTTTGACCATTTAACAATTGGGGAATGACTTGTATTCTTGTACATTTGACTCAGTTCTCTTTATATTTTAGAAATGAGACTTTTATCACAGACACTAGTTACAAAAATTCTTTTCCAATTTTCTGCTTCCCTCCTAATCTTGGTAGCATTGGGTTTGTTTGTGTTTGCACTTAAATTTAGAAGAGGAACAAAATAGTATTTCAGTAAAAAAAAATTAACCAAAATAAAAAGAGATTCCTGAAGTTCAAAATTTATATACATTTTAAAGGTAAATAAGACCAAACTTTTTAAACGAGAAAAACAAAATTCACAAAACTTATCACATATAATCAGAAAAAGAATAGATAATGCAAATTTACCAGCATTAGAAATGAGAAAGAGGAGAAAAAAATAAGTCAAGAAAATTGTCAGAAATATGCTAATTTAGCTATACTTACAAATTAAAGAATTTAAAAGGAGTGGAAGATTATTTATAAAAACAAAAAATACCAAAATTAACACAAGAGGAGGTAGATTCCGAAATGGAACAATTCAGGAGAAATTTAGCACACTCTTAAAAGTGCCCCCCTGCAAAAAGGTACCAAAACCAGGAAGATTCACAAGTGAATTCTACTAAATTTCAAGAGCATGTAATTTTTATGTAGCAGAATGTTTCAGAACAGGATGACAGATTTTCTAATTATTTCAATGAGAGAAAATGCTAAATGAAATTGAGAAAAGAGAAAGCTGAAAGAAAATTATAGGGCATTCTCATTAATAGAACTTGAATGTTATTTGAGGATAAGTTGTAGAGTTAGTAGAGTGAAGACTGGTTCAGGAGGGTAAGAGTCTCATGCTCAGTTCATAACCAGTCTTGTGACAGTCACATACCAGAATTACCTAATTTCAGTGTTAGAAGATTGAGAGTTAGATGACTTCAGTAGCCCTTTAGTCCAACCCCTATACAAAAGGAATCGTTACCATAATGTTCTCCCTTCAGGTGTAATGAACTTGGATGCAATGATTCAGGAGGGTCTGTAGGGGGCAGTTCTTATTACCCTATTCCATCTTATGTTGAGTTCCTTTCCTTAGTACATCTTTGGTAGTTTGTTAGTTAAAATACCATCTATTCTTCCAAAATCTATTCTTGTTAATAAAGCAGTAAACACTTCTCTCCTTGTTAGTTTATTCTAACTTTGAATGCACTGGCTGTTTGCTCTTCTCTTTTGAAGAAATTTATCTTTTCCCCATTCCCCTAAATCAGTTAGCTGTGAAATCTTATCCAGCACCTCCAAAAGAGGTTGCCCTGTTTCCCCAATTAGTAGAGTCAGAACTAGATGCAAGGGGAGCAGATTTCCCTATTATATTCTTATGAGAAACTGTTAAGGGAGTGCTGTGATAAACCTTAGCTCTCCAGCCATTACTGCAGTTTTCATTACCTCTTCCTTTAACTTTCTCATACAGTCTAAGCAAATACCAGGGTCTGTCTCCACTAGGCCACATATAGTCATTGGCATACTGTTTATTGTGTCCCATGGCAGCTAAAGCCAACAGATTAGTTCCTTTGTGAATGTGGTAATCCCTAAAAGTTTATTGTACCAAAAGATTCTAATACCTAAGAATTTCAGACAGTTTATGTTATCTATCTATACTCCTCTGGCCCTTGTCACTGATTTCTCACCATCTTAGATACTAATGATTTTCCCATTTTTTTCTGTGAATCAACTTAAAATATCAGTGACCTCCTCCTGAGTAAAATTCTCATTTATTTTCTTAAACACTGTGTGGCCCCCCTGGTTCTCCTGCTTCCTTCATAGTATTGGGTGTGTGCTCATATTCCTAGAAACCTCTTCATCTACATTTGTTTCATTTTCCTCCTGTGCATCTTCCTCCCAGGTGTCTGGGCCCAAGCCAGGCCCCACAGATGCAAGGATTGTATTCACTTTCCCATTGTTAACTCCCCCCCCCCCTTTTTTTTTCTGAGCCCCTTGCAACTCTTTTCTATTACTGCCTGATACTTTTTAACCTGCTCTTCTAAAGAAAGTTCGGATGCTGTGGCATAGAAAGCTAACTCCTTTTTTTCAACGGAACCTTTTCTTCCAGCAATTTGTCTCTAATTTTACATATAATGCGATAGCTTGTTAACAGTGCCCATCTTTTTCTACATATCTCTGCCATTTCTTTCCCCAGTTCTGTTGGTGTTCCTTGCAAATATCTGTCTAAATCTCTGGGTTCTCCCTTTTGTAGCCCTGGTTCCCAGTTTTCACAGAGTCCTGTGCTTTTAGCCATTCTCTTGCAAGAGAGGAATAAGGTAAATCCTTCCTTTTCGGGATCCTTATTTCCTTCCCTAGAACCTTCCTGGCTCCAAGTATAGGTTTTATATTTCATGATCCCATCCTTGTCGCCATTTATAGAGCCAATGCAATACCCACAGCAGCTGCTATGGATATGCAGATGTATTTCCAGGGCAGATTCTCAAAATATAAACTCTGTACCTCAAAGATGAAACCAAAATGTTTATTCAGATACCAGAAAGCCAATTCCACCATGGTAACAATGAAATTTATACACATTACCATTAGAGGGAGGATTGCCATCCCCAACCTTCCCTCCCTCAGGCTTCCCCACAGACAGCTCCTTTTGGAAAAATGCTCTTCTGTCATCCAGGCTATCTGCTCTGCTGCTATGTCTCTTTAAACTCCGCTCTTCTTGCTGCACGCTTCCTGCTCCACCCATTCAGCAAGCTCCTCCCACCATAGACTTCATGTGACTCAAGCAGTGGACTCAAAGCGGGTTACATTGGCCTATTGAAGGGCAGAGAAGATCTTCAAATTCCCTTACCATTACACTGACTTATCCTAGAATTTTCTCAGGAATAGGAGTCAAACTCACCAGCCTAATGTGCAGACTTCGTTTTATTTCCTTTTTTGAAAATCAGATCCACATTTGCCCTTCATTTTTAAGGTTCTGCTTCTGTTTTCTGTAATCTTGTAAATACCATGGATAGTTATTCAGCAGTCATACTTGTTAGTCCTTTCAAGACCTGAGCATATAGTTCACATGGTCCAAGTGACTTGAATTCATTAAGGGCAGTTAAATGCTGTCTTACTAGCTCCTAACTTTTCTTGGATATTAACTTTGATGTTCATTTTAGACATTTCTAGTGTAAAAGTCATTCTCCTTTGTAGAAAATAAAAGAACTGAGCATCTCTTTATATTCTCTGTTGCCAGGAAACATCATCCTATCCACTCTCTGCAGAGGTCCTCTGCCAGTGAAAATGCCTTACTTCCCAAACTCATTTAAATATTTTATGTAATACAAACCAAAATACCAAGACCCTACTTTATAGAATTAGGTAAAGCCTTAAAAACTCATATAAAAATTATTTGGGCAAAATATACAATGGAACTGTGAAAAAGAACATAGGTAGAGAGGGAATTGCCTTACCAGGTTTCAGAATATGTCAAGAAATAAGGATTCAGTTCAATTCACCAAACATTAAGTCCCTGCTTTGGGTAAGGCACCATATCTGCAGATACAAAAACAAAAGACAGTCTTGAAGGACTAGTGATAATTATCATTCTTATGATAATTGCCTATGGAAAACTGCAGGGCTAATTTAATGACTAAACTTCTTCCTGAAACAAATTTTTAATACCAATATTTTCATGGAACACTACTCTCTCTGAAGAATTAAAACTTAGTATCACACTGAGGGTAATGAAGAGACTCAAATACATAAGAAGTAATGATGAAGAGCTAGAGGGAGTGGAGGTGGGGCAGGGAACCTGTGGCCTTGAGGCCTCGTGTGGCCTTCAAGGTCCTTGAGGGCAGCCATTTGACATTTTTACATTAATAATGATTGTAATAATGATGAAATTATTCTGATGATAAAAATTGTGTATGGCCAGAGGAAAAAACACAGAAATAGATCAATAGGAAAGAATAGAGACCTAAGACCTAAAGTATATAAGAGATTAGTGTTAGATAAATTAATGATTTAAAAATATTGGGAAATGGAATCCTTCAATGAAAAAATAGGGGAAAATTAGAGTACTGCATGGCAGTAAATAGGTTTAGATCTGTATCTCACAACTTTGTACTATTAATAAACTGGATCAATAATATAAGTATAATAAGAATATTTTAATGCAGTTTTAAAAATGAATAATATCTCAACTTTAGAGAGGAGAAAAATTTTTGTCAAACATGAAAGAATTATTAGAGATAAAAATCAGTTACTTTGATTACATGTACAAGTCTTTTTTTCATTACTCAAATACTCAGATGTGTTTGTGAGCTTATCAATGTGGATGTTCTGGTGCATCCAGCGCAACTTTTGGTCATGTCTTCCCATAGGTTCGCTAATAGACGTCTGTGTTTCACTTTCTCTTGACATTGTGAAGATACCACTGAAGTACACATGTAGTACAACAGTTATTCTTTGTTCTCACCGTATGAGTAGTCCATATTCTTTTTTTGTCCATACATTTCTTTGATAACATTCTTTACTCTAGGAGTGGGGAACCTGCAGCATCAAAGCCATGTGTGGCCCTCTAGGTCCTCAAGTGTGACCCTTTGACTGAATCTAAACTTCACAGAACAAATTCCCTTAATGAAAGATTTGTTCTGTAGAACTTGGACTTAGTCAAAAGGCTGAACCCAAGGATCTAGAGGACCACATGTGGCCTCAAGGCCACAGGTTCCTCCCCACCCCCACCCTTGCTTTAGCTCTTCATAATTACTTATGTATTGTAGTCTGCTCGCACCCACTTTTATCCTCTTCATTACCCTCAGTGTGATAGTAAATTTTAATTCTTCAGAGTAGTGTTCCATGACTTGGCAGCCATCCAAATATTGGTATTAAAAAGATGAACCTTTTCATTAAATAAGCCCTGCAATTTTCCACAGGCAAGCCAGGCTGCTTTTTTCCTCCTGTTTAATTCTGGTCCCAGTTGTACTTTTTGTACAACAAAAAGCAAAATTTCCAAATGTAAAGAAAAGAAACATTTTCCTTCAAATATTTACAATAAAGTTCTAACATCCAGACTTTATGAGGAATTGATATATGTGTGTATATGCATACAAATAATACATTGCCACCCATTAGAACTATGACCAAATACTGTGAACAGATTATTTTTGAGTAAAGAAATGCAAGTTTTATTTTTATCCTGGACATAATCATCAAAAAATCACAGCCATTTCAATATGTAGAAAAGAACAGCAAAAAAGAACTGGATATGAAATCATAGACTTCTATTTTTAAGTACATATTAAATTTAATAGCATAGAAACAAAATTGTCATTTATTTCCTAATCTTGTTTTCTTCTGTGTGTTTGTCTAGTGGTTTACTGATATTCTTTTTGTGTTTGTATTACTATTCACTGACCCAGCTTCCCTACCTCAGAAGCCCATTCTTTTCACAAATAAGTATAATCGAGCAGTATAAATCAACACATTAACCATGGTTAACACATTAACCATATCCGAACACGTATGTCTCATTATGCACCTGTAGTCTGTGTTGTCTCTTCCAAGAGTCATCATTAGTCTTCTTAAATCATGGTTTGTTAAAGACTTCTATAGTCCTTCATGGTTGTTTTTCTTTACATTATTATGGTAATTGGGCAAATTGTCTTAACTCTACTCATTTAACTCTTTATCAGTTCATACTTCCCAAGTATAAATTGTTAATAACCAAATGAAACATGATTGGGATTCCTTAATAATCACAGAAATACAAGCTAAAATGACCTTAAGAAAATGTCTTATGCCTACTATTTGGGGACAAAATAGAAAAAAAAAGTTATTCATTTTTGGAATGGCTCCAAGAAACTTGGCATTTTAATTCTTGGTGGGTGGAAGGAAGAAAAGATTTATTAAGCACCTACTATGGGCTAGGCATGTTGTTATGCACTTTACGACATCTCATTTCATTCTCACAACAATCCTGCAAAATAGGTGCTATTTTTATCTTCATTTTACATTTGAGGAAATTGAGGCAGAAAGAGGTTAAAATGACTTGCCTCAGGTCACATAGTGTCTGAGATTGAATTTGAACTTGGGTTTTCCTGACTTCAGGTCCAGCAGTCAGTCCACTAGACTTCCTAGGTGCGATAAATTGTAACAGACTTGTTTTAGAACAATCTGGCATTGTACCTTGAATGTCCTAAAACCAATCATACCCTTGTCTCAGCAGTCCAGTTGTAAAAGACAATATAAAATTTTAAAAAAAATGAATCCATACAAAAATATACTATAGTTGTTTTATTTGTGTTATTGAATATTTGGAAATAACCAGCAGCTGATTAAATTATGGCATATGGAATTGTTTTTTGTCAAGACCTGTGATTTTAACAGTGCAGAAACTCCCTTTACCAATTCAGACTGGCAACTCTTCTCTAACTTTACTCCTGATCCTCCAGCTGTTGTTTAAGAAATTCCAAAGATGAGGGAGTGGAGCCAAGATGGCCAGTAAAGGCAGACATTCACCTGTGCTCTCCACCAAACCCCTCCAATTACCTTTAAAAAATAACTAAAAAATTCTTGAGCAGCAGAACCCACAAAAAGATGGAGTAAAACAAATTTCCAGCCTAAGATAACTTGAAAGGTTGGCAGGAAAGGTCTGTTGCACCAAGGTGAGAGAGCATAATCCAACATAGACCGTGTTAGCACAGGCTGACCCCAGCATACCCTAAACAGGCTTCGGGGATACTGAATCAGTGGCAGCAGTGGTGGTTTTTAGACCTCTCAGCCCAGATGCCAAAGACAATTTTGATCAGCAGGAAAGGTCTGTTGCACCTGGGTGAAAGTGGAACTCAGTGCAGCATAGCCCTGGCCCCAACATAGTCCCACCTGAAACATACCAGGAGCAAGCCTTGGGAGTGATTGAATCAGCAGTGGCATTGGATGCTTCTGGAGTTCTCAGCCCATAGATGGTAAGAGGGTCAAATAGCTGGTCAGAAGGAGAGTACAGGGGTCTTTTTGCTAGCACTGAGACAGGATTGTGTTGCTTTGTCCATATTTGGATCTAGGTTACAGTCCTGGCTAGGAGGAGCACTGGGACACCAGAGCTTGTGTCCACAGTGGAGGGGGAAGGTACCCTCAACCCTCCCCACAGTTCCAGGGCAGAAAGGAACGTTTGTGGGCACTCACAGAGCAGAGCACAGGCCAGGAGAGGAGTAAACGCTTCACCTTAGATAAAGCTACCTTGGAAAAACTGAAAACTTACAGGTCCCTTGAAGTATCTTTGAAAAGAGCTACACAAAACCCCTGAAGTTTGGAACAATGCACCCTCCACCTTGGGAGCAGAGTCCTACTTTCACAAAGAGTTAAAAGTCAACTAATAGGCTGGGAAGATGAGCAAACAGTGGAAAAAAGCTCTGACTATAGAAAGTTACCATAGTGACAAGGAAGATCAAAACATATATCCAGGGGAAGATAACAAAGTTAAAGCTCCTACATCCAAAGTCTCCAAGAAAAATATGAATTGATCTCATGCCTTAGAAGAGCTCAAAAAAAGATTTTTGAAAATCAAGTAAGAGAGGTAGAGGAAAAATTGGGAAGAAAAATAAGAGCAATGTAAAAAAAAATCATGAAAAATGAGTCAATAGCTTGGTAAAGGAGAAAAAAAATATTGAAGAAAATAACACCTTAAAAAACAGACTAGATCAAATGGTAAAAGAGGTCCAAAAAGTCAGTAAGGAAAAGCATACCTTAAAAAAACTGGCCAAATGGAAAACGAGGTCCAAAAGCTCTGAAGAAAATAATTCCTTGAAAATTAGAATGGAGCAGTGAAAGCCAATGACTCTATGAGAAATCAAGAAACAATAAAATAAAACCAAAAAAATGAAAAAATAGAAGACAATGTAAAACTTCTCATTGGAAAAGCAACTGACCTGCAAAAAAGATCCAGGAGAGATCATTTTAAAATTATTGGATTACCTGAAAGCCATGATCAAAAAACACACCATCTTTCAAGAAATCATCTGATATTCTATAACCAGAGGGTAAAACAGAAATTGAAACAATCCACTGATCATCTCCTGAAAGAGATGCCAGAATGGAAACTGCTGGGAATATTGTAGCCAAATTCCAGAGTTCCAGATCAAGGAGAAAATACTGCAAGCAGCCCAGAAGAAACAGTTCAAGTATGGTGGAGCCACAGTCAGAATAACACAAGATTTATCAGCTTCTACATTAAAGGAGTGGAGGATTTGGAATATGATATTTCAGAGGTCAAAGGAGATAGGATTGCAACCAAGAATCACCTACCCAGCAAAACTCAGTATAAACCTTCAGGGGTAAAAATAGAAAATCAATGAGATAAAGGAATTTTAAACACTCTTGATAAAAAGACCAAAGCTGAAGAGAAAATTTGAATTTTAAATACAAGACTCAAGAGAAACATAAAAAGATAAACAGGAAAGGGAAGTCATAAGGGACTTAGTAAGATTAAACTCCTTACATGGGAAAATGAGGTTTGTAACTCATAAGATCTTTCTCATTATTAGAGTAGTATATATTAGAAGGAATATAGATAGATAGAGAGATAGATAGATAGATATAGACAGGGCACAGGTGTGAGTTAAATAAGAAGGGATGCTATCTAAAAATAAAATTAAGGGGTAAGGGAGGTATGTACTGGGAGAAAGAAGGAGAAGTAGAATGGGGGTAAATTATCTCACATAAAAGAGGCAAGAAAAAACTTTTATAGGCAAGGGAAGTGAGAGCGAGTGAGTGAACTTTACTCTGACCAGAATAAGTTCAAAGAGAGAATAACATACGCACTCGGGCATAGAAATCTATCTTACCCCAAAGTTGGAAAGTAGGAGGAGAAAGGGAATAAGAGAAGAGGGGGTGGTGGTGACAGAAGGGAAGGCAGATTGCAGGAGGGAGTAGTCAGAAGCAAAACACTTTTGAGGATGGACAAGGTCAAATGATAGAGAAAATTGAATAAATGGAGGGGAGTAGGATGGAGGGAAATACAGTTAGCAATCATAACTGAAAAAAAATTTTGACACAAATTTCTCTGAAAAGGCTTCATTTCTCAAACATATAGACAACTGAGTCAAATTTATAAAAATAAGAGCCATTCCACAATTGATAAATGATAGGATAAGTTTTCAGATGAAAACTTCCACAGCCATATGAAAAAATACTCGACTCACTATTGATTGGAGAAATGCAAATTAAAACAATTCTGAGGTTACTACCTCATACCTGTTAGATCAGGTAATAGTAAAGAAAACGTAAATGACAAATATTGGAGGGGATGTGGGAAAAATGAGGCATTGATGCACTGTTGGTGGAGTTGTGAACTAATTTAACCATTCTGTAGAGCAATATGGAACTGCCCAATGGACCGTAAAACCATGTATATCCTTTGACCTAGCAATATTACCACCAGCTTTGTATCCCAAAGGAGATTAAAAAACAAAAGGAATCTATATGTACAAAATTATTCATAGCAGGTCTTTTCTGGGGGCAAAGAATTAGAAATTTGAGGGAATGCCCATCAGTTGGGGTATGGCTGAACAAGTTGTGGTATGTGATTGTGATGGAATACTCTTGTACTATTAGAAATAAGCAGGAGGCTCTCAGAAAAACCTGGAAGGACTTGCATGGGCTGATGCTAAGTGAAATGTACTGGGTACAAAGTAACAGCACAATTGTAAGATGATCAACTGTGAATGACAGCTATAACACAGTACAAGACCACTCTGAAAGACTTATGATGAAAAATGCTATCCATGCACAAAGAAAGAACTGATGGTATCTGAATACAGAATGAAGCATATTTTTTTACTTTATTTTTCTTGAGTTTTTTTTTTTTGCCTTTTCTTTCACAACAGCAGTAACAACTTAAGAATATCCAAAGATAACATTTGAATCTAGTACTCCTTGTCTCCAAGACTGTCTTTATTTATTCCACCAGTGTTCTATTATGATGTAAAGTATAACAAAAGGGGAGAATACAAGACAATATGGAAAGTCCAATATGAAGTGAAAGAAAAGATCAGGAACATAAAAAAAGCATATACAATGACCACACTCATGTGAAGAAAGGCAGTAGAGCTTTTTAAGTACACAGCCAGATTTACAAATGAGAACAGAGCAAATTATATCTACACATACATATACGTATGTATATATAATTTTGTTTAAAACTATGCTTACAGGATCTTCATCTTTTTTAATCAAAATGTAAATATTTAGAATATTATTTTGAAATGAAAAGTTTACCCTGTATTTGATCTGATTAATTACCTATTATCTATTAGGAATTTATATGTTTAAATAAAATTTGTTTAACATGTCATTTGCCTACATTTTGTTCTTCATTCATTCATTTGTTATCCTAAGAATACTTTCAGTGAACTGCCATTGTAACCAGCAGGGTTACAGGCTGTGCCATATTTTTGTAGGACTCCTAGAAAATAATTTTTAATTATGTATTTGTTATTTATCAGACTCTTTGGCAAGTTGTGCCATATTTGTTTTAATATAGTAAACTATTTTTGAGAAGCTTTGATGTGGATATTGAGTGGTGGATAATTTTGAACAAATTCGTTTTTATATCCCGAGCACTTACCACAGTGCCTGGCATATAGTAGGTTAGGTGTTCAATGAATATTGATTGATTGACTGACTGACTGAATATTCAGCCTATCTCAGAACTGACTATCATCACATCTGTGTGATGAAAAAGCAAAGAAATTACATGATTTTTGTTTTTTTCTCCATAATCATTATGTTTTATTTTGGAATAAAGCTTTATCTGTGTTACTGAATCTACTTACTAGCATGCAACAGCAGGACCTTCCTGATTTTTTTTTTTTTCCAATTTTGGTGTCAAAGTTTGAATGTAAATTTACATAATTCTTTGGATGTGATGAAATTTCTGTTTTATAATTATATTCAATCTATAAGAATTCCTGTCTTTTTCTTGTCAGTCACTCAGGAGGCATTTATTGAGCACCTACTACATATCCAGAAAAATAATGAAATCTGTGGATATAAAACATTAATATAATGAGTTTATCTTTCTCTCAAAACTCAGTCATTTTCCAGATTTCCCTATTTCTGTCAAGTTTGCACCATCATTCTAACAGTTTCTCAAGTTCCTAATGTCAGAATTATCTTTGACTTTTTCATTCTACTTCACCGCACATTTAGTCAGTTTGCCACTTCTACCTTCATAGCATCTCTCCAGTTCTTACCCCTTCTCTCTATCCATATAGCCACTCCCTTAGTTGAGGACTTTATCACCCCTCACCTGTACTAATAGAGTAGCCTCATATTTGGTGTTCCTGCTTCATGTGTCTTTCCATTTCAGTTCCCACTCAGCTTCAAAAGTGATTTTTCTTAAGCTTAGACCTGTCACTCCCTACTCAGTAAACTTCAATGACCCCCTCTTGCCTCTGGGATAAAATATGAAGTTTTCTATTTTTTTAAGCCAACTTGGTCCCAGCATATCCCAACACGTAGCATTTTACATTGCTCTTCCTTTTGCACTTAGTGACCCAACCAGACTGTCCTCTCTATTTCTTACATGTGACACTCTAGCTCCAGTGTTTATGCAATGCAATGCATTTAGCATTCCCCATTCCCTCTTTGTATTAACCTCTTCCTCATCTTCACCTCATAATACTTCTTTTCCTCCTAGATGCAACTTAGGTATCAGTTTCTGCATGAAGCCTTTCTTAACCTTCCTCAACTACAGAATGCTCTCCTAATTATCTTGCATTTATTCTCTTTATATTCTGTACATGCTTATAGATGTACTTACTGTCTTTCCCATTAGAATGTAAGCTCCCTGAGAACAGGGACTGTTTCTTTTTATTTGTAGCACAGTCCCCGGCACATAGTAGGTAATCAGTAAATATTTGCTGATTAATTTTCTTCCCATGCTTCCAGGTGGACATGGTTGCTTCCCCAATCATGCTGAGATCTAGGGCCCCCGGCAGACGTTTGGCATACAAAATACTCTAGGGTTCTTTGTAGAAATCTACCGTAGTAGTTTGAGAACTGGAAATTGATTTAGGAAAACCATACTCTTAGAAGTGGTTATAGGGGATGGAAAGCACTGTCCCGAACACTTCTGGATTTTGACCCCAATGTCTAGTGTGCTGCAGTGGGGGATTCTTGCTTTGGTCATGTTGTTGGACTGGATGACTTCTAATATTTCATCTCAATCTTAAAATTTTATCATGATGATTGTTCTTTGACTCCTCCAAGGATGGGACACAATGTTTCTTCTTCTTTTCCTCTTTCAGACTTGGCAGAACCACGTCAGAATTCTGTCATCTTACAACTACCCGTCTTTGAACATTATCCTAATTCTTAACCTCCCTCTTCATCAAATTTCACCTTAAGGGCAAGCTCAACCTAGACTCATCTGTAGACAGCCATCATCATCACAAGCTCACACTACTATTGATTGTCTGTTGTTTTCACAGTAACATTCTACTGCCATCCTTGTTACCCCCCTCATGCCTATTAACCTAATACATATGTAGCCAGGGGCCAGTTCCCTAACCATGCCTATTCTACCAATTACAAACATCAAGAGTATATCCTGTTCTTTTATCACCTGGTGAGTAATCAAAAATTATGGACAGCTGAAAAGCCTCTTTGGGCACACAGGAGGACCTTCATATTTTATCAATACTAATTTAGATCAGTATCCCAGAATTTTAGATACATCAGAGAATAATAATTATTGCATTGAAAATGACCAGATGACCATGTTGTGTAGTACCCCAGTGTTTCTTGACAAGTCAGAAAATTAGAATTATTGCTGTACCTACTGTTACACCTTTTTTTAGATTCTCTCTTTTTTTTAATATAAATTTATTTATTTGACTTTTTACATTCATTTTCACAAAATTTTGGGTTCCAAATTTTCTCCCCATTTATCCCCTCCCCCCACTCCAATACACCGAGCATTCTAATTTTCCCTATCACCAATCTGCCCTCTTTTCTATCATCCCTCCCTTCTCTTGTCCCCATCTTTTCTTTTGTCCTGTAGGGCCAGATGACTTCCTATTCCCCATTAACTGTATTTCTTATTTCCTAGTAGCAAGAACAATACTAAACAGTTGTCCTAAAACTTTGAGTTCCAAATTCTCCCCATCCCTTCCTCCCCACCCATTCCCTTTGGGAAGGAAGGCAATTCAATATAGGCCATATCTGTGGAGTTTTGCAAATGACTTCGATAATAGTCGTGATGTGTAAGACTAACTGAATTACCCTCCATCCTATTCTGCCCCCCATTGTTTCTATTCTGTCTTTTGATCCTGTCCCTCCCCAAGTGTTGACTTCAAATTGCTTCCTCCTCCCATTGCCCTCCCTCCCATTATCCCCCCGCCCCTGCTTATCTCCTTCTCCCCCACTTTCCTGTATTGTAAGATAGGTTTTCATACCAAAATGAGTGTGCATTTTATTCCTTCCTTTAGTCAAATGTGATGAGAGTAAACTTCATGTTTTTTTCTCAGCTCTCCTCTTTTTCCCTCCACTAAAAAGTCTCCTGCTTGCCTCTTGAATGAGAGATAATTTACCCCATTCCATTTCACCCTCTCTCCTCCCACTGCATTTCTCTGTCACCGTTTACCTTAATTTCTTTTAAAATATGGTCCCATTGTATTCAGTTCACTCTGTGCTCTCTGTCTCTATATGTGTGTGCATGTGTGTATGTGTGCGTGTACACTCATGTACGTGTGTGTGTGTGTGGTCCTACCAACTACCCGGATAATGAAACTTTTTAAGAGTTACAAATATTGTCTTTCCATGTAGGAATATAAACAGTTCACCTTAGGTAAGTCCCTCATTACTTCTCTTTGCTGTTTACTTTTTCATGCTTCTTCTCATTCTTGTGTTTGAAAGTCAGATTTTCTTTTCATCTCTGGTCTTTTCATCAAGAATGCTTGAAAGTCCCCTGTTTCATTGAAAGACCATATTTTCCCCTGAAGTATTATACTTAGTTTTGCTGGGTAGGTGATTCTTGGTTTGAGTCCTAGTTCCTTTGACTTCTGGAATATCCTATTCCAGGCCCTTCGATCCCTTAATGTAGAAGCTGCTAGATCTTGTGTTATCCTGATTGTATTTCCACAATACTGGAATTGTTTCTTTCTAGCTGCTTGCAAGATTTTCTCCTTGACCTGGGAATTCTGGAATTTGGCCACAATGTTCCTGGGAGTTTCTCTTTTTGGATCTCTTTCAGGTGGTGAGCAATGGATTCCTTCAATACTTATTTTACTCTCTGGTTCTAGAATATCAGGGCAGTTTTCCTTGATAATTTCATGAAAGATGATGTCTAGGCTCTTTTTTTGATCATGGCTTTCAGGTAGTCCCATAATTTTTAAATTGTCTCTCCTGGATCTATTTTCCAGGTCAGTTGTTTTTCCAATGAGATATTTCACATTATCTTCCATTTTTTCATTCTTTTGGTTTTGTTTGGTGATTTCTTGCTTTCTCAGAAAGTCATTAGCCTCCATCTGTTCCATTCTAATTTTGAGAGAACTATTTTCCTCAGTGAGCTTTTGAACCTCTTTTTCCATTTGGCTAATTCTGCTTTTGAAAGCATTCTTCTCCTTATTTTTGGCTTTTTGAACCTCTTTTGCCAATTGAGTTAACCTATTTTTCAAGGTGTTATTTTCTTCAGCATTTTTTGGGGTCTCCTTTAGCAGGGTATTGACCAGTTTTTCATGCTTTTCTTGCATCTCATTTCTCTTCCCAGTTTTTCCTCCACCTGTCTAACTTGATTTTCAAAATCCTTTTTGAGCTCTTCTATGGCCTGAGCCCATTGGATTTCTATTTCGGATGTCTGAGATACAGAGTGCTTGACTTCTATGTCTTTCCCTGATGGTAAGCATTGTTCCTCCTCATCAGAAATGAAAGGCAGAAACATCATCTGTTCACCAAGAAAGTAGCCTTCTATGGTCTTATTTTTCTTCCCTTTTCTGGGCATTTTCCCATCCAGTTACTTGACTTCTGAGATTCCTCTCTACCCCCACCTTGATCCACCCAGCTAGTGCTTGGGGTCTGAGATTCAAATGCTGCTCCCCAACCTCAGGGCTTTCAGCGGCGGGTGGGGCTGCTATTCAATGTGAGCTTAAGTTCTGGTTCTCAGGTGGGGGCAGAGCCGCCTCCCAGGCTCAGTTCCCTCTGGGGTTTTATGCAGAGACCTTCAGTAATGGAGTGGAGCTCCTTTCTGCTCCGGGAGTCCTGGGCCGCCGTTGCCTCTGCCACTGCCTCCCAAGGGAGCCTGAATTATGGAGACACCCCGCTCCCCTCTTGGCCAGCCCAGAAGTCTCTCTCACTGACCTGTAGCGCCTGTGGGTGGAGGGACCTTCGTGGCCGCCAGAGATTCTATCCCTGAAGCCTGCTCGGATCTGCTCCTATCGGGGCCGCACAGCCAGGGCAGGGCAGGGGTAGGCTCCGCTCCACGTCCAGTGCGTGACAGACCTTTGGTGCCGGTTTTTCAGGGCTGCCTAAATGGAAATCTCCTCCACTGCATTGCTGCGTGGCTTGCACTGCTCCAGAATTTGTGGGGAGTTCTTTTTACAGAAAATTTATGGGCTGTGGGTTCGGAGCTAGCATATGTGAGTCTTTCTAGTCCACCATCTTGGCTCCTCCCCCCTGTTATACCTTTTAAACATCTCTTCTGCATGCTTCCTTTTCTGTCATTGCACTCACCTGGGTGCAGGCTCTCATCACCTCACACCTTGTCTCAAGTCTCTCCAGTCTGTCCTGTACTCAGTGATTCTCTCCTGTGATCCTCTTCAAGTAAAGCTCTGATCATATCATTTCCAAGAAATTCAAGAGTCAGAGATAAAATCCTCTCACTTTAAAACCCTTTATGACCTGGTCGCTTCTTACCTTCCAGCCTTCTTAGACCTTGTGCCCCTTCCCCCCATGAACTGACCTCCATGTCATTCCTCAAACATGACACTCCATCTTCTGACTTCAAGTGTTTTCAGTGACTACCCCTCAGGAACACTTTTCTTCCTCATATCTGCCTCTGACCTTCCCTCGCTTCCTTCAAGTTTCAGCTCAAATCCCATCTTTTACAAGAAGCTTTTTTCTATCTTCCTTAACTGTAGTGCCTTCTCTCTGAGATTATCCCAACATATCGTATGTATGTCTTGTTTGTATATAGTGTTGACATGTCTTACCTTTCAGATGATGAAATCTTGAGAGCAGGGACTTTTGCCTTTCTTTGTATTTCCAGTTCTTAGTACAGGGTCTGGCATGTAGTGCACACTTAATAAATCCTAGTTGACTTTCTGTGGGTGTTGTGAGCTTGGGAGATAATGGATGTATAACACATTTGACATATCTTCAAGTACTGTGGTAATGCCTATTATTTTTTTTGAGGCTCAGGATTAAGTGACTTGGCCAGGGTCACACAGCTTGTGTCTGAGGCTAGATTGGAACTCTAGTTCTCCTGACTCCAGGACTGATTCTCTATCCATTGTACCACCTAGTTGCCTCTTATTTATCATTGTATCATTAGCCTTAGGGTGACGTTAAGTTTAGATTCAGTCACAGGGCCACACCTGAGGACCTAGAGGGCCACATGTGGCCTCAAGGCTGCAGGTTCCCCACCCCTGGAAGAGATAGCTACACACACATATGGCAGTCTGTTGATCAGAAGCTTGGAGGCCTAGAGTGCCCCCAAAATCTGAGGTTGTGACCTTTATAACTTAAATTATTAATGTAGAAATTTCTTGGTAGGTCTTGCCAGTTCTGTGCTAATGACTTGCCTTCTTAGATCACTAGATTTCTTTGTGACCAGACCTAAAGAGTAGTGGCTAATAGATTGATATTCATCTGGAGGGAGTTATCTAATAGATTGCCTCAAGGAACTGGTCTTGACATTGTTCTGGGCAGTAATTTATTAGTGATAAGTGTGAAGTTATAGTTGCTATGCTGATTGAGGATTTTGAAAAAATAAACCTTTTATTGCTATTTTTTTATTTATATCACTTATATTTTCCAATATAGCCTTCCCTTTCCAAGAGAGCTATCCCTTGTAATAAAGGATAAAAAAAAGGAAAAAAAGTTCCTTGCTGATCAAGTTTACAAAGATATGAAATAGGGATAGATAACCCATTTATTTGGCAGCACAGTCAAGATCCAAAAAAAGATTTTGACAGGCTAGAGTGATGATCCGACTTTAATAATAGAATAGAATAAATGTAAGGTCCTGGGGTGGAATCAGAAAATCAGGTGCACAAATACAGAATTGGGTGGGGGGAACCACATGTGTCCAGACAATAGATAGGTAAAAGACTTGATGTTTAAGTAAACTAGATGAGTCAAAGTTTTGGTGGACTGCAGGGCCAGCTACGGAAGAGGTATCCTCAGATGAAATATACAACAAAATACGTACTCCAAAAATTCTCACCTTTTTATACAGACAGACATTCAGATAAGTAAATATAAATTTTGAGACAATGACTATTGCCAGGATGGAGTGGAGCAAGGAAGTCAGGAAAGACTGTGTAGGATGGCTCACTTAAGCCTTAATAGGAACCAGGGATCTCAAGAGATAAAGATGAAAATGAAAAAAAGTATTCTGGGCATGGAGGACAGCCTGTTCAAAGGCAAAGAGATGAGAGACAGAGTGTTTTAAATGGAGGGACATTAAGTAGGCCATTTGGGTTAGAACACTGATTGCCTGAGGAGGAGTAATGTGAAACGAGTCTGGAAAGAGACTGGGGCCAGATTGTGAACGGTCTTAAATTCCAAACCAGAGCAGTTTGTATTTTAATCTAGAGCTAACAAGAATTCACTGAAGCTTTTTGAGTGGGAGAATGTTATTAATAATAGCCAGCATTTATATCTCATTTTAGTGTTTGCAAAATGATATAATAATATTATTTCACAATCTTCCCAACAACCCTGGGAGGCAAATGATACTAATATTCTCATTTTTACAGATGAGGAAACTGAGGCAAATAGCAGTTAAGTGACTTGCCTAGGGCACCCAACTATTAAGAGTCAGAGGCAGGATTTGAACTCAAGTCTTGACACAATATTCAGTCTTCTATTCCCTCCATCACCTAGTTATGATATCTGTATAGCAACAGTGAAGTAGGCTCAGAATTGAATATGAGGAAGAGATTAGGGTGGATCTCGTTTGGGAAACTGCCACACTCTTAATGGTTTCAAGCAGCTCACGCTGCTGCACTGCTACCCAGATGAAAATGGAAAAGTATGAAGTATAAATACATTAAAGCATATTACCAGCAGTATGTTGTACATGAGAAGTGGCATAAAAAAATGACAGACTGACACCTGTTTCTGGTGATTTTTTTTTTTATACCACTGGTAGCCTCTACATTTGAGATAAAAATTCCATGATTTGTAGCCATATGTGTAGGCTCACTACGTACCAAAGAGATGGACTTTTGTAGCTGTGTGAGCTGTGTGGGATTCCAAATGAGATCTAGCCTAATCTCGTCCTCATACTCAAATCTGAGCCCAGTTCATTGTTCCTATACAGATACTTGTCCAAAGGATTTATACTAATAGATGAACTTAGCAGCTCCCTGCCATCTAGGTGGGTTTGGTTTTGTTTTTTTTTTTGGTCTTCTTGCTGTGACTGTTTTGTTTCAGTGACACTCTTCTAAGAAATAGTGATTGTCATGTCTTTATGATTTTCACTTTACGTTTTTTTCCAGAGTTGACAGCTTGTAATTGCATACAGAGTCTTACTGTAGAGAGGGGGCATCCTCCCAATATCTCAGGCTTGGAACCTAGGAGCCATCCAAGACAGAGGTGTTCCAGGGAGTTAACACTAGAGTTACAGAGTAGAGTAGCTGCTCATCTGTACTGGAAGAGGAAGTTTCCTCACTGAGAATTTCTTTATACTGAGGAAATTAAAGTTTAGGTTTTAAAAAAAAAGCACCAAAAACCCCAGTCTCCTACATGTCATGCCAAATAGGACTTTATGAAGAATGTTATGTCTTCTAATTCTGTTAAAATGCAAATTTTTCATTTGTTATTCACTTTTCTACTACTAAACATTAGTGTCTTAGAGATGGTAGTGTAATTTTTTATGACATTATGGATAGGAAAATTTGAAGGATAAATACCTATTTAGATAGTTCCAGAATATTCTTAGTTTTTTTTAAGTAACTAATGTTAGGATAGACTTGATATCAGCTCTAAGTTTTTAAGTTTTATTTTAATTCATTGAATTAGTGATATCACTACTTGAAACAAAGAAATTGTGGAAATTTAAAGATAACTATGAATGTAAGCGTTAATATGAGACATTCTAGAAGAAAGCTAAGCATTTTGTGTGCATTGTTTTATCTTAATGACTTCAAGTAACATCTTATGAAGGCTAACTTTAAAAAGGTCACTTGCGTGTGAATGTCAAGGAATTGTTTGGTGTGAGCAATACATTAAGCTACATCTGTTTTCAGCACCCCCATACTGCTGAGAATGAAAGAAGGCGTGATTCATTTTGACAGTGTAACAGTTTTTAACTAATACAGTCACTTCAGAGATGAGGTCTTTAGAGTATCTAGTTAGTGTACATGTGAGCAACAGTATGACATAGTAAAAAGATGAAGATTTTTTATTTAGAAGGCAAATTGGTAAAACTATCCATAAGGACTTTTCTCCTGACTGCCATTGATGGTGCTGACATTTAGCCTTAGTCTTTTTCTTTCTTCTTCTGTAAAGTGAGTGATAATATTTGTTATTACTTCCTACCTTACCTTTTTATGAAGATCAAAAGAAATATATTATGGGAAGGATTTTATTACTTTAGTGTGCTATATTACTGTAAACTATTATTTTAAAATTAGATATTAAAACAGTAGTCATAGCTGAGAAGGTAGGTGATGGTCTCTCTTAGATTTAAAATGGAATAATTTTGTGAAAATAATCTCATGTCTTTAGAAAGTAATGCTTTTAGGTCATAATTAAATTTCCTGTCTAGTATGTATCTTTAAATTTCTAAAGTTTGAAACAGCACATAATAGCTCAAGCTATTATATACATACATACATAACTTGATGACATTTTCAGCTTCTTTAAAAATTATGATTTCTTAGATTCATATTGAGATGTTAACACTGAAGAAGAGTACAGTGACTAAATTTTAATCTTCTTGAGGTTAAGGATTTGGCACAAAGTAAGCTCCATATATCTTGAGTGCTTAATAAATAATTGTTATAAATGAATGTGATAATTTTAAGCATATTATAAAAACATTCAGTTGATGACATGGAAGTGCTGTTTTGAAATTTGTACAACAATATTTTACACAATTAAATATTTTAGTAGCTTACTAACTGGCCAACCTTCCTTGAGTCTCTCTCTTCTTCAATTCATTTTTTCCTGTGCCTGCTAAATCTCAGACATGATTTATGCCTCTCTTATGCCTTTCCTAGTGTCATAGGATTTTAGAGCACAAAGTACCTTAAAGATCATGTAGTCTATCTCCACCCCTCAGTTTTACATAGTAATGAACTGAGGCCCTGAGAAATTAAGTGACTTGTCTAAGACCACACAGGTAAATAAATAGCATTTGGAGTCTGAAGTCATATCACACCCAGTGATTTTGGATTTTAGCAGTAGTTGCCAGACTTTTTTTGATTGTGCACTCCTATCAGTAAAACATTCTTGAGTGTCACCCCTTCCTAATATTTGTACATTTACTTACTGCTGGTACTAATTGGCATTGGTAGAAAAGTTCCTCACTAAGAGCATCCTATACTGAAGAAATAACAGATCCACTTAAAAAATTATCTGCATGTCATATTCATCTAATAATTACGTACATTATAAAACTCACACAAGAAATAAACATTGGTAAAAGGAGGAAAGATAGTGAGGTAACATTTGCACCCTAGAGCCAGTAGGGAGCCAGTAGAGTGAATAGGAGAATGACATGTTCAGAACTGAGCTTTAGGACAAAGCACTTGGGCAGTTGTGTGAAAGATGGGTTAATGAGGGAAAGAGCAAATAGAAGTTTGATGTTGTGAAGATAGAAGCAGCAGGATTTGGCTACTTGGATTTGGATTTGTGGGTCATGAAGACAGAAGAGTTGTGGATGACATTGAAGTTATGAACCTTGGTGACTGGAAGGATGGCTTTACAGTTGACAATAAAAGGGAAATTTAGAAAGGGGTAATTTTTTGGTGAAAAATAACATAATGAGATCAGTAATGAAGGGCACAGTCCATCTGTCTGCTTATCCTCTGCCACACATTGTTCCACCCTAAATAGCTACTTACTTACTAACAAAAATTGCTATGAAAATTGGTTAACAATCTGTCAGAAATTAAATTTAGACTAACACCTTTACCTTATACTAAAATAAGCTCAGAATGAATACATGACCTAGATATAAAAGCCACATCATGGATAAATTAGAACATTGCCCCACAGATCCATTTCATTGCCAGACCCTTGTCTTTTCTGTTTTCACAGCAGTTCTTGTACATGACCCTTTTTCTGTACATATGGAGCCACCAGTCTCAAGGCCTCATCACCTCTTACCTAATTCTGTCTATTTGATCTTCTACAATCTATCCTCCACACATCTACCGAAGTGGTTCTCTTAGAGTTCACATCTAACCTTGTCACTTTCCTACTCAGTAAACTCTACTGACTCCCTTTTGACTCTAGGATCAAATATTATTTCATTTTTATTTCCTTTTAAAAGCTTTTTTTGAACTTTATACTGTACATAATTATTAGAACAGTAGTCTATTGTATACATTTAAATATACATATATTGGGGGTGTTTGTGCCAGAATTTTTCATTGATAAGGATGCATGACCATGAAAGCTTCTTAGCCACACGTTCCAGAATATTCTTCTTTGTCCTTGTTTCAATCTCTCATATCATATTTTAATACAGTGCACATAGTACTTATTTGTGTACGTTTCTGCTTCCACTCTTCTACCTAGTAGGTTTTTAAGCTCCTTGAGGAAAGGAAGTGTTGTCTTTAACTCTAGAACTTTTCATAACTTTTCATATATTCCCATTCACATTGTACTTAAATGCTTGTTGAATTAAACTTCATTATTTTCTCCCATGGGATAAATTCATATTTTATGTGATTTAAATTTTACATTCTTCCTGTAAGAAATTAGGATGAATTAGCAAATGAATTGTAGAACTTTAGGTCTAGAAGGGATATTGGAGTCATTTAATCTAGCCTCTCTCTTTAAAAAACAAAAGTAGTAGTTGGTGCCTTTACAAAACAAGATATCTAAAAAGAAGAAATTTATTATTAAGTTATGAATGTATGTACATGTAATATAAAAATTCAAAGGGGTCTCCAGCATATTGTGTGTCATAGATTAGTGCTTCTTAAACTATGGGTCATAATATGGGACCATGACTCACAGTTTAAGAAGCATTGAAGGGGTCACAAATGGGAAAAGTTTAAAAAATCCTGTCATAGATGATGCAGAGATGGTTCAAATTAAAGACCTCTGCAACAGCCCTTTTCTTTTATAATGTATGCAAAGAAGAGCAATTTATTATTTTCTTTATTAATAATAATTTTCTCTTGTTTCCATTTCCCTCCAACTCATTTAAAGAAACAGGAAAAGGAAGTAATCTAGGAGTGCAGGAAAGGAGAAAGAAGGAAGGGAGGGTAGAAGGGAGGAAGGGAGGAGAATTCTACCAATAAATATGCATAGTCAAGCTAAGTAAATTTCTCTTTGGCCATATCCAAAATGCGTGTCTCATTCGCTACCAATGAACAGATGCAAATTCTCAACATTCTGACATTATTTTAAAAATATAGTAAATTTTAAATTCACTTTTAAGAAATATTCACAATATGGAGACTGTAGTCTCCCTTTACTTACGTAGGGAATGGTGTTAATTCACCAGTGTCCTGAGTATTAGATTTCTCACCTAGCTATTCCATGTCATTAAAATCAGATAAAAGTCAATATATCTAGGCAATTCTATTATTAATAAGTGGGGCCCGGTTTTATCTTGTATACCTATACATGTTTACGTATATTCATAAATTTTATATGTACATATATTCAATAACTTAATACGTTTCTTCTTTTTGATGTCTTATTTTTTAAAGACACTAGCTGCCACTTTTGTTTTTTATAGAGAGGGGCTAGATTAAATGACTCCAATATCCCTTCTAGATCTAAAATTCTACAATTTATAATATTTAAGTCTTTAATATATAAAGGGGTTTAGAAGTAAATGTTAGAAATTTAGAAAGTATTAGGGAAGGGGTTATGAGGGCAGCTAGCAACTCCAGTTTATAAAATTACAAACGAAGAGGAGGGAATTTAATTATACAGTTTTAATGACTTCATTACAGGTCCTTCTCAGCAGACATGGGTATGATGAGAGCAGAGAAAAAGGAAGAAAATAAAAGGAACTATTCCATAGTTTAAATTAACTGTGGTCTTTTTCCTTTTTCTTTGATTTCATTAGGATACTGATCTACTAGTGGTATTGCTGGGTCCAAGGGCACAGTTTTAGATCCTTTTGAGCATAGCTCCACATTGCTTTCCAGAATCGTTGGACCAGTTCACAACTCTCCTAGCAGTGCACTAGTATCCCAATGTTTCCCTATCTCTTCTAGCATTTGTGCTGTCCTTTTGTATCATGTTAGCCAAACTGATTGGTGTTACCTCCATGTTGCTTTAATTTGCCTTTCAGTGGTGTTTTAGAGAATTTTTTCATATGACTCCAGATAGCTTTGATTTTTTTTTTCTACTGAAAACTTCCTGTTAATTTTCATGACCATTTATGAATTGGGGATAGCTCTGTTTTTATAAATTTTACTCAGTTCCTTATATATTTGAATTTGCTGTAGAAATTTCCCCCCAATTTCCTGCTTTTTTTTCTAATCTTGGCTGTATAGGTTTTGTTTGTAGAAACATTTTGTGACATGATGAAGTCAAAACTATCCATTTTGCTTCTTTTGATCTTCTCTATCGTCTAGTCATAAATCCTTCCCTTATCTATAAATTTGACAGGTAAAAGTTATCCATGCTTCTCTAATTTGCTTCTGTTATGGCCAAATCATGTATCCCCTTTGACCTTATGTTGGTATATGGTATGAGCCATTGATCTGTGCTTAGTTTCTGCCAAGCTACTTTCCAGTTTTCCCAGCAATTTTTGTCAGATAGTGCATTCTTATCCCTGAAGCTTAGATCTTTGGGTTTATCAAAAACTAGATTACTGTGATCATTTACTACCGTGTAGTATGTACCTACTCTATTCCATTGATCCACCATAACAAATTCCCTAGAACTGAATTGTTATTTGTAGGTAGCATTAATGAAATGGAGCAGTAAATGGAACAACACAAAAGGAGCAAACAACTCATCCTTACACATATAAGGAACAGCTTTATTGGCTCCAAGAGGATTGTGATGTTGAGGCCAAAGAGGTGGAGGATCTTAGGTGCCTTCTGTCACCAGTGGCTAGAGCACCATGCTTAGAGTCAGGAAAGTGTCCATTCAGAGTCTGATGATAATAGCTGTGTGATCCGGAACAAATCATTTAACCCATCATAGCCCCAGTTTCCTCACCTATAAAATAAAAATGACATAGCACCTACCACACCTATCATAGCCTCCTTGAGTACCTTTTCTAATGCTAGTGGCATTTTCAGTCATACCCCTACCCCTTATTGGTCTTGATGGAGAAGTTTGAATACTCTTTGGTCCTCCTTACCTTTTCCAGTCTCTTCCTCTACCATCTTTACTCAGTAAATGGTTTTACTCTCTCTACTTTTGAGATTCATACATTCCATATTTATCACCCCAAAAAGGTTCTGGTGGTTATTGTCAACCAGTCCCCAGGCCACTCTCCTTCCTTCCTCAGTGAGTACAGTACTTGGCTCACGATCTTTCTCAATTCCTTCCCTCATACTAGGAGACTCCAAAATTCTTTTTGATACTTCCACAAGCACCCCAACCTCCCTGTTCTTCAACTTACCCATTTCCCATGATCTACTCCCCCACCCTACCTCATTTATACACAAAAATGGTCTTGCCATCACTCACAAATGCTCCCCTTCCATGTTCATGAGCTCTGAAATTAATTTCTCTGTTGTCATTCCACCTTTCCTAATGCCTTGCAACCCCTAAACCTGTTCATCCTCACTGTGGTCTGTAGTGTCTCCACTTCCATTTTTTCCCAGGCCATCCCCCCATCTATACAAGATATACTGACCTTCCTTTCCCATCTTGCCCTCTTGCTAAACTAATGCAGCTCTACACTATCTTCTTCTCTCAAATCTCTTTCTCCTTTGTCCTTTCAAAGAGCTTTCTCTGCCAGGCCTCAGCCTTGGACTATTCCAGAACTGCTACATAATGCTAGAGAAAATCACAAAACTGCAGACTGGGTCTACTACAAAATTATGTTACATAAACTCAACTGGACCATCACTGTGAGTCCTTTTACTCTTCCTTAATCAACTTGGTTTCCTGTTTATAACGTTGACTTTTCAGTATCTTTTCATCTCTCTTCAAATTTCCCATGGCTCCCCTTTCTATTAGCTGAGAACCTTGCCTCATATTTCACTGAAAAAATTGAAGCCATTTGCTTAGTTTCCTCCTCTCCTTTCTTACCTTACATCACTAAGGTACATTCTTTAATTTTTTTCCTTTTTAGTCCTGGTTCACCTGAAGAGGTGACCCTTCTCTTTGCCAAGGCAAATCTCTTTACATGCACAAGCGATCCCATTCCATCCCATCTTCTCCAGCAAATTGGCCCTGCTATTATCCTCAGTTTTTCATTTTATCTTTAGTCTTTTCCTGTCCACTGGCTTCTTCTCTACTGCATACAAACATGCCTGTGTTTCCTCCATCCTCAAAAAACTTATTTCATCAGTCCATCCCTGCTCTCTATTTTTCTATTTCTCTTCTCCCTTTCCTGGTTAAACTCCTTGAGAATGCTGTCTACAACTGATCCCTCCACTTCCTTTCCTCTCACTTCCTTCTTAACTCTATGTAGTCTTGCTTCCGGCTTCATCATTCAGCTGAAATTAATCTTTCCCAAATTAGCCAGTCTCAATCCTTAGCCTTCTTGACTTCTCTTCAGTGTTTGACACTGTCATTTAGCCTCTTGTCCTTAATACTCTCTTCTTTCTAGGTTGTCATGACGCTGTGCTGTCCTGGTTCTTCTGTCTTTCTGACCATTCCTTCTTAGTCTTCTTCAATGGATCTCCATCTATGTCACACTTGCTAACCATGGGTATGGTATAGCAATACCATGGGTATTCCATAGGACTCTCTCCTGGGCTGTCTTTTCTTCTCTTCTTATACTGCTTCATTTGGTGGTCTCATCAGATCCCATCTCTGTACAGATGATCTTAAGATTTATATGTCCAGCCCTAACCCCGATCCTGACCTCCAGTCTATCATCTCCATTTGCCAATTGAATAATTCACATTGGATGTCCTGTAAACATCTTAAATTCAGCATGTCCAAAATTAAGCTCACTGTCTTTCCCCCAAAATCCTCCCTTTCTAACTTTCTTATTGCTGTCAAGAGTACCACTGTCCTCCTAGTCACCACTCCCTCCTCCATTCCCCCCCCCCCCCAATCCAAAGAGTTTGCCAAATTCTGTTGTTTTTACCTTTGTAATATCTCTCATGATCCCTTTCTCCTCTGTCTCTGCCACTACCCTGGTGCGGGTCCTCATCCCCTCATTGCAGTAGCATAATGGTTGTTCTCTGTGCCTCTGTTTTCTTCTCCAGTGTGTGCTCCACTCAGCTGTCAAAATGATCTTCCTAAAATGAAAGTCTGACCATGCCACACTCTTTTCCTTCAACTCTAGTGGTTCACTATTGCTTCTAGGATTAAATAAACAAAGTTTTTTGTTTAGCTTTCAAAGCCCTCCATTTCCTAGCCCTTTCTTACCTCTCCAGGTCCTCCAAACCCCCAAATAGTTTGTAATAAAATGACATTGGCTTCCTTGCTGTTCGTGCTTTAGATGCTCCATCTCCCAACTCAGGAATTTCACTGGCTGTGCCCCATACCTGGAACTCTCTCCTTCCTCATCTCTGCCTCCTAGCTTCCTTGTCTTCCTTCTAGTCCCAACTAAAATCCTTCTACAGGAAGCCTTACCTTACTCCCCTAAATGCTAGTGCCTTCCTTCTGTTGATTATTTCCAATTTATCCTGTGTAGCTCATGTGTACATAATTATTTGCATATTATCTCTCCCTTTAGACTGTGTCTTCCTTGAGGGCAGAGACTCTTTTAGCTTTTCTTTGTATCCCTAACACTTAGTACAGTGTCTGGCACATAGCAGGTACTTACTAAATGCTAGTTGAGTGACTGAGGGTTGTTATGAGTATCAAAGGAGATTTTATGTGTGTGTATGTATGTGTGTATATATATCACACTTTGTAAAGCTCGGTGTGCCTTAAAATATGAGCTATGTTGTCTGACCCTATCAAGGGAAAGATTACCTTAAATTTGTTATGGTAGGGACTGGTGGTCATCTTTTAAATAAAACATATATCTGAGTTGTAACACAAATGTGTAGTATACCATTGTCATGAAATATGACTATAAAATAATGATACTAATCCTACAAGCCATATTTAAACTATACTTATTTTATACTTACACTTTTAATACCACAATCATAAAATTTTAGGCTTGGGAGGGAACTCAGTGGTCCAAACCATGCATAGAAAGGATATACCTAACAAAGGCCATCTAGCCTCTACTTGAAGCCCTCCAAGCAGAAGGAGCCCGACATCTTTCAAGATAGCCCATTCTAGTTTTGGATAGCTCTGATTGTTAGGAAGTCTTTTTCCAACATTAAGCCTTGACTTCCCTCTTTGCAACTTACATCCATTACTTCTGGTTCTGCCTTCTGGGGCTAAACAGAATAAGTCTAATCTTTTCTCCACATGATAACCCTTTAGATTTTTGAAGACAACTGTCATGTTCTCCGTTTTCTCTTCTTCAGGATAAGCTTGCCCATTTCTTTCCTTTGATCCTCATATGTCACAGACTCCAGGTTCATCACCATCTTGGTTTCCCTCCTCTAGATGCTCTCCATTTTATTAGTGTCCTTCTTAAAATGGCACCCAGAATTGAACACACTACTCCAGATGTCAAAAACATATGAACTACCACCTTGTTATTACTGGAATCTGCACCTCTTTTAATGCAGCCCAAGATCACATTTGCTTTTTTAAGGTTTTGCTGGAATTGTTGCCACATCGCACTGCTGATCTGCAGTCTATCCGCAAACTATTATCTAACTACACCTCCCCTAGTTAGTCCTGGTGAAGTTGATTTTTGAATCTATGTAACACTTTCGTATTTATGCCTATTGAATTTAATTTTATTAGATTTAGCCCAGGAATCTGAGCTTTCAGAATTTTTTTTTTAAAGATCCTGACTGCTAGCCATTGTTTGCTATTCCTCTTACTTGTCTCATGAATAAATGATTGCACAAATGAAAAAAAAAGTATTAAGCTATGTTCCAGGCCCTGTGCTTAAGTGCTGAGGAGACAAATGCAAAATCCCTGCCCTCAACGAGCTTATATTTTAATGGGAGAAGACAACTGAACGTAGGGAAGTGGTGGTTAGGAAAGGATGTTTTGGTCTGTAAAGGCCCAGGCCCCAGGGCTTCTGGAGAGAACAGTAGGGCTCTTTCTTTCTTTCTTTCTTTCTTTCTTTCTTTCTTTCTTTCTTTCTTTCTTTCTTTCTTTCTTTCTTTCTTTCTTTCTCTCTCTCTTTCTTTCTTTCTTTCTTTCTTTCTTCTTTCCCTCCGTCTTTCCTTCCTTCTTTCTTTTTCTTTCAAATTGACCCATGTTTTAATTGACATTTGTCAAGTACAAAGTCTGGAAAACACTACAAACAGTCTTTGGGAAAATGAAGATTGACAGCACCCCAGGAAAGTGAACAGTGAGTCTTCACAGCTCACTAAGGCCTTGTGGCATCTTCCACTAGAATGCCAGCCCAGAAGGTTCTTATCATCTCAGTCTAGTTCTTTCATCTCTTCCAATTCTAGCCATATGGAAAGTTAGAAAGGGGCTATACTGTTTGCAACTATTCCATCCTGGGAGGATTTATTACTTAATATATGTTCCACCAATTAAAAATTATGTAACAACAAAACAGATATTTTGTAACCGGCCCTCAAAAGTACCTCATACCTGAGAGCATCAGCTCGTGTTTAAGGAAGAGGACAGTTTTTTTCTTAAAGCAGTCATATAGATTTGATTACTGTTGCCTGAGAAAGAGGGGCAGTGGATGTCAAGAAAATGGCCAGGGTGATTTTTTCCATTGGTGGGTTCCTACAGCCTCCATTTGAGGAAGGATCAGCACCATCCATATCACACTTTTCTCCCAGCTCTGCTCCAGACTCCAGACTTTACAAATGAGAAGACAGATGAAGAAACTGAGGCTGAGAGATGTTAAATGACTTGCCCAGGTTACATAACTAGTAAGTGTCTGAATCAGGATTTGAACTCAGATCTTCCTGATTCCAAACCCAGTTCTCTATCCATTTATAGAGATCCCACTATTGAGCATATACCTCTAAGAAGTTGAAGATAGAAAGTGTCAATATATGCCAAACTATTTGAAATATCACTTTCCTAGTGAAGTGGAAACAAAGTTGGTACTTATTGATTTGGAATGGCTAAGCAACTTTTGATATTTACTGATCTATTTACTATAATTAATATTCAATGTAAACGTTGAATATGAAGGCTACAGGAAGACATATATTGATGCAATAGACCAAAACTGAATATTAGAAGCCAATGACCAAAGTTGATTCTGAAGAAGAAATATGACAACGCACCTTCATCCTTTCTTTGTAGTGGTGAGGTTCCACTGTAGACATGGAACACTGAATCTACTGTTAGTATTGATTTAAGTGTCAGTTTTGGTGAAATGCTTTTTTCTCCTCTTTGTTATTTTTATTTTTGTCGTAAGGAATGACTGGCTCTCTAGATGAAGGAAAGTGAAGTGGGGAGAAAAATATATTGTGAAATATAGTTACTTGGAGTCTGAGGTATGGGTATCCCTCCACTATGCTCATCCCCCTACCATTAATCTGTAGATTTGATTAATCATTGCATTGTTATTTTTTATTCAGAAGTTATGGATAATTTTCTTGTATTATTTATTGCAATTTGGCTTTCAGGTTTTGTTTCTTTTTTAAATTTGTTACGCTCTTCTGAGAAACCTGTGATTCTTATCTGTCTGCATCCTATCTTCAAGATCAGTTGTTTTGGCTTTAAATTCATGAATACTTTTAGTATTGTTCCCTTTTGCTTCTTTTTGCCTAACTTTTTTTCAACTTACGTATTTTTTGTTCTAAATCTGACATCTCATCTTTTAGAACCTCTGCTTCCTTGGAGAGAATGTCCATTGCATCTTCTTAGTTTTGTATTTGTTTTTCTTTTTTCATTTTAGGGTGTTCTTTTTTTAGAAAAAAGTTTATTATTTATTTGGTTTAGCATGATTTTTAAAAAATTTGAGTTCTGAATTCTCTCCCTCCCTGGAGTCTCTCCCTCATCCATTGAGAAGGCAAGCAATATGTTATCAACTACATGTAAAATCATGTAAAACATATTTCCATATTAGCCATGTTGCAAAAAAAAGGCAAAAAAAGTGAAAAAATTATGCTTGAATCTGAATTCAAGAGTTCGTCAGTTCTCTCCCTGGAGGTGGAAGCATCTTTCCTCTTTAGTCCTTCAGAGTTTTTTTGGGACATTGTCTTAATCACAATTTATCATTGTTACAATATTGCTGTTATTCTCCTGGTTTTTCTCACTTCACATCAGTTCATGTAAGTTTTCTTGGTTCTTCTCACTGCATTGTAATAGTAATAGTATTCCATTACAATCATATCCAACTTGTTCTGCTATTCCCCACTTGATAGGCATTGCCTTAATTTCTAGTTCTTTGCTACCACAAAAAGAGCTGCTGTAAATATTCTTAAGCAAATAAGTCTTTTCCTTTTTTCTTTAATTTCTGTAGGATACAGACCTAGTAGTGGTATTGCTGGGCCAAACGGTTATGTCTTTCTGAGCATAGTTCCCAGTTATTCTCTAGAATAGTTGTACCAGTTCACAACTCTACTAGCAGTGCATTAATATCCCAGTTTTTGCATATTCTAGCATTTGTCATTTCCTTTTCTATCATGTTAGCCAGTCTGATTGATTGGTGTTACCTCCAAGTTGTCTTAATTTTCACTTCTCTAATCAGTGATGATTTAGATCATTTTTTTATATGACTCTAGGTAGCTTTGATTTCTTCTGAAAACTGCCTGTTCATAGCCTTTGACCATTTGTCAGTTGGCTCTTTTATAAATTTTACTTCTTCTGTATTTGAAAAATGAGTGCCTTATCAAAGAAATTTGCTGTAAAAAAATTTCCGTCCAATTTTCTATTTACTTTCTAATGTTGACTATTGGTTTTGTCTGTACAAATGTTGTTCTTAATTTAAGGTAATCAGAATTATCCATTTTGGTTCTTTTGATCCTCCATCTCTCACTTGGTTATAAATTCTTCCCTTATCCCTAGATCTGTCAGGTAAAATTGTTTTTGCTCCCCCTAAGTTACTTCTTTTATGTCCAAATAATGTACCCATTTAGACCTTATATTGGTATATTTTGGGAAATGTTGGTCTATACTTTTTTCTGCCAAACTTCTTTCCAGATTTTCTGTCTATCTTTGTCAAATAGTGCATTTTTGCCTCCAGATCTTGGGTCTTTGAGTTATCAAACACTAGATTACTATATTCATTTACTACTTTGTTTTGTGTAACTAATCTGTTCCTTAGCCAGCACCAGGTTGTTTTCATAATTACTGCTCTGTAATATAGTTTGAAATCTGGAACTGCTAGGCTGTTTCCCTTCACATTTTTTTTCCATTTCTTCCCTTGATACTGTTATTTTTCTTTGTTCAGTTCTGTTTCAAGCTCCAATTTCTGACCTACTTCTCGTTTGAAGCCATTCTGGATTTTCTTACATGATCTCTAGGGAGTCTGCAGAATTCTTTCTTTGATCAAGAAATTTTGGTTCTTTTTTTTTTTTTTTTTTTTTAGGAAAATAACACTTACTTGTTCTAAGGGCCTGGCTGTAGTGATTTCATGGTGTGTGGTGGGGGGGTCATCTTGAAAGAATTCAGACTCAAACCATCTCCAATCCAAGCAAAGGCTTTTATTGAGTAATGCCTGTCAGAATTGAACTGAGTTCCAAGAAAGAACTGGCAACTTCAGTAGGACATGACGGGCCATTTTACAATACAGAAATTATGAATATTAAAAAGGCAGGAGGGGTTTGTCAAGGGACTAGTTAGTAGGGGAGAGGTCCCAGCCTTAGTGGAACTTTGCATGTACCCATAGTGCATACAGAAAAGCCCATTGTGGGGGGTTGGCATGTGTGTATGATAATGATATAATAAGCCTCTCTATTTTAATCTGAACTCAGAGTTCATCAAGACTCTGATGAGCCAGAAGGACAGCTTTTGCTATTACTGTGCAGGTGCCTGCTTAGGGAAAATCCCTTCAGTTTTTTTGGGGTTCATATCCTGCACCCTGGTATTGCTGCTTTCTGATTTGCTGAGTATTATGGTCCTGTCTGAGACTAGATGGATATGGTCGTGATTGAGTGCATGCACACACATGCTTTTTCTATGAGAAACATGAGGAGTGGGTCTTAGAGCAGTGTCTAGGGTTCTGTCACATGGACATGCCTGCGATGCTAGTGGGGCATGAGTTCATGGACATACCTGCTGTTCTTTTGATGCAGTGAGGCATATATAAGGAAGTCAAGATATTGGGTCAGCAGGGGCATTGGGGGAGCTGTGGCTAGGTAGGGAAAATGAGTTTGGGGGCAGTGGCTAGCTAGGGGCACTGGTCCTGTTGTTCACTGAGGCCCGTGATTGAATCTGGGGGCAGTGGTGTGGTTAAAGCCAGATTATATGGTTAAATCAGGACATGCCTACTGTTCAGTGAAACCCATAAGGAAGTTAGGGGCAGCTAGGTGGTGCAGTGCATAGAGCACCAGTGCAGAAGTCAGGAGAACCTGAGTTCAAGTCTCACCTCAGACACTTGACACTCACTAGCTGTGTGACCTTGGGCAAGTCACTTAACCCCAACTGCCTCATCCTGGGTCATCTCCAGTTATTCTGATGAATATCTGGTCACTGGATCCAGATGACTCAGGAGGAGAAGTGAGGCTGGTGACCTGCACAGCCCTCCCTCACTCAAAACAAAGTTAAGTGCAAGTCATGTCATTATTTTTCTGATGGCATGGTCTTCTTTGGCAGCGAAGGACGAACACACACATTTGCCTGTGGGCTAGATTTTTATTTAGGCTTGAGTTTTGTTCTTTCGAGCCTTTTCTTGTATTCCCAGTCACTTGTCTTACTTTTTGCTTTAACTCCTTCACTTTGCATTGTTGCACAGATGCCTGAGGCTCATTAGTATGGGAACCTGTCCAGAATATACTTTGGCAGGAAAATACTTTCCCCAGCTGGGTTTATAGTCCCCTCTCCCTTGGATGGAAGCTCCTTTCCCTCTAGACTGGAGCTTTATGATCCTCTGATTTTCCACTTCCACTTCCTCTTTCCCCTTTCCTTCCTCCAGGGGCTGGATGGAATCAGTGTCTGCAGCTCATTGTGGGGCAATCTTGGTCCCTGCTCTACAGAAGAGGACTGACCCTAATTTGAAGTAACAAATCTGCAGTGATGCTTAGGCTTGTGGTGCTCACTGTGCTTACTGCCTGTGTGCAGACTGAGTCGAGTTACTGGTGGTGGGAATGCTGAGTTGTTTGTTACTTCTCTGACTTTCTGTCTCGTGAATTCAGCTTTAGTTACTTTATATAGGATACATAATTTTCCACTCCTCCACTCTACCTCCCCTTTTCTATGTTTTGGGTTAGAAACATTTGTGGAAAACAGTATCTACCATCTTATTGGTTATGTGGTCAAGTCTCCCTTTCTGTGACTTTCTATTAGTTTGTATGATTATAGTTTGTGTGACTATAGAACTCCAGTTTGGATAGAATACTCTAATAAAGGTCTGTTTGTATGTAACAGAAAAGGGTTCCTTTACTGGAACATTTTGAACGTTGATTTTCAGATAGTAGCAATGCCTTTCTTTGATTATTGATGGATAATAGGATTTGAGAAAAAGTTAATCAAATGGGTAAGCTGAGTTACTTCATTTTTCTGGATCTCAGATGCCTAATCTATAAAGTCTTACGGAGGGCTCTACATCTGTAATCCTGTGTGTGGTGTAAATCAGTATCCTTTTCAACATAGACTGATTGCCCCAAATAAACTGAACTAACAGCATTCAGTTTGCTTCCTGGAGGTGAGCCAGCTGCCATTTAGTTTTAGAGATTTGTTGAAATTGGCATTTATTTTATTGTTATAGAGATAAAATAAGGAATCCAGGAAGAACAAAATTAATACTTAGTCTTCAAGGATTTGGGAAAGAGAAGTATATTTTACCAACTACCAGAGAGTCATCAATCATAGAATTTAACATTTTGAAAAAATTTTTTCATTTTAAAAATAATGAACTCAAGCACCAATTAAAATGAGCATTTTCATATTCATTGTGGAATAGGAGAGGATTGTACTTGAAGCTACAAGGCTGTCATCTAGAGCTTGCTTTTCTTTTTAAGCATAGAATTTCTTCAATATAAACTTTCAAAATTGTCCTGCTTGTCTGTGATTTCTTCTGACCTTTATTCTGTTCTCCCATCTGGGAGAAAGGTGTTTATCACCATTCTTCTATCCTGCCCACCTTTTACCACCCAGTTGAGAAAAGACAACCCTTGTAAGAGATCATACAATAGAACAAAGCAAATTCCCGTGTTGGCAATGTCTAAGACTGTTTATCTCATTCTGCTTCTTCAGTCCATAAGCTCTCTGCCAGGAAGTAGGTAGCATGCTTCATTGTAAGTCTTCTGGAACATGGTTGATGAAAGTTCTTAAGTCTTTCAGAGTTCTCATTATAATGTTGTTACTGTATATATGAATATGTATGTATAGTTCTCCAGTTTTTGCTTATTTCACTTCATATAGGGCTTCTCAGGTTTCTCTGAAACTGTTCCTTTAATCATTTCTTATGGGACGGTAATATATTGTTAATTCATTTTAGTCATGTTCATTTCTTCATGACCCCATTTGGGGTTTTTCTTGTCAAAGACACTGGAGTGGTTTGCCATTTCCTTCTCTAGCTCATTTTATAGAAAAGAAAACTGGGACGAACATGTTGAAGTGACTTGCCCAGGGTTACACAGTTATTAAGAATCTAAGACCAGATTTGAACTCAGGAAGAGGAGTCTTCCTGACTCCAGGATTGGCACTCTATATCCACTGTGCCATCTAGCTGCCCTCACAATAATATTACATTATCTTAATATACTATAATTTGTTTAATCATTATCTGTTTGATGGATTTCTCTTAGTTTCCTGTTCTTGTCACTACAAAAAGAGGTATCATAAATACTTTTATTCACATTGGTCTTTTTTTTTCTTTCTTTGATACCTTTGGGGTTGGGGAACAGGTCTAGTAGTATTAGAATCAAAGATACAAAAGACATGACTGCTACCTTGGTGATTCAAAGTTTTGGAAAAACAAATTAAGTTCAGGAGGAAAGTATATGTAAGAGAATAAAGTACAGCAGAGCACTATACATACACACACACACACATATACAGAATATGTCTGTTTTGTAACTGAAATTGGTAAAATTCTCTTAATTTTTCTTAATAACACCTTAAAAGAAAGAAAACGTAATACCTGTCAAGGGAAAGCAAATTTAATATAAGCAGAGCCACACACAGTAATGGATTCATCATAATGTCATAAAGAGTAGAAGTTTTAATTTCCAAGTTATAGGTGACCTTGGGGTCATAAAATAAGACTGAAATTTTTCTTATTCCTTATTTCCCCTAGGTTTTCAAAATAAGAACCGAGTAGCAATCCTGGCAGAACTAGACAAGGAGAAAAGGAAATTACTTATGCAAAACCAATCTTCAACAAATCATCCTGGAGCCAGGTACTGTATATATATTGATTGGATGCCCGTGTATCTCAAAATCTGAAGCCATGATCTACAGTAGGTTATTGGGATTCTTCACAAAATTGAAAAAGTTCCTATGTTTTAAGAAACAAGATGCTGTATTTAGCACACATATTTTTAAAGAAGAAATCACGGGTATTTTATACAGTGCCGAAACAACTGTCAGTTTTTAGAAGAAGTCATCATTCTGTCATTCTGGTTATGTACCCTTCGCTAACCAGAGTGCCAGCTGATTGAATCCTGTGGTTTCACCTGACAGTTTTGGCATCTTCAAAACACATTCCAGGAGTACAGTGTTATTTGACTTTTTAACCTAAACGATTACATGATGGATGTTTTTCCCTCTGGAGGAATTTGAAGAAAAACTTATCACATCATTTGCCATTATATCAGTTTTATTTTCAGAAGTAAAAAGGACTTGTGAGAATTTAGTTGTAGTCATTATAAAAGAGCTGGGTTTTGCTAAGGCATTGGCTTTTATTCCTAATAGATTGCCATCTTCACCATCTAAATTCAGTGTCATATTATAAATGCAACTTTATACATGCACAAATTAAAATGGGGTTTTATTTTTTCTGAACTGTTAATGAATTGCTTTTTAAAAATAATTCAGTAGAATTAGTGATAGTTTGAAAGCCTAAAATTTCATGGCTAATAAAATTAGCCAGGTAAACTGGAAGAAAAACATCCTTACTCCAGAAAGGTCTTTTGCATCCCCACAAGTATACATCATATATAGTTAAAAATGTGACTTGTAAATGTTAACTAGTTCGGTGCCTTGAAAGTAGCCAAGTAATGGTTTTGGTTTTTTTTTTCAGCATTGCCCTTTCCAGGCCCCCCCTTAATAAAGATTTTCGTGATCATGCTGAACAGCAGCACATTGCTGCGCAGCAGAAGGCTGCCTTACAGGTGAGCAGATGTTGCTAAGGGCAGGGAGGGGAGAGGGACATTCTTCTTCCTTTTTTAAAAAAATAGTTAATTTTTAATTTTCAGCATTCACTTTCATAAGTTTTAAATTTTCTCCACCTCCACCCCCAAGAGAGCTTGCAATCCAGTGTAGGTGTTACATATACATTCTTATTAATGTATTTTCACATTAGTCACATTGTATTGAAGAATTAGTGAATGGGAGGAACCATGAGAAAGAAAAAACAAAACAAGAAAGAGTAAGTACCTTCAGTCTGCAGGCAGATTCTGTATTTCTTTTTCTGGATGTGGATGGAATTTTCCATCATGAGTTTTTTGGAGTTGTTTTATGTCCTTGCATAGCTGAGAAGAGCTAAGTCTATCAAAGTCAGTCTTTGCAGTGTGGCTGTTACTGTGTACAGTGCTCTCCTGGTTCTGCTCACTTCATGTAAGTCCTTCCAGGTTTTTCTGAAGTCCACCCTGCTCATCATTTCTTATACCACAATAGTATTCCATGACATTCATTCATAACTTGTTCAGCCATTCCTCGATTGATAGGCATCCCTCAATTTCCAGTTCTTGGCCACCACAAAAAGAGCTGCTATAAATATTTTTGCATATGTGAGTCCCTTTCCCATTTTTATGATCTCTTTGGGATACAGCCCTAAAAAGTGGTTCTGCTGGGTAAAAAGGGGGCATTCTTCTGAATACATGTTAGACTTATGTGAGATTCTCGGAAAAAGATGTTAGCTTATATAAGGCCTTTATATTTTGCAAATGTTACATGCAACCTGAAGATGCTATTTCTGGTTGCTTTTTCACCTTGCCCTTTCCTCAGGTTTTGTTTCTTTTCCATGGCGTATTAGCCAATAAATTTATTTTTCTACCCAGAATCTAATATCAATATAAATGTTGCATACATTGCCAATAAATCTGACCAATGTAAGTGAAATGGATGAATATTTACAAAAATATAAATTTCCCAGATTAACAGAAGAGGAAATAGAAAGTATGTAAATAATTTCAGAAAAAAGAAATTGAACAAGCCATCAGTGAACATTTTATATTAGAGTACTAGTTCTGGAATTAGGTAACTCCTTTAGTCCTTGCTCAGTCACTGACTAGCCCTGTGACCTCTAATAAGTCATTTAGCTTAACAGAAATAGGAAAGTTTGGTAGAGGGGGTTGAGATGGAGGTGTGGAGGGGAATGATGATGAGTTCTCCTGTGGACATGTTGAATTTGAGATGTCTCTAGGACATTCACTTCGAAAAAAGAGACTGAGGTGGACATTTAATCTGGGAATCATGCTTAAAAATGATCATCAAACCAGTAGGACCTGATGAGGTCATCAAGACAGTGTAGTGACAGAATTGAAGGGCTTAGGACAGGACCTTGGAATATACCATAATTTGGTGTGATATAGAGGAAGAATTAGTAAAGAAGAGTTAGTAGAAATGGCCAGACAGATAAGAGAACAAGGAGAGGACATCTTGGAGGAGATTGTAGCTACAGTGTCACATGCAGTGTCAGGTTAATGATGGGGCTTGAAGCTAGACTGCAGAGGATTAAGAAATGAATAAGAGGAGAGATAATGGAGGCAGTTATGGGAGAGAGCTTTTTCTTAGAAGTTAGAGAAAAGGAGAGAGTCCAGTGAGTGCTTTTCTAAAATTATTGGATCATATTTGAAGGTAGTAGGGAAGTAATCAGTACATTAGGAGCGGTTGAAGACGTAAGGAGAGTTTGAAGACAGACAGACCTCTCTCCTCTAATTTCAAAATCATCACCTTTCTGCTTATTTTGTTCTTTTCTACTATTAGGTTGCCTTAGGAAATTTGATGTGCAAATCCAGAATCTTTTTATGTGAACTCAGGTTCTTTCACTTGCCTGTCCCACCAAGAGGTGGTCCTACAAGATCTATGTTTAAAATTGTCCCTGTTTTGAGAACAAAGTATTTATATTACTCTTTTGGTGTCTAGCATTACAAAAGTAATTAGATGAGCACCTAGTTCAGCCGATTAATGTTATGACTGCAGCATTTCTCCTTCTACTTAAGTTTTATTGGCAAAATAAATAGCACAAAAACTGCTTTAGAAATATCCTTTCATTTAGAAAGGATGAGGACTTGTTTTCTCACCTTAAACATGTTATTGATGGCTTTCATTTTTCACACCATTGTCACTTCCTGATACACCCAACCCTGGCCTTTCTCTCCATGCCCTTTGTCAAAACCTTCTTGTGTAACAAAGGAAAAGTTAAGAAAGACAACAGTGGCTATGACTATGTACGACATTCTGTACCCATGATCTGCCACATACCTGCTGAGAAGAGGAAGAGGTGTTTCATCTTATCAGTTCTTTATCACCAAGATTGATTATTACATTGAATTTGAGATACCTGTCTTCTGCTGTTATACAATTTTTACTATGATCTAAATATCTCTCTAAATATTACCATATATTGTTCTTCTGGTCAGGCTTTCCTCACTTTAATTTGTCCTTCCTCATATTAGTTCATGTTAGCCTTTTCACTGTGTTTTTCTGAATTCCTTATGTAGGACAAGCCATTTTAATCATGTTGCTGAGAAGCTATGATTACTAATTCTCCCTCTCTTTGTTTCAGCATGCTCATGCACACTCTTCAGGATACTTCATAACTCAGGACTCTGCGTTTGGAAATCTCATTCTTCCTGTTTTACCTCGGCTTGACCCAGAATGAAGGAAATATTAGCATTGGGGAAAACAACTTTGTAAATGAACTGCCAAAGTGACTGTCATTCCGATTCACTCTGTGCTAAGAAATGACTCCCATTTTTTTGGTGAGATTTTGTATTTCCATGCCTTGTTACAAGGCACTTTACATCTATGCAGGTGAAATGTATGTAAATGGTGCATGTTACACAGTCTGTAGCCATTCTGTAATGCACTTCATTTATTTATACCAACATGCCTGAATGCTTTAATTTTTTTTTTACTCTTAAGTAGGATGAAATATACAATGAGACCAGACTAGAATTTAGAAAAATTATGTAAGGTATTTAACTTTAAGGAAATGCCATTTTTTCACCCTAAACAAATGGGATTGGCCATAGAAAACACACATTCTTGGTGTTTTATCAGACTGTTATTAGTGTGCCTGCTGAATTTATGTTCTTGAACATATTGGTTTGGAAAATGATCCTGAAATCTTTTATACGGCCTCATCTCTGGTTTTCCTAGTCTCACTTTTAATCCTAGAAGAGAGGTTAGTCTAAATTACAATAAGTATTATACGTTTTTTAGTATTTCTTAAATATGAAATTTATGTAAATGATGTTAACCCATGATATTAAAAGCTACTGTGACAATAACTTTGGTGATACTCTGGAGTTGTATATTATGCTGTTTACTAATGCTGTTGTCGTAGGACCTAAATGTAAAGTTCCAGTTCTGACTTAAAACTTAATATGCCAATTTTACCTCTTTATTTTTCTTCCTTAAAGGTAGAGATGAAAATTAGGGTTAGTTCTTTCTACATAATTTTGTAGAGTATTTTGAGCAGGATTTTCCTGGTGCACTCTGGGCACTTTAAGAAGTTAGGCACCCATCATAAGTCCCATATTTTATAATAAGGTGAAGCATTCAGAGTTTAGCAACATATCCAAGGTCACAAATTTAATATGACTTCCTCGCCAATTTCTCCATTGGTTGGTGGCCATATTTTAGAATAGAAAATGTGCCTACAGGAGGTTGAGCTCTTTCATGTAAGGCTGTCTTTGAATTTTCTGTAGCAATACCTGAAACCATTCTTGGGCCCCTTCTTCAGGTAATTTTCCAATCTTGAAAATTCAAGCAACTTGTATCACTGGGTCAGGTTAAGAGAAATAACCTGTGGCAACACAAGACAGAGAAACTGAATAACGAGCCCGGGGTCACATTTATGGTGTTATTCTTAGTCCAGGGCTCTGATCAGCTTAAGGAAATAGTGGTGCGTTCTCCAGCTTATCTTTTAATTTAACAATCAACTTGTATACCTAATATTTCAGATAATTTATGATTAATTTAAAGGAAAGCATGTTAAATATTCCTAAAGATCATTAGGTATGGAAGGAGATGAAAAAAATTTGGCTCTTACGATCTGTGGATCCCTCTCATTGTTCAGTCGTGTTCCCTTCACTCTTACTAACATCCTTGTCGCCAAAGAATTGTATTTTTAGAGTTAGGAAGAACCTGAGAAGTCAGCTGGTTTAACCCTCTCGTTTTGTAGGTTAAGTGATTTGTCCATTGTCCCACAAGTTGTAAATGGCAGAAGCACAATTCTGGGTCCTTTGACTCTTCCTACCCCAGGCAACCTCCTACTAAAACAAGTCCAAAGGCAATCGCAGTTACTGATGATGCGCAAAAAAAAATTCTGGCTTTCATCATGACTCCATGTTGCTGTATTGGTGGGGGCACTCACAGCCAGACCACAGGCCCTACTTAACCCAGGGTCCATACACCAAGAGGCCATTTTGGAAGAGAAGCTCATGGGAAGGTTCCATAGTGCCAAAGGCACCTAGCCTTTGCCCTCATTCTCCTTTTCATCTGTTAGACCACACCTGAAATACCTACTTAACTGTAACCATATTGTCTTTTCATGCAAACATACTCATTATGACCCCTGCCCATTTCCTTTTAAAAACACAGCACTTCTCCCCTTCAAAAACACACATCAATATCCTAACTACTACCTGGTAGCCCTAAATAACGCTCACAAGAGTACAATCAAATGTTCCCCCTTCAATTGTACCCTCAATGCTGGGATACAAGGAGGAAACGTTTCCGCATAAGGAATGAGGTGACATGGTATCTCAGAAAAAACACTTTGAGTTAGGAGACCTCAAGCTAGTTTAGTTGCCCCTAGGGCAAATTCTTTTGTCTGGACCTCAGTTTTTTCATATGTAAAATAAGTGGACTGTGTGACGTCAGTTTTCTGAACTTGAGGTCAGTAAACTTCTTTTTAAAATATTTTGTTTACTATATTAAAATATAATTAGTTTCCAGAGGGTGAGGCTAGTGGATGACATGTATTTATTAAAGTGCCTGCTATATATACTAGGCACTGTGCTAAGTGCTTTACAAATACTATGTCATTTGACCTTTACAACAATTTTGTTGTAATGTAATTTTATATTTATATTATATTATATTTATAGTATATGTTTATAAAATGTAATTTTATAATTCCTTTGCAGTCCTATATATTTAATTTTATACTTTTAAAAAACATTTTTCTGAGAAGGGGTCTGTAGGCTTCACCATATTGCCAAAGGAGTCCATGACACGCACATATTCAAAGTTAAGAGCTGCTGTATTTAACCTTAATGTCCTTTCCTGCTCTTAACTCATGTGATACTTGGTAACGTGCATTTTTGATTCCGCAGAACCAAGCTCCAGGTTCTTTGTGTTGCTTTCTTTGTATGTAATTTTATGCTTGTTGTATGTGTGTTTAATCATTTCTCCCTCATTAGGTTGTAGGGAATTTTCTTCTAGTTCTTTATTACATCCCCAAGTTTTCTGTACAGTACTCAAACAATGAGTACTGATAAGACATCAGACTGGAAGCCTGCTTTGTTGTTTTTCGTTCGTGTCCAACTATTCGTAATCCCTTTTGGGGTTTTCTTGGCAAAGATACTGACATAGTTTGCTACTTCCTTTTCCACCTCATAGGCAAACAGGGTTAAGGGACTTGCCCAGAGTCACACATCTGGTCAGTGTCTAAAGTCAGATTTGAATTCAGGAAGATGAATTTCCTGACTTCAGGCCTGGCACTCTTATCCACTGCGCTACCTAGCTCCCAGGAAAACTTCTTACAAGGTTGTAAAACAAATTTAGGAGCTACAGTGTTTCTTAATGAGTAATCAAACCCACAAAATTCAGTCACAGTGTTATAAAGAATTGAACTTTGCCATAAGAATCATAAAATCCTTTTAAATATAAACATATAAGTGTGTGTATATATACATATATAATATGTATATATACACACATATATATTTTTTAATATATACTGTATGTACATGGACCTAACAGAATGAATTAGATCTTAAGCTTGACTCTTGGATGTGACAATTACGATCATTCATGATTTGCCCAAATAATTCTATGACATTCTTTTAGAAGTTTATAAAAGGGTTTATATTAAGGTCCAAAATTTGCCTCCTCTTTTAATTTTCTTGGTGAGATATTAGAGTCTTTGATCAGAAAAAACTCAATGCATGGTTACTAGCTTAAGTCACTAGACCTAGCGTTGTAAAACAAGGAAACAATTACATTTTAATCAGTAGCTTCATGAAGTTTAATATTTTATAGTAAAGAACAAATAAAGAATTATGTGACTGTGGGGCTATGGGGCTATGTATTTAAGATGAGGAATGTCCATTGCACTCTATGAGAAGAAAAAGGAAGACAAAAGTTATTTCAAAGTTGTTTCTTTGACCTGTCACTTGTATTCTTTTGACCCTGGTAGCTGTTTCATCCACTTTCTAGGTATGCATACAGATAGCAAGGTTGTAAATGAATTCAGTGTTCTGTTGATAACATTTTATGTGATTATATGTAGCTAATGTAGATTTGCAATTATGATTTCAAGCAAAATTGACTTCTACCCAGGAAGCCTTAGCAGTGACAAACAGGTATATATATTAAAAGACCCTATTCAGAATTTGAGTGGAAGGAAGAAAGGAAGGAAGGAAGGATGGATGGATGGATGGATGGATGGATGGATGGATGGATGGATGGATGGATGAATATGTTGAGTATATTCTGGGTGCCAAACACTGCTAAGAACTGGGGATACAAGTACAATTTAAAAATGGTATATGGAATGACAACCCACAAAAGGGAGCTGAGGGGATGAAAGTACTAAACATAGGAGCATAGCTTTGAAGTCAAGAGTAAAGCCAGAAAAAGAACAAACGCTGGCAGACTTTGACCCCTCCACAAAATGGAGGCCCTGGGAGGAGTAAGAGAAGGGGTCAGCTTGATAGATGGATATTCCACTGTAAGAAGGCACAGGGGTTATAGAATGTTTCAAGGCAAGGAGGCTCAAAGCACTGAGCTGGGAGGTGAATGAAGTCTGGCTGACCTTCATTCAGTTTTAAAATCGATAAGCCTAAAAATGCTGCAATAAAATTTATAAACAAAAAGCTCAGTCATATCAATAACTGAAAAATATCAGTAGCAAGAAATTTTGATATCTCATTATCAGAATAAGTCGTACAAAAAAATAGTGACCACCTGTTGCCCATAGGAGAAAATACAAACTCCTTTGTAACAAACTTGATAATTATTGCATACTACATACTCTTTGGGGCAGCTAAGTGGCACAGGCCTGAAGTCAGGAAGACACATCTTCATTAATTTAAATCTGGCCTCAAGCACAGTAGCCCTGAGCAAGTCACTTAACCGTATTTGCCCCAGTTCCTCATCGGTAAAATGAACTGGAAAAGGACACGGTAAACCACTTCAGTATCTTTGCCAAGAAATTCTCAAATGGTGGCATGAAGAGTCATATGCAACTGAACAACAACTTAACTTTCAAACATCCTATGTCTTAGCCCCATGGTTCATAAACGATGATGATCTGAGGCTTCCTAAAGCCCTTTCGGGGAGTCTGAGATCAAAATTCTTTTCATAATAATCTTAAAATATCCTTTGCCTTTTTCATTCTAATTCTTTCACAGGTGTATAGTGGGGTTTTCCAGAGGTTATGTGACTTCTTAAAGATTTAGCTGTAAACATGAAGACTTAATTAATACTTCATCTGTAGAATTGTACCTTTGCCTTATAAATAGCTCAGACTTGCTGGGTTTGATTGTATTCATCCAGTATCAGCACTAGTTGGTCATCAAAGAAGGTCTTTTGTGGGAATACTTGGCAACAAACACAAATGGTATTGAAATATGGCAGCCTTTTTTTGAATCTCATGGTTTAATGGTGTTGACGTTTGCATCAAAGGCACAAAAAAATGGCAGATCAAGCTACTGGCATCTTAGCGTGGATCAAGGCAGTGTTACCAAACTGAAGCAGTTGTTACCATATTCTTCACTGCCATACTCTTGCAGTAGAAAAAATTAATTCCAGTTTCATTTAAGAATATCCTTGATAAAGCAATAAAAGTAATTAGTTTTATTAAATTTCAACCTGGATATATTAAAAAAGATTTTTTTAATATTTGGCATGACAAAACGGGAAGTACGTATAAAGTACCACCTAGGCTGCAGAGACTTTATGCTTGCAGTTAGAGAAGTGATATGGTGATATGATATGAATGATCCAACCTTAGTGGGAACCTATGGAATTGCCTAAATGGAATATAGAATGCTAGCATTGCTGAGTGTGCCTGCACATGTACCTATCCCACTTTAATGAAAGAATTCATTCTCCAATGGATAAATGGTCAAAGGGTATAAACATATATTTATCCTAAGAATTGGATAGTCCTAAATCATTAGTAATAAAAGAAAAGCAAATCAAAACAATTTTGTTTTCTTTTCACATCCAGTAAATTGGTAAAGATGACAGAAGATGGGACTAATCAATGTCAGAAGTAACGTGAGGAGATGAGTACGGTAATTCCTAGTTTGTGGAGCTGCGAAGTGGCCCAGTCTAGAAAGTAATTGGGAAAGTAGTTTTAGATGCTAAGAAAGTGATTAAAATGTCCATACCCTATAACACAGATCCTATTACCTGGCATATACTACAATGAAGTAAAATAAAATGAAAGAAATGTCCCATACAAACCAAAAGGTTACTTGCATCTCTTTCTGTGGAAGCAAATAACTGGAAACTAGATGCTCATCAATCAAGAAATGTAAACAAATTAGAAGTACGTGTATGTTATGGAATATTACTGCAAAACAATAATTATGAAGAATTCATAAAAGTATAGAAGACTTACAAGCACTGAAACAGGAAAGTAATCTGTACAAGCAATGACTACAATAATGTAAATGAAAAGAACGATGAACAAAATCCCTTTGAAACAGAAAGTTGTATAATTATAATGATCTGAAATCAAGATGGGGAAATTCACTCCCTGTATCACAAGGCAAGCGTGGAACATTGCGCATCTGTTAGACTTGTTTGATGTGTTCATCAGTCTTGATAAACTTTTTGGTAGGGGAGGAGGGAGAATGTAGGGAAATGAAGGCAGTGTAAAAAAGTTATTTGCCCAAATTAAGAAGTTTTTAAAAGCTGATGATCCTAATATAAATAAATAATAAAATGTAAGCACCCATGAATAGAGGGAAGGGTACCAGAAAAAACAAACAATTACAATAGGGATAGTGAATAATGCAATACCTGCTGAGCTCACCTTGAGATGTCTGTAAGTCCACATGATTGAGGGCAGTGTGTTATTATGCTTAGGAGTTCTGATTCTGGATTCAGAGGGCTGCGTTCTAAATCCATCCATGATTACTATCTGTGTGACCTTAACCAAATCACTTAACCTCCTTGGGCTTCAGTTTCTTCATCTGTAACGTAAGAGGGTTGGACTCATTGGCCTCTGAGGTCCCTTCCAGCCTTGCATCTACGTAAGGCTGTGTAATAAGTATGAGAAGGCTAACCAACCTCAATTTGGAGAATGATGGTAGCATGTGTGTGTTATGTGTATTTCCCCTACAGTTTCTATTTCATTTCATTGAAATAATTTCATAAATCAGGAGCTATCTCTTTATGATATATTATCATCTTTTTTTTTTTGTACATTTTAAAAAATGTTATTTCAACAATATGGACTCCAAGACCCTGAAACATAATGGACTCTATGTAAGTGCTGTTAACTTGTTTTGCCACTAGATGACACCCGTGCCTTGACAGTAAAACCGGTAACTCACATTTTACAAAGTACTTTCCTCAGAATGAGTTATGGAGATCCTCATCATTTTACCTGGGAGAAATAGGAGGCTTAAAGTAATTAGTAACATGAGTTACTCAGAGTCATTTACTATTAAGTATCAGAGCTAAGAACTACATAGGTTTATAGATGTAGAGCTGCCAAAAGGACCTCAGAGGCTATCTAGGTGGGGTAACCTTTCACTTTATAGACAGAGAAACTACAGGTACAGAAAGGTTAGAAGACTTGCCCAAGGTCATACAGGGAAGTAGCAAAAGCATCATCATCATTTATATATAGCACTTACTATGTGCCAAGCTCTATGTTGAGTGCTTTAGAAATATTATTTGGTCCTCATAACAATCCTAGGAGGTACGTGCCATTATTATCTTCATTGGGCAATTGAGAAAACTGAGACAAATAGCTTAAGTAACTTGCCCAGAGTCAGTAAGCTAGTAAGGGTCTGAGACTGTATTTGAACTTAATTTTCTGCCCTCAGTTCCCCATGCCATGTTGCCTTCTTAATCAAACTAAGATCTTCTGAATCTAAGACATTATAATACTCCTCCCACCACACATCTTGCTTCCCTTACTTTATCTGCGCAACCCAGCTTCCTTTGTCAAAGATACATGGGGAAGAGGAGGGGAACAGACATTGATTAAGCAGCTACTATGTGCCAGACTGTGCTGAGCACGTCAGAAATATTTTCTCATTTGAGATAAGATTTGATGCAACAACCATGCTAGCTTTTACAGATCTTCACTCCCCTTCTCCCTTCCCTTCCCTCCCCTTATCCTTTCCCTTCTTTCCTTTCTCCCTTTCCTTTCCCCTTTCATTTCTCCTCTCCTTTCCTTTCCTGTCATTCTAAAACATACATCCAATTGAACTAAATTCAGCAAACAATGATGAAGCACCTGTGTGCAAGGTATTGCCCTCGGTGCTCCCAATACAACATAAAGTGATTCCCACCTTCAGTGAGGTTTTATTCTACCAGAACAAACAGTATCAATCAAGAAATATTCAAATAGTGACAGTTCTAAAAATGAGATCATAAATAAAATATCCAGTTTGCAATTTGTTGAGAAAAATACATGTCAACTTTAACGAAATAATAAAAAGAAAGCCTTGTTTTTGTCTGTTCCTCCTGATTTTTTTCTTGTGTATATTTTTCAACTTTGTTGCTGTTATGTTTTTGTACAGGCATAATTGATGTGTCAGTTGCTCTGGTTTTGCTTTTTTCACTATTGCTACATATTTCTAGCTATATTTCTTTATATTCTTTTTCATTTTCTATGTTTCATCATACCACAAAGTATTGTTATTCCCCCTAATCACTGGACAAGTGGGTTGTTTCCAGTTTTTTCTATTATGAATAAAGCTACTGTTGCATAGGTGTGAATCTATAGGCCCTCTTTCCCCTTTAATATCACCCTTCAGGTATAGTTCCATTGGTAAGACCACTAGGACAAAGGACAGAGCTTTCATTGTACATTGCCATATTGCTTTACAAAAAATTGCACCTATTTACAACTCTCCCAGCAGTATAATAGTGTGCTTCTTTCTCCACAACTCTGCCAACATTTTTCAAATACATGACACCTCTAAGTTTTCTCTTCTTCAAACTAAAACGTCCCACTTCCTTCAACAAATGACCATATGACATGGCTTTAAGTCTTTTCACAATCCTGTTTGCCTTCCTTTGGTCAGGCTGTAGTTTGTCAGTATATGCCCTAAAATGTATGTTCCTATGCTTTGTAACTTTGTGTTTTAGGCACAAGCCTGCGAGAGAAAATTTTTATTAATGCAGCTTACACTAATTCTAAACATTTATTTTGATTGAAAGAGGTCCATAGACTGAATTATTCCATGCCTTTGAAAAATCTCTCTAACAAGCCATTTTGGAGTTACAATTTATAATGTTCTCAAATAACAAGGTAAAATTTCATCATCAAGATTGAATGAGGGCTCAGAGTTTAGGAAAGAGTCTCAAAAAAAAAAATAACTTAAATTGTCAGTACAATCTAGAGATTCCTTTTCCTAAAACTGTTCAATCCTTCTTTGACTAATCCTTCTAAGTCAGGGATTCTTAACCTTTTTCTATGTCATGGATTCTGCTGGTCATCTGGTGAATGGATCCCATATCAGAACAATGTTTTTTAAATGCATAAAATAAAATACATAGGAACTGTAGGGGAAATTAAGTTGAAATACAGTTATAAAAATATTTTTTTAAAGAATTTTAAACAGACCCTAGGTCAAGAACTCTAGCAATTCTCCTTTTCACATGATCAAAAATCAACTCAAGAAATACTTCCATTAACTGAAATAAAAAAAACTTCTTCCTTCTCTTAGTCTGACCTTTACCCTAATTAATTGAGGGAGAGGGATTAGAAATTCATTAGGCTTTTTATTAAAATTATTTAAAAAGATTTTGGAGTACCATATTGTTTTTTGAAATAATTTTTTAAAATAATCATTCAGATGACTCTAAAGATTTCGGATTAGGACTCTGAGAAAAATGCTTTATAAAGGTTTCTAAAGAGGGAACAGGGAGTCTTTAGTATGCTTCCATAACAGTATTCAGAATTGAGTACTACAATCCAGCTGTGGACTGATCTTTGAAAAGTACAAGAGGATGATCACCTTCCTCAGTACTGTCACCATGTGTGTACCTATTCATTCAGGGGCAGCTAGGTAGTGCAGTGGATAGAGCATCAGTGCAGGAGTCAGGAGGACTTGAGTTCAAATCTCACCTCAGATACTTGACACTCACTAGCTGTGTGACCTTGGGCAAGTCACTTAACCCCAATTGCCTCATCCTGGGTCATCTCCAGTCACCCTGATGAATATCTGGTCACTGGATTCAGATGGCTCTGGATGAGAAGTAAGGCTGGTGACCTAACAGCCCTCCCTCACTCAAAACAAAGTCAAGTGCAAGTCATGTCATCATTTCTCTAGTGGCATGGTCTTCTTTGGCAATGAAGGATGAACACACACACCTATTTATTCATGTTAGGATCACGTTAGATTTTTTTGGGTGCCATGTCATACTCTTGACTCATATTTGTAGTCCATTTATGCTCTCAAATCTTTTCCATACAAACTGTTACCTAATCACACCTTCCCCATTCTGTACTTGTGTAATTGATTTTTTTTGGTTCCAAGTTCAAAACTCCAAAGCCACTTTCCATATATCCCTATTAAATTACATTAATAAAAATGTCGACTAGAAAGAGTCAAAGAGTACCCTGGAAAGAGTAAACTCTGCTAGAACACTACTTAAAGTGTTTACATCAATGAATACTCTTTGGGTCCTTTCATTCAGCCAATTCATACTTTAAAGTAAGTATATACTATACTCATTGGTAGAGGGAGCTTCCTCACTGAGAGTTCCCTATACCAATGAAATTAAAGGTCTACTAAAGCAACAATAAATAATAGCAACAATGTAGACTATTTGAGGACAGTACATCAGTAATGCAAGGAACAGACAGGCACCAGCATCCAAAAAAGAAAAGGTGTGTGAGGAGAAGAATATCCTTTCTACAGAATTTGCTTCCCTCACTTCAGAGATGAACCACCATGGCCAATAAACCAAGATTTTAATTTGTACAAATCATTGATCATTCAAATATGAGAAAAGTCAATTAAAAGGCATGTTGTATGAGGAATGACTAAAAGAACTGTTGATGCTTAGCATTATATAAAAGAGAGGAAACGTCATTACGTTCAGTTATCTGGAGGACTGTTCAGATTCCTGTAGGCTTTGAATGATTTCTGAGATGAGTCCATTATCATTTACCATTTCCGTCATGGTCCTAGATGACCCCATACTTTCTTTTTTTAAAATTTTACTTTATTTTTGAACAAAGATCTCCTTCTCTCCCTCATTCCCACCACTCCCACCCATTGAGAAAGCAAGAAAAGCAAATCCTCTGTTAACAAACGTGTAATGAAGCAAAACAAATTTCCACATTGCACTTGTCAAAAAAAAAAATGTCCCAGGCTGTACTCTGAGTTCATCACTTCCCTATGGGGAGGTGGCAGCATATTTCAAAATGAGTCCTCTGGAATTGTGTTGATAAGATGTCCTAAGTCTTTACACTTGTTTGTCTTTACAATATTTCTGTTTTTGAATACTGTTCTCCCAATTTTGTTTATCTCCCTTTTCCTCAGTTCATTGAAATCTTTTCAGGTTTCTCTGAATTTTTTCAGGTTTCCCCTTCAAAATTTCTTATACCACAATAGTATTCCATCACATTCATGTATCATAACTTGGCAGTCATTCTTCAATCAATAGTCTAATTTATATATTTTCTAATTCTTTGCCATCATAATAATACCCTACATTTTCTAAATAGGTTCATTCATTGTTCCCACTCATCATTTTTCTCCAAGTGATTACCTGTCATAATTTCTCTTTCCTGGTCCACCTTTTATTTCATTCTTTAGCTTTTTTGTTTTTTGCTCTAAAATTTTCTCAATTCTTCAAAGAGAAGCTCTTGTTAGCATTCTATATTTCTGAGGGAGAAGAAATATGAACATATTATAATTGAAAGGAATCTTCCCTCTTCTCGGTATGCATTTTCATTTCATCCTCTCAGTCTCTCTCTTTCTTTCTTTCCTCAGCATAGAAACATTATGATTCTTTCATTTGCTGCTTAAACCACCAGTGACAGATGCCAAAGGCATTAAACAAAATGTATTTCAGCAATAAACAAGATCTCTTGTATTTCTCACGGGATTCCAAAGAAATAAGGATGAGAAACAAAATTTCCTACTGGGAACATTTACAATAAGCTCAGCTGCGGAAATGTTTCAAGACATCTTCATGGAAGCAATTCAACACATTCCTAACACACTTAACTACAGTAATGATGTTTTAGTCTTTGGCAAAATCCAAAGTATAGTAATTCTCTTAGGACATTAGACAAGCTAAACCTCATTGATGACAAATATGGCTTTTGAAAGTCAATACTATACTTTTTGTCCTTTAGGAGAATGTCAGAGGATCCGAGGATGCAGGCTTAGCCTCTCCAGAAAGCAGAGAGATTATGAAAATGCCTCTTTCCTTGTATTTGCTCTTCTCTTGGTACTCATGTAGATAGTCTATACCAGAATACCTAACCTTTTTAATTATGAGGACCTCTTTTTGAAATCAATTTTTAAAATGAATTTTTATGTAATACTAGTTAAATCTGTTGGTTGAGAGAATATATTACAAAAAATCCTACTATAAATTTTGTATTTTAAACACTATAGTATTTAATGATATTTGTATTTGGTCATGCAGAGGAAACATCCTTGCATATGGAGTCAAAGCATTTGTGTTTGAATTCCAACTCTTATTTCCTGCTGCTATGACATTGAGGGGGTGGATCATTTAACTTCTCAAGCCCTCTACTTCCTCATCTGTAAAATGAGGATGCATTTTGAAAGGGAAGGGAAGGAAGAAGGAAGAAAGGAAGGAAAGAGGAGAAAGGAAATAAAAGGAAGGAAGGAAAGAAAAAAGGAAGAAAAGAAGGAAGGAAATAGCTGTGACTCCTTTGTAGTCATAAGTAGCTGGGATCGAATCCCACCTCTGATGATTATAAGATGTGTGGTCTAAGCCAAGTTATTTACTTTCTCTGGGTCTTGGTTCCTTTATCTATAAAATGAGGGGGTTTAATTCGATGATCCTTTCCATTTCTATATCTATGATCTTAATTTACCAAACACCACAATATATACATATGTTTGAAAAACAATAGGGGCACAATAGATTTCTTGCAGCCAGAAACACCTGAATTAAGGTCCTGCCTCTGACAAAACGAGGTGTAGGACCCTGGGCCAATAGTTACTTTAGTTCTTGGCTACTCTCCAAGACTATAAAAGTTTCAGAGAAAGTGCTAACCTGTATTGATGGAGGAAGTTACTCACCAGGAGCTCCCTATGCCAAGGAAACGTAGGTTCAGTCTCTGTCCCTATCCTAATATACACATAGACAAAATCTGTTACCTATTTTGTCTGTTTTGTGCTTGTTTGTGTTCGTCCTTCGTTGCCAAAGAAGACCACACCATCAGAGAAATGATGACATGACTTGCACTTGACTTTGTTTTGAGTGAGGGAGGGCTGTGCAGGTCACCAGCCTCACTTCTGCTCCAAAGCCATCTGAATCCAGTGATCAGATATTCATCAGGATGACTGGAGATGACCCAGGATGCACTGGGAGACCTTGGACCCTTTAGGCCAAGGTCTTTGCAGGTACTCATTTAGGGTGAGGTAACGCCCATTCATTGAATAGGCCTCTTTAATGTGGGGAAGAAAAAGAAAGACATCAGGCTGGGTGGGAAAAAGCAACAGTTACTCACATTGGGGAAGGGGAGGGGAGGAGAGGGGAGGGAAAGGAAGAGAAGGGAAGGGAAAGGGAAGGGGAGGACAAGGGGAGGGGAGGTGAGAGGAGGGAAGGGGAGGGAAGGGGAAGGGAAGGGGAGGGGAGGGGAGGAAAGGGAAGGGGAAGGGGAGGGGAGGGGAGGGGAGGGGAGGGGAGGGAAGGGAACTAGCCAGTAAAACCCAAGTCAGCTGGGCATCTTTTGGCTATCCAAATTAACCTTCCTTTGGAGAGGAGCCACATTTCACATTTTGTTGGAACTAAATAGAGAACAAAATGGCAATACTTCATGTGCATATGGATTTGCAGAACTTTTGCATGTGACCTTCCATGGACCTGTTGCTAACACACTGGAAACCACTGTTCTAAACTACACTTCTTATATAGTGCCTTGTACTTTCTTCTAAGGTAATATGTCTTAGCTTGAAAATAATGAGTAATGTCCCTGAAGAGAAGAATTATATCTTTGAATCCTTCCTTCTTTCTTTTCTTTCTTCCTTCCCTCCTTCCTTCGTTCCTCCTTCCCTCCCTCCCTTCCTTCCTCCTTTGCTTGCTTCTTTCTCTTCCTTCTGTTCCTTTCCTTTTTAACATGTAAGTACACTCAAATGAAATTAATCAACACATTGTCCATGCTTGAAGATGCATGCTTCATTCCATCCTTATAATTCACCACTACCCTGCTAAGGGAGAAGTAGAATGATTTTCCATCTGTCTTCTGAAGTCATGATTAGGCATTTCATTGACCTGAGTTCTGATGTTTTTCAGTATGGCCCCAAATTAATTTTCTTTCATGGGAAAGGCCAATTTAAAATTGGGCGTGAGTTTCTTCCTAGGTTGAGCAATGTGGCTATATTATTTCTAATGTGTTATTATTGCAGCAAGCCTATTTTAGAGCCACAAAAAAAGGCTCTGTGACTATGTTAGACTTCTTAAGGTACTATACATAATGTGAGTTTCCAAGCCTGGAATGATTTGCACACAGTGGTACATCCAGGAGGAGGTTCCTAACTGGTGGAGAGAGTGCTGACCTGATGCTTCATCTCTTGGGCTTGAGTTATATATAGAGGAGAATCTTGATCAGATGGGGGACTAGATGCTTCTTGAAGTCTTTCCCAATACTGTGGTGGTTGTGGTTCCCTTTCCAGCAGTAGTAGGAAGCAATACTTTATGTTCTGAAAGTGTCCCGGCAGTTTCCATAGAAGCCAGATTTGTTCTCTAAGAGAAGGTTTGCCTCTGGGAAAACCTAGCTCATTAAATGGCAAGGCTAGGTTTAGAAACTAGATTTCTTACCTCGTAGTGTTGAGCTCAGTATGCTAGATTACATTGGTTGTCTTCTGCTCTTGGCTGGTGAGAATGCAAAATAATCAAGCTTAGTGTTTTCACTGCTGGCGGTATGCCCACGAGGGTTGGAAATGATAGGCTTGTTAATGAGAAATGAATGGCTGGAACACTCTGATGTTATCTTAGCAGAACTACTTCTGTCAGTTTCATGGCATTTGGAGCAATATTCTAAGGTCTCAACTCTCCTGGGAGAATCCCAGTCATGGTACCATCTGTACCACTAGGGAAATTTCCAAAAGTGTGGTTTGGGGAAAGGATCCAAGTAATAGGCTGCTTGTCAACATTCCTTCAGACTAACACTTCCAAAAGAGCACATTTCTACCCACATTGTCAAAGCTTTCCTCAGTCCCAAATGACTCAACTCCTATTCAAGTTTTGATAATTTTCAGTTGATATAGACCAGAATGGTAGAAAGCCCCATTTTTTTTCTTTTTCTTTTTTTTTTGAAAGAGGAAACAGCCCCCAATTTTGAGAAAGCCCCATGTCTAGTTTCCAGCATACATGGCCTGATACAGCTTTGGATGTCAAGTACTTGTGTGAGTGGTTGGTTTTTTTTGTTGTCCTTTCATCTCAAAGGAGATCAAAATGACATCCCTGTGTTGAGGTCAAGGTATCTGACTGTGGCTGATCAAACCAGCATGAACTTGCTAGACTATACCACAGGCTGGGCATAAGTCAATTGCAGCTAGATTCAAATCCTGACTATGCTTACTACTTGCCATCACCATGACCTTGGGCAAACCACTTTTAATGTTAAAACAACTTACAGATATATAGTGCCGACTCTGTGATGGGCACTATGCTAGGTGCTTTACAGATATTATCTTCTTTGATACGCAATCCAACCGTGGGAGGTTGGGGCTATTACTATTTCCATTTTACAAATGAGGAAACTGAGAGAGACAGTGGTCCAAGGTCTTGTCCAGGGTCATATAGTAAGTCTCTCTGACTCCAAGTTCAGAGCTCTATCCACTCTGACACCCAGATACCCCACTTTTCCTCTCAAGATCTCAGTTTTCTCATCTGTAAAATGAGCTAAACAAAACCACCCCAAAGATCGATCCATTTGGGACCTAATGCTCTAGGTTCCATATGCAGGACATTTGTTCACTGACTGACCAATTAAACAGGTTTGCCTAGCCCTGGGGACACAAGTTATAGGAAAAGTATTCTGAATTATGGGAAGACAACATTCAGAGTTACCAATATTTTTACTTCATCCATTATGTAAAGATATGCATACAAGTACCTGACCACTCTCCCCTCCTCTATCCCAACCACTGAGGTCTACAATTAAACAATCTCCAAATTCCATTCTGGTAGAACATCAGCATTTAATGAGATAGGTCACCTAGTCCAAGCTGTACCCATCCACAAATGTCCTCTAATTCCCTCACCTCTTAGAATCCCAGATTTTCACCAAAGTTCAGTTCAAGTGACACCCCCTACATGAAGCCTTCCCTGATTCCCCAGTTTGCTGTGCCTCCTTTCTAAATTACCTTGCATTTATTTTGCATATCCAGTTGGACCTCTGAAACGTTCTTGGCTGTGTGATCCTGGGCCACTTGCTTAAACCTCTGATTGCCTCAGTTTCCTCATCTGTGAAATGGGCATAACAGTAATACCTACCTCCTACATTTGTTGTGTGGCTTGAATGAGAAAATATTTGTAAAGTACCATGTAAATCTTAAAGAACGATATAAATGCCGGTTACAGTTGTTAATGTTATTCTATACTTTTACATGCACATGTTGTGACACAGATGTCTCCCTAGAGAATGGAAGCCCCTTGAAAACAAGGCCTTTCATGTCTTCGTATGCCCCATGGTCTGGCACAGAACCTGCTATATTTGTAGGTCTTAATAAAAGGCTATTGATTCTTGATTGTCATGCTAAGAATGAGTTATTTTTACATAGCATTTAGTATCACTGATTTAGGACTGGAAAGGGCCTCAACTACATCTAGTCCTGGAGTACTTGACTTGTGGTCCATGAACTTCGTTTTATTGTTTAAAAAAAGATTTTTGTAACTATGTTTCAATTATTAATTTTCTTTGTGATCCTATGTACTTTATGTATTTAAAAATATTATTCTGAGCAGGGGTCTATAGGTTTCATCAGAGTGCCAGAGGGGTCTCATAACACAAAAAAGGTGAATTATAATCTAAACTATTCACTTCATTTTACAGATGAGGAAACAGTTCTGGAGAGATTAATAAGCTTAAACCTAAGGTCACTCAGGTAGTAACTGGAAACATACCCTCTATTCTAGATGGAGACAGTTAGATTTTATAGTGGGTAAAGTACAGGACTACCTGAATTAGAAAGACCTCAGTTCAAAGCTAGATTCAGACACCGTAGACAAGTCACCTAACCTGTCTGCCTCAGTTTCCTATACTATAAAATTGAGACAATAATAGCATCTCTCTCCCATGGTTGTTGTGGGGATCAAATGAGGTCATTGCAAGGTACTTCACACAATTCCTGACACACAGTCATTGTTTAGTCATTTTAGTCGTGTCTAACTCTTTGAGACCCCATTTGGGGTTTTCTTGGCAAGGATACCAGAGTGGTTCGACATTTCCTTCTCCGGATTATTTTACAGATGAGATTGAGGCAAACAGGGTTAAGTGACTTTCCAAGGCTCACACAACTAGTCTGAAGTCGAATTTGAACATATGAAGATGAAGCTTACAATTTTCTTCCAAGCCCAGTGCTCTGAACTGCACTACCTATCTATCCTTGTCACATAGTAGGTACTTTCACCTCCTTCCTTAGCTCTAGAAGAGGTCTTCTAGATGAAATATTATGGGGGCTGGGTTTTCTAAGACCTGCACTCCAGTTCTCTTGGTATAAGACTTAATGTTAGTAAGAGTGATTTCTTAACACCTGGCAAGATGTGAAGAGGGAGAGACAATGCATACAATCTGGAAGCATTGTTTAATTATATTGTGTTCCCTGTTCAGAAAATCCCTCTGGATGAGCAGGCTTGGAGGGGACGATGCTAAGAGTTGGAGGATAAAGAAGGGCTTAATGCTCAAGATGGAGCTTGAGATGCATTTTGAAAAAGAGAGGGACTCTTTGAAGCAGAGGTAAGGAGGGAATGCTCTCCAGGCATGAGAATTCCAGGCTAGTCAGCACAGAGATGAGGAGAGAGATGATGGAGTGTCATGTGTGAGGAACAGAGAAAAAGCCAATTTGGCTGGACCACAGAGTGTGAGAAGAGGGATAATGTCCAATGAGTCTGGAGAGATAGGTCGGGCCAAGTTGTATAAGATTTTAAAAGCCCATTGGAAGAGTTTATATTTTATCTTAGAGGTAATAGGAAGTCACTGGAGTTGGTTGACTAGGGGAATTACATGGTCAGATATGTGCTTACACAAAACTACTTTGGTGGCTGTGCTAATTTAGAATTTGCAATTTGAATTTGAAAATATGAAAGCATGCCCATTCTTCCTAATGGCATTTCATGGGTAGTAGATAGCATTTGTTATCTATTTTTCTGTACCTATCTGCTTTGTGAGCCCAAGACAAAGAAGCATCTTGCCCTTGCCATGGTTCCATTAAGAATTTCCTGGATTTTAGTTCATTTGCAAACATTAAGTTAACTGTTGGTACACTTCACAATTTTAGTGGATGTAAGAAGTCTGTTTTGGGACGTTGGTGGGAAAGAGCAAATAAGACTTCATGGTGGAAGTGAAATCGGAACTATTTGAAACATAGAAAAGATTGAACAAATATGTTAACAGGCAGAAATGGGGAATGGGACAAAAATTCCTTCAATTCTTTCTTTTGTGAATTCTCAAAAGTAAATAATACACTCTATATGTATATAGCATGCACAAACATGTATATATTTACATATGCATAAATATAATTTCATAAAACATATGCTGTGTAGTCAGATAAGTCAGTCTCTGCCAACAATGCGATATCGATAGCTCTACTTATACACATGCCTATTTATGTCTGTCTTCCCACAGACCGACAGAAAAAAAGGAAACATGACAAAAGAAAAAAACCAGTCCAACCATGAACCCAGAAAATAATGATGCCTTACATATGGATAATACTCACACATGTTATGCCATTTATTTCTAAAAACAATTTCTGAGGAATCATTACAAGGAATACACTAATTTTAAAAATGAGGAAACCAAATTTCAGAGGCGGTAAGTGATTTGCCCAATGTGACCCAGGTTGACAGTGACAGAATTGTGACTTTGGACTGTTAGTTGGGGTTCTTTCCACCCCACCATTTTTGTTTCTTTCTTATGCTCTGTCCTATTATCTACTTCCTGGTGTATTGGATATGAGGACTTAAACAGTAACTACCTCTTGGCAAGTTTTCTTTTTTTTTTTTCAGTTTTTTTTTCTAGTTTTTAATTCCAAATACCTTCCCTCTCTCTTGCCCTTCCCTCACCCATCAAGAAGGCAGGAAACATGATATCAATCATGCATGTGAAGTCATGCAAAACTTATTTCCATAATAGCCATGTTAGGAGGAAGAAGAAACAAGAAAAAGCAAGAAAAAAAGTGAAAATGTATATTTTAGCCTGCACTTGGAGACTTTTCCAATGAGTGTAAAGGAATAGATATATATTGTCTCCTCTTCTATCTGATAGGCATGAAAACTTCAGAAAAAACAAAGTGAATAATTATGGAAAGCATTATGAAGTGCTTTTTTTTTTCACATAATTTGTTTATTGTAAGATAATTTACAAATATTTTGTCTTCAATGTACACAACAGACCATGTACACAATGGAGTTCTTCTGATAGACAAAAGTAGGCTAAACTATTTAGCTTGCTTCATATTTCATGTCTTTACCTCTTGAATTTGGATAAAACTTGGATCCGTTAGTTCAGAGCCGCAGCACCAGAGATAATTTCAATCAACTCCTTTGTGATGACAGCTTGGCGAGTACTACATTGTCCTATAGAAAATGTCAGGGATAGTAAGAACCTTCCTTTGCGGCTTCTCCCCTGGCTGAAGTGCAATATTGCCATTCCAATTAACAGTAGTTCATTAATCTTGCACATGTATGTGCTACATATGGGTCCTCAATTATGCATTTAATTCCTTGATCCTTCAAAGTTGAAAACTACCTAAAGGCTTAGAAATCAGAAGGAAATCAAAGCTTCAAGGATATTCCAATTTGCATATTTCTGTAGTACGTAAATCCAATGCTACATTTCACTTTCTTTTACTTTGTCAGACTGAAATATGTTTAAGGGAGTGTGCAATTAGGCTTTGTTTTAATATAAAGAGGAAGGTGGAAAGGGTAGTCTATTACTCTGATAGGTAACTTGTCACTTCATATGTGATTGCACTAAGAAATGTCTTTTCTTCTGCAATATGTATATATAATATATAATATATATACATATATATATGTTACATAGGACTGTACTAGTCTTTTGTTGTTTTAAAGGCTGGGGATATATACATGATATCAGTTTACAGGGATTTTTAACCTTTTTGTGTGTATCATGGTATAATAGCAAGGATCTGGCCTGCTATACAGGTTCTTAGATCTGCTGTTCTAAAAGGAAAGCAACTTTTGAGGGGTCAGCAATCACTTTAATCAAACACATATACCAACAGAGAAAATACAAGCAGAGAAATAAACACCAACAAACTTGTTTTCCAAGGGCTTCCAACTTAAACAATAACAATACATACATCACAGATCAACAGACAGATCTAGCTGTTTGACCATACATACATAGTTACCAGAGAGAGAAGCACCAACATATGGGTTTCCAAAGCCAGGGGACTCCTTAGCAGTTACCTAGAGTTTCCTCTGGTCAAACAAACACTCCCAATGAGTAGGCCCCAAAGTAAAACCTCACCTCAGAGTATATAACACTGTTCAGATCCAGAGGGCATCACAACCATTGAGAATCAGTGCCTCATTAGAAATTAACAAAAGGTATGGACCTTCCTACAAAACAAAGTTCTCCAATCAAGCTTCCCATTAATAGGTGGGGAAGATCTTTAACTCTCATTAACATAATTAACATTACACATGGATGCCTTTGGAAGTCTGGTGAAGTCTATGGACCCCTTTCTGAAAGTTTGCTGCCTATATTAGTAGTTGGAGGAAATGCTAAATTACTTCTAAGTTCATTGGTGAATTCCTTTTGCATCCATATTGTTCTGTTCAGACAACTCCCATTTTCTGTCCTCTTTTCTGTCCCTCATGCCTTCAGAATTTCATTCTTGGAGTATCCCATCCCTCCTAAACTGACTTTGCCTATAGAATTTTAATCCATGGGGTTCCACCTATATTTCCTCTGAACACTTCAAATCAGTTTTCATAAAATCTAGGGTGTTTGTTAGATTCTGCTGATTTTTCTCCCCTTCTCAATCAGAAAATCTAGGCAAGAGTTGTCATTTTGTTCCAAATCAGTGAAAATAAGATCCAGTATTGAATTTCCCCCTGCTGGTTCCCTAATCTTGTGAAGTATGGAAATATCATTAGGGCAAATTAAAAAATTATTAGCTACTATTTTTGACACAGATTTCCAGCATACATGTGGATAATTGGAGTCTCATAACTATGCCTTCCCGCTGTTCCTCTTGTACCTTAGCTTCCGCAACTGCAAAATGAGAGAGTCAGATATGATGGGTCCAAAGTTAGCTAGTCCTGATGACTTCGAAGGGGCCTCTAGCTCTGAATTTGTATTTCCCAAATACCTCACCTACTTCCTCACTCTGTCCGGGTGGTCTGTTGTAGATTATGATGGCAAAATTTGAATCTATTTCTCCATCCACTGATCTTCACTCAAGTGCTGTCACATCATGTTTCCCTGCTTTCTAGATTTCCTCTCATGAGTATATCTTATATATGATGCTCTACCCCCTTTCTTATCCTGTTACTTTGAATAAGGTACATCTGAGTGAAGCCATAGTCCTGTCATAGGGTTCATTCTACCAAACTGCAACGATATCTGTGAGATTGAATTTGCCTCCTTTTTACTAAACTTGTTCCTCTTGAACTCATAAGTTTTACTAAATTCTCTTTTCTTGCATTTTGTCTTCTGTGAAATTCTGGGCATCCCAAAAGATATGTTTTCTTCATTGTAGCTACATGGTATCTAGGTTAGTGGATATACATAGGCAATTTCCTCCATCCTTCATCCTTTTTGGTTTAAAGCCCTTTGATTATCTTTTTTTTTAAGACACCACAGAAAAATACATTTCTGCCATTCTATCCCTCCCTGCACTTTATCCTTGATCCTGGACTCCATCTTTGACTAGAAGTCTGTTATCTCTATTTTAAGCTATATTCTAGAAAACCATTCTCAGATACCACTTTTGTAGCTGGTTGATTATGCCCCAAATCCATTTTCTTTTTCCATATCTCTGGCTTTTATTGAGCAGCACTGAAGAAAAGGCATCCTATGTATAAATTTTTTGACCAAGACTTCATAATCATTGATGATGCTTTCTTATTTCCTTCTGGAAGTATAATTTATGCCTTGACTGTGGATAAAGAGCTTATTCATTCGTAAGAGATTGGTTCGCTGTTGTCCTTCGTTCTCAAAGAGGACCAAAATGACATCATTATGCTAGAGTCAAGTTAGAGTGTATCTGTCTGCAGCTGATCAGACCAATATGAGCTTGGAATATTCTACCACAGATTGGGCACAAATAGTCCATGTGAACATTTGGGGTGGATTCTCTAAACTTGCGCATCTCGCATTTCTTTTGAGCTACTTCAATTCTGTTTTATTCACATAGCACACCGCCTTCTCTGATGAAAGCATGGTACTGTGCCAGTGTCTCCCATGTTACACAATCACTTCTAAAGTTCTTAAGAGAGACCTTGAAAGTGTCCTTGTATTAATTCTTCTGACTACCATGTGAATACTTGCCCTGTGTGAGTTCTCCATAAAATAGTCTTTTTGGCAAGTGTACATTTTGCATTCAAACAACATGGTCAGTCCATCATTGCTGCACTCTCTGAAGCATAGTTTGAATGCTCAGCAGTTTAGTTAGAGAAAGAACCTCAGTGCCTGGGACCTTATCCTGCCAGGGGATCTCCAGAATCTTCCTAAGACAATTGAAATGGAAGAAATTCAGTTTCCTGGCATGGAACTGGTATACATCCAGGTTTCACAGGAATACAATGAAGTCAGCACAACGGTTCTACAGACCTTCACTTTGGTACTCAATCTAATATTCTTCTCTCCCACACTTTCCTTTAGAGTGTGCCAAACTGAGCAAGTTCTGGCAATGAGTGTGTCAACCTTATTCACAGTGTTCATCCATGGAAAGGACACTACCAAGGTAAATGAACTTATCCACAGCATTCAAAACTTCTCCATTTGCTGTAACCAATGGTTCCCCACCTAGATGGTGTGATGCTGGCTGATGGAGCACCTGTGTTTTGTTGGTATTAATTCTTAGGTCAAAATTAGCACAAGCAGCAGAGAATTGATCCATGCTTTGTTGCATCTCAGCTTCAGAGGCTGCACTGAGTGCAAAATCATCAGCAAACAGAAAATCACGCACCAACACTTTGGTCTTGGCATGCAGCCTTTTCAATCTGAAGAATTCAGTAGCTGACCTTGATGCCTCATTTGTCCTCATTGAAGGTGTTTGACAACATGGCTGAAAACATCATGCTAAAAAGCATGAAAGCAAGCACACAGCCGTGTTTCACTCTATTGTGTCTCTTCTTACAATCTCATAGTCTATTAAATGCCAGTGTTTGCTGCAAGGGTGCATCCACGAAAATTTATTGTGTTTAGGTAAATGGAAGACAGCGTTGGTGATGAAAAGGTCATGAGATGCACAAGTCTTCAGTAGTAAGTGATCATTGCTGTTACTGTTTCCAACTCCATTCCTCCCTAGGACTTCCTGCCAAGTCTGCTATACTGAGAATTATAAACTTGTGCTCTTTTGGCACATTGATGATAAGCGTCTCCAGGTTTTCATAAAACTTTCCTTTGACTTCATCAGGGTTCATCATGGTGGGAATGCAGACACTGATTAGGTGGCGTGACGTTTTCCTGCAAGTGGCAACTGCATTGTCATGAGCCTGTTGTTCTCTCCTTTTGGCAGGCACACAAACTTATTGATTAGATAAATTTTGATTGCAAAACCAACACCAGCTTTGCAGTCCTCCCCTTCACTGCAGCCACTCCAAAAAATAAATGCAGCTCCAATTTAAGTAAGCTTTGCTGACCTTGTTTCACTCAGGGTTGCTATTTGAATGCAGTATTTGCTGAGTTCTCTTACAACAAGAGCTATTCTTTCAGGTGTACTGGATTTTGTGTTGTCTATAAATATGTGCACATTCCATGTAATCTTCTTTGCAGACATTTTTTCTACATGATTTTGTGTTTTTACCACAGGTTGGGATCCCCATCTGCCTTGGTAATCAAGTCAGGATTGGGTAAGCAGACAACTTTTAGGGCATCTTTTTTAGCTGCTTCCTCAAATCAGGAGGTTAAAAATGCGATTCTTACAAGGCTGCTTATACACATGGGAGCTGCTGAATCCTACTGCTGCTTCCAGGGAGAAGATAACCCTCTGGCATGGGCTACCTGTGTGCAAGGTTCTGACTGCAGCTCCCAGTGTTTTCATACCTTCTGCTTCATCACTTGCCTGTCACCATGGGACTTTGAGATAGGTAAAATGGTATGAGTGATGTCTTTTGTTTGTGCATAAAATTGGATTTTTGAGGGGTATGGAATCTCTGCATTTAGCTATTTTATTAAAGGAAAAAAGAGAGAGAGATGACTCTGTTCTATTTGTTTTGATATTCATATTATCATAGCATTTTACAGCAAAATAGAAGCTTAAAAAAGATTATCTGACCCAAGCTCCTATTTTACAGGTAACAAAATTGAAATCTAAATAGGAAACGTGACAGGGAAAGTCATAGAGGAAGTCAGTAGTAAATCTAGTATTCAGGTTTTTAGATTCCTCCGCTCTTTTACTATACCTCTTATAAAATGGCCCTGGGACAGATGATTTTATGATTGCCTTTTCATTTCTCTTAGTGTATAATTTTGAATCATACGATGTTTTTTAAGATGAAAGAGTTTCCCATGTATCCCACTGGATTTACGTAAGGCAGAATTGCATGAAGTTGTCAACCTTACTTTCCACTCCACAGTTATCTCAGTCCAGTAGCAGGACAGAGTCAAGATAACTGGCGATGGCTGAAGATGCAGTGCATAACCTTGGCATCTTCACTGTCTAACCAAGCTCTAAGCACTACATAGCATAGCTGCCTACATGGCTGTTGGAACAAACTATTCTCATCCATCCATTCTACTAGGGAAAATCTACACATGTTTGGGGTAGATTCCTTGCTAACTCGTTGATAAATATGAGACCCCTTGGTTACCCTCAAACTGTTTTAGCCCATCTGCTGAAATGGTTTACTGGGATATGGCCACTGCACATGCTACAGCTTCTTAGATCCACAGGTGACAGTTAGGTGGAAGAGTTGGACATCAAAGGTAGAAAGCAGCCCTGAAAATGACTTGGCAGTCCTCACATCAGAGGTCTTTCCTGAACACACCCTACACCCTTATGAGATTAAGGAGTGAATAGGAGAGATGTTTAGAGGGAGATTTGTAGTGAGTGTAGCTCTGAGATTGGTTTGAGAAAGTAGGTAAGTACAATTGTTCCCAGACAGGTGAAAGCAGGAGTAGGTTATTACAAGCTTGTTATGAAACTCTAGGATGGGCTTCCTAATGTATACTTGGGGTTAGGACTTGTGACCCTATTAACCATAATATTAATAACAGACTTTTATACAGTACTTAAAAAGTTTTCTAAATCTCATCATGGGAGTGGAGGGTGAATGGAATATAAGATCTTCCCTGTCCATTAATAGGCCTATGTGACCGTGTCTCAGTTTCTTCATCTATATATGAGGACGCTGGACTAGATTGAAAGGTTACTTTCAACTCTAAGAAATACCCTCTAATTCAATGGTTCTCAAATATCCTCTTTCTAATATATATATATATATACACTGCACATACACATTTATAATTTGGTTATCTTATTAAGTCTACTGTTCATAGCAACACTCAACAAGCTTTTCATATATGTGTGTATATATTCACACATCTCTATGTATAATATAACATTTGTATTATTATTAATGATGATTAATCTCGTTTGGTCTTCACAAGTCTATAAGGTAGGCACTGTGCATGGCATAGTCCCCCTTTTACAGATGAGGAAACAGATTTAGAAAGTCTAAATGATTTGCCCAGAGTCAAACAAGTCAGCAACCCACAAACATTTATTAAGTGCTTACTGTGTGCCAAGCCCTCTGCTGGGCCCTGGAAATTGTTGTTCTTCATTCAAGAGGTCCAAAATGACATCACTTTGTTGGGGTCAAAGTACAGCTAGTCCAGCTGTGGCTGATCAGACCAATAGGAGCTTGGACATCTCTCCCACCAGGCATAAATAGTCCATATGAACATTTAGAGTAAAGATATCTCTAAATTTGTACTTCTCATGTTTCTTTTTCATTGGAAGGCAAAAACATGATCTTTGCTCTCAAGAAGCTCACCTTTGAATAGGAGAGACAACATGCAAATAGCTAATTATATACAAAGAATACTGTGTGTACTAAAGGTAATGTTAGAGGAAAGACCTCCTACAGAAGATGGGCTGAGACAAGACAAGAAGAGCAGCCAATGTAAATGCACCAAGTCAGAAGATGGAGGGTTTGTCCATGAGGAACACAAGTCAAGAGTGAGTAAAATATAAGAGAGGAAAAGTAAGAAGTGGTCAGGTTGTGAGGGCCTTAACTTTCAAACAAGGAATTTTATGTCTTATCCTGGAGGTGATAGAGAGTTGCTGGCATTTGTGGTTCTTTGTTGCTGTTCAGTCGTTTCAGTAGTGTCTGATTTTCATGACCCTATTTGGAGTTTTCTTGGTAAAAACACTGGAGCAGTTTGCCATTTCCTTCTCTTGCTTATGTTACAGATGAGGAAACTGAGGCAAACAGGGTTAAATGACTTGCTCATGGTCACACAGCTAGTAAAAGTCTGAGCCTGGATTTGAACTCATGAAGATGAGTCTTCCTGATTTCAAGCCTGGACTCACATAACAGTAAAAACAATATGAAAATCTCTAAGATCAGATTCTCCAGGACTCTGCATTGGAACTGTGGGAATGTAAGCTTCTCCAGGTTTCTTCTGTGAAAGAAAAGTACCCAGGAAGGTACTGAATGAATCTAGGCCACTGGGAGATATTATATCCTTCATTTCTAAGATGAGGAATATCTAACCAATTTTTCTACATAATAATGTACAGGTTATGTTATTCCCATCCTTCAGAACCATTCTGGAAGACTTCTGGAAGACACCGTTGACACTAAGGAAACCTCCCCTTAATATTATGCAAATTTGCTTAGAATCAGTGTATAATATTGGTCTTCTGTTAAAGGTCAACTTTGAGAATAACATGACACTAGACCTTTGTGATCATCCACCCACCAAGGCTTAGAGATGGTTAGTGTCTTGACAGTTAGGGGCAGAGCCTGGAATAGGCCTGGGATCTTATGACTCCCAGTTCACTACTATTTCCATTGTAGATGCTGTTTCTCAAGCAGTTACACTTCTTCACATCTGTGTACATCATAGCCCTATATAAGAAGAACACAGCTTGGTAACTTCAGCAGGGAAATAAGGGCTGGATGTGCCCAATTCAATCCTAGAGAATCCCTTCTACCACTGGCATTCTCTGGCAGCATTAAACATTTGGTGAAGCAATGGTGTGTTTTGTACAGTTTTGTATTTGTGAATTTAATACATGATGGCAGTAACTTGGACTTGATATAAGGGAAACATCTTACTATATAGTTATATAAGAAAAAGAAATAAGTTCCAAGCAAACTGACTACAACTAATATAGAATTCAGATGATTATTAGCACTTCTGGTAGGAGGTGTTCATGGATACCGAGTCTAAGAGGTTGAGTATGACACTATGCCCCTTTGGACACAGTGTGATCTTGGAGTGAGAAAACTTGGGCTCTGACCTGTTTTGCTTCTTACTCTCTGGGTAATCTTGGATGAACCATTAGGTTCTTTGTGGTTCAGTTTCTTCATTTGTACATGAGGGCATTGGACTAGAATCAGAGGTTCCCAAAGTGAGTAATACCACCTGCTGCAGGTCAATGGAACAATCCGGGGGGGGGGGGGGCAGTAGCAACCTTACATGGAAATAGAGGGGGCACTGAATAATAATATTAATAATAATGTAATAATAATAAGGGGTGGTGGAAGCATAAGGAAAGAAAAGAGGATAAGAAAATTTTGAAAAACAATTCATACATATTTCACCTGTTATGTAACAGAGTTAAAGTCATAATGATTACATTATTTCACAAACAAATACACAAAATGCAAGTGGTCAGTGAACAAGTCTGCCAACAGGTCTTAACAAGCAAGTGTTGGCAGGCTAGCGTGTTGCACAATGTTAGGAAGTCCAGCATGCATCAGTGGGAATATATGCATGTAATGACTTGTTTACAATATGATGCTATATGGTTACATGATGCAATCTTGCATCATCAAAATTTCAATGCAAGAAAAAGTCTCAAATTTACAATAAATTATTAAATTTAAGATGTGTTGTTTAAAAAAATTATATTTTTGAAATGATGCAAATTCCAAAAAAAAAACCTGTTAAAGGGATAAAGAAAGTAGATTGTCAGGGGATGCTGAGTAATTTTTTTAAGGGGGTAGTAGGCCAAATAACTTTAGGAATCTCTGGACTAGATGATCTCTAAGATTACTTTCAAATCTAAAAAATACCCTCTAATTCAATGGTTCTCAAACTTTTTGATCTCAGGACTCTTAAAAATGATTGAGGATTTACCAAAAAGCTTTTGCTTGTGTGAGTTATACACAGAGGTATGCTATTAAATATTTAACAATTGGGTTACTCGGAAAAAAATTATAAACAGGGTACACTTTTAAGTTAAATTCTGCACTATTAACATTTTCTCCAACACTTTCTTAAGTCTAAATAATCAACAACACAATATATCAAACCTTGCCAATTTCCAGGGTGCAAATACTCATACTGAAAATGGCTCTCACAGCTGGTCTAAGTTGACTCCAGTAAACCCCTGGTTATATTTATGAATATTTACCATATTATAAATTAAGATGTCTGTATTATTTTGAAAATATTTTTGACCTTGAAAGATTCCCAGAAAGGGTCTTGGGAGCTCTAGTCCACTCTTAAGAACTGCTGTAAATCCAAATCAGTTCTTAAAGGATGCTGGGCTTCATGTATCTATTATAGCTTGGGAAGAAAATGTGGAATTCCAGACCATTGACCCTGCTTTGGTTTCACTTTCATCTCTTCACCATTTTGATCCTCCAGGTCACCATCTCAACTCTGTTCTCTACTCTCAAATCCTTTTCTCCCTTATACTGTCATGAGAGGAAGGTCTTGAACTGAGTTGAATGGGTCCACTACAAATTTATGTTATCTAGTATTTGTTGAATTCTTGTTGCCAGCAAGCAATCTTTTTTCTCCTCCCTAGTTAATTCCTTGTTCCATTCCCCATTTTGGCTATTCTCAATCTTCTCTCCTCGGGACTTAGAACAGTGCCTGGCCCGTAGTCAGCGTTTAATAAATATTTTCAGTTGAGAACACCTTACCTCTTACTTAACTGAGAAAATAGACAATTCAACCCCTTCTTCTCTTCTCTACCTCACATAGCCTCTTGACTTCCTCAGAGTCATATAGTTAGTAAGGATCTGAGGCCACATTTGAACTCAGGAAAATGATTCTCTCTGCTTTATCCACTGCACCACCTAGCTGCTCATTAATGTTGTTACGTAGTATGTGTGCTTCTTCTTCTAATTAATTAATTTTTGATTTTCAACATTCATTTCCACAAGATTTTGAGTTCCAAATTTTCTCCCATCTCTCCCCTTCCCCCACCCCAAGAAGGTATGCATTTGGATTACCCCTTCCCCCAATCTGCCTCCCCTTCTATCACACACTTCTCTTAACCCCTTCTCTTCTATTTTCTTGTAGGGCAAGATAGATTTTCATTACCTATAAGTCTTATTTCCCAGTTGCATGTAAAAACAATTTTTAACATTTGTTTTTAAAACTTTGAGTTCCAACTTCTCTCCCTTCCTCCCTCCCCACCCACCCCCCCTGAGAAGGCAAGCAATTTGATATAGGTTATACATATATAGTCATGCAAAACACTTCCATAACAGTCATGTTGTGAAAGAGTAACTATATTACCCTCCATCCTATCCTGCACCTCACTTATTCTATTTTCTCCTTTGACCCTGTCCTTTCTCAAGGGTTTATTTTTAATTAACCCCTCCTCCAATTTGCCCTCCCTCTTATCATTACCCTATTCCCCCTTTATCCCTTTCACTCCTACTTTCCTGTAGTGTAAGATAGATTTTCATACCAAATTAAGTGTGTGTATTACTCCCTCCATAAGTCAAAATTTAAGTTAAGAATAAGGTTCACTCTTTCCCTCTCACCTCCTCCCTCTTTTCCTCCACTGTAAAAGCTTTTTCTTGCCTCTTTTACCCCATTCTATTTCTCCCTTTATTCTTTTCCCAATATATTCCTCTCTCATCCCTTAATTTTATTTTTTTAGATATCATCCCTTCATATTCAACTCACTCTGTACTCTCTGTCTATATAAGTAATCCTTCCAACTACCCTAATACTGAGAAAATTCTCAAATGTTACAAATATTATCTTTTCATGTAGGAATGTAAACAATTCAACTTTAGTAAGTCACTTATGATTTCTCTTTCCTGTTTACCTTTTAATGCTTCTCTTCATTCTTGTATTTGAAAGTCAAATTTTCTATTCAGCTCTGGTTTTTTCATCAAGAATGCTTGAAAGTCCTCTATTTCATTGAATGATCATTTTTCCCCCTTAAGTATTATACTCAGTTTTGCTGGGTAGGTGATTCTTGGTTTTAATCTCAGTTCCTTTGACGTCTAGAACATCATATTCCAAACCTTCTGATCTCTTAATGTAGAAACTGCTAGATCTTGTGTTATCCTGATTGTGTTTCCACAGTATTTGAATTGTTTCTTTCTGGCTGCTTGTGATATTTTCTTCTCAACCTGGGAGCTCTGGAATTTGTCTACAATATTCCTAGAAGTTTTCCTTTTGGGATCTCTTTCAGGAGGCGATTGGTGGATTCTTTCAATATCCATTTTACCCTCTGGTTCTAGAATATCTAGGAAGTTTTTCTTGATAATTTCCTGAAAGATTATATGTGCTTTTAACAAGTGTGTAAGGATCACATGAATTGAATGCCTACATGATGATATTTTTCTGCATAGATATATGTAATGAATCAATAAGCATTTATGAAGCTTTTACTTTGTGCCAGGCACTATGCTAGGCTTTGAGAATAAAATGACCAAAGTGAGACAGTCCCTGCTCTTGAGGAACTTACATTCTGCTGTGCAGATTCAATTAAAAGCATGAAGCTTGAATCGACAGAGAGAATGGTCTTTCCAGTGAATACAGGAATTTCAAAAGAATGACAAGTTAGGGACAAATCTTTTCCCTGAGAACTGTGAAATTGTAATGGAAAATGTTATTCCAATCCAAATATGTATTTTACATCCAGAACTATTTAGGAATACGGCTGAGATATAAAGTGAGGTCATCATATTAACTATATAGCATTGCAGGGGCAGTTGCCATTTCTAGAACCAGACTGTATGGGGTCACTCTCTATTTGTTAAATGAAACCAAGCTATAATAAAAACTGGCACTAAAATGGATGCAATTTATTAAAATTCAAGGATAAGCAAGCTTTCTGATGTGGGGTGCTGAGTCTTTTAGCCTCCCTTACATGGGAGATTATAATAGTTCTCTTACTAAGGGAATGGGAGACAGGAGGAGGACCCAAGGTATGCACAGTGGGAACTAGGCCAACTGGTTTGTTTCTAGATGTAAAGTCAAAGGCATGCCATTTCCCTAGTGTTGGGAACCTTGGGCTTCTGACAGTCCAAGCATCCAATTTATCAATCTACAAGTATTTTCAGAAGTAAAGAAGAGGCATCTGCATCACGAAGTGATTCCAGCTGGGATCTCTCTCACTGCTAAAATATCGTAAATATTTTATTGCAAATATGTCTTTGTTATTATTGATCCTATTGCTCATAAATTATATATTCAATAATTTTAATATTTATTTAATTCTATAAGATTAAGGGATTTAAAATAGAGATATGACCAACTACTTATGGGAAAAAAGGAGGTTTCTCCAGTTTATTAACTAAATAATATTTGATAAACTGGGGTAGAGACTCTAAGCTTAGCTGACTAATGAGAAAGAGGTTTCAATTTTACTAAGTAATGAGAAAATATATAAACATAGAATTTGGGTGAATTCCAGGGTCTTGGGATTAAATATGGGAATAAAGTGAGAGGTGACCTAGAAGGGAATGTGGGCAACCCCAGACCTCTAAATGCTATAACATATGGAGGCATCATCCCAGTGAACCCTGCTACATATGTATTGGTTTGACTTTCTTGCCCTAGAATTTTGGTGTTGTGGAGTCATTTCTGTCATGCCCAACTCTCCATTACCCAATTTGGGATTTTCTTGGCAAAGATGCTGGAGTGGTCTGCCATTTCCTTCTCCAGCTCATTTTATAGATGAGGCACTGAAACAGGATTAGGGACTTGTCCAGGGTCACACAGCTAGCAAATATCTGAGATCAGATTTAAACAGGTTCTTCCTACTCCAATGGCTGGCACTCTATCCACTGTGCCACCTAGTTGCCTGTCTTGCCCTAGATTATAATACCTCATTATTATTTGATCCATTAGCCTAGTGAACTCAGATGTTACATCTGCAAAACTCAGTTTTCCTTCTCTTTCTGTTTACTACTGGCCACTTATCTGGCAGGGGATTTCCTCCTTGCTTCTTATACTCTGGATGAATTGCCTTCACTAAGCATTCTAGATCATAGAAAATGGTATTTAGAGTCTTAAAGATATTCTAGTCCAACCTCTACTTGTCCCTGCTACTCTCTCACTCTCCCAGTTCAAGTCCTCTCCACCAGCCTACAGGCCTAATATTGGGCCTTACTGCCTCATCCCTGCCAGGATTGGAAGGGATCCAAAGGTCATTTCCTATCACTGGCACATGGGAAAAATGCTCTTTACAACATATCAAATAAGTAATTATATAGAAAAGTCTATAAATACACCATATTTCTAGTTCTTGGGTAATTTCCCAATTGCAGCTTTTCTCTCCTCTCAATCATGTATTTCCTCCCTGGATACTTTTGTTTAGCAATATTTGACCTCATATCTCTGGAACTGTGCTTTGCAACTCATGGCAACTGTGACTCCAGACTCCATTTTTGTACCTTAATATTTGGCAGCCATTGTAGCTAGAATTAGGATTCCTTCTTCTGCAACTCCTAGTTTCATAGATATGATGCTTACTTTGAAATCAGAAAAATTTATGATTTTATTCCATCCATGGACATACATTGCCTCTCCATTCCTCAGTAGTTGGCCTTCCCAAGATGCTATAGCTGAAAAAATCCATCGCCTGGTGGCTGGCTTTCTGGCAACGAGCAGCTTCAAACCTAGCTAGGTTAGACCCTGGATGCCAGCACACTGACAGTTAGTACTCAGATTCTTTCCTCCTTTTCTAGTCGTCTTAGCCTTACTCCCCACCATGTTTTCTGCGATCCTGTGACACTGGCCTCCTTTCTCTTCTTTACACGAGGTTCTTCTATCAGCTCCAGGCTTTTTCACTGCCTGTCCCTCATGCCTGGCATTTTCTTCCCCCTCATCTTTATCTATTTGCTTCCCTGTCTTCCTTCAAATTCCAGATAAAATTCTACCTTTGACAAGACGCCTTTTCCAATTCCTTAGTGCCAGCGACTTCCCTCTGTTAATTATCTCCAATTTATTTTGCCTATGTCTTGTTTGGACGTTATTGTCTACGTATTGTTTCTTCCATGAGACTGGAGTTCCTTGAGGTCAGGAAAACCACTCCACTTTTTTTTGGTCTTTCTTTGTATCCCTGGCATTTAACAGTGCCTGGAACATTGCAGACAATAAAGGTTTCTTGACTTTCTACCTACTTCAGTCTGCTAGAACCAGCAAGCTATTGGCACAGTCTTTGAAGGCCCCAGGTCACCTTCACAGCTTGAAGGGAAGAAAGGTAATAAACTGTAAGCTATGCACTGCGCTAAGTGCTTTATAAATAGGCCATTTAAACTGGAAGTCCAAAGTGGGACTTGAATGAAAAAAGTAAAGTATGCTCAGCCCTCCCTCACTCAAAACCAAGTCAAGTGCAAGTCATGTCATTATTTCTCTGATGGCATGGTCTTCTTTGGCAACGAAGGGTGAACACACTCACACACACACACACACACACACACACACAAAGTATGCTAAAATTGAGGAAAAGAATTACTTTTCAAAATCATTTTAGGGTCTGATTTTTTTCCCTTCTGATTTTGCCTACTTGGATAATTAGGTTTTCTTTTATGGTTTGTGTATGAAATGCTTGGCACGGCCACACAAGTCATCCAGCTCCCTATTCTAGGAATGCTTCATGAATGAAATAGGATTGAAAGATAATTTCAAAAAAAACCTGTGGGATAGGAAATCACTTCAAAAATCTCCCTTGTACAAGTACAGGAAGGAGGAGATCTGACTTGGCAGAAGGTCTTGAGAAAGCCTTAGATGACCATTCTTATATCTTGTATCTGGCTCTTTGTGACCTCATTTGGGGTTTTCTTGGCAAAGATATGGAGTGCTTTGCCATTTTCTTCTGTGCCTTAGTGCCTTAAGTCAGATTTGAACTCAGGAAGATGAGTCTTTTTGACTGTAAGCCTAGCACTCTATCTACTGAGTCATTTAGCTGACCAAAACAAATACTTGACTCTATGAACAAGATGGTGTAACAGAAAGAACACTGGACAGGCAGTAAGACACCTGGGTCTTACTTCCAGGTTCTTTCCTTGAAGGAAGAGAAAATATTATTAATTCTTTGACTATTATTTAGTATCTTTCTCCTTACCTCATAAGCAGCTGGGGAATAGTCTCTTCAAACTGGAGCTGCAGTGTCCCAAAGGTGCAATATCCCTAAATGCTCCAGTTGCTAGCCAAGTGTCTGGCACAGACTAGGAGTTTCTTAGATCCTTAATTAATTGATTTGGATTCCAGTGCTGCAGGCTTGTTTAGCCAGAAGAAGAGAAGACTCACAAAGGATATCTGATCGATATCTAAGCATCTTAAGGACTTCCATGTGGAAAAGAGATCAGACTTGCAATCTCAGGGGAAAGAACTTGAAGAAATGGGTAGACGCAGGGAGACATGTTTTTGACTCAATCTGGAAAAACTTTTGAAGTTAGCATAATCTTTATCATTTCAGCAAAGGGTTGAACTCCTAGTCCTTAGAAATGTTTGGGCAAAGGCTGAATAACTCTCAGTTGCGAATGTTACATTGATTGGAGGTTGGAGGAGATAATTTTCAAATTCTCTTCAACTTCTATACTCCATAGTTCTATCACGGTGAGAAGGAGGTATAAGGCACTAACGTAATGGACCTCTGTTTCTGTCTTTCACTTCCTTAGGGAAGGTGCAGTAATGGAATTGTTGGGTCAAATAGTATGGGTGGCTTAGTCACTTCTAAGCATAATTCCAAAGATACGCTGCAGAGCTATGCAGCAAAGTAAGAAGGGGCAGAATTATGAGTGAGGCTGATGGATAGGTTTGTTTGACAGGAAAATTACTGAAATGTCTTAGCATTTTGAAATTCTGATTATACGCTCTCTGGAAGCTTTTTGAGGAATTTTTGTCTGTTCTTTTTAGCTGATAGGTAATGGCTGGTTTCTGTCTGGTCATTTTGGGAGGTTTCCATTCTTTCTAAAAGCCAAGAATAGGAGAGTAATGATGTATTAGCTAAAATTATGTGAGCCTGCCTTAGTGAATTCAAATGTATTATGCTCTGAAAACAATTGTTACGCTAAAAATATGTAGGGAAAAGGTTTACTTTAAACAACCTCAGGTTTTCTTGACATTTTAAAATACAATCAGCAAGTTTTGCAACTTTGCATAATATCAGTTCCAGGAAGTACCAGAAGATTACAGTACATTCAAGAAATGCAGAACGCATAACGGCTAAACCAACATTTCACTGGACTTTTTAAATGAAGTAGACACTGGAAATTCATGAAAAACTTTTAATTTTTGTTTTAAAAAATCTGGATAAAGTAGTCAAGTTTTGTGTATAAAAATCCCAAAGAAGAGTTTGCAAATTGTCCTAGACTATACAGAAAATAGATTTACAAATGCTAGCAAGTTCAATCACACGTGTGCACGTATACACACACATGAACACACATACTCAAAATTGTTAGTACAAGGTTGGGAAAGAAAAGCAAATTGTACAGTAGAATCATTAAGTTATCAGAATATTTCCTACAACATCCAAAATAACAGGTTTCCAGTATACTAAATAAAAGGTAGATATACATATAGATAAGTCATTTTCTACATTTTAAAAAAGTATTACATACAGAAACAATATATGTATTAGGACATTTGACATTCTTATGTAGTACATTGCCAATATTCTGGAACATAAAGCCATATGTAACATATCTATTCAGTTTTAAACTATAGGTTTTTTCCCCCATATTTCCCTAACAGAATTTTTAAAAAGTCAAAGCAAAATAAGTGAGAAAAAGTTTGGAAAGAGTCATATTTGCAAATTACCTACTACGGTAACTCTCTTGGAAAAATAGTTTTGCTATGCACAGTGCTTGGTTGCTTTTTTTCTCCTTATCAAGTACATATATCAGCAAATTACTCATGGTATCAGCAAACTAATCAACAATTTGCTCATGGGTTAGTACATGGCATGCTTTGACCTTGAGGTTAAAACTATGTATAGATAAGGAGGAATATGCGTCTCAACAAGGTCAAATACACATTCTCTTTCCCCTGACCTTGTTATAAAATGACTCTTATCTTTTGTGCCCTTTCCCCATTCTCCTTTCCAGGTGTGACTCAGACACAGATCAGTCATCAATATTTATTACTGAACATGGCAGTTCAGGAATGTGATGGTATATTACAAGGGTCATGATTAACTTGGAATTGTGCAGTGAAGTCACAAAACAGCACCTTTATTCTTATCCTTTTTTATTTAATCTTATTTCTAAGGTAACTTAAAATAGATTATTTCAAAAATTTGAAAACTGCTGATATTTTAAGCTGTAAAATATTTTTAATAACTCGAAAATATGATCTTTTGGGGAGGTATCATTCTTGCGAAATAAAAACAGTGACTGTTCAACCAAGCACTGACACAACTGATTTTTTCTCATTTATTGCTTAATTTAAAACAATCACTGGAAATTGAAACTAGAGTTGACATCTACAGCATGGAGAAGGTTTTCACAGTGTGAAGGAACAAAGTAGTTAAGTGAATAATTCCCAGTGTTCTTGGGAAAAGACCATTCTCATTCATTTCAAGTATATTCATTGTGACAAATAAACAGGTCTAATCTCTAATACAGGCAGAAGTTTCTGAAAGTCAGTTAGTGACATGGTCTCTTTACTCCTCGGACTGACAGCGCTTTTGGCCAAAGTTCAGGGCAACAGGTATATTCTCCACCGTTTTCTGAGGATCTTTAACCCATATGCAGTTCTCTATTTGTATTCAGCCAGTTGATCACTTAATATTTCCACTTGAAGGAATTCCTATTCTGACAGGTGAAACTGACAGATAAACTTGGGACAATTATTATTTCCACTGTCAAAGAAGGCCAATCTCTTCCCCCCTCCACTTCCTCCCACCCCATCCCAGGGTCGTTAGCACTTACCACTTTAGAGAGAATTGAACAATGACCAACTGTTGAGTAACGAATGAGCTTCTGAAACTCAAGGATCTCTTTGACAGAGAAGGAAAATAATAAGACGTACTCTGATAAAATGTGTTCCATTTCAGGGATCTTTGCCACTCTAAACTTCTATTCTACCATAACATTCTCTGAAGATCTTTTCCCCTCTTCAGTATAGTAATTTAATTACCTATTAGGTCAACAGAATTGATAATTTTATATAGCTTAAAGAAACATCACCAGTAGGATTACATTGCCTCAATCCAAAATTTCTTTTTAATAAAATTAAGTCCCTAGTCGGTGTTTTCCTACACAGAGGGTTTCAATTTACCTGATGTGTGTGTGTGTGTGTGTGTGTGTGTGTGTGTGTGTGTGTGTGCGTGTGTGTGCGTGCGTGCCCACGCTTGCCCTTCTGGGTGAACTGGAGAAAATAATTTAGGATCTTTGGATGTTAGTTTCTCCATCTGTAAAACAAGAGGATTAGACTACTTGATTTCTAAAGTCCCTTCTCGATCTAAATCTATAACCCTATGAAAGGAGGTCACTGGATGAGGTGATTTGTAAGGTCCCTTCCAGCTCTATGCTGTGATGAATCTAGGAAAATGAAATGAAATAGTGAACTGAAATTACAAAGAAATACTTATGAAAAAAAATTAAGGAGAAATAGCTAATAATAAGCTTTGCATTTTCTCTCCTTCCTTCTCTCTTTCCTCTCTCCCTTCTTCTTTCTCCTTTTCTCTTTTCCTCTTCCTTCCCTCTCTCCTCTCTCTCTCCTTTTCTCTTTCCTTCTCTCTCTCTTCTCTTTCCCCTTTCCTCTCCTTTGCTCTTTCCCTCTCTTTCTTCTCCCTCTCCTCTTTCCTCTCTTTTCCTACTATCTTTGTTTCTGTCTCTGTCTGCCTGTCTGTCTCTCCCTCTGTCTCTATCTCTCTGTAAGTGTGTGTGTGTGTGTCTGTCTCTGTCTGTCTTTCTCTCTTTCCCTCTGTCTCTATCTCTCTGTAAGTGTGTGTGTGTCTGTCTGTCTGTCTCTCTTTCCCTCTGTCTCTATCTCTCTGTAAGTGTGTGTGTGTGTGTCTGTCTGTCTCTCTTTCCCTCTGTCTCTATCTCTCTGTAAGTGTGTGTGTGTGTGTGTGTGTCTGTCTGTCTGTCTGTCTGTGTCTCTCTGTTTCTCACACACAGCTTCCTCACTGTGGTATCTGAGAGCTAGAACTGAAAATCCAAACATGGAATTTTGGCACAAAGTATTTAAACAATGATTTCCCACAGCCAGTTAAAGGGATACATTCAAATTGCTGTAACTAGAAGTCAGTTGATTTTAATAATGGAAAATCCTTAAAGCAGAAATAAATTGGCAAGAATTTCTCCCCTTTGAGGGAAGCAAGAGGCAGTGTGTTGTAGAGCCAGTCTTAGGAAATTCTGGCCTTAGATGCCACCTGGGACCTATTCTGGCTGTGATCCTTGGCAAGACACTTTGCTAGACACTAGCTCCAGGCAATTCTCTTATGTAACAGGGAAGATGGCTGATCTGCATTGGTAAGAGGAGTTTCCTCACTGGGAATTCCTTATACCAATTAAATCAAGGTTTGACCCCTCAAAAAGGGAAGGGGGATGGAAAAGCATTGTAGCATTACCTACTGAAGAGAAACACAAGGTCTTCAGTGTTGAGCAACGTTCCTGTTCATCTAGGGGTACACAGGTATGCCTGGTCTCATGTCATTATTTGGTTTCTTGAAAACATTGTGAGACAAAATAAGGTATACAGTGAGTCAAACTAATCTGCAAGAGCAATATTTAGAGGCAACTAGGTGGTGTAGTGGATAGACAGATTTTATATCTGATTTCAGACATTTATTAGTTGTATGACCCTGGGCAATTCATGTAACCTCTCAGCGTCAGTTTTCTCATCTGTAGAATGGGGGTTGTAATAATACCTCCCAGGGTTATGGTGAGGGTCAAATGAGATAATATTTGTAAAGCACTTTGTAAACCTTAAAACACCATATGAATGCTAGCTTTCATTATCATTTATTGATATGTACGCAACAATACAGGAAACGGCAAACAATGGCTTTAGGGGAACTAATGCTGCAAGAGTTCAGTTAATTGCCAGCTATTCAATTTGTTTCTTGGGTGACTGGTTGAATTAAATTACAGTGTGGTTTTATTATAACATGTTAATGACATTTTTGTAAAAGTGTTACCTATGATGACATTATATTTGGTACGCCTATAAAAGAAACATCAAAATGTGTAAGGATCACACAGTTTTTAGACCATGTATAAACATCAAATTAACTGTAGGTTTTCTAAATATGATATCCTTATCCATTAACAAAGAAGTAGACATATTACTGAAGAAATTGAAATCTTGTTATAAATGAAATCATTATACAAAAGGAAGTGACAACTAAAGGGTAGGACAGCTTATAGGTTCTCCTTGGAAAGGTGAATAAATGTGTTGTGGGAATCGATTTTTAATCATGCATCCAAAGAAGAAGCATTTTATAAGACTCTTGATCATCTTATATTGCAATACTCAAGATGAACTTTGGTAAAAGGACAACCATGAATATAATTATGGTTCCTACACCAACGTGTTATAGAAAATTTAAAAAATGGAAGAATTCTATAAATTCTTCAGTAAGACATTCCAAATTTAATCAACATATACTTTGATACTCAGCAATTCAAATACAGAGGGGTACATTGGGGAGCATAATGAAAAATATGGAGAGAATGACTCAGGACTAAGAAATGAAAGAGGCCAAAGGCTTTTAGAATAAACAAAAGCTGCACACACATACATGCAATACAATATGTCTATGGACAGACACATATGCATATACACATAAATATATGCACACATGTACACATGTATACATGTATGATATAGTAATTACACATGTATATATGTATAATATACCATATATTACATATATGTATATACACATACATACTACTTTCTTCAAGAACGGACACCAGAGGTATCTAACTTAGTGAGCCTCAAATGGATTATGTTATGATAGGAAACAAGTGAAAACTAGAGTGGAAATCATGTCTGAATCAGTTGCCCGTGTAGAGTCAAATTACTTACTTGTTAAGACAAAAAAAATAAAAATCAATACCAAACTAAAAAAAGAATAAAAATGAGGCAACATCATCTACAATTAAAATGATCTGTCCAAGCTATTGACACTGAAAAAAATGGGAAATGTATAAAATAACAAATACTGACACAGATTAGTGCCATTTCCAAAGGAAGTTTAGAGACTTACATCAATTGGCACAATATAGATTTCAAAAGACTGTAGGAACCTCCCCAGTCAGCAAACAATTGATCTCCTTGTCAAATGGGAAAGTATGCAATATTGGTTTAGCATAGAAATTAATTTGTAAAAACTGATAGAAAAGGGGCCAGTCTAATATAATAAAAATGACAATACTACTGAAGTTAACTTATCAATCCAATGTCATACTAATCAAATCAGCAAATGATTGTGCTATAGAGCTAGAAAAGAAAACAAAATTTTGGTCAAGAATTTGAAGGGCAATAATGAAAAAAAATAAAAAGGAAAAGGTTTCTTAGAACCATATCTTAAACACTGCTACAAAGCAGTAACCATCAAAATAATTTGGTACTGGTTAAAAAAAAATAAAAGTCAACCAGTGGAACAGATATGGCACACAATTTATAGAACCAGAAGAACGCAAGGTTTGATTAACCTAAAGGTCTGAACTGCTGGGAAAACTGGAAAGCAGAATGCCAGAAATTAGGTTTTGATTATCATCTCATAACATATCCTAAGATAAATTCCAAAAGGATAGATGATCTAGATAGAAAAGGTCACACCATAAACAAAGCTCTTGCAACTATGGATAGGAGAAGAGTTCATGACCACAAAAAGATAAAGGGGATCATAGAAAATAAATTGGACAATTTTGGTTACGCAAAATTGAAAAGGTTTTGCATGTGCAAAATAAATGCACTTAAAATTAGAAGGTAAAGAAATAACCGAGGGGAAAATCTTTGCAGCAAGTCTCTCTTATAAAGATCTGATCTCAAAGACATACTAAGAACTGATTCAAATTTGTAAAGCTAGAATCTAAACTATCAATAGACATCTGAAAAACATGCTCCATGCCATTAATATTGAAAGAAATGCTCATTTATATAATCTCAAGTTTCCATCTTATGCCTATAAAGGAACAAAAGGGAAAAAAGGAAAATAGCAACAGTTCGGGGGATTCAAGGAAACAGGTAAGCCAATATACTGATGGCAGATCTTTGAACTGGAATCATCCATTCTGGAAAACAATTTGGAATTGTAGCCCAAATGTCACTACCTACCCTTTGACCCAGTGATACCACTACTAGGTCAATGGTTCAAAGCATTCAAAGAAATAAGTAGTGGAGGGATGTCCACCACTAAAGGTATGGCTCAACAAATTCTGGCATATGTAAATGAATTATTATTGAGTCACAAGAAATTATGAAAAGGATAGCTTCAGACAAACCTGGGAAGACTTGTATGAATTGATGCAGAGTGAAGTGAACAGAAGTAGGAGAAAGTTTACACATAACAATATTGTAAAGAAAAGTTACTTTGAAGGACATAAGACCTCCAATAGTGAATAATTCATTCCAGAAAACTGGTGAGGAAACAAACTACCTACTTCCTGACAGAGAAGTGATGAACTCAAGGTTCAGAATGAGACATATATTTTTGGACACAGACAATGTAGGAATTTGCTTTGTTTGACTCTGTATATCTAATATAAGGATTTTATTTTTCAACTTTGGGACAGAAATATTGAAATTTTTTTTTTACTTTGTAATGCTCATTTTATTTAGTGTTAAGTTTAGAATAGAAAAGATTTTTTTAAAAGATTAAAAAACAAATTTCAACCACAAAAAATAAAAGTCCTATGGAGGAGAAAGATGAAAATTTATATGATTAATTCTTCTTCCATAAAAGAGAGAGAGAAGTGGTTGTGGGGGAAAATAAGTTTAACTGAAATCTTAGTGGGAGATCTATTTTAACAAGATACTTCCAAAGGCATTGAAGGAAGAAACCGGAAGGCACAAACTGATGAAAAAAGGAGAAGATCTATAACAAACCATTCTCTCTGTCAATGCCAGATTCAGATGCCATCATCAGAGTTCCCATCTGTAGAAGTAGAAATGATATTAAAGACAACTAAAATAGGAAGAGTGGCTAACATAGATCAAACTTATGTAGAGGAAGTTCATGCAGGCAGCATCAAAACTTTGAGGGTACCGAGGACCTGATTGTGAAGATATCTGAAAGGGACAACTACCAAAGCTTTGGGAAGAAATAAAAGATTTGATTCCTTTATTTAAAAAAGGGAATCAAGGAAATCCCAACAACTCCCAATCCACATGCATACTTTCCCATTGCTACTAAATCTTTTTGAGTACATATGTATCAAGTTAGCCTTGATGAAGATATGAAAAAGAAAGAGGCATTTTCCAAACCATATTTCATAGCAAATCATATTTTTAAAAACTCACAGTTCACTAGGTGAAGAGGACAGAAAGATTCCATTGTGATTACTGTTTGTTGACTACTACACAAAAGCATTATATTTAGTATAGCAAAATCCTCTGTAAAGGCTTTCTTCCAATAAGTAGTCCCATGCATATATACCAACCATACACAACTCCTTGAAAGATGCAACAAACATCTCTAATGTTTCAAAGAGACAGGAAACAACTGGTTACATTAACATTAGCATTAACATAAACTGGGAGTGCTCATCAAGGTTGCCCAGTTCAGAGTCCAAATTGAAGGTTTTCCTGGAGATGGTGAGGTTCTCCAGGTGCTCCTGTTTATAGATGACATCACACTGATTGATTTAAGTACCTGGGCATTGCAGACTTTCCTCCACAAGATCAACAACCACTCAAAAGAGTTTGCCCAAACTGTGCACCCTGGGAAGAAATAAATGGCCTGTCCTATGTAATCGGACGAATACGTCATAGAGTTGGTTTATCAGAACAAATATGCTGGACAAGCAGACACTTCTGGGTCCAGAACTGAAGTGGAGAAGATTGGGTTGGTTCATTTTTGGGAAATTTTACAGGGCTTTTTTAATGGCTCTAACTAAGCTTCCCTCTGAGGAAAAAAAGAAAGCCAGATTTTTCCAACATCGATATCCTTCTGGTGATACCGTATGGATGGAAAGCTGCAAAATTCAGAAGAACACAGTCTCTCAAGAATGGAGGCAACTGGTCACCCAAAGGGCAATGGAGAAGCATATAGGGTAAGCAGACTGTGGCATATTACCACATAACAGCATAAGAGACTTTAATAAAGAGATGAGAGACCAGAAAAGGAGGGAAGGAGGTTGTGTTCTGAAAGTAAGGGATAGTGAACAGTTTTGTGCTCTATTATTAGCCATATAATGTCAAGAGAGTGGAAGGAAAGCCCCTAGCATTTTGGGTATGTATTTCCTATGGACTATTTAAAGAAAGACACAGGTTGAGAAGGTATGAAAAGATTATGATGTGAGCTGCTGGAAGAGGTAAACAGCTGGTGCAGTGGACAGAGTGTGTGTGGGGCCTTAAGTCAGAAAGACCTGAGTTTAAGTCTGGCCTCAGACACGTTCTAGCTATGTGACTCTGGGCAAGTCACTTAATCTCCGTCAGTTTCCTCAGCTGTAAGATAACAGCACCTATATCCCAGAGTTGTTTTGAGGATCAAATGAGATATTTGTAGAGGCTTAGCACCTTAAGAGGCCTCTTACTCAATGCTTTTCTTTTCTCCCTTCCTTCCTTCCTGAAAGGAATACACTCAACATTGATGAGCTCATTGATTGATCAAAGTATTGAACTTTTAAGAGAAATGGGACCCCTTTATCTTAGTGCAGGATGTACAATGATGCCATTTAGAGCAGTGCACTACTTCTAGAAAGTATGAATCCTGGTAGCCAAGTTAAATATTTAAAACACGAAATAAACTAATAAAACCAGTTACATTTACCATAAAGCACTTAGGAGCATATTCTCATCTCAGTAAAAGGGGATTTATTCACATAACCACCATTAACGGTAATGGAAACCGTGTGTATCAAAATGAGACTATAACCCTTAGGTTATAATAAAGATGATCGATTTAGACAGGGAAGTGCAACAAATAACTTCAATTAAGAATGTTGCCTGAACAAACAAATGGTTTTTCTTTCTTTTTTTTTTTGCAATTTTGCAATTTAATATATTCCTTTAACAACAACCACCCCAAATCTTTAAGACACACACACACACACGTACATGTCTCTCTCTCTCCATATGTTATAAATGTGAAATATCTCAATCATTCTTTATCTGACTACAGTTTAGATTAAGTGACTTTCAGAGTTTCAGGGCTTCACTTGGACCATAAACCAGTGAGCCAGAAGAGGAAATAAACAAACCTTACTCTGATGTCTTCTCTGACTTTTTTCCTTGAGAATCACGTGTGGAGAATTAGTTTAAAGAGGCACCAAGGCAGCTGGCCACAGTCAAAGAATTTTTCAGGCCTGAAACACACAATACCTCTGCCAACCTGACATCATGCCCCAGGCACCATTTCAACAATCTAGAGTCAATTCTGAATGCTTATTACCATTAAGAAGCAACAATAGGGCCAGTGTCACTATAAATATTAGAGAAAAGCTAAGATTATAGTTTCGAGAGATGTAATGAAGCTCAGAGACTAGGTCAAAAAAATTTTTTAATGATGGAGGATGTAACAACTGTCTGTCATCCTTCTCTAAAAAGAGGCCATGTAGTGTAATGGATGGAGCACTGCCCTAGGAGCCAAGAAGTCGGTGTTTAAGTGCTACTAAAAAGCTATGAAGTCTTGGGCAAGTCACCCAAGTGCTTTGGGGCTCAGGCTCCTCAACTGTAAAATGAGGGAATTCGTGTTGGTGACATGTAGGGTATCTTCCAGCTATAAATATATGATCCAAGCTGCTTTGGTTAATGCAGAATAGCTATTTTTCCAGCAAATTATCATTTTAGAGTAGTGTCTCAGGCACTGAGAAGTCATTAAAGTGACTTGTCCATGGTCACCCAGCTACAAGTTGGAGGAAACCTGTTTTCCTGACTCCAAAACTAGCTCTCTCTTCACTAAGCCAAGCTGACTGTTTTTCAAGGGAAACCATGCATGGTTGTTACAAATAAAACCAAACTGGTAAGTTGACAGGTGCAAGAGCTTCAAGATCTTTCAGAGCAAATACCACTTACTTGTCAGGACCAACTTATCAACAATTAAAATCAAAGGACACCAGAGTTAATAACCCAACACACTCTATGATTAAACAACACCAGAACTCTTCCTTTTCCTTCACTAACATCTCTCCTTTCACCTTTACCTACCAGTGGAAATGTTTTTCAAAAGAACCTTCTGGGCCTTTTCCCCACTTTTAGCTGAATCTGAGATATTGACTACTTAAAACACTAGTAGATTAGATTTGACAGTTCAGGTCCTGATCCATAGGTTTCATTTGCTATGAATAAAGTACGAGGACTTAAAAGGGGCAGAAATCTATTTTACTGGAAGAGTTGAACCAAAAGAAACAAGTCCCCTGAAATAGATCAATCAAGATTCTATCATCTTTGCGACAGACATTTTAGAGGTAAATTAGATTCTGAGAAAGAAGTTAGGGGAGTAAAGTGATAGCCCAATATAAGAGGACTAATTTCGTTGCAGATTTGCATATCTCTGAATGTGTTATATTTCCCTACCAGATTGTAAACTCTAAGTGGACAGGAACAATGTTTTACCTAACTTCTATCGTGCTAGTTATGTATAATTGATGAAATAAATGGAATTTAATTTGGAAAAGTCATAGATTAAAACACATATTAACACTCTGGGTATTATGAAAAGACCCTTGATAATTGTATTGTCCAGGGAGATACTTCAGTGCATCTCTGAACTATATTAGCAACCTATTGACAAGTTTAGAAGTAGACAAAACCATATAGGACAAGACCTTTATTATATCAGACAAGTGTCAGCCATTTCTCTCAAATGGGTTTTTATTATGTCAAAACTAATGGATGCCAATAATTTACTCATTGAGAATCATTGATGTTTATTTTCTCCTTCAAACCTAAGAACAGCAAAAATAGGTCTCCCTGGGTTCAGGGGGACATTTCTTGCCCTACCACTTAGAATTTTCCTTTCTAAGGATGGGAAGATGGTGATAATTTTCCCCAAAATGAACTCTTCCTTTTTTATCCTTGATAAATTTCTACCAAACTCTTTTGAGGACTGTATGACCTAGTGTATGTAAGGTGAATTTTCGTGTAAGTAAGGTGGATTTTAGTGTGTGAAAAGTGAATTTTTGTTATTATTATGATTTTCTTATCATTTCTCAGTTCGGTTTCTCAGGATCCATAGCCATAACAATCTCCTTTTCCCAGGTACTAGACATGAGTTCCCACAGTTATGGTTCAAAACATCTCCACCACACTTGGGCATAGTTATATAATGGTAAATAACATAAACATCTATGGTGGATGTGCAGTGAGATACAGGGATGGGGTGATGTAAACTTCTGAAGCTATTGCTGGCTATATGCCTTCTTTGCCTGATGCCCTATAAAGCAGGTGGTCACTAGACAGGTGAATGGGGAACCCTTAGAGTTGAATGCACAAATACTATGTGTACCTCAACAGCTCCCATTGAGGTTTGGGGGTAAATTTAGGATTAAGTACACAAGCTGGAATGCTGTGTGTGCCTTGATTGGTCCCCATCAAGTCTTGGGGGAAATGTGTGTTTGCCTCAACCAGCCCCTGTTGAGTCTTGAGGGGATTTAGGGGATGCACAAGTTGTGCCAGTCTGGATTGACCCCAGCGAGACGTAGGGGTAGTTGCCCCTCCTTCTCACCGGCCCCTGCGAGAAGGGTGGTTAGGGAATGCTGTAGGAGTTTGTGCTCCCATTATCAGCAATTGTCTTCTGAGAAAACTAGACCAGAATAGAGTAAGATTATTGATCCCTAGTATCTTTGCTGTCTGACCAAATCAAGAGTGAACTTGTGTTTGCAGCCCTCAAATGTGTTGTGTTTATCTGTCTTACACCCAGTTAAGTGTTATTATTCTCTCTCATCCCCTTAGTATTAAAAAATTTCAGGATGCTGAGGGCATAGCTATATTTATTCCCAGCTCTTGATGGCAAGAGAATGTGGTCATTTCCCAGAAAATAAAAAACAAATTTAAGCTACTAGATGCAATTCTTTCATTCTAGGAGATACAGCAAAACCCACTGTTCTCCTTTAGATCACCCTGATACTTCCTATTGACTTCAGAAGTCTTTTGAATGGGCTCGCAGTCTCCAAATAGATAATTAATAGAGATAAGACTTTACATTAATAATTTTTAAAAACCTCAAAAGAATAACCTGGTTCCAGTAACAAAGCTGAACTGATGACTCCTTTCTACAGAAGCACTATGGTACAGCGAGATGAGTAACAAACACAAAGATGATTAGCAAAAGCTACAAACCAACTAGGAATATCAGGGCTATTTCTTGAGATGTGTCAGTGAGATAACATTAGAAAAGATCCTGGTGCTTTTTAGTGAAAAATCATGCCTTGAAAAGAATAGGGCCCGAAAGACTTACATGAACTGATGCTGAGTGAAGTGAGCAGAACCAGGGGAACATTATACACAGTAACAGCCACAGTGTGCGAGGACTGTTTCTGATAGACTAAGCCCTTCACAGCAATGCAACGACCTAAAACGTCCCCAAAGGACTCTTGAGGCAAAATACCATCCACATCCAGAGGAAGAATTGTGGAATTGGAACGCAGAATGAAGCAGACTCTTTTCCCTTGTGTTATGTTTTGTTTTTTTCTCTCATGATTTCTCCCATTCGTTTTAATTCTTCTGTGCAACATGACTAATGTGAAAATGTGTTTAATAAGAATGTATATGTAGAATCCATATAATATTGCATGCCATCTTGAGGAGGGAGGGGAGAGGGAGGGGGAGAAAATTTATGGAAGTGATTGTTGAAATCTGAAAATAAAAAAATTAATTAAATTTTTTAAAAAAGAGAAAAAAAATGCACAGAGTCAGGAAGACCTGATTTCAAATTTAGATTCACAATAAAAAAAAAAAAAAGAAAAAAGTTGGAGGTGGGGGCTGTTATTGTAAAATTGAGAGTACATAGACTAGACTTTAGGTCATTCAACCAGAAAAGGTGTATGGCAGAAGTTTAAATTTGTCCAGCCTAAAACAAAGTATCTTCTGTTATTTCGCACATAAAAAGAAGGCAGAAATAAGGATAAAAAGGAAAGAAATGTTCTTATGAATCCAGATCTTAAAAGGTACTAAAGTGTGCCTTAGTACAGTATATGGTACTCAGTTACATGTTGAGTATAGAAGAGCACTTGCCATCTAGATGCAAATTTGATTGCATTACAAATTAGATACTTTAAGTTGTATTGTGATTCAGAGTTTCTATAGACTACGTTCGTTGGTGGAGGGCAAATCCTGGCTCAAATGGGTAAATGGACTTCAAGTAAGAGTTCAGTGAAAGATCATCACCTTAGCTAAGTTTGAGGACACTCATCACTAGACGGTTGGTTATTAGGGGGTGTCTCTCTCTCTCTCTCTCTCTCTCTCTCTCTCTCTCTCTCTCTCTCTCTCTCTCTCTCTCTCTCTCTCTCTCTCTCTCTCTGTCTCTGTCTCACTTGCTCGCAGCAGAAACTCATGAAGCTTGTAAGTTTGGAGGGTTTTTCGACCAGTGACAATTAAGGGCATGCCCCGCAATCCAAAAATATACATATTGATAAAAGCACGGGAAAATGTGAAAGTTCATCTATCTTCTAGGCAGAGAAGCTAGTAAACTCAATTTGTTATTCTAAAAGGAATTGGAAAGGGAAACAATATTCAACCTTTAAGGGATCATTTGCAGTGCTGACTAGGATCTTTCTCTTGACAAGGCAAGAGGTCCTGTGAATGACTCTTTCAAGTAAAGACATGACACATATCAAAATAAGATAATTTTACAAAACCTATTCATAATTGAGAATGAGTTTTGAATTCTCATGTAGTAAGTATCTTTTGGACATTGTATTTGAGGCTACAAAGAATTATACAATAATTTAATTACATAACGATGTAGTAGTCTGCCTCCAACATTAAAATAAATCATTTCAGAAATTATTACCCAAAGCTCAATATACTTCCATTCAATTAACTACTGGCCTCAAGCCAGTTAAAAGTTGCAAAACTCTCTGTGTTTATATTAGATTGTGATCAGCTTGATTTCTATTGATGTGATGCAAATTCAAATATCAGGAACGAGCTGTCACAATGCTTATCTCCTAATTTCTGCCTCTGTTTTTGCCTGCATGCTTAAAGTGGGGAAACAAACACAAAAACCACTGTCTCACAAGCATTGGTTCAAGCCTGGAAGCATGAAATAACCTTTCTTTGACAAGTCTGACTTTTACAAATGAAGAGCTTCCAAGGCTGTTTATTTAGCAATGCTTGGGAGATTTTTTTTTCTAGGTGGAGATGGGGAACCTACAGCTTCAAGGTCACATGTGGCCCCCTAGGTCCTCAAGTGTGGCCCTTTGACTGAATCTAAACTTCGCCGAACAAATCCCCAAAATAAAAGAATAATAAAACCCCTAAACTTTAGGGCTTTATTTTGGTTGAGTCTGGGAAAGACTTTTCAGAATTACATGGATCCAGTGTAAATTACCACACATTAGAGAAAGAGTCATCTTTAAGACACCTGGCATCATAACTACTCAGAGATAAATTTTCATGGAAATAACCTCCATATGATACTAAAACAGGCACTTTTTGTCAAGCTCTCAGACTTTGATCACAGATCCCTTACTTCAAGCCACTATCATGGGGAGAACTCATGAGAGCACAGATCATATATTCCATAGGAAATGTTGTTCTCAGAAAAGCCCTCTTTGTACATTAATCTTTTGTCATTAAAGTGTCTCTGCTGACAGTGGAGAGAGGGTCCCTGCTACCATGGAGAACAGTGGGGGCAGGGGCCTATAGTCACGTCACCAGGGCTTAGCAGAGCCTCAGGACCTTCTATCAGGCAATGCTGCTTGCTCTGAAGAATGAGGTTATCCATCAACAAAATATAAAGGAGTGTCAAATACAATTTTTCTCTGGGAACCATTTAATGCATCTGCCTCTCTCAGTTTCCATTTCCTTCTTGTATATGTAATTTGAAAGCAATGTACTCTCTTTATAACATCAGAAAGCTACTGGGATATTGGGATTTTTTTTAAAAAAATTATTACTTAATGAGTTTCATTTGGAGAAAAAAAAAGCTGTACAAAAAGGCACTATAGAAATTGATTCCCTTACTCTTGTAAAATTCTTGCATGTGAAACAATACACATTGTCTTCATAATATGATATGCCCTTACACACATTTGGATAGGATATCCTCACTTCATCAGCAGCTGCTGTGATTTTTAAAAAGCAAAAAAAAAAATCAGAATAAAAGCAGGCTATGCTGATTGTCATTAAATCTCATATTGAGATACACTCATGTTCCTCAGTACTTTGAACTGGTCCTAACCTTGGTTTGTGTGGTTTCCCCATCACCTTCTCCTATCTTCCCAATCCCAACCCTTCTTACCTAATAATGGCTGACATCTGTATAACACTTTAAGTTTTAAAGAGCTTCATGTATATTATCTCATTTGGTTTTCACAAGAACCCTGTGAGGTTGGTGCTTTCATTTCCCTCATTTTACACATGAGGAAACTCAGGTCCAGAGATGTCAAGTGATTTTCCCAGGGTCACACAGATAATACATTTCAGGGGAGGAATCTGAATCCAAGTCGCTTCAAGTCCATGTCTAACACTCAATTCACAATGCCACACTACGAGAGAAGCGATGGCAAGGTAGTGGTTTGTGGAAAGGGGAAAGGCTCATTAATAGCAATTCAGGGGACCAAACTTCCTGCATGCCTGCGTGAATGAGACAAAAGTAAAGTTCTCACAGTTCTCAAGCTTGACTTTTTTGGCCAGCTTCGGGACAACCCCCCTGAGAGACCGGAGTCCCATCCTTTGTTCCTCATACCACACATTTCCCATGCCACTGATCTCTTTCCGAGCCGTCAGGTAGAAAGGGGACTTGGCCTCCATCTGGGTTGGTGGCCGATGAATGTACATATACTTATAGAGGAGGCAATAGGGACACAGTTTGTGGCCCTTGGAATGTTCATGGTAGATCTGGCCATAGCACACTCTGGTGGCGTTGATCCGGTTCTCTCGCTTCACACTATCCGTCCGTGCAAAGAAGGGCCGGTTTTGAGAGTCTTTGAGCAGCTCAATGTCCCCATACATCAGGTCTGCATGTTCCTGCAAGGTCCTCATGTTCAGATATTGGCTGTTGTATTTGACCACAGTAGATAGCAGAGCCATGGGGCTGTCATCGCCAAGGCACCCAGTTCGCCACATTTCTTCCTCATCGGAGAGAGAAAAGTAAACAATGTTTCGGGAGCGGGCGCCCGACATCCCTGCCTTGCTCAACACCCGTAGCTTCTCCTTGAGCTTCTTGGTGGAAGAGCTGAAGGTGGTACTGGTAATGGAGAAGCCAACGCCAGCATTCTTCAAGATGCGGTCCAGGCCACGGCGGATGGCGTGGAGGGATGTGGCCAGAAAGTCTGAGCCATCCGTTTTCTTCACAGTCATATAAAAATCCTCAAGGAGCTCATTCAGTTTCACAGCAGGAATCTCAAATAAGACAAATACCAAGGTTATCTATTGGGGGTACACATAAAAAGCCAGCCCCCCAAATACCTAACTATGGACATTTTAAAAACCCTGAGATAGAGGGGATCCTCTTGTTCCTCATCTAGCCTTGCCTAGAAAGCTCTCTCTTCCCTTGGTCAAGTGATACCCTTCTGTTTATCAAGAGGCTTTTCTCATTTAGACGAAATTCATTCACCCCCTACCTGGAACCCTGTCTCTGCAGAGTAGGTCTTTGACCTCAAGGATGGGGGTACGGAATTTGCTGTTGGCTGGTTTTCTGGAATAGGAATGAGGTGAGGTCCTAGTCACAACACAGCAGCAACAAGGATGGCCTGGGTATAAAACTTGGTCCTTTAGGGCATCTCTGAAGGGACTGCTGTTGCCCAAATGCAAAAAAAAAAAAAAAAAAAAAAAAAAAAATGCCTGTGCTTAGTACAAATAAAGAAACTTCCTAGAGGCTGTCACTTCACTCACTCTGAGCTGAATCCCTAGGAATGAGAGGGAAATTGAAGGGTAGTGTTCAACCTATAGGATAAGTTTAGGGAAAGTTACAGTAATTAGGCAGATTTTTCTTTCCTGAACAAAGAGGCTATTTGCAAACAGGAGGCAATGGATATGGACAGGTTATTCTGCCTCTATTTCTGGGTTCTGTAAACTTTGAGAAACTGTCTAAGAAAGGGGAATGGACATTTAGAAAAAGAATTCTGAACTTTTTTGTCTTATGAACTTTTGACAATCTGGAAAATACCATGGTCCCCTTCTTAGGAGAATGTTTTAAAATGTGCAAAATAAAATATAGAGAATTACAAAGAGAACTAAATATAACAAAACATAGTCACTGTCCTTCATGGACCCCAGGTTAAGATTCCTTCCTTCCTTCCTTCCTTCCTTCCTTCCTTCCTTCCTTCCTTCCTTCCTTCCTTCCTTCCTCCCTCCCTCCCTCCCTCCCTCCCTTCCTTCCTTCCTTCCTTCCTTCCTTCCTTCCTTCCTTCCTTCCTTCCTTCCTTCCGTCCTTCTTATAGCTTTGATTTTCTAGAGTCCACAATCAGGTCATGTAGACACTGGTGGAACCTCCAAGTTACACCTACTATGTCTGGAAAATGCATTGGAAACTGGCCTATAAGGGAAGACAGGGAAGTATAGGGATTTTGGATGCATGTGTGTATATCTGTACGTGCATGGACACACGTATGCACACAAACTTCTTTAAGAACAGAGAGTCTGAAAGAGATTCAGCATATATACTTAATTAACTTACTGCCAATTATGGATTCATAACATTCTTTTTCTCTTGCTGAAAATCTCCATTTATCAAAAATGGCTGTGCCTTAATAGAGCCATTAACTTTAATAATTGTAGAAAATGTGACTAATATATGCTAGTCCCATTAGTTACGGTTGACAAGAGAAATTGGGGGATTGCTTTAACAAATGCCATTTTTTCTATGATGCTTTCCCTGAATGTTTCAACACAAAGATTTCTCTCTGCTTTTTTCACCCACAAGATGCATGCCTCTACTTTCCCCCACTTTTTCTGAGGTGCAGAGAGGAAAGGAATGTTTTATTAATATAGGGAACTTGGTGAGGAAACTTCCTCTAACAATCAGATCAACAAGTGCTCTTCAACTCACATCACCCAGGAAAGAAAGGTTGTGCACAGCCAGTGTACATCCAAGGCAGGATCCAAAAGCTTTCTTGACTTTTTTGAACCTCTTTTTCTATTTACTATGCCATGTTGCCTTTGGTATTTGCTTTATCTTAGCCAATATATTTCACACTCCTTGAAGGCAGGAATCATGCCTTATTTATATTCATATTGTCTCATCATGTCTATTAGAGCTTTTTGTATCTAGTAATGAGCCAGTATATATTTTTGTACATTTTATTAATTGAATAACTAGAGATGAAATATGGGTAGGGGGGAAGAGACTAAGTTGATTTAGGCTCCAGAAAGTTTTTCTTTCATGCAGTCACCACTACATTAAGAAATATTACAATCCACCAAGAAAAATCCAGTGGTAAATATAATTCTTCTGCAAAGTCAACAGTATCTGGCTATAAATAATTTTCAGATCACTTTGCAAATAAAAATCAATTGTCTGGCCCAGGCTGGCTGCCTCCTTAATTTTCTCCAAGTGAGTTTTGGTCAGTTATCATTCCTTGAGGTTACCAAGGTCTTCAATGTGTTATAGAAATGATGCATGAAACCAGTTTCCTTCTGGGAGCAATTCAAAGCATTGATTTCACATCATGGTTGAGGTACTTGGCTACTTTACAATTAAAATGATAAAGCGGATGAGGAGCTGGTCCATGAAGACAGACAAAAACACATGGGGACTCTCTGGTCTAGAGAATTCAAGGCCAAGGGGCAGTTTGATAGATGTTTACGAAGTCATGAAGGGTAGAGATGACATAAGAATGTATCAAGGTGGAAAAATCTCAGAACGTTAGCACTACTAGTTCCTCCTTCCCCCTCCTTCATCCAGAATCCACTTGATTCTTGAAGCTCTAAAGTGGTGGTTTTGTGGTCGTGGACCTGGAGTCAGGAAGACCTGAGTTCACATCAGAGCTCACACACTTACTGTTTATGTGATCCTGAGCAAGTCACTTAACATCTGTCTACCTCAGTTTCCTCAAATGTAAAATGAGGGTAATAACAGCACCTACCTCCCAGGGTTGTGAGGATCAAATGAGATAGTATTTGTAAAGTACTTAGCATAGTATCTGGCACAAAACAGGTGCTTAAGAATGCTTGGTTCCTTCCTTTAAATAGTGTTATTAGACCCAAAAACTAATAAAACTATAGAAATTGGTAGACCAAGGTGAAATATGGGTTGAAAATATAAAAGGGTCCCAGAGGAAGTAGATACTAGATCTGTAATAGGGTAAGAGAAGCAAGGAGTCCTTGGGGGTCACATCTGTATATTTTGAGGTATAGACATCTTGGAACACAACGATGTTCTCCCACAAAAAATCCTTCAGAGTCAATGTCAGAGACAGAAAACTGGACAGGATTGATGGTGCATCATACCATGAGGGCTCTTATTTTATGTTTTATTAATGTTAAGTAACCAGAGAAGTAGCCTTCCCTACTGAATAGAGGGTTGATGTGGAAACAGGGAGACCTGGGTTCAAATCCTACCTCTGTATATACTTATTATTTGACCATGGGTGAGTTAATTAATCTCTTGGTGACATTTTAAAACTTGAAGTCACCAATAGCTGCTAGTCTTCAGTGGTGAAAGGAGTTTACATGCTTCATCCTTACTCAATGGTCCCTACAACACTGAAATCACAGGTCTGGATAAACAGATTAAAATGTCTCAGAAACTTCCTAATGCTCACCACGAAAATAAACCAAAGAATCTAAAGTACAACATTAAATCAGTTGTAAAAGGTAACATGGAGCAATGGAAAGAGAGATGGCCTTAGAATCAGGACAACTGCCTCTGACATAAATGGGAAATCCTGGACAAGGTGCTAAATATCTTAGCAATCCATGCAAATCTCTTAAGACTGAAAATTTCAAGAGAGTTGCTGGTCTACGTTGTTTTTGTTCAGTCATTTCAGTTATGTTTGACTCCTTATGACCCCATGTAAGATTTCACTGGAAAAGATGGAGAGTAGTTTGCCATTTCCTTCTCCAGTTCATTTAACAGATGAGCAAAATGAGGCAAACAGGGTTAAGTGACTTGCCCAGGGTCACACAGTTAGTAAGTGTAAGAGGCCAGATTTGAACTCAGGAAGATGAGTCTTCCTGAGTCTAGATTCAATATTCTATCCACTGTGCCACCTAGCTGCCCCGATCTACATTGGTACAGGGAATCTGCTAACAGGAGAGGCCTGTATACTGATAAAAATGAAAGATATAATCAAAAAAGCAAATGAAATGGTTCCTATAATAGAGAAATAGTACAGGGCAGTGGAAAGAGCACTGACCTGAGAGTCAGTGGTTGGCTTCTACTTCTCATTCTGTCATTATTGAGTTGAGTAGCCCTTGGTAAATCACTTAACCTTCTGTGAGGTTTAATTTCCTATATTTAAAAATGATGCAATTGGATTAGATGATCTCTACTGACCCTTCTAGATTTACAGCATCCTGAGTCTGCTATATATGTAATAATAGCTAGCATTTATATTGTGTTTTTCCCAGTCATTTTCAGTTGTGTCTGAGTCTGTGATCCTATTTGAGGTTTTCTTGGCAGAGGTGCTGGAGTGATTTGCCATTTCCTTCTCCAGTTCATTTAACAGATGAGGAAACTGAGGCAAAAAAGGGTTAAGTCACTTGCCAAGGAGCACACAGCTAGTAAATATTTGAGACCAGATTTGAATTCAGTAAGATGAGTCTTCCTGACTCTAGGCTCAGCACTCTATCTACTGTACCTCTATTGAGAAATAGAGGTGATATGAAAAAGATATCAACAACCTAGCTGTTCCAAGCATTTATATAGACCTTACAAATATTATTTCATTTTATCCTCACCTCAAAAGGGGGAGGTAAGTGCTATTATTAATATTATAATTATTTATTATTCCCATTTTACAGATGAGGAAACCAAGGCATATAGAGGTGGCTTGTGCAGCATCTCAGAGTGAATTAGTGTAGGAGGAGGCCAAATTTGAATTCAGGTCTTCCTAACTCCAGGTTCAGCACTATATCCACTGTGCTACATGTTAAAGATTTCTAAAAAGTGTTGGGCTTTTTTCTTGTTAATACATAGTAGGCTCTCAATAATAAATATTAATTCAAATGAAACCAGAGAGCAAGAACATTCAGAATCTCATGCTATCAAGCCTATTTAGCAAGATGCAATTACCTACCTGCTTATTTCTGATGTTTTTTTTTGTGGTCTAATAGACAATAAAAAAAAATCTGTACACTATGTGCAAACTTTTTCAGAGTTCTTAAAATGGAAGCATCTAAGGGATTTGATTAAATTAGAATTGTTGCTAATAAATTATTTGATATTTATTAAGCATGCACTGTACTTAACACAGAGCACTATGCTCTGAGGGAGCTAAAGACAATATAAAACATGAATATTACTCTCAAGAAATTTACAGTCTAGTAAGGGGATAAGAAACGAATACAGATAGCTATAATACACAATACTGCAAGATAAGTGAAACTGAGAATTAGAAAATGAAAAAACAAGTGATATCTGAGGGGCAAGGTTGATACTAATCAGGGGTAGATAAGGGAAGATTTGGGTTCTAAAAGGTAGGTAAGAAAAGAAGCCTAGGAAGACATATGCAAACTTATACAAAGTGAATCATGCAGAAACAGGAAAATGATACACTGTAGCAACAAGGTAAATAGAAAAAACCAACTAGTTACAATAAAACAATTGAAATGAAATACTATGAAATTATAAGAATCAAAGAAGAGATAGATAGGAGATCTCCTTCCTTGCAGAGGTGAGCAATTATGGGTGTGGAACATTGCATATAAATAAAGTCAGACTTTTCCCATGTGCTAATTTTGTTGAAGTGTTTATTCTACTTCTCTCCCTACCCTTTTGTTATAAGGGAATAAATAGTCTCTGGGAGGAATGAGGGAGGGGCATTGAGAAATAGAAGTGATATGAAAAAAATCAATAAAGAGTTATTTTAAAATTGAAAGATGAATAAGAATTAAACAAGCAAAGAAAGTGAGAGAAAAGATTCTAGACACAGGGTATAGCATGCAAAAAACAGCAAGGAAAGAATGCATGTTTGGTTAGTGAAAGAGTTGTATAGTTTGGTAGTATAAAATAATACAAGAAAGGAAACAAGCATTTATTAAGCACCAACCATAATCAGGCATTGTGCTAAACACTTTAAAAATATTTTTTCACTTTATCTTTAGCATAGGTGCTAATATATCCCCATTTAACAGCTGAGGAGAATGAAGCTAGTAGAACTGATTTGCCCAGGATCACACAGCTAGTAAGTGTCCTAAGCACTGTGTCAACCCAAGTCTTCCTTTCTCCAGACCCAGCACTCTATACATCACCTCACTGCCTCCATAAAACCAGAAAGATAGTGTCGTGTCATATTATAGAAGACACACCAGTTTGAACTTGTCTCTGTAGGTAGGAATTTCTAAGCAGAAGAGCAGCATGATCAAATTTAAGTGGATTTTTAAAGGAAAAGAATATTTCGGTGGCAGCAGGTAAGGTGGATTGCAAGAAGGGAGGGGAATCCTTAAGGAGTTGTCACCATGGTCCACGCGAATGGTAATGAGAGCCAGTATTAGACTAGTGGCATTTGGAGTATTGAGAATGAGACAAGCTAGGAGAGAATGTTGCGGAGATGGGATCATTAGGATTTGGTCACTGATTGGATATAGAAAGCAAGAGATGAGATGGGTGAAAGATAACTCCAAAGTAGTGAACATAGCAGGAAATGGTGAATGATGAAATAATCGAGGCAGATAGAGGAACAGGTGTAGGGAAAATTAGAATTGATTCTGAACATGCTGTTTAATGTATTTCTGAAACATGGAGGTAGATAGTTGGAAATGAGGTGCGGATCAGAAGTTTAGATAAAAGGTTAGAACTGTAGATACAGATTTGGGAGTCATGTGCATAGAGGCAGTGACTGAGATTGGAGGTGAATGAGATTGCCAAGGGAAAGCCAAAAAGAGGGCTATGGTCAGACCCTTAGGAGGAAGCCCTTGGATTAAGGGGTCAGGGTGAGAGCTAAGTGAAGGGGACAGGGGGCCAGTTAGTAAGGGAGAATGAGAGGCAGGGAAATGTGAGGTCAACCCAAAGGAAGAGAAAATAGAGCATAGTGGTCACCTACGTCAAAAGTTGCTGAAAAAAATCTCACAACATTAGCTTGGGCAAGTAGGTCTTTGGGGTAATTAGAGCTGTTTCAGAAGAATGGTGGGAATGGAAATCAGAATTCAAATGTCTGAGGATTTAGTAGATAGTGAGGAAGTGGAGGCATTGGCTATAGACTATTTCTTCAAGAAATATGCAAGTCAAAAGGAAAGAAGATGAGACATAACGAGAGAGTAACTAGTAAGAGTATGAGGTTGAAGGGAAAATTGTTTTTTGTTCCTGTAATTTCTTCCCAGAATTAGGAAGACTTGAGAATACAGATGGCAAAGGGGCACAAGGGGAGCTAGTGAAGAGACACTATGGGCAATTAGGTGGTGCAATGGTTAGAGTGCCAGGCCTTGAATAAGGAAGACTTGAGTTCAAATCCAGTCGTACACAATGAAGGCAATGGTGGTAAGATGTGGAGGAAGTCTCAATGTTCCAAATGAAGTAGGAGACTGGGCAAGTGTAGAAAATGGGGATACAGTTGGTGTAACCAGAAATACTGACAAGTGAGAATGGTAAAGTTGCTTGGGGAATTCTAATGTTCAATTCTAGACCTAAGAATCTGTTAGGGATGGGGTTGGTCCTATGAATTCATTGGTAAAAGAACTCTTTGGATGAGGAAGCACCATTTACCAATGTTGTTCAGACATTTCAATTGTGTCCAACTATTCATGACCCCATTTGGGGTCTTCTTGAAGTGATACTGGAGTCATTTGCCATTTCCTTCTCTAGCTCATCATACAGATGAGGAAACCGAGGCAAACAGAGTTAAGTGACTTGCCCAGGGACACACTGCTAGTGTCTGAGGCCAGATATGAACTCAAGGAAGAGGAGTCTTTCTGACTCTAACCAGGCCAACTAGCTACCTTTTTACCAATGTAGGTTAGTATTTTCTCTGTTCCTTGGAATTGCCTACACCTATCAAACTCATTTAAAAGGTTCAATGACTTGTTCAGGGTCACACAGCCACCATGAATCAGAGGTGACAATTAAACACAGATCTTTCTAGTTCTAAGGCCAGCTCTGTGTCCACGCTGCCACTGGGATTCTGTTGACATTTACAAATTGTTCAAGGTGAGCCCCTCCATTCATCTCTGATGGCAGACAGCTACCTTCCAAGGAAAGTAGATTACTTGCATATATGTTGGGCTTTGACTTGTGTTTGTATGACTCTCTTTAGAAACTTGCTCTTTTATGCAAGTTTCCTTGAATTGTTTAGAAAATGGGGAACAGGAGGGAGGCAAAAAGAAGGGGTAACATAGATAGGGAAAAGTCTTTTTGGTTTTTTCAATGGTTACATTTTGATTTTCTCACATGAATAATGCTTACTGCCTTTTCTTATCATGGCAAGGGCTGGGGAAAAGTAGATTTGCTTTCTTCAAACATCATAAATTCTTTTCTCTTTTCCAAAGGGCAGACACTTCAGGGTGAGTTATTAGATAACAATTCCTTACATAGCTCAGGAACAGAAGGGTAGGGGCACATTCTACTAATTCATATCACTTAGCACAGTGCCTAGCACACAGTAAGTGCTTAATAAATGCTTGCTGACTTGATTAACTAGGAGAATAGTACTCTTTTTAGCCAACGATCTTTCTTTTTAGCCAAGAATTTAGCTGTCTAATTTAATAGGGGAGGGACCACCCATTTCTGTTGTGATTTGGACCATCACAATGCTATATTTCTTCCAAAGTTGAAGCTATTTTGCTCTTCCAGAGACATGGAGTACACAGAGGGGTCGCACAAAGATGTTTTCCTTCAGTTGTTTGTGAATAGGCTTCTGACTGTTGAAAAACACAGTTTTTGGTTTTCCATTTTTAATCAGTTAATCCATTTTTATGATTTATAAGTCACTAGAATTGAAAACAAGTCTTATAAACACTTTTTCAGACTATTCCAGTCAGGGGTTTATTGAAAGCAACATATTAATCCACAGAAATGATGGATCCTTCAAATGATTCCCTTCAAAAGGAAGTGGGTTTGACTTACTGACATCTGTAAGCTAATATCATTTCACTGCTATCTCTAACCTGTCAAATAAACTTAAAAAAATTCTCTGTTTTTATCTTTCATGGGAGTGAAAGTTCATTATTTTGACTGAGCCCTGAGAGGAAAGACAGATAGTCAGCAGTTACTAATTTTACTGGCTCCCAGAATCCCTTTAGCTAGGTCCCAATTAAGGGAAACCCCTTGAGTGTTGCTTTAAGTGATGACATATTAAACTCACCATGGCAACCCAAATTGGTTTAGCATGATCCAGTGGTATTGTCTAGGTGTCAATCAGAATTGCTATGGAAATTTTCATTTTGGCTGGACAGAAAACTACTTTGAGGTGAATTATGATCTGGTGTGCAAATTTATACTTATTCACAATGCCTAGAACAGGAACCAAGTGTTCAAATATTGTTCAATAAAACTACCTATTAGAAATCAATCAGTCATTAGAAATCAATCAATGGGTAAGTTCCCTCAGTCACTTTAACTTTATGATATCAATGCCCAACAAGCCCTCAGTCACCCTCACACCTTTCTCTGTCCTTGTTCTCTTGTTGAACAGTAAGGAAAAAAAAATCCAGGAATGCAGCTGGCCTGATCCACTATAATTCAATGCTATCTGATTTCCATTGGGCCCTCCAGGCTTCTTGACAACTATTATTCATCTATCATTCATTCTTAAGCATACTCCCATAACTACAGCAACATTTTCCTACACTGCTCAGATTCTAAATCCTACTCTGCTAGATAGTGCAGTAGATAGAGTATTGCAGTTGGAGTTAGGAAGATATGAGTTCAAATCCTGCCTCGGATATTATTAGCTGTACAACCTTGGGCAAGTTATGTGCTGTCATTAGCTTCAGTTTCCTCATCTGTAAAATGAAAGGTTTGGGTTCTCTGGCTTCTAAGGTCCTTTCTAGCTCCAAATATATAACCCTTTACTCTCTCTAACAATGAGGCCTAATCTTCTACTTTAATAGAGAAAATTGGAAAATTGATGGTTTATTTCTGTCCTCTTCACTCTAAGGTTTATCTTCCTCTTCACCCGTCCTTTCTTTTCTTTCACCTCAGACAAAAAAGGGACTCCCCAAAGTAAATCTCTTTACCACTATTCTTAACGCCATTTTCAGTTACGACTCTACTTTTTCAAGAGAAGTCAATAGAGCAAAGTGGAGAGAACATCGTATAATTGGAATCCTGGGTTTGATATTTATTAGATGTATGACCTCAGGCAATTTACTTCTCTCTGAGTCGAAATTTCCTCAACTATAAAATTAAGGTGTTTGACTAAAAGGCTTCTAAGATTCCTTTCAGAGAAAGAATCTGAGATTGATTTCTCCCATCTTCCTGTTGGGCATTTTCACCTACCTGTGCTATCATCATGTGTGTTCGTCCTTCGTTGCTGAAGAAGACCATGCCATCAGAGAAATAATGACATGACTTGCACTTGACTTTGTTTTTGAATGAGGGAGGGCTGTGCAGGTCACCAGTCTCACTTCTCCTCCAGAGCCATCTGAATCCAGTGACCAGATGTTCATCAGAATGACTGGAGATGACCCAGGATGAGGCAATTGGGGTTAAGTGATTTGCCCAAGGTCACACAGCTAGTGAGTGTCAAGTGTCTGAGGTGAGATTTGAACTAAGGTCAAATAAAAATGCATAAAACTGTGAAGTAAAAATTCCTCTCTATCTGCTTTCCCCCTTGAGACTTTCTGCCATTTTTGTTCTGACTTCTCTAGTTCTATGAATGGTATTACCATTCTCCTTAGCATCCTAGCTTGAAATTTTGACATGATCTATGACTCCTTCTTTCTTTTACATGTCGTATAACTAAGTTATCAAATCAGGTTCATTCTTACTTTGATATCACTCCCTCTTCTGTTGAATCATTTATACTCCCAAAGCAATCACTTAGTCTTGGATCCTTATTCTTATTTTTAGACTACTATAATAACCTACTGCAAGGCTCTTTTTGTCTCTAAGGTCTAAGCCCTCCAACTCATCCCATACATTATCAGAAGATTCTTTCCAAACCATCCCTTACATCATCCCCAACATCTTCAAAAAATACCTTCTTATGGTCTATATAAAGTCTTCTTGTTGTGTTTAGTTCTGTTCAACTCTTGGGGTTTTCTTGGTATAGATTCTGGAGTGGTTTGCCATTTCCTTCTCCAACTCATTTAACAGATGGAGAAACTGAGGCAAACAGGGTTAAGTGACTTGCCCAAGGTCATACAACTAGCATAAATGTCTGAGGCCAGATTTGAACTCAGGAAGATGAGTTTTCCTGATTCCAAGCCCATTGCTCTATCCCCTGTACCACTTAGCTATCCAAATAATCCAGGGTTTATCACTCTTCAAAATATAGTCCCAATTTACCTTTCCAGTCTTATATCCCAATTTTACCCTACATGGACTTTCTTCTTTGGCCAAATATATCTCGAGCCCTCAAATATGACATGTTTTTTCTCACTTCCAGGACTTTGTTTACAACATTCCTTCTGTTTTGAATGCCACTCCTTATCCCCCTCTCCCTTTTCCTCATTTCCTTCTCCTTCTCACTCTCCCTCCCCCTATACCTATCTCTGTCCCTCTCCTCACTGGAGGGCACTGTGCCCAAAAGAAGGTACATTTTGTTTACTGAAAGCTGCCTTAAATCCCATTCACTCTGGAGCTCACAGATTGGACAACAGTTGGTCCCTGCCCTCCTAACACAGAGTGAATGTAAGTAGTAAATAGTAACTGTTTGTTTTCTTTTTGGTCAGCAACCCTGAGGGTTTTCCCCTCCCAGTTCGATTTTTTCTTTTTTTTTATTTAAGGGGCCATTCCTTGACTCCCTTAAAAAGACCTAATCACTGAATGGGCCTTACCTCACTCAAAGTGAGAACCTGAAAAAACTTTAGCCTAAAAGGGCCAGGGTCTCCCATTGCATCCCGGGCCATCTCCAGTTATACTGATGAATATCAGGCCACTGGATCCAGATGGCTCTGGAGGAGAAAGTGAACCTGGTGACCTTGCACAACCCTCCCTCGCTCAAATCTAAGTCAACTGCAAATCATGTCATCATCTTGATGTCATGGTCCTCTTGGAGAATGAAGGACAAATACAACCTGTCTCCACTTATTGAAATCCTACCTACTCTTTGAAGCTCAGTTCATCTCACATCCTTCACGAAGCCTTCCCTGACTGGCCCAGCCAAAACTGAGGTCACCTCTTCTGAATTTCTGTAGACTTCATCTGTACCACTCACATCACATTAACCACATACCATCTGTTTTATCTCTCCCATAAGAGTATAGATTCTTAGAGGGCCATAATCGGAATTATTGCATGAATCCCCAAAAAGTGCCTTATCCATAAAAAGTACTCAATCATCAATTTCCAAATGAACACATTGAACTGTCACGTTCCTTACCTTGGTAATATCCATGTAGTCTTTAAGTCCTTTTGTCATACACCAATATCTCCATACATTAAGTGCATAGAGCGTAGCTTTTGTTGTGTTTGGGCTCACAGCACTGATACAGAGGTCCTTCAGCTCATCATTAAAATTAAATACAGGAAATTTGTTGAGCTTAGTAGAATATGCTATAAAAAAACCAACAAAAAGGAATTAAAAATGATTTGTCATCCCCTTTCATCGAAAATGATGCCTTGAAATCACTTATATGAACTCGGAAAAGCTAAGTCCCTCAAAAACATGAAAATCTATTAAACAAATATTGATTGGAAAAATAAAATATGAGAGCCTTTGATCCTCTAAGGTCACCTTGAGGTTGTCTCAGGGATGAAGCCATTTTACACCATAAACTAGCTATAATGAAATGAGTTTTTGTATTCCTTCACTTAGAAGAAAAGAAAATATGGTTTTTAAAGAAATGAAGTTAGAAGCCTCACCCCTGTGTTTTGAAGCCTGGAACAAGTGAGTATTGATATCGTACATACAATATATAGTACATAGGCTGGATGGTGTGTGACCTTCAACTATATCACTGGAACACTTCATTTCTTCTGTTGTCTTTAGAAGTAAAAGAACAAGCATTCTTTGAGTCCCTACTTTGTTTCATTCACTGTGCTAAGTTCTGGGAATAATATATATAAATATATAAAATTATGAAACTATATAATATTTGAATATATTACATATTATATAGTAATTATATATTATATGTTAATTATATATAACATATAGTAATATAAATTTGTAAGTATGTGAAAATATATTAATATATTTTACATATTTCATATAGAAATATACAATATTTGAAATCCACCTAAATTTTAATTTATATATAAGCACATATAAATGTATTTGATGTTGTTTATATATTTTATATATGCTTACATAGAAAAATGTGATATTTGATATAGTCTATATAAGCACATAATATATAAAATCTATCTAATCCTTTCCCTCAAAGAGTTTATGTTCTTCTTGGAGACATATGCTTATCAAAGGTGTTTGTTGATACCACTGAGCTGATTGTATCAAGATCATCACAAAGACTCCCAAATTAGAGTCATATCAAACCTCTCAAGGAGATATGATCTAGCCATTCACACAGGAAAATCCAAGGCTACTACGAAATACAACCAGATGAGCAGCCTATAGAATTCACCTATCATCATCCATAATTTTGAAACTTCAAATGGACAATGAGGTGGACCCAGAATTGAACAGAAGGAGAATGGGTTGAATTTCCTTTAGGAAATTGCAAAGTCCTTTAAATGATCTCTTTATTTCTCTTGAGGAGAAAAAGCATCATCTTTTAAACACCCATGTTCTTCCAGAGATCTATGGCTGTAAGTCATGACATACTGAAGTCTCTGAATAATAAAATATGAAATAAAATAGGATAAAACACCAAGTCCTCAGTTTAGCAATTAAAGCATTTCATAATCTAGTTCTAGACTACAAATTCAGACATTTCACATTAACTGTCTTCACAATTTTGGTCTTCTAGCCACACTGGCTAACTTGTCAGTTTCTCAAATTTACATTCCATCCCCTACCACTGTATTAATACAGGCCACCTCACACCTGAACTGCACTGCCTCCTCACCACCATCTTGTAAAATTTTCAAAGATAAGTTCAGGTTCTATCTTCTCTGTCCAGTCATCCCTGACCCTCCTAAGTGTTAGAACTCTCTCATCTCCTTCCTAGACTAAAGCCATCCCACGACTGCCCCTTCCTTTTTTCTTATGCATACATTACCTCTGCCTAGGCACTCTTTCTGCCTTTGGACTATCTCATTAATGTTGTCTCCCCAGTAAGCTTATAACCTCCAGGATAGTGTTGTAGTAATAGGCACTTCTTTTGTTTATAGGACCTGACACTACTGGGCACCCAGTAGACTTCAGTGGACTGAGACAGCTAGAGTGTAGAGAAAGAAAACTAGATTCAGAGCCAAAGAACTGGGCTTTTCAGTCCTAGATCTTCCACTTCCACTTCCTTCCATGTGCAGATCACTTAACCTCAATAAGTCCATTTTGCTTATCCACCTTTGGTGTCCAATTGATTTGCCCAACTGTCATGTGTGGCTCCAAGAAGCTGTAGCATGTGCAGTAGCCACACCCCAGTAAAGCTGTGTCAGCAGACAGGCTAAACCAGGTTGAGGGTAACTGAGGCCTCAAACCTGTCGGTGAGTTAGGCGGATGTCTATCCCAAGCATGTGAAAACTTCCCCTGGAGGAATGGATGGATGAGAACAATTGGTTCTGTCATGAAAGCAGCTGAAGCAGGTGATGTGGAGCCCTTGGAGCTTGGTCAGACATCAAAGATGCCAAGGTCATCCATTGCATCCCAACCCATACCAGTTGTCTTGACTTTTGTCCTGTCGTTGGACTTTGATAACTCAGGAAGACTGAGGAAGGCTGACAACTTGGTACAACTCTGACTCACTCAAATCCAGTTCACACTCAAGTCAAGACATCACCTGTGGTGTCACTGTTCCTCTTCAAAACAAAGGACAAACCACAAGTATCAAAGACAAGATATGAACCAAGGTCTTCTGGACTCCAAGTCCATCACTTTAGCTACAAGAAGGGAAGGAGGGAAGGGAATATGTATTTCTATAGTGCCTATTATGTGCCAGGTACTGTGCCAAGCATTTTGTAAATATTATTTCATTTGATTCTCACAATAACCCTGGAAGGCAGATACTGTTATTATCCCCATTTTACAACTGAGAAAATTGAGGCAAACAGAGATTAAATGACTTGCTCAGGGTCATACAAACTAGTAAGTGCCTAATGCCAGATCTGAACTCAAGTCTTCCTGACTCCAGGCCTAGAGCTCCATCCACTGTGACTCTCTAGCCACTACAGACCAACGCTGCCTCCCCAAATTCTAGAAACTTCCTCTATGTCTAACATTCTTCCTTCTAGGTTTTGTCTTTTTGTTTCAGCTGCCTCCTCGTCTACCTTCCTGATCACTTCTGTCTGCTTTTCTTCTGATCATTCCACCATTATCCCCACCCATTTCATCCTCCTCATCTCCTGATCCTGAGCTCTGGCTGGGTATCACGGATGGAACTGACATGAAAGAGACCGGGTAAAAGAATGGCGAGGTAAGAGAGGCGTGGGATGGGAAACTAGAAGGGGAAGTAAACAGATAGCAGAGTTGAGGAAAAGTTTCAGGGAGAACAAATATTTTGAAGGGGATTTTGCTATGCTTTTATTAATAGTTCCTGAGAGAGATATGAAGGTTGAACTTATTTTAATATATAGACATGGGTATAGATATAGACAGACTGATCTTTATAGCTCTACCTATACCTATTTATGCATCTTTCTACCTTGAAGACAAGACTATCTTTGGTCTGATTGTTCATGGCAAAAAAAATTCTTCTGGTGCCCAAACACAGTAAAGTTGCATTTCATTCTGTTATATAAATACAGCACAGTGTAGTAGGAGAGGTAGCATGGTGGACAAAGGGCTGGCTGGCCTCAGAGCCAGGAGATTCCGGGTTCAAACTCAGCCTTTTAAGTGCTTGTTGCAACTGTTAATTCAGTCATATCTGACTCCTTGTGACCCCATTTGGTGTTTTGCTGGCAAAGACACTGGAGTGGCTTGTCAATTTACTTCTCCAGCTGATTTTTACAGATGAGGAAACTGAGGCAAACAGGGTGAAATGACTTGCCCAGGGTCACACAACTAGTAAGTATCTGAGGCTAGATTTGAATTCATAAAGATGTTTTCCTGGCCTCGGGGTCAGCACTCTCTCCACTGTGTCACCTAGAGCTGCCCTTGCAAAGAAGGTATTGACCTGAATTGGTAGAGAAAGTGTCCTTACCTGGGAGTTTCTGATACCGAATACATCACAAAGCCCTTTTCCTCTCCACAGAGTATTTTAGACTTATGGTCCTAATTCAGCTTAGCCAATAGTGATCGAGGACTTGTGCATGCCAGGAGAGATGCAAAGATATATGTGAGCAGGGTTACTGGAGTGCTGACTCTGCAACTTAGTGGTTAGGTAACCTTGGGGGAGTCATAGTGGGACGGAAGTCACCTGAGGACAGAAACTGAATTTCTTTTTTGCTTTGGAACCCAGGAGCCAGCACATAGTTTGTTGAGCTGAACTCCACCGAACCTCTCCATGCTTTGGTTTTCTCAACTACACAAAAATTCAGTTTTACTCAAAAGGCAATTCAAAGTGATTCTTGTTTAGTTACTTCAGTTGTGTCTGACTCTATGACTCCATTTGGGCTTTCTTGGCAAAGATACTGGAGTGGTTAACTTTTTTACAGATGAGTAACTGAGGCAAACTGGGGTAAGTGACTTGGCCAGAGTCACACAGCTAATGAAGTGTCTGAAGCTGGATTTGAACTTAGGCCTTCCTGACTCCTGACTCTATCCACTGCACCACCTAACTGCCATACTAAGTTCCAATATATGCAAAGCACTGTGTTGGATGCTGGGGATTTAAAAAAACAAAGAAGAGTCTTTGTCCTCAAGCAACTTATTTTCTATAGTGCCCTGACCAAGGATAAACAATTACTAAGTGCTTGAGTCAGAGATCAAATCCAGGGATAATAAAATGGGGGTGTATTTTTAAGATCAACCACAGGAGGTAGTTATAAGGAAAGTGCTATATTCAGTTTACAGGGTAAGAAACTGAGGCCAAGAAAAGTTAAGTAAATGACTAGTTCAGTACCTGGGGCCCTTGTTATCTACCCCTGGGGAAACCTAGACACAAGGTAGACCATAAATATATTCACATATTATGGAGTAACTCCAAGAGAAGGCAAGGAACCATAGAAAGAGGGAATGATCCTCTTAAATAAGGTCCCCAGGATTGAACTTGGACCATGAGACCAGAGTCTTAGGGACATCTGAGCTGCAGACTACATAAGGAAACAGCAGGATGCTCTGAGAAATGTAAGAATACTGACTTGAAAGAATTCTTAAAAAATAAAAGCATCTTTATATAAGGCTCATAACACATAGTATCTGAGATATTTGATAACTGGATGATAGGTTTATAAATTTTGAGCATAGAAGGGACTTTAGAAGCTATTGAGTCCAACGTCATTTTACAGATGAGGAAACTGAGGCATGGGGAGGTTAAGTGACAAGGTTGCACAGCCAGTAAATGTCTGAGATAGGATTGGAACTCAAGTCTTGCTGCCAAGCCCATTACTCCATCGAACTGCCTACTCTGGAATGAAATAAAAACAAAGAGGGAATGGGCAATAAATGTCTGAATTTTTTCTGTTCTTTTGCCTTTTTGTCCCAGATTTTGGCCTCAAATCTAGAGATTTGTATAGAAATATCTATTCATTTATTTTCATTTATTTATTTATTTTATTCATTCAATATTTTAGTCCTGTCTGTTTTCCTTAACCTATGTTACTAAGACATGGAGGGAAATGAATTAATGTGGAACATGTTCTGTGCTAGTAAACATCCAGTAACCACCTCTCTGGGGAGAAAAATTACTTGAGACACACTTTTAAGTTTAACCTGCATGAACATTTCTCCATCACTTTCTTACGTCTACCAAATGAACAAAACAATAAACCGAGCCCTGATTTGTAGGCTTTGCCAGTTTGGGAAGTGCAAATGGTCTTCCTGAGAATTTAACAAGTGAGAGCTGGCTCCAGCAAACCCTTTGTTCAGGGCTTTAAAACTCCTGAAGGACTAACAATCTTGGCTCAGACAGAACGTATAACATGAGGCCCTCTCGATGGAGAAATCCAGCCAGTAAATAGAGGGCCATCACTATGGTCTGTGGTATAACTTACTTGGCACCATAGCTTTCATTGAAGCTCTTTAAGGCATATCAGTTACATCACATCCCATGAATGGCTACCATTTGCTTATCAGTTTTGGAAGACTTCCACGATGCTAGATCTCCGAGAAACACAAAAGGCAGATCCTAAAGTGAAGCTCATTCTCCTTAATGGCCCATCCTAAGAGTAAGGGGAAACATAAGGATCTAATTCAACTTCTTGAGATTTTTTTCCCCCTTTCTGTAACTCATGAAAGCAGAGAGGAACGGTGGGAGGGCAAATATTGTAAATGTACCTGCCTATAATTCCTACAGCAAGTCTGATGATAGGTTGACCTATTTGGCATTGTCTCCTTTTATACTGTTCTATTTTCTCTGACTTACTTAAATAATGAGATCTTATTGATCTAAAACAGGGTCTCTTAACCTGGAATCTGTGGATACATTTCATGGGATACAATAACTTGAATAGAGAAAAAAATTGACCTTTATTTTCACTACCTCTAAAAGAAAATTAACATTGCCTTCAATTATTTAAAAACATCATTCTGAGAGGGGGTGTATAAGTGTCACATGGCTGCTAAAGGGGTTGCTGAGACACAAAAAGGGGAAGGGCATAATGGATAGAGTAATGGACTTGGATTAGTTAAGGAAGACCTGATAGCAAATCCAGCCTCTGACAGATATTAGCTGTTTCAGTCTGGACAAATCACTTAGCCTCTACGTATCTTAAGCATCTCCCTAGGACTTAGCTAGAGGTATTTTCTCATTTGCACTGCTGGAAAGAATTCCCAGATCAGGAATTTCCTATATTGTTGAAATCATTACCTATTTCAAAAATGACCATTTCAAAGAGCAAGAAGCAGCCACCGGCAATCAAAGGATACCTATGAATGCTGGGATATAACAATTATTGTAAGTTATAGCAAGGAGGCCACATAAGCCCTGGGAGGTTTCCTCATCACCTTGCTGAGTAGACAGAGTGAATTCAGTTTGGACAATTTTACTGCTAGCTCAGTGATTTTACGGATCAGATAAAAAACAAATGGGTTCATTATTCCCTCCCAAATAAAGTATAAACTCCTGATTCTGTCATTCAAGTTCCCAGGCAGGTGCCTACAAGTGCCTTGTACACATTAGGCACTTAATACATTTTTGGCTGTTATTTCTTGTTTTTCTTTAATTAGTGTGGGAAAGACATATGTTTACAATAATAATAGCAGTTAATAATGCTAACATTTATATAATGCTTACTAAGTGCCAGGCACCATACTAAGTGCTTAATTATTTCATTTGAGCCTCACAACAACCTGGGAGGGAGGTGCTATTATTATCTCTATTTTACAGATGGGACATTGAGGCAAACTGAGGTTAAGAGGTTTTCTGTTAGCTCGGGAAGGCAGAGAGTAATTGTGGGAGAGCAAGTACTATAAATTAGTAGGTCTAATTATAGATTGATCTATTTGGCATTACCTCCCTTTATACTTAATATTTGCCCAGGATGTGGATAGCTAGCATCTGAGGTCCCTTCTGAACTTGGGACTTCCTGAATGCAGTCCTAGAAGTCTAGTCACGGAACCACTTAGCTACCTGTCTTTATGGGGACAAAGAGGAGGAAAAGATTAATGAGAAAGAGAAGATACTCAATAAAGTCACAAAGTGATAAAAACTATTTGCCAGACCATGACCTAGTCCTGACATATGTGCCTCAAAGGTGTCAAATTCTCCCCAGTAAGTAGGGGGAGGCCACTGAGGCACCATTTCAGGCTGAAGGTCTTCTACTAGAGAGCTTAAATGACCCTTGATTTTCTAAAATAATTTCTCTTTGGGGAAGAGTTGACTGGATGAGGGAAGGGAGTTCAAATAACCTAGTTAATTTATCAACCTGTGCAGCTTAAAAATGAAGCTTCTCAATCCCCTAAATAATTATTGGTTAATAATTATTCAGGGGGAAAATACTAGTCAATAATTATTTAGGGGATTGAGAAGTCTGGTCACAGAATACTGAATATGGAGTAGGAACACCTCAGTTCAAATCCTAGTTCCATCCCTTACGGTTTTCTAGTCTGTAAAATGAAGGGAGGTTGAATTAAGTGTTCTCTGAGGTCCTTCCTAGTTCTGAAATTTACAACCCCCTCCTCCCCCCCACAAAGATGTCAGTGTAGGGTGTCTATGGAGGTTTTGTAGAGTATGAGGTAATGGCAAAGGCAATGATAGCTAAATGATTTAGGAATTAACTAACGAATCAAAGACCCTAATTCACTTTGGATAGTGATTTGCCATACCTTGAAATGTTGGATCAGGTCCTATTAAGTCATGACAATGAATCACTCCTACAGAACTAAAAATAATGACATTTATGAAATGAAAAAGTCATGATAATGATGAAATAAGAATAAAAATATGATGACAGTGTGATGGTTCAGTTACGTAGGTAAATATTATTTAAAGATAACAAGGTCAGTCTATAAAGACCAATATACTACATCTTTTAAATTTCTGACATTTACTCAATTTTTGGTCTATAATTTCAAATCTATTATCTAACTGGAAATGGTTAGAGATCAGAATTGACCAGGAATTCAATGTGAGAGCATGTTTGTCCTTGAAATTATATACTGTGAGTTTCTGTTTCCACAGTGAACTTGTTTCACAAACTCATTGCAAAAGGCATTTGGTCAAAATTAGGTCATGTCAACACAAAGTTTATGTGATTTGAGCTTCTATATGCCTTTATTTGGCTATTCTCCAATCACTTCATAACCTATTCATAGGGAAGCTCTGAAAGTGTAGTTCCATCTTGGAAATGGACTCGATAAAAGTCTCATGGCACGGAATTTCAAGTTTCGCCCTGAATGAACCCTTGCAAACTTGAAGTAGTTGGATGGAAAAACAGTTATAAATTTATCCATTCACTGCCTGTAGTTTACTGCAAATACCCTGCAACAAACATTAAAATTATGCAACTTGACCCTATTTGATGAGATTTCATTCTGGTAATGGATTAAGTCATAATTAGGAAGTGAAATTTCCTTTATAGTCAATGAAAATGTACACAGTTTTTGCTTATTTCTGAATATGAAAGATGGGTCTTTTGGGCAGATGAGGAGTCCCTTGGGTACATTCCAATGACAACATCCTAATCTAAAGAGTGTAAAGAAAATCTGACAATTTCAGTGACAACTAAAGTATTAATTAAGTCAATGAGAATGTTGTCAGGCTACTGCTTGAAAAGGTTCATTAATTGCATCCAAATCACTCCTACTAAAATAAATAAAATAAATACTTAACTGCCTCACTAACCAAGGAAATGAGGTCAAAATTTCTACCAAATAATTCTCAAGAAATATTCTTTTGACACTTTAGTTCATTCATGGTGAGATATTATTAGTGTTGCATATGTTAATAACTATACAGCCAAGTGGAGTAGTGGAAAGAATGTTGTATCTGGAGTCAGGAAGATGAATTTACATTCTGCCTCAGATACTAGATGAGCAAGCCATTTGACCTATGTCTGCCTCTTTCTTCATCTGTAAAATGGAGGTAATAATATCACTTGCCTCCCAAGATTGTGTTGAGGATAAAATAAGATCCTATTTGTAAAGCACTCTGCAAACCTTAAAATGCTATATAAGTGCTATTATACATATACATATATATCAGCTATTTATATATATATATATATAAAATGTTTAATCTGCTAATATCTATGTGTGTGTATATATATATATATATTTTTTTTTTTTCTGTCTGCACCAGTGGAGAGAGTGCTGAGATGAGTGAGATGAAAATACACACACACACACACACGCATGCACACATACAAAAGCAGAGAGGAATGTGTGTGAGTGTGTGTGTGTGTGCGCACGCTGTACTTGATTCATTGATGGATTACTCATTTCAGTAATGTGGGCATTCCCTCCACTGGTGCAGATAAAAAAAAATCCATCCATGTAATTATATTAAATGCATTTTTATATAGCCAATATGTATACATATATTAATAGCTGGCATATATGTGTGTATATGTATAGTATACATGAGTAACCTGAGAAGAGGTAAGTTTATGCGTGTACGTATATATACTATACTTACATCATTTGATAGTTTGCTTATCTTAGTGGTGTGGGCACACCCTCCACCAGTGCAGATAACCTCCCAATTTAGAGAGCTCACATCAGTGAGATATTATAATACCTCCAATATTTTAAAAGCACAAGATAGTATCTTCAGTAGTTGGTTTTGAAAATAGTTTTATGACAAGTAGGAAAGGACAGGCTTTTAGAAATAACTTTAGAAAAAATTATTTCCCTTAACTTCTTCTAAAACAAATGACAATTTTGTCATAATTTTTGAAACTGAGAATTTGGTCTAAAAATGCCAGCTAGCAGAACAAATGATTGCTTTCTAAATATCCTTTTATCCAAGTCATTTAACATCCCTAGACCTGAGTTAGAATTTAGAGGCAGCTAGGTGGTTCAGTGGCTAGAATTCTGAGCCTGGAATCAGGAAGACCTGAGTTCAAATCCAGTCTCAGACATGTAATAGCTGCGTGACCCTAGGCAAATTTGCCTTAATCCACTGGAGAAGGAAAAGATAAAAAAGTACAAGTCTTTGTCAAGAAAATCCCAAATGGAGTCACACAGACTGAGATATGACTTAAAAACTGAACAATAAAGCCTGAGTTATCTGTAATAAGAAGGGTTGGAGTGACAGGCTTCTAAGTCTTAAATCTGTGAATCTATTCTTCCTGAAATCAAATATAAACTTTTCTTTTTGCATTTAAAGTCCTTTACAATTTGGTTCTGATATACATTTTCAGGCTAAGTATACAGCAGCCTGCCGTCAAACTGGCTCTCGTTTTCCTCACCCATCTGTACACCTTTTGCCCAGGCTGTCCTCCAGTCCTGGAATGCCTCCTTTCTTTACCTATGCCTTTTGGAATTCTTCATTTCCCTCAAAGTTCAGTTCTAAAGCTTCCTGCTATAGATGGTATCCCCAACTTTGCCCTACCAAAATTACCTTGGATGTATTTTGTGAATGTGCGGTCTTTTCTGACAGAAGGTAAGATGCTCCAAGGAAGGGTCTTTCAGTGTTTTTCTTTGTGTCTCTTAAGATCCAGCCCATGTAGGTGCTTGAAAAATGTTTTTTGATTGTTGATCGACTAAGGAAACACTTTCTGGTTTGGATGTTGCTTTAGTATCTATAATAAGGATGGGGAACCTGTGGCCCCAAGGCCACTTGTCGCCCTCTAGTCCTTATGTGCGGCCGTTTGACTGAATCCAAACTTGATGAAGTTTGTTCCCCAACCCTGATTTATAATAATCATTTTTCCCACACCATTCCAATTAGGTACTAAAAGTTTTATTAGCTCTAGTTTATAGATATAAGTATATAGGTTCGTAGGTATGACTATGGACAAATCATTTAACTGCTCTGAACTTTTATCTCATTTCAGGTATTTATTAGCTGTGTGACCTCTGTCTGCCTCAGTTTCCTCGACTATAAAATGAGGTTAACAATAGCATTATCTCCCAGGGTCACTGTGAAAATCAAATGAGATAATATTTGCAAAATGCCTAGCACATAATATGTTTTATAAATGTATATTTTCTTCCCTTTCTCTTCCTGAAATATATAGGGTGGTATTGGAATAGAAGGATGGAAGAAAATAAGCATGTATTAAATGCCTACTATGTTCAAGGCATTGGGTTATGTGCTATAAATGTCTCATTTGTTCCTCATAACAAGACAAGGAGGTAGCTACTCTTATTATTTCCATTTTGCAACTGAAGAAACTGGGGCAGAGAGAGGTAGAGTGATTTGCTCAGGGTTCCATAGCTAGTAAATGCCTGAGACTGGATTTGAACTCAGGTCTTCCTGATTACAGACCCAGCACTCTCTCTCTGTCACACCACACACCTGTCTTCCCAATTATGGGAGAAAGCAAGGAAGGCCGCCAACATGTTGGATAGACCCCCCTGTTTAAAATATTTGGGAGGCTCTGGATGAGAATCATACAGGGTGAGTGGATACATACGGGTTGTAATTTGTGTGGTTGGAGAGAAGTCCTAGACTGATGAGATCTATGAGCCATGACTATCCGAACATCAAAAAGCAAGGGAATTGCCCCCCTCTTTTAATCTGGCAAATCAAATATTTGGCATATATTCAATATAAAATAATTAGAATGTCTAGGGCTATTTGTTTCTGATAGTTCTGGAAGGATATGAAACATTTAATTTTATTAATAATATTACCTCTTTAATAGGCGGTGTGGAATTATGGGAGGAATCTGGGGTGTGGACTCTGGAAGATCTAATTTGGATTCAAATATTGCCTCTGACACTAACCAGCCATGTGGGCAGGCAAGCCAGCTGACATCCTTGGGGCCCCGGGCTCTAGAACTTTGCCTGTATTGTCAGAGGTGATTCAGAAAGAATGGGGGTTATTGTACTATCTAAAGGAGCCTCTCGGTAGTTTGATTGGTATGACAATAAATCTGGAAATTCAATTAGGTAGTAAATTATTCTTATTAGACTGATAGAATGATTAAGAATAAAATGATCCTGAAGATGAAATACAAGCACATCATGATTTTTATACTTAGAAAAATAGACTTAATTAAAAACTGGAAAATATAGCTTTTTAAGCTAATAAAGTGCATTATATTATTTTTGTCCCTTATTCTCCCCCCCAAACTTAGCACTGTTACAATGTAAGTAATTAATAAATGCTTGTTAATTGCCAGAAAGCAGTAACTTAACATGAGAACTTCCTTGACAGTAGGGTCTGTCATTTTCCTCCTTCAATCCTGATCGTCCAACACCGAGTCTTCCAAATGGTAGTAAGGTCGGTCTTAATAAATATGTTAATTTGCTGAATTGGAAGCAACCAGAGAATATACTTGCAAGTAACTCCTTGTGCACAATGTATCATGTTCTCTGTGGTTGTGTTGTTTTTTAAAATAAACACACATCTTTGTTAATACAAAAACCAGGAGTGAATTTTCATATTAAACAACTGGTTTCTGCAACATAATGAAAATTACTTTGGAACCCCATTCCTGGTCTCTCAAATTTTCCAAATATATTTGATAAGAAAAAAACATCCATTTCTAAAGGTTGGCTCTAAAAACTCCAGTATTGTCTTACCCTAGAATGAAAATCATGGATGCACTGGGCTTAGACAGAAGGGTCATACAGATATTCACCAAGACAGATGAGAAGCTATCCAACATACTTAGATTCTTGCCCCTTTCTACTATATGGGGATTTCCCTAGGTCTAGAGTATGGAGTAAACAGATTATGAATTCATTCTAATAGGATTTTTTAGTTTGGTCCTTCCTTACTCCTAAGACATGGTCCATTATGGTCCGTTATCCATTTTCTTTTACAACAGACTCCAGTGACCCACCCTAGCCTAGGCGGCTCAGTGATCATACCTCAAATTTGGTGGTGGTGGTTGGTGGTGGTGGGGTGGACAGGTTGGGTTGGAGGAGGTTAAGCTCAGTGCTTATCAAGGCTACTATACATAGGTGTGTTCTTTGAGGGTGACTGCTTAGTTAAGTGACCTTTTCTATCAATGCAGATTTCTTTGTTCGGAGGGTTTCCATGTAAAGAATGTGCTCTTTCAAAATGTCATTTAACCTGTTTTTCAAATTTTCAAATATGATTACAAAACTCGGTCAGTTTTTCAGGAAGTTATTTATTAAATAAATGAGGATCGGTCATTATACCTAAATACAGACAAAATACTGTGACTAATGCATGCACTTATCACAAAGACAATGATGACTTTATCAACATGATATCTTTCAATGATTTTCTTAAGTCAAGAAATTTAAGGCTGTACTAATACAAATATCTAAAAACAATAGAAACTCACATTACGTTAGTAGCAAATATACATACATTGAAGTCAACTTTTGTGCAGCAAAACTTTTATTAAAAATACACATATACACACCCACAGACATGAGGAAGGAAACAATGTGCTGATACACTGAAAAGTGAAAAATACATTTGCAATGTAAAAGGGTTGTGAATTGTAAAATGAAAATGAATCCAATGATATACTTCAAGCAACACCAAAAACGTTAGGCAGATGATCCAAAATAAAAGTCAACTGACAGATTCATGAAATAAAAGTGACACAGCAACATTTTTTATTATATTTAACCTCGTGCTTTCAATTTCTCCTCCATTTTTTTCTTTTGTTCTCATGTTTCCTTTACATACAGTAATCATAGCAGCATTTCCCCAAAAAAATTACTTTTTAAAAAAATGGAAGTGAAACAGATACAGATTATATAACATAACGCGTGTGTGAGTGCGTGTATGTGTGTGTGTGTGCATGTGTGTGTCCCATCTTGACTCCATTAAACCACTAAAAGGCAGCTTGACCTTTAGCCAGATAGTGGAATAAATTTCCCAGAGGGAGACAAGTAAAGGCCAACTCGTAGAAAAATAACAAAGTATTTTTAAAATCAGTATTTTTTCATTAAGATTCAACTGAAAATTATGACAAATAAACTTCTATAAGAGAGGCAGTGTGGCCTAGTGGATAGAAAGTTAGCCTCCAAACTAGGTTGACCTAGGTTTAGGTGACTGCCTAACATTTCTCTCTCAGTATTCCAGAGCAGTGGTGTCAAACTCGAATAGAAATAGATCCCTGAAGGCTGCAAACTGAATTAGGAAATCACAAATTAGCATTATCTATGTTGCATGGTATTTTTTATTTTGTTAAACATTTCCAAATTACATCTTTAACAGGTTCAGACCAGACTTGAATTTTGGGGGCCAGGACTTTGACACCTCTGTTCTACATACATCTTTGAGACTCTAAGTCAGACGGTGCTGACCTATGTTGACAGTAGAAACTTCCTCATCTATCCTGCCGTACTATATACCTGTACTGTACAAATGACAGGTCTAATCCCTATCCCTAACCGGCTGAACTTTAATGGATGCCTCTTTTAAAATTATATGGATTTAATTAATATCATCTTGGACTTTTCCTGGCTAAATTCTGAAGGTTGAAAGACCATAAAGAAATATAATGGGGCCTTGAAGTCATACTGACAACTGATCCCCCATGCCCCACCCCCTCATGTTAAGTTAAATGTTCATTCTACTGCAGTGTTAGTGCTGGACGCTAAAATCAATGAAAATAGTAAATGTGTGGATCCAGCAACGTTTGAAATATTGCAATACAATTCCTGCCACTAGGATTCAGGAGCTGGTGAGTTAACACATTTTCAGGTTATAATTCATGGGATATAAATTACATGAGCTCACCATGGAGCTAATTTGGCAAATCTATGCCTAGCTTCAACGGTGAAAAACAGAGGTTTAGATCTCTGAATCTGAATTTAAGACCTGGGAATCAAATGGTGTACAGTGGTATTTATGTATGTGTATGACATATACATACATACATATGTATACATACATACATATGACATATAATTAGAAATATATATGTATATATACACATGTACCCATAGTTGTATACATAAGGTGTACAGTGGTATTTATGTATATATGTATGTGTATATATGTATATATACACACAAATGAAATTAGAAATATATGTATACATGTACATATGATTGTATACCTATATGTGTTTGTATAACGTGTATATTCATATGTATGGATATACATACACACATATATATAGATACATATGTATGAAATTTGTTTAGAATTTTCTTCCAATCTAAAAGGACTGTGAGCACACATATTAAATCCACAGGAAACTAAAGGGGGAAGGAGGCACGAAATATTCTAATAACAGGCTTCTTGGTAAATCTAATCTACTGTTAAGAATAATGTTTCATTGGGCTAGCCTGGACAAAAACCTGGTATGTAGTAGACCGTAAAACAAAGGAATTGAAGGGACAAAGAATCTCCAAAGAAACATTTTGCTTGAAGCACCCAATTGCAAAAATAAATGAACTGTTTGTATCTGACGCTAAGGCCAGCCAAATGGCCATAAGAAATATTACTGAAATAATTTTATTGTTTTATTTGATGCTTTATCTGTCTCACTGAGTATTAAACATGGGCAGCATCCTTGGGAGAAAAAAAAATTAGATCTTGGCTCCCTCTCCATCCTCCATCTTGATACAACTAGTTTGAGTAGAATAGAAACCAAAGCAACAGTGTCAGTGGCAAAATCTCTGTACATAGTGTAGCTGCTGACAAGTAGCTAGCAGGGGGCACAACCAAGGACTCTAATAGGTCAAAACCATTACCAATTGCTTAATATCAGATTTTTCTTAAAAGAAACAACCCCTTTGAGGCCCTGTGGGGTGTGGTGGATGTTATGCTGTGTTGGGGGTCAGTAAGATCTGAATTTAAAATACTGCTTCACACAGTAGCTGTTTGACTTTTGAAAAAGTCACTTAACCTGTTCACCTCAGTTTCCTCACCTATAAAATGGGGATAAAAATAGCACCTACCCCACAGAATTACTGAGGATAAAATGAGATAATATTTGTAAAGATCTTTTCAAGCCTTAAAGCGCTACATAAATTTTTACTAGTAAACATGCATAAGGGAGACTTTTTTTGTGTTCTGGTGTCTATTTTAAAAAAGGTTTTATAGGAATCAATTTCTTCAGATCTAAATACCTTTTCCTAATGATCAGTTTTGACTGCAGAGCATTTTTTTACTAAAATAAAAAAAAATTTTGAAAGTCTCTGCTTAACTAGAATTTTAACCCATTTTTAACAGGTATCAGATGTAGCAGAATGAAAACTGAAGGATGTCAATTGCCCCATCTCCAGTTGAGTATCTGTCTGAAACTGCTCAGCAAAGAACTGTTCTAGGAGCCATAACGGAACCCAGGATGGAGTTGAGAACAAGACTGAATGAAAATCTCTCACTTCTGAGACGTCTGATACTTACAGAATACTTTCTAACTAAAATCATAAATATTCTGCAACTAAAACAAAATTCACTAGATCTCCTTAAATTACAGCAATAAAGAAATAATATCTAGCAATGATACATGTACCTTAAAATATTCGGCTAGATCATTCAATCTCAATAATCCAGGTCAAAGAAATAATACATTGCTTGCATAAACTGGATCAATTTCCTTGTACAAAGTGTTCAATTATATGAAAACAAGACTGAGAAGAAAAATCTTTTTTAAAAGTTTGGAAGTAGTTTTGGTTATTTTTATTTGCAGTCTTTCCCTTTGAAAATATTGAGGAAAAACATGGAAAAGGTGAGAGGGAAAATTACTCAAAACCTTTTGACTTAATGTGGGCTCATTCCTGTGGAACAGGATATTTGAAGTTTGGCACCGCCTGTTTACCACAGTGTTTCCTTTTGCAGAAGGCACTAAGTACTGGCTCAAAATACACTGTTCAGGACGTTGTAAATACTATTGTTAACTGGCACAGCCTCTTAGCACAGTTTTTCAGTTCAACTCCAAGTGGTTATAGCAGCAATAACGACCACGTCTATACAAATACCACCAGTATATACATGGTGCCTACAGACATACAGAAATCTCAACAGTGACATCACTCAACTTTACACAATGCATAGAAATTGCAATGGTTTATGGCAATAATTCAAAAATATATGACTTATTAAAGTGAATATTTAATAAGTACTATTTTAAAAGTGAACTGTAATTTTACGGGTGGTACAATTATAAAAAATCTAGCTAGATAAAGTTAATCTTGGTGTGACACTGAGAAGTTTAATATCAGCAATGTTTCGGTCATTTGATGTAGTACGAATCATTAACTAGAAAGTCTGATGTGAACAAGAAACTGTCCCCCCGAATTTAAGTTTTCTAGAGGAATCAGGCTAAGGAACCTAATTTGTAAAATTTGAGACTTAGAGAAAGTAAAAAAAGAATTAAAAACAACAAAAAATAAAATGTGCAAACGATTAAGATTTAACTTGGCTGGTGATTCCCTTGCTCTACTTACAAATGACCTAACAAATTAGGCTAATTGCTTTTTAAAGCTCAAAGTTAAATGAAAGAGTAATGTAAAATATAACATCTGATTCCAAGGTAAAACAAAGAACATGAAAAACCTGGTACAGAAAAACTGGGCCAATTAAAGGTTTTTTCAATGAAAATAAATTTTTTTCATCATTCCTGAACCATGAATTGGCAAACTGTTGTCTGTAAGATGGAAATCTAAGTAAATTCCTGTATTTAAACTTGATTATAGGTCATGAATATGAGGTTTATGAGAGGGAAATAAACATTATTTTCCATCTCTAAATTTTCGCTATAGATCTCTCTTAACATTGGTTCACAGTATTTATTTTTCCTCTCTCCCTGTTGATTCAGCTTAACAGTTTTCCAATTATGGAAACAGGGCTTGAAAAGACTTGAGAAAATGATCTCAGACTCCAAGTATGATGAAAAGAAAATGCATACAAAATCATCACCAGTATAATAAAGGACTGTTATGACCTAAAATATAGCTCACAGATACTGGGAATACCAAATTAATTTCTGAAGTCAATGCTTTCAGGAGTAGGCTCTCAGGCTAATGAAAAAGCTCCTTTTAATTTCATCATCCATTACCAGGATTTACACAGTTACCTGTGATTTCATGTTTGTATTGTGCCACTTGCCCTCTCAGGACTCTAGACAATTCTCTGAAACTATAAACTGCAGAGAAGGTGCTGACCTGCAGGTTAGAGAAAGTGTCTCAACAAGAGCGCCTTATACCAATAAAACCAAAGAATCTGTCCCATCTCTATCCAAATCTGAGAGCTTGAGAAAAGTGTATTTTCCATAGTCATTAAAGGTAAGATTGTTGTTAGAAGTGTGACACGGAAGGATGGTATTTAGATAAGGTGCAGTTACGTGCCCATCCAATTTCAAAAGGATCTAAGATCAGAATCACATGAGCATTACACTATGTTAAAGTCCACCCACAGAATCTGGTCCATTTGCAAACTGGCTGATGCAACCTGCCTAAGTAGATTTAGGGCTTAAAAAGCAATGAAGTAGACTTACAAAATTAGCTTTTATTGAACAATAATGAGAAAAATACGTTCGTAGAATTTCCAAGTTGTGAGCATGTCAAAAAAAACTCTTAGGTTACTAAGATTCTAAAGGTTCTAAATCTTATTTTTTAATTCATTAAAAACATTTAAAAATTAAATTAGAAAAACACGTTGAAGGGAGTTTTCTCTGCACTTGGACAGGTCTCACAAGCCTATCTGCAGATAGGCTAAGTCTAAAGAAAGCATTTTTCCTTCTTTTCTCATAGGTGAAATATACATGGAAAAAAATTAGTAAAATTATCTTTGCTTTAAAATTCTGTCTTATTTTTTCACTTTTTTCTTGCTTTTTTGCAATACAGCTAATGTGGAAATGTGTTTTGCATAACTTCATATGTATAATGGGTATCATATTTCTTGCGTTCTCAATGGGTGAGGGAGGAGTGAAGAAAGGGAATTTGGAAATAAAAACAATTTAAAAAAATAACATTTTATGTTAATGGTAGCATGATGGTGATAGAGATGTTTTTTTTTTCCTTAATAACTATGATTCTATCTTTGCGAAGGTGAGATTATAAGAACTTCTGGCAAATCATTTTGGTATTTTTATCACAAGGCATTATAGAACCTAAGCTAAGCAGCCTATAAAATCTGATATTTATATCCGTATTCCTATTCATCTGGGTGGGGTACAATATGAACAGAATAACATTAACAGGAGAGGGGTATAAGTAGCCCCTCTCTTTACAACAGAAATCTATTTGTTTTTCATCTAACAAAAGATAAGGGGAACTTTCTTTTTTCTTATCTGAGAAATAAGATCTCATCCTTCACAGACCTACACAAGATCAATGCAAGAGAGAGAGAACATTTAAAAAGAGGGCTTGAGGGCCAAAATAGTAGCTGACTGGACATACATCCCCAACACACACACACACACACACACACACACACGGAATCAGTCATGACTGCAATGTTGAGAAATTTCCTTTTTTCTCAGGAAGGCAATTTTTTCAGGGACTAAATGAAATATGCTTAACATTTGAGGCGAGTTTGGAAGAAATAAATAAGCGTATGGTTTTGTTTGGTTAATTGCTTTTAAAAGGAATCTAGGAGACCCTTTGGGGCCCTCTGAAGACAGAGGGGTTTTTTAAAAAAGTACAAAAATCTTCTTTCAACATGAAGATTTAAGACTCATTTGAGAGTTAATTCAGTGAAATTGAATTTTAGGCTCATTTGGGGGTAAAGAAAAAAATGAACAAATGAAAATTAAATATACAGGCTGTCTAATGTTCCAATGTTTTAAAACTACCCTAAGATTTTTGGGGATGCTCTATATAGATTCTTACTATGCAAACACACTAATACACAGAGGGATGTGTGTGCACCTAATTCTTCTTTAAAAAGTGCCTGGGAACCCCAGAAGTGCTCCAGAGATGCATATGATGCAGCAGAAACAGTGCTTGGATTTGGAGTCCTAGGGCCTGGGTTTGAGTCCAGATATGGCTCACTTGGTCAGTTATGACCTTGGGTTGGTCACCTAACTTCTCAACATCTGTTTATTCATCCATAATATGAAGGACATCAACTACTCGGCCTCTAACATCCCTTGTTGCTCTAGGTCTGTACCCCTCCATGACCCTTCTGGATACATTGCTTCAAAGAGAAGCAATGGAGGTACTGGCTCAAAAGGTGAGTTAAGTTCAGAATAAAATAAATACATTAAGAAAAAGAGTAAGTGAGAGGGCAGTTTGGTCTACTAATTGGTAAACTAGCATATTTGCCCCAAAGATTTAGAAAACAGGATATTTACCAGCAATTGAGGCAATTAGGGTTAAGTGGCTTCCCTAGAGTCCCACAGCTAGTAAGTATCTGAGGCTGGATTTAAACTTCTGACTTAAGGGCCCATGCTTTATCCACTCTGCCACCTACCTGTCCCTCCAATACATATTTCTGACAGAGGTACCTCCCTCTCCCCACCCCCCAACTTCTTCTAATCCTTTGCTAAGGTCTTGTTTTCATTTCCTTAAAAACCCTCCTTATTACTGGAGCATGAACTCATAGCAACTTTGGTTTGCTAACAAACTGGACAAGTCATCTAAAGGTATTAGACGTAGAATCAGGGGTTCAATAGTCTGGATTGTATATCAAGTTAAAGAATGCTGCCAATTTTACTACTTTGGGGACCCCTCTCCATAGCATTAAGAACGAGGATGATCTCTTGCCTAGCCCATTGACTCCCTAGCAATCTACTCTCAGAAAAGGACAGCAATATTTGTATATCTTTAGAGTGTAATGAATATATGTACATAAAAGAGGTGATGGTACAATTTCTAGGTATTTAAGAAATAATAAGACACCCTCCCTCCCTCCAAGTGCTCTAGTTATGTATTTCTTAGTTTGCTTATCATGTGTGTGATTTATTCATTGGAAAAAGAGTAAAAGGAAACCAAATTCCTGGCTGAGGCAGCAGTATCATAGTGTCTTCCACAAATGAACAAATTATACAATGAATTTTTAATGAGTTAATGTGCATAAACAATGTCAAATTAGATAAAACACTTTGTTTTGGCATATGCTGTTCTACATTATTCTTTCAAACACAACTACTGTAACTGAGGGCAGGGACTTTGTCTTAGTCTTTCTTCTTTGAATACCTCACTGAGTCTAGCAATGTTCAATAAATATTTTGCTGATTTAATTTAATTTGATTTCATAACTTCATCTTGGAGAAGAAGCATGGTAGAGAGGACAGAGGCAGTTAAATGGTACAATGGATAAAGCTTTGGGTTTGGAGTCAGGAAGACCTGAATTCAAATGAGGGGGGCGGGTCTTAGACACTTACCAGCTGTGTGACTCTGGGCATATCACTTGACATACCTTAGTTTCTTCATCTGTACAATGAGGTTAATAATAGCACCTACCTTCTGGGGTTATTACGAGGATGAGATGAGATAATATATGTAAAGTGATCTGCAAAAACTTGAAAGCACTATGTAAATACTATTATTCATGTCTGTGGAGTAAGGGATACTTAGGTTTGTGACCTGACTCTGCTACGTAATAGGCAGGTGACCAAATCACTTAACTTCTCAGTGACACCAGGAACTGTCTAAGAGGACACTGCAGACATTGCTAATCAGCATGGATGGGCCAATGAAAACATCGATTTGGGCTCTTTTCCTCACTCCCTCAAAAAAAATTAAAGAGAAAAAGCATCACCACAGTAGGTAATTTAATTGCATTATCTCTAGGCTAAGAAACATTACTGTCTGGGTCAGAATAGTCTATGGAAATTTTGGCTAACACATAATTTCCTGAATATATAACTGACCTATTCTTTTCTAGGATTTCATCAGACTTCTTTTAAGTAGATTACACAGTAATATTATGAAAACTAGACAAAAATGGTAATCTCCTCTAAACAGGTCTAATATAATTAATAAGTATTTGAATTAGAATACTTATGGCTCATGCAAGTGAAGAGCTGCAAAATGGCATGCTTTTGCCTTTCCTCATTATTCCCCTTTGCTAAGAAAGTGACAGGGATGGATGGGTAAAGTACAGTAAATTTAGCATTCCCTTATTCCATAGGAAAATGGATAATGCAGCATTAAATGAGATTTATTTCACAGTGCTAGAGGATGCTGAAAAACTGAATTTCTAAAGTAAGTTGTAACACTGTTTCTCTGCCCACCTAAACCCCCAGGAATGATACTATTAAAATGACTACTTTTTTTTAGGTATTTGGCATCTGAAACGCTAGTTATTTGGGATAATGGGTTTAAGTGCTGTCCCGTAAGATCTCAATCATCCTCTACTATTGGTCATTTGGACAACTTTGATCTGGGAAAAGTAACAGCTGAACATGAATTGAACTTGCCACGGACATAATTTGGCACTGGGTATAGTAAGGACACCATCGTACACACACTAATGGAGTAGTACTTCACTTTATGAATAACTTGAATACCTGAATATGAAAAAAAAAACAGCTATCATCTTTCTTCATGTTAAATGAAAGTAAATGTGCATGCCTGAAATAGGGCCTTGTTGAGATGCCAAATGCAATTATTAACAGAATCATAGAAAATATTAACAGTTGGAAGAGACCTTAAAATTCCACCTAGTAGTAGACCCTCCTTGTAGTATATTAATAAGGAATCCATTCTACAATTTCCCTGATCATCTAGTCTCTACTTAAATTCAAGAGGTGATCTACTCCATTTTTAAGCACTTTTAAATGTTAGGAAGTTCCTTCAATGCCAAAACACCAATTAAATGTCAATAATTCTTAAGAGTTTGGTTATTCACCTGAAGAAAAAGGTAAGCAAGCCCCCAAAATGTGATTCAACATAATTGAGTCTGGTTTGCTGAATTAAACTCTTTTCAAAGTCATATCCTGAATTAGAAAGCATGAGAAATGCAACCTGAAACATAAATGTGGAATCAAAGAACCATTTGGAGATTTCTCAGGATATACACAGAACACAAAAATTTCCTTCTCTCATTTCCAAATGTTTTCTTAAAATCTACACATTGGAATCCATGTGCTCAGGTTTTTCAGTACGAAGTCCTTCAAATAAACACAAGATGAAAGTATAGGAATTAAACATATGGATATTCCATTCAAATACTTGCAGATATGTATATAGAATGTTATATAGTCAAATAAAAGCAAGTCCCTCTATTTGTGCCAATGACATTCATGTGAAAATGACATTCATGTGAGTGAACACAGAGTACAACTCTTTTCTTTTTGAACTGAGAATGTAAACATTCCTCAAATATGTAGCTTTGGGGGCACTGTTTGTATTGGATTGTCTGCTATAATTTACTGGTGATGACCATATCTCATGATACTACTAAAAAAAGCCCATTTCATTATGGGTGGAATAACCTTTTAAATAAAAGACTATGGAAGACATGAGTGTAGAAAAATATCTAGTATCTAAAATGGTCAGCTTTTTGTGGGAACATATAGCAGTCTATTCTGTGCTAATTTTTCAGAACACAGAGGATAAACTGGTATTTGGTTTGATGTGAATTTTATTTAAATTGGTTTTAATAAAGTTGGATGGTAGAGCTGAGTTGTAACTATACCACGTTAAAAAAAACTTTGTGTGAGTTGATTTAGCTAAGGCATATATGGTTGTTGATGGTTACTGAACATACCTCTGTCATGGGGCAAACACAGTTCTTTAAAAATGACTTAAATTACAAATCTTCTGAACAATATCTTTCAGCAATATTTTACAATGTAAAGGCTCTCTTCTACAGTATTAGTTAGGATAGAAACCTCAAGGTAACTGGAAATAAGAAGTTGTTCCCAGATCTGAACAATTTGTAATTCAAATGTGTTCCTCCCAACTCCTTTTCAAGAAAAGAGATTCTTTACTCAAGGCAGCAGCGTTCCCACTTGGTGTGACTTCATCAATACCATTTGAAGGGTTCTTTATATTCATCTTAAGTAAAACAAAAATATGATGCTTTAAATTGAAGTTTTGATGCAATTGAGCAAATTTAACTTATGACAAGATTAACCAGGATGGATTTTTTTTGTCTGGTTCATTTTGCACCTCAACGAATATCATAAATAGGACTTTTCCTGCAATGCATCTGGGTTTGCTTGTCATTTGCAAGATTTATTTATTCATTAGGATAAACATAACATGCCACAGAAACCACAACATGAACCCACACAGGACGTCAATGCTAAATCAACGTTGTGAGCAAGAAAATATAAATTCACAATTACATGAGTTTTTAAGAGTTTTCACAGAAGTATTTTCTTTTATTTTAGAGGTAACCCGTATAAAATGGGTTAGCCTTGAACAAACTATGGTTTATGAATGCAGAGAAATATTGTGCAGTTAGAAATGACAAATATTAGGGAATAAGAGAACCGTGGTAAGGTTTGTATGAACTGATGCAGGATGAGTTTAAGCAGGACCAGAAAAACAACATACACAATGATTGCAACAATGTAAATAAAAAGATCACTGAAAGGAAACTGGACTCTGAATAAGGAAAAAGCAAACAACGTTCCTGAAGAACACACAAAGAAACATACCTCCTTGCTCTGGGCAAAGATGGGGCAATTATGAGTGTAGAATGTTGCATCCATTTGCGGATATGGTCACTTAATAAGGTTTTTTCTAACTTTATTTTTATTATGAGAAAATATTATTTTCCAAGGATGAGGAGTGGACCTTGGGGGGGTGGTGATATCCATATATGATTGTGATATAAAAACAAAAGCTTCCTAGAGGAAAGGCCAATTCTTAAGCATAACACGGAAGAAAAAGTAGAACAGATGAGTTTGGTGAAAAAAATCAGAAGGAGGAAAATGTGGTTCAGAATGAGCAGAAGTACTGATGGCTATGAGGGGGCATTAAAAATATTACCCACCATTACTGCTAATTCTCAGTTCTCCCTTATAGGTTTAATGTCTCTGGTTAGTCTGTTAATATTCTCTGCCCTCAAACACCGGAAGGTGTATATACAAAGAGTAACATAGGACAATACGTCAGTGCTCAGTAATTAAAGTAAAAGCTGATCTCTGCAAAATCTTCTGTTCCTTCTCAATTTCCCTTAAAGAAATGGCAAAAAATACTATTACCACATAAAAAAATAGAAAGTTCAATAGTGTCAATGACAGAATTGTCATTCTAGGTGCCTCCAGGAAGGACATGACCCCATATAAGGCAAGTCCATGAATTAGAGCTATAGAGAAAAAAGGGGGAGTTTCTATCACAGGAGTTCTTAATTATTGTGTTCAATTCTGGCTTAGTAACATAAAGGAAAGCAAAGCCAATGAGAAGGAGACTTGTCCCTGGAATTAAATAAATAACAGAAAATACCAATAAACTCTATATAACCGATATCAGTTATAAAGCTGTCTTGAAGAAGAGACATTTAGTGAAATGCCCAAGACAGCTGCCAAGGCAAGCTAGCTTTGGATCTAATGTGTTGCTACATCTGCTAAGCTACAGTGTCATACTAAGAAAATGGCTTTGTGTTTTTGGTTTTTCATTTTAAAATGCTACTCTGGGTTGGGATTTCCCTATGTTCATTTGGCTTTTGAAGTATCTTACATATTCTGTCTTGGGCTAGTCACAAGCTTCAAAAGTCAAAATGTATAATCCTTGGAAAGCTAAGAAAGCAATATTCACAATCTACTCTTGATAAAGAACGCTCTCACATTTAATATAGGAGACATTTATTTAAGAAGCTGCTTTAAATTCATATATATCTGGTAATAAAAATGATACAATCTGAAAAGTTTTAGCTGTCAAAATTATTCTTCTCTTTCAACTAGAGGGTCAGTAAAGTGGATGGAAATCAAAGCAAGTATTACCAAACTTTAATAATGGAGTAGTGGTTGTGGGGAGGTAAAGGATTTTGCTTTGCAAAAGGATGATTTCTTATTGCTTGTGTTAGTCCTTTTATACTTCAAATAATTACCCTTTCCCTTCAACCACCCTCCACTGTGATCTTCCACACAGTCTGATTATGGAGAAATTTGTGAGTCTAGGTAGTTTTGTTACCTGGAAAAACCCGCTAATTACAGGGCAATTGACACTGCATTCTCACAGGTCAGAAAGACCTGACACTGGTAATCAACACTCACTTTACAACAGCAGAAATTAGTTGCATTAACAGTCTTTTTGTCATGATATCTTTGCATATTGTTGAAAACAATATAAGTATTCCAAAATAAATCTCTTTATCAAAAGAAGAGGTGCTAGTTAAAAATACTGGACTTTTCCTATGGACCACAGGAGCCAAAATTCTGAACAGACTAAAAAAAAAGAAAAGGATGAAAATACTTGGACTGTTTCAAGTTTACATTAATACCCTTTCCTTTTCCGGATGTGACTGAGTACAAACAAGTATAACGAAAACACTGAGACAGCACTGTCTCCTCCTCTTTAGGACATAATTTTAAAAAAAAAGAAAATCATTACGTGAATGGAGAAGTCAGCCCTTGTGGTGAGACACATTCCATTAGGAAAATTAGAAAAAAAAAACCAACCTAGAATTCCTCTTCTATCTTGTGTTGTCTGAATATACTTTGCATGTGTAAAATCTACAGTTTTAACAAGTCACCCATAAATAGTTTTCGTTTTGTCCTAACCTATAAATACTAAGTTAGTAATACTAAACTATCTCTATTGAATTATTTGTAAAAAGAAAAAAAATATATTATATATTTATATTTTTATAAAGTGAGTTAAGACAGGACAAGGGTATGGGATGGGGAAGTCATGGACAATCACAGTTGACATGTATTATTGGGCACCAAAAAAAAAAATCAAATCTGAACTCTCCAAATTGTCCTGCTTAAGCAAGCCCCTGAAATGGTCAAGTGGTATCTGAGGAAGAATCGTAGGAGGCAGAGACTATGAAATTGCCACTACTGGAATGGCTGGCCATTGACTGGGCAGCTTGCTGGCTTAAATTGTTGCAGATCAACACCAGCTGGTTGCTCTGCGCTTCAGAGAGAGTGCTGCAACTTTGATACACGCTGAAGTTGGTTTTCCTGCCAGGGATGTTGCCTTTCTCACACATTGTTTTCACCATCTTGGCCAGCTTATTCTTGCCCAGTGCCTGGCAGTTGTACCAATGCAGCGCAGCCAGGTTTACTACGGGCTTGATAGATAAATAAAAAGGGGCATCCTCGTATCGCATGGCAGGGGGCCTCCGCTGGGCATACTCTTTGTAGTCCTGCACTGGGCAGGTCTGGGGAGCATGCTGGGTGGCATACACTCTGGAGTCAGTTCCTCCTCTCTTGGTCTTGGTGTTCAGGTCACCAGTGTCCTGGCCCATCCACTCCAAATATTCTAAGCCTGTTTCAGTTACCCGGAGTCGGATATCGCCCCATTTCAAGGTGGATCCATGAAAGCCCGTACAGTGTCCAAAAGCTTTGGTGTTGTTGAGCCAGACAAGGTTGAGCAATCCTTCGGGGTTATATCGGCTCAACAGTCCCCTTTTGCGTAGAATGAGTTCATCAGCAAAGGTGAGTTTCATGGATTTATGCGGTTTGTTTCCTTTACCTTTGCACCGGAGCTCAATCTGCTTTTGTTTAAGGGCCTCCTGGGATCTCTTGAATTCCTTATCCCTTGTGATACTATAGCCATACCTGTGCTCTTTGAGGTACCTCTCCAAGCCACACTGGTAATTAGCCAAGCTGTTTGGCTCATACTCAGACCCATCTTTCTGTCTGGCATCGACAAAGAAAGAGGCAAGGTAGTCATCCAGTTCCTTGCAAGGAATGACATAAATTTCCCTCGTTTCAGAAGGATATTTAGAGATGAGGAACTCCCGGAAATTGCGGAGAGCAGTCTGAGTACTTCGGATAGTTTTCTCATTCTGTTCCCTGCTGAGATCAGCTGCTTTTTCATCCTGGTCTGCAACAAATACGAGGAAGGGGGTGGGGGGTGAGGGGAGGGAAAGTGGAGAGAAGGGGGAATAGAAAAGGTGATGGTGAGTTCAAATGATGCATTTGCAGTACTCCCAAATAAAATTTCCTTTTATAAACAAAAAAGAAAAAGAAAAGAATCAATTTCACAAAGAGCATTGGAAAGCGCTATTTACATACCTTTCTCACGTTTGAAAAGCCAACTTCAGTTTCACAAATGATGTATGAGAGTATGGCCAAAAATTATCAAACTGAGATTCTTATGTCACTGGCGCCCAGTTTAGTACATGGAGATTTGTGGAAAGTCTGAGATTAGAGGAAGTCTTCACTTTGTGACAAATGCGAATAGAAGAATTTATTTTTTTTCCACTGCAGTGTGCAGGGGCCCCAATTAAAGGAGATAAACCCATTAGGTATCGCTTCATTTGTGAAACCAGAGGTGGTACTGGTTCCATTTTTTGTTAATTAAAGCAAACCTATTTTATTTCTTACTCTTAAAAGAAACACTAGAAATCCACATTCTAAAACTCAGTAAATAGAGAAATTCATAGTATTGAATCCATTATTTGCTCTTTCAAAATAAAGATGTGCAGCTTATCACGGGACCGTATTTCAGTGTCAGATAAGATTTATAACCCATGATAAAAATATTTGGTATTCACCTTTAGAGGGTAATAAAGATAAACATCACAGACAACATAAAATTTCAATTATTCTTATCATCAAATTTCTAGTAAAGTGTCCTGATTTCATTAGGATTCCATTATTTTTCTAATGTCTTATACAATTTCTTTATAACACTAATAGGAGTCAATGCTATCTGTATGACATAGAAATTACCCACTCTAGTCATTTTTGTGCCATGATACTTAAATTATTTAAAATGTTTAAATTTGACTCTGTACCTTTTTAGGGATTCAGGGAACCCAAACCTGTGATTTCCTTAGAATGTAGTCCAAACCTTTGATTTCTGTGTCCTGTAAGGACACGATGCTGATCTGCACTCACTCTGCAACGAGAAGTGACTTACCAGTGTCACGTGGACACATATCAAAGGCAGAATGTGAACCCAGATCTTCATGACTGCAGGATCAACTCTCTACCACTACTTCCATCCTGGCTTGTTCTTTTTATAATAGTTAAACATTCCAATTAAAGAAGGCAGAATTCCCAAGATTAAGAAAATAAAAACCACTTATTATATTCAGACACTACCAAGAATAAGCAAAGTAAAAACTGAAAATTGAAGTATTAACAAGAAAAACAGTGTACCCTATTGACTGGTGAGAGGTGTACATATTAAAATTACTTAAGATATTTAAAATGGTATCATTCAGGCAACAATTATGGTAAATGTGTGTTGCGTTATTTGGGAAAATGTCATACTGGTCATTATTACAAACTATGAGAGCAGGAAGGCAAAGTGCTGCTGAAATAGCTGTAATCTGAAAGTAAATCTGCATAGAATTATATTACATCAGAGTTAGAAGACAATTCAGAGGTCATCCAGTGTGACCGATATCTGAAAAGGAAGTAACTTTCAAAAGTGATGGGAAACTCACCATCTCCCCAACACTCCCGAATCCCTAAGTAGACGGGTAAGAAGCCTTTCCTTATTTTGGATCAAAATCTGCCTTTTTGCAACCTGTATTTATTATTTTTGGTTCTGCTGTCTGGGGCCAAGCAAATCAAATTAGCTCCTCTTACGAACGGCAGCCCTTTACAATGTGAAGATTCTGATCCTTCCAGGCCCCTCACTACCTTGATCTTTTCTCCTACAGACAAACTCCTACTTATCAACGTCTCTTGGAAGATGTACTTCCCAAGGATGAACATAAAGCTTCAGACCGAGGTTGGGGAGAGGAAGACAGCAAAAGGAAGAGAGGGAAAGAGTGAAAAAGGGAAAAGGGGGAGAGGGAGGAAAGGGAGGGAGGGAGAGACAGAGATAGAGAATCCTTTTCCTAATTCTGGATATCGTAACTCTAAAATTGCAATAGCTTTCTATTGGCTGCTATGTCCCCTTGTTAACTCATATGGAATTGATAGGTTTATAGCGTCTTAGCAAATGCCATCTTCATATTACTCCTATTGCTTGCCTCCTCTACTTCCTACTGATTCTGAACATGGTTGTCAGAGATCATGAAACAAAGCTGACTGGTTCCACTACAAATTTATGTTATCAAATTTCATCTGAGTCCTCCATTTATTTAGTAAGACAATTCTTTGACTTCCCCCATACGGATTCTCGTTCCCACTCCCTACTAAGGCTGTTCCAAATCTTTTCTTTACTTGAACCTCCCAAAACAACCCTTCCAGAATTAGGAAGAGGATATATTCTCATTCTCTCTCTCCCCCTCTTTTCCTTTCCCCCCCTCTGTTTCCCCCCTTTTCTTTCCCTCTTTTTGGAAGGCTTTATGCATGATATGATATGACCACTCATAATTTTAATCTGTTCATATTTTTTTGCATTAAATGTTTTATGTAAGCAACATATTGGCAGATTCTTATTTTTCTATTCCATTCTATAGCTTTCTTTTAGTAAAGGAATTTAAATTATTCATAATTAATTCTATAAATTTTAATTTTTAGAGAAGCAGTATGGAGCAGTGCAAAGATGGCAAGTTCTTGTCCTATACAAGTTAGCAGTCAGCTGAATAAGATTACAAAGTAATTGGGAAATGTTTAATAAAACAAACAGAAATACAGTAAAACACAGATAATGCTAGTTTGTGGTTTTCTTAGTCAACCTAAGGCCTGGAGGGATGTTTCTGTTTGAGGGGACTAAATTAGTGAATAGTAAGTTAGTCTAGCCTTCCAGAAGCCTTGGGTTCAAGCCCTGACTATGAATGCATGTTAGATGTATGAATAAGGGCAACTCAACTGCTCACAGCCGCAGGCAACTCTCTACTGCTCTAAATTACTAGCAAGTTTCCATTTCCTGTTTTTGTTGAGAGCTTAGAAATCAGGAACTCCTTAAGCTGATGAAATCAAGGGTCTGGAACAACAAAAGAGACTGAGGTGGGCATGCATTGAACTGGGAGATCTTCAAAGTCCTTTCTAACTCTAAATCAATGATCCTATGATGGGGTATGGGACTTGGGAAACAGTTATAGCCTTTTATAGAGTGGGAGCTGGGTATGCCGTGACAGATTGTGGCCACAAATGTGCAAGAGCTTTTGTGGTTGGAAAAGTGATAATCCTTGTAAGCAAGATGCAGGTCAGAGACACTCATGGAGGAGTTTTGTTGGCAAGTGGGGCAAGTAGCTGGGCAGGTGCTATATTATCAAGCGGTCGGCCTGACTGGTCATACCATGCTCACCTGCTGTCTTTGTAAGACTTTCTGTCATGGATTCCTAAGTTTTTTGTTTTGTGTTGGGTCCTCCTTTGGCTACGGGGTGATGCCTAAGGATCCCTTCTCAGAATGTTTTAAAATGAATAAGATATAACACTAGGTGGTACAGTGGAGTCAGGAAGACGAGTTCAAATTCAGTCTCAGATGCTTACTAACTGTGTGACCCTGGGCAAGGCACTGAAATTCTGTCTCAGTTTCCCCATCTGTAAAACAAGGATAATCAAATGAAATAAAAATTGTAAAGTACTTAGCACAATGCCTGGCACATAGTAAGTGCTATATAAATGCTAGCTTGTATTTTTATTGTTGTTACTGTTATTACAAAGGAAACTAATTATATTGAAATCAAATTATCAAAAAGATAAAGAAATGTAGTTATCAAAATATTTCTTTAAAAATAAGTCCACAGATTCCCTGTCAATTAACTTTGAGGAAGGGAAGGCTTTTTTTTCCATATGTTGAGAGTAACTATGTAGAAGTGGTTCCTTTGTTGCTTTACAATCCATCATCTTACCATAAGTCTGAAGTTAATATTTGTTAAGTAACCTGTTGCTACAACAATATTATCAGCATGGTCTTAATTTTTCCATGCATTTTTTCTGTTTCTTTTGTTTTCAACTCTGGACCTCCTACACACACATCAACTCTTCATCTTCTACCTAGCCCCAAACTTAGCTAAGTATAAATGGTATTTTTTTTAAAGAAATGAAACAAACCAAAGATAATATTCTCTTTCCTCTTGTCAAAAATACAGGATTTCAGCCACTCTGTTTTGGGGAGATTTATTTCCAAGAGTAGAAGAAAGAAGATGATGTGAGACCTCTGAGTTACAGTAACCTCCATGAACTGGAGAGAATTAAAAAAAAACAAAGTTAAAGAAAACCGCTTTTAAACCAAACCATTCCCCCCGCAAAATGAATATGACCATGTTTTTTAAAAAGGTGATTAAATATATGTTTAGATAGAAAACCAATTTTGAATATAGAGTTCTTTTAATATTATCTTGGCATTATAACTTGTAAATGGGTGAGAAATTTCTCACATCCATTTGTTTACATGCTTAACCATATCAATGTAACTCCCAGCAATGCCAGGAATCTTCTATTTGAAGGAATAAGTTGCAATGTATCTTGAGAACATTTATCAGTAATGAGTCACAACTGCAGTAGCAAACTGAATGAAGTGCAGTCTATTTTTTTCAGTAGCTATACTGGCTCTTCAATGTTGGCATCAACAAAATGCTTTTGGCATTAAAAAAACCCATATATAAAGTGGAAAAGATTTTTTTTTGTCTGAATGAACCAGGCATATGGTTCAGCAAGTAAATCCAGAGAAATAAGCTGCCAATGCGTAAACAAACTTATGACACTGCCATTTGAAACTTGGAAATTGGTATTAAGAACACTGACATTCCAGATTAGCATCTTCAAGGGAATAAATGGTATAAGGAAAGCTGAATTTGGATAAGATCCCAAAGGTCTAGAAGACAGAATGAAGCAGTTAAGGAAAGCAGCCAAAGCAGTCATGAATATGACAAAGCTGTTCCAAGAAGACCCTGTTGCATCTAAGGCAGATGTTTTATGATTACAACTGAAGATTTTTTAAAAAACAGTGCAAGTATCAAAATAACCTTTCCCCTCAATTAACTGCTTACCAAATGTTAAAACCACAGAGCCTCAGTATATATTGCAATGGACATACTCTCCAGTGTGTTCACACTAGGAGCTGAAAAACTTTTCATATATGCATCTCTATTTCTGTCTCCCACCCAGAACATTTTGATTCACACCTGGCTCCACTGTACTCCAACTACTGCACTATAACTGTAGAGGCTATTGATGTTCACTGCCATTAGATATAATTTGTATACAAGTTGGAAGAAATTTTCTACATAGCAGTAGCAAATGTGGATTTAATTACAAATTAAGACCTCTTTAGATGACTTTCTGATGAAATTGGTTTTTTTTATATTCCATAACCATTAAATGTCATCAGCTTATACTAGGAAAACTGTAAAGATAAAGAGTTTCTTATTTCAACCTTTTAGCCCTCTAGTTCACCCTAAGAAAAGCTGCTAACATCAACTTTCTGAAACTCTCTTTTTAAGCATCTCATCATCCTGCAAAAAACTTTTCAGTGTCTTTTCCATTAGTTCCCAAATCAAATGTAAATTTCAGACTGACATTCCAGCCTCCTTCCCCAATTCCTCATGCTCCAACCCCATTAACCATATTTCTCTTGACCATTCTATGGTTCTGATTGTCAATTTCCAAGCAGTTAGCTTGCCCTCAACGCTCTATCTCTAAATGTTCCGCGTTTTTTTTTCTCTTGGAATGTCTGCCTCTCCTTAATCACCAATCCATGTCCCTGCTTCATTTAAGATTCCACTTTGAAAGGCACCTTTTGGAGAAAGCTTTCCAGGATTACTTACACAACTTAACCACTGGCTATCTTTTACTGAGCACCCTTTCACATTTATATACTCATTTACTACCGTCATCCTGAATAGTACTGAGAGGTTAACTTGTAACTGTCCTTCTGTAATTTCATGTAAAGAAGTTTGGTTTCTACAAAACTGCCACTGATTATAAATAAGGAAGAAGGAAGAGCCAAGAAAGACTCTAAGATTATACCTGTCAGGGAGGCATCTGAAACAAAGTGCCTCCTAATTTCCCTATTTCTTTCAACATCACCCTCCTTCCGAGGCTTAAATCTTTTTGTCTTTGTTTTTAAAAAAATTTTTTTCAATTTACTCTTAGTTTTCTACATTCACTTCCACAAGATTTTCCAAGGCTTAACTCTTGAGTGCCATTTTTAACTCATCTCTCATTTGACCCCATATCTAGTCAATTAAGACCATTCCTCCACTTCTTTTCATTTACCATTGGCATTACTCTCATTTAGCATTACAAGACTTCAGATCTAGAGGTTTGAGAAATCTTAAAGGGCATCTATTTCAAGTCCAACATCTTTGAGATAAGGAAGTTTAAACTTTGAGAGGCTAATGATTGCTTTGTCCAAGGTCACACAGGCAGTCAATAGCAAAGCTGAGGTTTCAGCTCAGGTCCTATGACTTCAAATTCAATATCTATTTGTCAATACTTCACTACTCCACCATGAGGACGCTGTTGTACCTCAAGCCTGTCTCCTCTAGGTGGCATGGAGGATAGGGCACTGGACTTGGCATCAGGAAGACAAGAGTTCAAACTCAGCCTCAGACACTCCTTCAGTGACCTCTGGTCAGTCACTTAACCTCCATCAACCTTAGACACCTCACCTGTAAAATGGAGATAAAAGCATCTACTTCCCAGGGCTATCGTTAACTGCTGAACAGAGTCCAGTTTCCTTACTCTAATGCTAATCAAAGCCTTCCACACAAGCCGCATACCTGCTTGGCATATCCTCAACGCAGCCCTCCCTTTTCCATATCTATGCTTTTGCACGAGCTGTTTCCTAAGCCTGGAATTCCTTCCTCCTCACAATGTTTCTGCTTATTCAGATTCTCAAAGGCTCAGTCTGAATGTCTACCTACTTCATGAAACTCCTGTTCTCCCCAACTAAGAGTAACATCTATCGCCTCCAAATTCCCTTAGGACTTCCAAGGTACTTGGCACATTCGTATTACAATTATTTGTACAAGTCTTAATTCCTTTATCGGACTACAAGCAAAGACCACAATTCCTTTGTTTTTGTATTTCCTGCAGCACTCAGCTCAGGGACTACATGGCAATTACACAATAACGTTGTTGAATGAATATTTATTCATGATTAATGATGATGATAATAGCTAACGTTTATATAGTATTTACCAAGCCCCTGTGCTAAGCACTTTACCACTGTTGTTTCACGGGATCCTCACAACAACCCTAGGAGGTAATACTGAGTCAAAGAGAGATTAAGTGACTTGCCCAGGGTCACAAAGCAAGTAAGCATTCAAGGCTGATCACGCTACAACTGTACACTGCAGAAAAACTGCTGCTGATCTGCGCTGGTAGAGGGAGCTTCTTCATGTGGAATTCTCTGCTAAAGAAATCATAAAGAAATCATCTCTATCTCTAATAATCTTTACTTTCTTGAACTTTGCATAGCATTTAGAACTACCTTTATATTCTTATAATCTACTCCACACAAAATAGCCTATAAGCTTCTTGAAGGCAGGAACTGTTTCATTTTTGTCTTTGCATCCCCAACACATGGTATGTAATAAACACTTAAATATACACTGAAGTTGTTGAATTGAGTAGTATATCTGGGTTATATTCTTCTACCAGATTATAAACTTGGCTGTAGATAATACATAGTTATGTTGTACATATAGTAAGAATTTAATAAATAGCGAATGAATAGATGTTTATAGTATATTTAAACACACACTCATTTGTGTCTATTTCTGCAACATCCAGAAAAAAAAAATTCTAAACCATCATGTACCTTTTATAGTTTCACTAAAGTATTTGCCTCTGGCAACAATACAACCACCTACAACATCTCCACATGCTTTAGTTCTCAATCATCTTTCCCGATCAGAAGAATATTTATGTTTTGTTGAACAAGCTCTTTATGTTATGCCTTCTTCATTCAGTCATGTCTGATTCTTTATGACCCTGCGAACCATACTGTCCCATGGGGTTTTCTTGGCAAAGATATTGGTGTGGTTTGCCATTTCCTTCTCCAGTGGATTAAGGCAAACTTTAAGTTTACCTTAAAAACTTAAGTTAAGTGACTTGCTCAGGGTCCCACAGAGACCATAATGAGACTTGGGTCTTCCTAACTCCAGGCCCAGCACATTATCTGAGTCACCTAGCTGCCTCCTATGTTACACCTTCTCCTCTTCACAACTATTCTTAACTCTCCCTGTGACTTTTAGTCCTTCATCTCAGGTTGCACTTTCCTCCCTTCCTAACCTTTACCCTATTGTTAACCCATTCAACTCCACCTTATACTCTCAAATACCTCATATTTTGGCCATTCCTCCTTTACCAAAACCCAACCCTGGATTACTACCAATTTCAAGTAATTATCCTGTTATCCCTCTTCTTTTTCTCAAATTCCTAGAAAAAGCTGGCTATATTCATCGCTTCCACTACTATCTCATTCATTCTTCAACCTTTTATAATTTATTGCTTAACTGAAACCGCTCACTCCAAAGTTACCAATGAACACTTCAGTGTCAGATTGGATAGTCTTTTCTGAGGCGTCATCCTTCCAGACTTCGCTTTTGCTTTTGAAACAAAGGACTACCTTCTTTTCCTGGATACTCTGTTTCCATTGTTTTTGTATAACTGCTCTCTCCAGTTCTCAGCTTATCTATCTTTCCAGAAATTGGAATAAGTATAGCTTTCCAACACATCCTGGGAAGGAATTTCCAGGGATGGATCTGGGAGAGAGAGAAGCCTAGACTTCAGTCTTGGCAAAATCTTTCCCAGGCCACTTTGGCCAGGAGGACATTTTGAGTTTTGAAAGGGTCCAAAAGATGCTAGACCTCCTGTCTACCCATCTACCCAGTTGTGTTCTAGATTCATTTCCTCAATCAGTAAAATACAATGTCTGAATCAAGAACCAAGGACAGATGCAAAGTCACCACGCTTAATTAAAGGGAACTTCTTAAACATCTCACAGATAACTTCTATAAGGGCTCCAGACACGAAGAGTTCTTCAGCACAATCAAATACTCACTTAAAAATACATCAGGAACAGAGAATGACAGAATCTGCATAGGCAGAAGTGGAGATGACAGCATTCTAGGTCAGTGGGGCAGCAGGATTAGGTACCGTCATCAACAAGGGCTTTAAGGCAGGAAGAAAACTGGGTAAGTAGCTAATGGTGAGGAGACTGGGACAACATAGGCTAAGAGAATAATGGGAAATAAGATTGAACACGTACACTATAACCAAATGATGGAGAGCCTAGAAAAACAGACACTGCACAAACAAGTGAACCATGCTAAAAAAGACTCTACAAAAGCCAGAGAACCTTACTTTGTGACAAAGTTTGAGCTCATTCATTTCCTTGAAATTTGCTCTAGAAAAACTAATTTTTTTGCATATCCATACTAATCTAAAATAAAATTTATTTCGACAGGATGGTGTAGTCTTATATATTCTTAAGTACACTAAATACACTAATCACATTTAATAAGCATTTAAATAAGTCACTGACAAAGTCTGAGCTTTAGAAGATAAAATTTGACAAAGGGCCACTTTACCTTTGGTTAATTCCATGATAACTATCTCTAGTAGAGAGTGATCCCTTGCAAAGCAAGGAGATCCAATAGGTTTTTGACAGTGGTTTCCAGTTATTCAATCAGCCAGCTCCTACTATACGTACTAAGTACTGGAGACACAAGAATGGGAAAAGATAGTCCCAACTCAGAGTCTAATGGGGGAGATAACATGAAAATAACTATGTATAATCAAGGCATATACGGGATATGTTAGAGATAATCAACAGAGGGAAGGTACTGTCATTAAGGGGGATGGGAAAGGCTGCTTTTAGAAAATGGGAATTTAGCTGGCACCTGAAAGAAGTCAGGGAAAGCAGGAGATGGAGACTAGGAAGGAGAGCATTCCAGGAATAAAGGATAGTCAGTGAAAATTCCCAAAGTTGGGAGGTGGATATAGGGCCTTAGAACTCCAGGGGATGCCATCAGAGATTCCAGGAGAAATTTCCAGTGCTAATTAAAATCACCCAGGAACAGAAGGAAAAGTGTTCTTTTGATAATGTTGAGCTCTTTTCAGTCATGTCTGACCCTTTGTGACCCCAATTGGGGTTTCCTTGGCAAAGATATTGGAGTAGTTTGCCACTTCCTTCTTCATTTTACAGAGGAGGAAACTGAGGCAAACAGGGTAAAATAACTTATCCAAGGTCACAAAACTACTTAGTGTCTGAGGCTAGATTTGAACTCAGGAAGAGTTTTCCTACTCCAGGCCCAGCACTCTATCCACTGCCCTACTTAGCTGCCCCAAGTACTCTTTTTATCTGAGTGTCTATACGTAACCATACAGAAAAAGGAAGGTGGCGATCTTTCTGTACTCTGACCTCACTGGGACACATCAGGAACAAATGAGAAAGTGCTTACTTAACACAGGGCCTGGTATGTAGGAGCATAATGCATGCTTGTTCTTTCCTTTCTGTTCCCCTTCCCTGGAGTATTTGTGTCCAATGTAGGCGATAGATTTTAGAAGAGACTTTGATAAACTGGCATGTTTCAACATGGTAAGGGCACTTGAACACATACCATAAGAGGATAAGTTGAAAAAAATTGGAATGTTTAGTTTAGAAAAGAAACTTGAGATTTCTTCACTTTAAGGTAGAGGGTTATGAGAATGATATTGAAGTGCTTGAGGGGTTATCCTGTGGAAGAGGAGTAGGACAGTTTGTTTGACTTCATAGGCAAATAAGACTAACAGAAGTTATAGAAAGTCTGATTTTGTCTCAATGTAAAGGCAGCTGGATTGTTCTGTGGATACAGTGCTGTCCCTGGAGTCTGGAAGACTTGAATTCAAATGCAGTTTCAGATACTTCCTAACTGTGTGACCTTGGGCAAGTCATTTGACCCTGTTTGCCGTAGTCTCCCCATCTGTAAAATGAGTTGGAGAAGGAAATGGTAAACTATTCCAGTATATTTCCCAAGAAAACCCCAAATGGGGTCACAAAAAGTTGGATATGATTGAAAAACAACTGGACAAACCTTGAAGAACAATATAAACTTAAGTTATTCTTCCTCTTAATCAGAATGATCCCAAACACGAATTCAAGTTTCTGCTATTAGAAGATTTCAATAACTGGAGAGGATATCCCTCCCTAAGCTACAGTACCAAGCATGCTGTTGGTTTATAATAGGCAGCAATTTTATCATTTTGAAAATAGGCCTTGTTTCCCCATATTTTTCCAAAATTTTTCTGATTTGACTTTTTCCTGCAAACACCCACCACTACCATTTTAGCATTTATCAATTCTGTAATCATATTTCTCTTTTGTTTTTTTATTTCAGAATTAAGCTCAATTTATTTACTTTTCTTAAGTTGAATTGAGATTTTTCTTTATATAACCTTCATTTCTACATAGCCCTTCTGTATCCTCTTCCCAGGAAGCCATCTTACAACAAAAAAAAAAAAAAGAAGAAAAACTGTCTGAAAAGCCAACTAGCAGATCCACTGCACTTGTCTCTCATCAAAAAGGAGTTTCATGCCCAAACTAATATGGGAAACCCAAATGTACAATAGCACGTGATGACTTATGCAAAGGCTACTGAACATTTTCCTTATTTTTAATTTCTTACACAATTTAAAAGATAGGAAACTGACAAGAACCAGCCAAGAAATACTCTCTGAACAGCGTCAGGAGAATAAGGAAAAGAGGTTACTGACAACTGATCCAAAACAGGACATTATATTAGTCTGTATATATTCAACCAACCAAAAGAATGGCATGTGTCCCAATAACTATAAACTTTAAAGATACTACAGGCATTTTTATTGCCAACATATGTTTAAATCAGGAAACATGCTGAAGAAATAAACATATTAACAATGCTTAGGCTCTGTTCTAGAAAAGAGTCTTTTCTAGGGACTCTCTAAGGACTGTGCTAGTTTTACATACATATACATAAATTTATGCTTTTTTTAGCTCTCTGTGATTGTTAAAAAATATCAGGTTAAATATATATATATATATATATGTATTAATTTTGGGGGACCCTGGCTCAAAAGAAGTTGACAAACATGATCAATAAGTTTTTCCCTGGGAATAAGTCCTGTCCTCATAACGTTTGCAGCACGAGCCATTTATTGAGACAAAAAGAATGAGCTGTTAAATTTTAAATACTAAATTTTAACACATTTTAAAATATTTTTTCCTGAGTTACCTTAAAATTACCCTTCAACCGTATTCACAAATCAATGTCATCTCCCCTAAATATTGTACCTAATTTTATGTATTTTTCTGCTTTCTTAAAATAATTTAAATTACAGGATTGTTAGTGCCACTAATTAAAGCCACTGTCATAGTTATCTGACCAATAAATTATTTTTAATTGCAACTAACCTTTTCCCAGTAAAACTAAAACAGCTTTTAGTTATACATTCATAAGTATTCATATTCTGAACCAGAAGGCCAAGTCAAGGCATATTTTTGACAGTATCTTCAATGAATACAAACATGCTTAAATAGAGATCGGATCTTCTGGATGTTTTCCCTGGAACTATGTCACTCGAAATATGAAGCATCAATTCTTGATCACTTGGAGCATGTTCCCACCAATGACAGCAAGTAAAAAACACAGAAATAAGGAACACATGTGACAACACCACCCTTTAAAGAAATTCAGTAGCTTTGATAATGTGAAAAAAAAAATCCTTTTTTTTCCTTGCTATTTTTCTGGTTGTTTCCATATCTCTATCACTTCAGAACAAGGAAGGATAAGAAAGCTTCATGTCTTGATCACTTAAATTCTAAAAGGAATTTCAGAATATTAGGGTCACCTGGGTTGAGACTAATCATCCCAGAACCATTTGAAGGTAACCACAAAAGCAACCTTAGAACGGAATCAACTAAAGAAATTCTAAATAAGGTGGAGGGAAAAGGGAAAAAGGTACCCTCCTAACCCTGAATTCATGACCACTCTTAAGTCCAAAAGTCTTAGGAATGAATTTGTAACATGGACATGTTACCCTCCCTCGAGGAGGCTATTTTGACTTCATTTCATAATGTGAACTGTTGTTTACTTTAAGCAAGTATTCTGGAAACATGAGATCAAAATGTGTTCTTGCTATAACAGATACAATGAGTACCGCTTTGCATTTACCATCTATTGCCATTTATGGTTCTGTGAATAACCTATACTAAACCATTTTATTTTCCCCAGGGTGAGGGGATCAATTTGCAGTGGTTGTGTGTGATAGCTAAATACTTCTAAAACAGGTCAGTTTCACATATCTTATACTTTGGTGGGTTAATAAACTGTGGAGTGGCCAAGGAACATCAGAAAGCCTCCTGTCTCAACCATATCAACTCTACACATTCCAAGAGTGGGAGATCATTTTGGGTTGATAAGTTTCTCTTATTGAAAGATCTAAATCTCCACCTTCCCTTATCAGCTGAGCCTGCTAGCACTTACCTGGTGGACAGGGCCATGGCCACAACCCAATAAAGAGGATATTTCAATTTCTTCTTTTCACCCTCCCAATCACCCTTTTTTCTGATTTTCTAGAATGTGTCCCTATTTCTTCTACATTATTTATAAAGTTACTGCAAAATCTTGCCAAAATGTTCTTCTTCAATTATTGAGGTACAATTAAGTATACATACGTCTATAACTATTATTGGTACTTGCAATGTCTATTTTAATTTTCCATGTTAATAATAAAAAACAATTACAGTCACGAACTCAAAGGCGCATCCATATCATTTTGTATGTGCCAGTTTTCAATAAACAATACCTAATCCTCGTATATTAACCAATTAATGCTGGATGTTAGCTGGCACTGGACATTAATTCTAGCATGCTAACATATTAATAATTTAAATTTATGGTATTCAGTGAATCTTAAATACCAGTATCTAGGACTAGAATTATAAGTAATTTGTAATTCTAAGGATTATTTGAATAACTGCTTATTAAAAATAATAAAAACTCTCAATGAATGAAGAGTCAATTGTAAATATGGAGTTACCATACTATATGATGGCACAAATATTATACTATCACTTCTGGTTATTTCTTTTATATTAAATTAGGAAATGGCAAGTTTCTCCTTATTTGCCCCATCTCCTAATTTAATTTAGCTCTGTCATCCGTCATGAAGTCGTTTTAATGATAGCACATAAAAGAACTACCTAAAGAGTCCGGGAGGAGTCCAGTGGTTAGTCACATTTTGCTTAGTAGGGAAACAACTTAAAAACCCCTAAATCCTCAAAGAGACACTGAGTTAGAGAAAACAAAAAGGAAAAGAATAAAGACAAAGGGATGCAAAAATGAGAGCAAATAGCTGGAGTGAATGAAAACCAGATGAGGTTTCTCAAACCTAATTATAAGTCATAGACATGGAAAGATGCATTCACCACTGGAGCACCAGAGAGGGAAGCAAAGCACAGAATAGGAGGGTGCAATAAATATTTTATTACATTAATCATAATAAGCTGCACTTTAGTTTTGGCCAAAGCATATTCTTAAATCAACTTTACAATGTGACTGCAATTTCCAGCTTAGCAGCATGAAGCCCACACGACTGTAATTAATGCAATAAATCATGTTGTGGAGCTTTCCACCAAACCTGACAGGAGTTGGTTGATATATCGCTTATTAGAGACTGCAGGGATTTTTCACCACCTTTTTTTATTATACTGCCAATGGCAGTGAATCAAGGGTACCATTTTCTGATATGTCTGAAATATCTACTGAGAGTGTAATATATAACGTGAGTAGTGAGCTAGTGCCATCGAGCCATTGATAACACACTGTGCTGTCTGCACTTTCCAAGAAGAATCTTGTTTTAACACCATCTTGCCTTGATTTAATACAGTAACTGAAGAGACACAGATTTGTTACAGAAGTCACATTTAAATTTTATAAAATTCCAGGGAAGGAAGTCCCTGATTCACATAATGTGTCTCTCCTTTTCAAAATGTGTTACCTAACAAATCAAATATCCAACAATAAAGTAGAGACAATACAGAACAAGGAATATTTCAAAAGGTGCATCATTTTATTCACTACATACGCTATGAACACTTTAAAAATTATTTCCAGAATCTTTTTAATTCTCCTTTGGCTCAAATTTTTATTGAACATGCAAATTAATTCTCAATAGATTCATTTACCTCCTTGGACTGCACATAGCACTTTGTGCCATATTTATTTTGTCCTATTATGTATTATGACTATTTGTGCATATGACATATCTTCTATACTAGACTTTAAGCTCCATAAAGACAGTGGTCATTTCTGATTGAACTTGTTTCAAATGATCCACAGCACATATCACAGTATTTTCGATGGTGTAAGTTTGTTGAATTGAAAATTCAAACTTCTTGACTTTTTACTTTTAAAACAGGGATTTCTGCTATCTCTGATTCATTCAATTTACTACGTGTTAAATTTGCTTTAGAAAAGTCAGTGTGGTAGAGTGGACAAAGAGTCACCCTAGAAACTAGGAACAACTAGGTAATATAATGGATAGAGCCCCAGGCCTAGAGACAGGAGAACTCTTCTTCATCGGTTCAAATCCGGCCTCAGACACTTACTAGCTGTGTCACCCTGGGCAAGTCACTTAACCCTGTTTGCCTCATTTTCCTCATCTCAAAGATGAGCTGGAGAAGGAAATGGGAAACTATTCCAGTATCTCTGCCAAGGAAATACCAAAGAGTTCTACAACTGAAAAAATGACACAACAGGAATTAGGAAGACATTACTCTTCTAGCACAAACTGTGTAATCCTGGGCAAAGCACAATCTCTCAGAGTTCCAGGCGACTTTCTAAACCTCTGTGTTGCAATTGAGTTATACTAGTAGAGGGAATTTGCTTGCTTGAGAGTTCTTTACATTCATGAAAACACAGACCCAGATTTGAAGGGGAGGTGGGGGAGAGTGTTACATGTATCTGTCATGTTCTAAAAAATCTTATTTAAATTATTAAAAATGCTGACTGATCATATTAAATGAGGCCTTTTAGATTTGCTGATTGGAGATTATACACACACATATCTCAAACACACAGAGAGTAGAGAGATCTATCTTAATATACTAAAATGTTTTCTGTCTTGTTGCATACAAGCCAACAAAAAGTGATATGAGTAACATAGTTGTAATGTGCCTTAGGAGAGGTGAGTGAAAATACTTTGGAAAGTATGATTGTGGGCCCAAAGGCCTGTAGATTGCTTATATTTCTCCCTTCTATCTATTATGAATATTTGATTTGGGAAGGAAGTAAAAATACACTGGACAAAAGAGTAGCAAACAAGAGCTCTAAAAATGAAATTGACTTTATCTTAATGTGTAGGACAGGTAATAAATGATTATATGCATGCATGTGTACATGTATATGTGTATGCACATATACATACATACACTTCAGAATTAGCTGTTTATGTAGAATACAATCATTGGCTTTTTAGAACAAAGATAAAAACCAGCAACAAATCAGAAAAAAGCAACGGGATGAGACTGAGTAAACTCATTTTACTTAGTAAACACTGAATAAAATCACAAAAATTCAACACTCTCCTGTACTCAAAAAGATAGCACTCAGAGCTGCGAGACTCAAACAATCCATCCTATGGTGAGCCACCATCTTCCTGCAAATTCCTACCCACAAAGAGAAGGATTTGGGCATTATTAAGAGCATCAGTCCTCTTTAGCTAGAGCTGCACAATCCACATGATTTATACATAAAAGGAAAGGGCGCATTTCAAATTGCTCCTGCATGCCGTGAATCAGCTTCACTGCTTCTTGGTTTGCTTTCCGGCCCTTTTTCGCCATCCCAGAAACATCTCCAATTGCTCTGGGAGGCTTAGTCAGGAGCTTCTCTGCTTTTTCTAGTCTCTTCCTACATATTATCTCTGCTTCTGAGCCCTGGGTAGGATGGCATGGTCCTTTGGAGGACTGCATGCTTCCAGGGAAGAAACTTACAAATGCACAGGTCTCCCTCTAGGTTAACTTATTCTGTTTTCAAATAGCTCCTACGTCCTGTTTTCCACTCTCTCCAGATCTTCACCCTCTGAAAATATGTGAAACCCCTTTCAAAGGCTAAGCTCAAGTTTCCAAACTAGACATGACCTTCATCTTTCACATGGCATTAAGGGGACAGTAAGTATCCAGGAGAATAAGAACTTAGAATGTGTCCAAAAGTTTACCTTATCCAGGGAATTTTAGGAAAAAGCACTGATTACTCTTCTGGATCATACCTTGGCCCACTCAAGACATTAGAAAAAAAACAATGTCACATTCTTTTCATCTTCAGTAAGTTACTGATATCTGGCTTCCTCTGGAAAACGCTACATTCTAGACCATCCTCTCCAGAACCAAGGGCTACTTTTTGCATGCCCACTGATGCCAGGACAATATACTCCTTTTTACCTAATTTTAAAATTATCTCTCTGCTACTATGTCTTAGCAATCTCTTCTCTTTTGATGTTCTCTCTAGCTATATATTTCAAGCTAGAGTTCAGATTCTAGACCCTTGTCTCCTTCCTTTTTCAAGTAATATAGTACTTGGCTCACATGCTAGCTTTCAAATCCTATCCCTCCCCTTATATAGAGGGTCTTCAATATACATGTTGATATATTCAATGATATATGTCCAATATATATGTTATGATATATATATATGATATATATGTGTAGTGTACCCTAGACTTCTAGTTCATTAATCTCCTCAACTCCTATGCCCTATAACTTTATTTCATTTTAGCCATGCACAGGAATCTTAGACCCCACAATAACTCAAAACTGTCCTCCCTCCATGACCTTGAACTTCACTCCTCTCCAGGCTTCACTCCTGACGTTCCATAGAGTTTCTGGAACCATGCCCCCAATTCAGGCACCTTTATCTCTAATTTCCCCTCCCCCTTCTCAGCTCTTATTTGTATTCCCAGCACTTGTTCAATCATTTTTCAGTTATGTCTGATTCTTCATGACCCCATTTGAAGTTTTCTTGGCAAGGATATTGGAGTGGTTTGTCATTTCCTTTTCCAGTTCATTCATTTTACAGGTGAAGAAACTGAGGTAAGCAGCGTTAATTCTAATGGATTATGTGTCTTTCAATCATTTATCTCGCTATGGAGCTCCCTGGAACACAGTGAGCACTGAAAGCCTGATCAATCTCTCTCTCTCTCTCTCTCTCTCTCTCTCTTTCTCTCTGTTTATATAGGAAAATAGTTAAGTAATAGTCCCAAGACCAGTATGGCTTCAAGACTTGTTATAATCATGTATTTCCAAGAACTCATAGACTATTTAAAATGCTTTACAGAGAGTGAGGTAACTATGGAGGAAGGAGAATGCAAATCACATTCAAATGACTTGTTAAAAGCCCATTTGAGCACAGCAAACAGATCTCTTCAACTCGTAAGTTACTGCATCTGTGACAACCTTTGCAGCTACTAAAATTCAATTTCATGGACATTTTTTCCCAGAGAAAGTTTTAAACTTAGTTATTTTTTATTAGTCTATCTAGCTAATATATCAAATTTTTAAAAATCAAAAAACCCATAAACTTGTTTGGTGTCAATAGCAGCCTCATATACGAATTCTACCTAATTAGAAAGCCTTGAAATAACTAAATTAGATTGGGTTAAGATCCCCTACTATTTCCTAAGGGTACATAATATGTGATTCTTCTCCTTCCCTGCACTCCAAAATTATGTATGGTCCAGGGTATGCTCTGTGACTCTTCTACCAGTTTACTTCCTATGACCTAGATATATCTTAAATACAAGTCACCTCACTTCAGAGGCATCATTCTCATCGTCTAGTAAATGCAGAGGCTAGGCTAAATGGCTCCGGAGGTCCTTTAAGTCTATACCTATGATCTTATGATCCTACAACTTGGTAAGAGATCAAAGAGATCATAAGAAATACAATCTATCAACATGTCAAAGTAAGAAACAATAGCAGGTTTTGTTTTGTTTTGGCTTTGCTAACAATCAAAGGGTAAAAGAATACAGAGTCAGAAGGGAGGGACCTCGAGAAATCATGTAGTCCAATCCTTTCCTTTTACAGATGAGGAAACTGAGGTACAAAAACCAGGGGTGGGAAAGGGGTAGAGAAGAGAGAATGACTTGTCTAAAATTTCTGTGGTAGGGTGACGACCAAAATCTAACCTTGTAATTACGGGGCCAATATAGAAACCATGATGCCTAAGAATAGCCCATGGGATTGCAGATGAAATTTATGCCTGAAAAATTCCAAGAGTGAAATTCATTGTTACTACAAAATTTTTTTTATGAGTCATAGCTTCAATTAAACACATAAGATTATATGTTAATCAACAGAGGTCAATAAATTTAGGGTAGTCTTTTATTTTCAAATGCACACCGGAAAGGTGAGGTCATAAAACAAAGTAATTATTAATCAGGGCTGGTCTGGAAGGGATTGTGACAGAGGAGGCATAAAAATGAACACATGATAACACACAAAGAAATAAAGATGCAGCAAACACTAATAAATTACCCTCTCTAAGTCAGGCTTGTTAATATTCATTATTATCTATCTAGGAAGTAATAACCAGTGTGCAGATGCTAATTTCTCTAAGTAGGTCACAGGATAAGATCAAACCCTGTCTTGGAGAAGCAGTCATAAGAACAAGTCAGACTACTTTTCTACAGAGACCACGACCCTCATCCAGCAATAAATATGGGCAAACTAGGAAAATGGACAGTACTTTTAAATACAAGAAGTACATTTCTCTATTGTAATTACAGAGAAAAAATGGCTGCATTTCAGAATCATCCTTTAGAAAAGATACTGTAGTATGTATATGGGTATGAATGTGTATATATGTATGTGTGTTTCTATACATCTATATAATATATCCATATATATATACACATATATGTATATACATAAATATATCCATACTTAATTGCATGTAACCTTTGGAGAGGTGGAGGGAAGAAAGGTGGAAAAAAGAAAAAAGTAAAAAGTGTGCAGCAGAGAACATACGAAAACCGACAAGGAAGCAAAGATGAACAGCTAGCTCTCAGTATAACATATAGTATTTAGTATATAGGTTTTCTTGAAATAGAAATTTATTGCTACATATTAATCCTCTCATGCTCTGCTGTGCATATGACATGTTTTCTTTTTTCTTATTTTGTATTTAAGTTTCAATATTTAGTTTTATAACGTTTCTTTTTATTTTCTTATTGTGTATTTAAGTTTCAGTAATTAAAAAAAGATAAAAAAAGAAAAGATACTGTACAGAGGAAAGTGTTAAAAGCTAATGAGCTTTGACATAAATTCTAAGGAAAACTCTGAAGACTAAAAAGATTCCACAAAATCAAATTCTGGGTCTGAATATTCATAGAAGACATACTTACACTCACTAAACCAATTGCTGAGACCTATGCCGCAAAGTTGGTATATTCTAGGATTTCAAGGGTACCTCAATTATTTGCTTTGTTAATATTTATGGTGATAAATTTATGTGAAGTAATGCACGTGACATGCCTTCCCTTAGCTATAGAAAAATGCTCCAAACTACAGTTTGGGTGTGCCCTATATTCATCGCTTAATTTAATTAATTCTTCAGTTAATTAATTCTTTTATCTTCACACATCCTGATAAGCCATACCATTTACTGTCTGTATAGTACACTCAAACAAACACTTAATCATATAATGAAACAAAGAATCACACTCTTCAGAAGCCATCTACTCTAGAGGTTCTTAATCTGTGGTCCATGACTTTTTTTTTTTAATATTTTGATAACTATATTTCAGCATAATTGGTTTCCTTTGTAATTTTATGCATTTTATTTTATGGACTTAAAAACATTCTTCTGGGAAGGGGTCCATAGGTTTCACCAGACTGCTCAAGGTGCCCAAGACACAAAAAAAGTTTAAAAGTCCTGATTTAGTTCAACTCATAAATAAGTGAACGAGAATCCCATCTACAAAATATCTGACAACTGGTAATCTTGCCTTTCCTTAAAGATGTGCAATGAGAAGAAGCCCACTCTGCCTCCAGAGGCAGTTCTTTCCAATTTTGGAGAGCTCCAAAAATGAGGAATATTCCCTATATTGAACCTAAATTTGTGTCTTTTCAATATCTAACTATTGTTCCTAGTACTGTTCTTTGGAGCCAACCAAGCAGAATTAAGTCTAAACAAATGGTCTTCTATGATAGCCCAAGAAGAATCTGAATACAGCATTTAAAAGCCTGCATTCTCTTTCCCAAGTTAAATATCCTCTCCATTCCTCCAATGGATATTTATATGGCAAGAACACTATTCCTATTCCTATTTGGACTGTCCTCCTCCATACATTCTCTAGCTTATCAATATCCCTTCTAAAATGTGGGGCCCCAAACTGAACACAATACGCGGGGTGTAGAATATCAATTGTGAATGTCTTGTTCTGCTCACAGATTGTTTCATGGATATATAGCTAATAAAACTGCGAAGCTTCCTGAAGGAATTTATAGTGCCATGCCCTTTTCTTTTAACGTAGCACCTAGCACAATGGTAGGCATCTAGCATTCTTGAAATAAACAGTCAGTTAAACTGAACTTCCAAATACGCATGATTTCATCAATATCAATAGTGAGATTTGTGGTTCTATGTCAATTCTCTACTGTTCCATAAAGTAATTTTTTTTCAATAAAATTTGGGATTTTAACAATAATTAGAACTGAATATAATTCTGGAAATAATGTTTTCTCGACACCATTTGATCAAAAGTATATACACATAGCTAACTCTTAATAGAGTTCCTCAAAAATAATTATAAAAGCATCTCAAAAAAGAAATAGGCTTTTCTAATTAATTGATTTTCCTACTCCTGACTCATTTACTTGTGCAGTTGTCAAAATATGTTATGGTGAAAATGGTTTTAGTAGCAATCTCCTCCAAACATAAATGAAATCTACACTGCACACGAACAGACACATAGATACATTTTCTTTGTTGAAAATGAGGGGAAAAAGAAATTTTCCTGAAACTTGTATTTAAAAAATTGAGATTTTTAGCACTTACAAGTAAATTCTGGAAATATTTATATATTTGGTTTTTTAATTTGGAAAATTCTAAAAATTCTTCCTTTTCTACTGTACTCCCACTCCATTTCTCATAAGAAATGAATTAAGGTCTATTTGATGCCAAATTATACAGTCAGTTGATCAATTCCACTAGATAACAGGTTATATGCTTTTACAAAATTAGCTAGGTTGACTATTAATAAGTCAAAATGGCTAATCCAGTATCCTTTGGATAGAAACACATAGCCTTAGTCTCCTATAGCTGCCCACTGGTTTACAAAAATAAAAAAATCTTATTTTGTTCCCCTCCACTTAAGTCACTTCAGATAATCACACTGATTTGCCCATGCTGATAATGATGATGAGATGTGCCCATCAGGGTTAGGCTAGCCAGTTTTTCAAGTCCTCCCAAATACTTATAGATATACAGTCTACAGGTAGGACAGTCAACTATCTATGAATAAATAACTATGTAGAGCTATCAAGGTTAAAAGTAAACAGGAAGCGATCCCACAGTCATTAGGAAGACCTAAAACATAGTCCAAATGGGATAACTTATTAAAGTACTTTATCATCTGGGGCACCCCAATAAAATGACTAAAGATTTCATAAAATTTTAGAGCTGGAAAGCAACTTTTGAAATTCTCCAGTCATTTTGCAGATGAGAATATTCAGGACCAGAGAGGTAACCCAACTTGTTCATGAACATTCAACTTAATCAGGGACCTAGATGTGACCTTGAATCATCTAAAGAAAAACAAAACATATGGAGCTATATTCTCCTGAAAAATCCTGTAGACTCATATAGGAAATATTTTTTATTAGGATAATAGAGAATTTGCTGTTGGTATTCAGACATTTCCACTACCTCATAACCCCAATTGGGGTTTTCTTGGCAAAGATACTTAAATGGTTTGCTGTTTTTGTCTCCGGTTCATTTTACAAATAAAGAAACTAAGGCAAACAGGATTAAATGACTTATCCAGGGTTACAGAGCTTGCAAGTTTCTGAGGACAGATTTGAAATCATGAAGATGGGTATTCCTGACTCCAGGCCCAGCATTCTATCTCCTGCATCATCTAGCTGTCCCCCAAAACAGAGAAATAACTCCCTTCATAATAAACCTATAAAGTTATCACAATAACAAACAACCCTGAAAATTTAAGTATTTCTGCTCTATGAAGCAAAGCTCTAGTGTAAAGGATCTTAAATCTTGGGATCCAAGTACTTTCATCTTTAATAGCTTAAAAATGCACTGAGACCTTTGAGAAATACACATACATACACATACACACTCCCTGTATGTATGACTTTTAGGATATCATATATATGTATGTACACACATACATTATATATATGCATATATATAATATATGTATATGTGTGTATATATATATATGTATATATATACACACACACACCCCTTGGGAAATCCTGTGTGTATGTAACATATATTATATGTAATCATAATATATGTTTTATATAATATATACATGCATACATATATACTCAATGTATACTTTTATCTATATATATTAAGCCTATATATAAAGACTTACCTATCTAAAGTTTAGAGAAAGAGAGATGGATAGGTAAGTATATTTCAATATAATTGGTTTCCTTTGTAATCTTATGTATTTTATTTAACGCAATTAAAAACATTATTCCAGGAAAAGGTCCATAGGATTCACCAGATTGCTGAAGAGATCTATGGCACAAAGAAAGGTTAAAAACCCCTAATCTACTGTTTACTGCAATTCTGAAGTTCATGTTCAGTATCTATAAAACATTCAGTATGTATGAGAGACAAGTCCATGAACCAGATGTTCAGCAAGGATCAGCACATTATGAGACTGTATCTTTGTTCTCAACCTAATGAGTGTTCACAATTTAAAGGACGATCTAAAAAATCAATAATAACCTTTCCATATGATGAAGGCATAACTTGTTCCTTTTCCAAGCTTAAAAAGCATGGTTTTAATGTACTCACAGACCTTAAAAATACAGGCACAGTCGATTACTTTGCTGGTAAACGAGAGGCTTAAATGCAAATTGAACGAGTGCTTTGGGAACAAACCAGCTGAGTCCCCAGTAGTCTGATCATGGTATAGTATTAGAGCTGGAAAGCAGCTCAGAGACTATCTAATCCAGTACTCTTACTTTACACATGAGGAAACTGACCTCAGGAAGAGAAAGTAATTTGCACAAAGTAGCAAATATTTTAAAAGTCGGAGGCAGAGATTGAACCAAAGTCCTCAGGCTTCAGAACCAATACTCACTCCCCAATACTACACTGCTCATCTAAGTCCTGAAAAAAAAAGGATAAAAAGAAAAGAATTATAATTTCTTTGATGAGCTTAGCACAATGACTGGCACATAGCAGGTGTTTAATAAATAAATTTAATAAATGTCTGACTAATTAGGACTGTCCCAGCAGAAGGAAGTCAGAATACCTGGAAAGTACTAGCTGGGAGCAGCAGTTCTGGGACTGTAGATAAATGACAGTCTTATCATATATGATGAACCATGCCAGTTTTTCCATGGGTAATTCATTATATCAGTCCACAAGGTTCACTCCTAAGATCTGAATTAGTGATGTTATATTTTCCAAAGGTTCTCAGCACTTTTTAAAATTTGTTGGGAGAGGTGGGTTGCTTGCTTGCTTGCCTGTGTGTGTGTGAAAGCCTCCAATAAAATCTTCCTCCACTGCTCCATAAAGGCATGGCAACAATCATTTGCTTTGCTTTCAGAGGGCATACCAATTCAGCAAAATTTTGGCTGTTCTTTTCTTAAAGTTATAATTTTTAAAATAATGTCATTTCTTAATATCAGATGTCCCAACAAAACCCCCCCTTTCATAACAAAGGGGTAACATTCACCAAAAAACATCCCAAACCCGACACATTGTCCATGTCTGACAGTCACATTCCACACCTGCATTCTACTACCTTTCTTCCAAGAAGAAGGAGCTATGTTCCATCATTAGCCTTCTAGAGTCAGTATCGGTCATTGTGTTTTAAATTAACACAATTTTTCCTATTTTTACTGCTGTTCTTGGCACTAGTGTGGTCATTGTAAATGCTGTTCTCTCCATTCTGTCTATAAGGACTTGCCAACTTGGAAAAGCTTTTAGAATGGGCCTGAAAAGGACCAAATGACTAAAATCCCAAGATCTGCCTTGCTCAGGGCAGGAAAGCTCCTCATCACCAAGCTGGCCACCAGGTAATGAATTATTTTTGGCAAAAGCTGCTCTAGAAGGTCATATATCAAAGTATGAAAGTGTTACAATCTGTAGTGGTGAAGTATTTGTACCAATTTCATTAGGGATGTATTCCCAAATGCCTATGTTCATGAAAATGCCTAGCTCATGCATACTATAAATATTAGCTTCTAAGGTTGACTAATCCTGTTAGTAGGGTCAAATTGGTGTACTTGGTGCATATCTGCATGGCATTTCCCAGCAGAATGCAATCTATTGTGTCCCAGGAAACCTCTTCCTCTAGGAAGATCACTTAGGCTCTGGAATTCATAGACTTTGGAAGAACCATCTGCCCTTGGGCACCTCCCTCTGATTGGATGATTCCTCTCAGTACCTTCACTCAAAGAGGGCTCCAGGCCATCCCTCTCTCTGTTATTTCTCACCAGACTGTCCAGGCTGTCCACCTCCCATCTTCTCCATCAAATTCCAGATCTGGGTACCTCTTTCTTCTCCCCCTCCCTCCTTTCAGTTTCCTTTTGAAATGCTGTCTTGCAATTACAATCTAAACCCAAGGGCAGGGGCTGTGTTTTTTTTTTTCTTTTTTATTTCCAGTGCTTAGCACAGCGCCTGGTGCAAATGCTTTTTGACTAACTGCATTTCATAAATTTAAACTCAAAAGACTTTGCACCACAGTCAAGTAAGTAGAACCAGGAGATCATGGTACATAGTAACAACAATATTGTTCATTACTTCTTAAGGAAGACCGATGATATCACAAGGTTGATGAATTAGATGTAAGCGAGGCAGAGTTGTGCAAAGCTGTCAGTCACACTCTTGCCTTTGGAGTCATCGAAGCTCAGTGGCAAGATAAAAGTCAACTTGACTGGCAATGGCCCAAGACGCAGTGGATGACTGTGGTCTTTCTAAATTAAGGTCTTCCATAGGTCTCTGTTTGTCTGAGGTCATGCCCATTCAATGGCTAAGGGATAGGTAAAAGTTCAGACAAAACATGGCTCAATTTACCATTACAAAGACATCAACTGTGAAGGACTTAGCTACTCAGAACAACACCCTGTCCAAGACTCAAGATGAAAAATATCCATTTCCAGAGAGATCTGATGAACTCTGAAGACAGATTGAAGTATAATTTTTTCACTTTCTTTTTCTTTTTGCAGCCTGGCTAATATGAAAATATATTTTGCAAGATTTCACATGTACACTTGATATTATGCTTGGGGAAGGGCTGGAGAGAATTTGGAGTTCAAAATTTAAAAAAAATATATTTAAATATTTAAAAATAAAATGTTTAATTTTATATTTAAATATTTAAAATTTAAATAATAAAGATATGAGAATGCAAAAAAAAAAAGACTGTCACCAAGAACCTGTAACAAATCAAAATGAGATAATACTGGCATTTGTGGATAGCATTCTAAAGAAAAGATACTCAGTGAATAGCAAAGATTTCCAAGTGAACTCTAGAGACTAGGAATCGTTGGAGTGAATTGTACTAATGCTATAGGAAAAGCTAGGGAAATTCAATTTGTACTTGCTTCTCTGCCCAAGAACTGTAGGTAACGATTAGTTTTATTTACTAACATGATTTCCAAAAATCTAGTCAACAATAATGATTCTGGAAGAAAGGCGTGCACAAATTTATTAATATTTTAATTGTTAAAAATTCAATTTAACATATAACTAGGATCATGTTAGTTTTACCTAAGCTATGGAAGAAACTCCAAATACACTGTGATATTAAATAAATTACCAGCGGCTTCTAAACTCATTTACTTCAAAATATGAGACACCTGAGTCATCTGACAGAGTGGTTTGTTTGTTTGACCCCTCCCAGCCATGGATAGAACTCTAGAAATAGACAGTGGTGTCAGACTAAAATAGAAATGAGCCACTGAAATATACATAAGGATCCCTATAGGCTGCATAGGGTCAGCCAGGTGGTGCAAGGGATAAAGCACTGGGGCCTGGAGTTAGGAGGACCTGAGTTCATATGCCACCTCAGATACTTATTAGCTGTGTGACCCTGGGCAAGTCACTTAACTGTTTGCCTCTTTTCCTCATCTATAAATGGGTTGGAGAAGGAAATGGCAAATCACTCCAGTACCTTTGCCAAGAAAACCCCAAATGTAGTCATGGAGAGTCAGACACAATTAAAACAACTCAAAACCAACCACAAATAGGCCCCATACTGACTTTAGAAAATTACACATTTATAGTTCTTTTTTGTTAATTCTTTTATTTTGTTGTATGTTTATCTCCCAATGACATTTTAGTTTGGTTTGGGCCACTGTTGTGTGTTTAGTACCTCTGTTCTAGGTAACACTCTAAGACTGTAGCTTCAAAGAAGGTGTCAACCTGAATTTCATTGACAGAGGGAATTTCCTTATCTTGGAATTTCCCGTACCAGTGAGATAAGACATCCATCCTTATGCTCATCCCCAACAAGATTACAGAATTCCTTAAAATTTCAACTACTAGTTCTTCCTATATATATCATACAAATTTACAAAGTTGTAGTCTTAGATCTGAAAAGAACCTTAAAGATATCATTTAGTTTGACTTCATTTCTTTAGGAAGGCAAGATATCCTCTCTCCACATTGGATAGAAGAGGTTGTGATAAAAATTAAAAACTTACATGAATTGCCCAAACTCACACAAGTAACTAAGCTATAGGGGAATCAGTAACATGCCAGTCTCCTTTCTAAAATGGGTGGTCTTTGGCTACATCTCTTTCAAATACTCTAAAATTACAGTCTCGAACCTCCATTTAATAAACTATATTGAAGCAAGCTGTAACCCTTGGATTGTGGACAGGTGATTCTCACAGAAAAGGGAAAAAAACCATGTGCCAAAAACTAGGACCTATTCCTTTAACAAAACAGATAAGTCATTTTTTGGTGGGAAATAATCTTTGTGAGTTCTGAAAGCAAATATTTATTTGGTCCAACCTACTCCTTTGTTTATAGCTCCTTCTTGGCCCATGAAACAGCAAACTGGGAAAGGGTGAAGAAATAGAAACATTCATCCACAGTGGGTAATGATTTCTAAACTTCTCATCAGTCATACTACTCAATCATTTGGAAATTTTTCTGGACATTTTTTTCATAGAAATTTTTTTTATGACATTTATCTTGCTCTGTTCTGTGGAGTAGCCTGGAGCTGATAACAGACTATATACACCTATCCTATCGGCATTCAGCCTGGCTAAATTCATGGAACCACATTAGCTACAAAGAGATTTTATTTTTACATTATAGCAACTCCTGAAGGTCAATTTACCAGGGGATGGAGAAGAGGCAACAAGGTACCAGTGTTTGCATTATCAATGAAGTCAATCAACCAGCATTTATTAAATACCTACTTCATCACTGAAATCTCGGAAAAATCAGAAGACCTGGTTTCAGATTCCACCTCTACTGTTCATTACTTGAACAAAAATTCACTCTTCCTCCCTGGGTCTCAGTTTCCTTATATGTAAAATGCCTCAGAGGCCTCTTCCAGCTGTACATCTATGATAAATCCATCTCTGCAGCACAGAGATTATGTGTACTTTTGGATAGAATTTACCTATTTTAAAGGAACAAATATGAATTCAAATAGAAATTGTTAATAAACGCCATCAATCATTATTTAATTTGATTACTCTGCTTATGGGTTTTGGTATTCCAAGCCAAACTTTTCTCATTATCCTAAATAACCCTGATATAGCTGTAGATTCAATTTTGGAGCTAAATAAAAAAGCAAAGACACTAATTTCCTGCTTTTTCCTTTCCCTTCTACTCTCACTGGGGCATCTGTTGACAAGCTATAGTAATATACAGTAATATTTATTAATACTTATAAAAGTGCCCTGAGCATTAGGAAATAACCAACATGATAAGGGAAAGTTCTATTCCACTTAATTCTCAGAATGGTGCATTGCAAGCTCTTTCTGGAACTCAGAAAGGGATTATTATAATAATCTCTTTGTGGCTAATGTGGTTCTGTACCTTCCTAAAGTCAGTCAGGCTGGTCCTTAAGTGACAGATGCATGTACTCTGTCCTTGACCGCTGGCTCCTCGTTAGAACTTAACAAGATAACTGTCATAAAAAGAAATTTCTACGAAAAAAAATGCCCAGAAAAAATATCCAAATGATTCAGTGGTGAAAAAAAGGAGACAACTGAGATACTTGCTTCCAGAATTTATTTATTATAAATTTAGCTATTTATCAAGATTTACAAAGTGCTTCTGATTCTCTCAACAATCCTGTGAGGCCAACTATTATATGCATTATCATTATTCCACTTTACAGATGAAAAGGATTTTAGCAGTTGACTTGCTTGTGGCCATAAAACCATTGAGTGTCAGAAGTGACATTTGAACTCTGGTCTCTGCTGACTCCGAGATCAGTATTCTTTGCTTTCCTTGATGTTTTTCTTCAATATAAATAGGTAGTGTCAAAATCATTTTTTCTCCCCATAGAAGTGAGATATCATTCCGTTTAAAGTGTTAAGGGGGATCAGGTAAAGAAGATATATACTGAATTTAGTTCAAATTTTAATTGATATATATATGTATGTATGTATGTTTCTGTATGACAGTCTTTCCATTATGGGTATTTTTGTTTTGGTTTGTTTTGTATTATGTTTTTAATCAGACTTATTATTTCACTGATACAAGGAATTTTTAATGAAGAACTCTATTTATATAGATCAGTACCAGTCCTCAAACTTATAAGAATTTCCATAGTAATGTGCTCAAGTCTGCAGGCAGTACGTTTCGGAGATCGGACTTGAACCCAGGATTTCCTGAATCCCAAGTTATCCCTATGGCTATGACGTCACTCTGCCTCTCACTCCCCTGTAGCACCATAGTGAGAAAAAGGAGCCTGTTTTGTTTCTTCTCTTGAGATTTATACATAGGTCTTTACTGGACCTCATTGGGGAAAGATAGAAGGTAATAGTTTCTTATAGAGAAAGAAAGAAATCCTGATTTTAGTTTTTTTACCGTTGGGTAGAATGAAAAATACGTTAATCCATCAATGAACAGTTATTAAATACCTACTATGTGCCAAGCACTGTACTAAATGATGGAAATATAAAGAAGATAAAAGACAATTCCTGCTTCCAAGGGACTCGGTCTAATGAGGAAGATGGTATACAAACACCTACGTAGTCATTAGTTATCGTTCAGTTATGTCTGACCCTTTGTCTATCCCATTTGGGGTTTTCTTGGCAAAGATACTAACATGGTTTGCCATTTCCTTCTCAAGCTCATTTTATAGATGAAGAACTAAGGCAAACAAGAATAAGTGACTTGCCCAGGGTCACACAGTTGGACAGTATCTGAGGCTGGATTTGAACTCAGAAAGCTGAATCTTCCTGATTCCAAACTCAGTGCTCCAGGCACTGCACCTCCTAACTGTGGATAGACAGTTTGGGGATCAAGCTATACAGAGGATAAATGTGAAATATTCAACTGAGAAAAGATGCCAAAATTCAGAAGGATCAGCAAAGGCTTTCTGTAAAAGGTAAGATTTTAGCTGCCATCAGGCATTCCAAGCCTGGGGCATAATCAGGGAAAATTCTTGGAGTCGTTAGGGCTTAGAATGCCAAATGGAGGATTTAATTTTCATCCTGGAGGTGATAAGGAGTTTATTGGGCTCAGAGAAGTGACATGGTCAGACCTGTGCTTTAGCCAGATCACTTTGACAACCAAGTGGAGGACACAGGGATAGAGAAGCTTGTGGCAGAGAGACCAAACAGCAGGTTACTGACCACAGAATCTCAGACCTTAAACTGGATCTGATTTCTAATGCATTTCATATTCTCTTAAACTGGGTGAAGACAGTGGGGGAAAAGCCTATCCTTGAAAAGAAAAAAATTAATGTAATCTTATCAGCAAGCAACTGGGATCATCTGAAAATATTGTCACAATATGAACTCTGAGTGATACAAACAATTGCTTCTATCTTTTCATGCAGCAAACCATAAATATTCTATTTAAATATTAAAAAGAGTCCCAGAAAATATTTAAGGCACATGAGGGACAAGCAAATGTTAACTTACTAATTATTCCAGAAATATCTTCTTGAGCTCAGGGTTGACACATGCTTGATTTTTGTAACACTGTCCTAATAATGAAACATTTTATGCAAGCATTTGTCATCCCTCAACCAAGGTATGTCTTTTCTTCTGCAAGGGGGTAGCTGGTGGCTACAGTCTCTAGGTGCACGTGTGAAAAAGCAATTTATACATTACAAATATCAGAAGCAATTATAAAAATTGACTGCTTGCCAATATGTAACTCTTGGGAAAGGAACTGATTAATGAAAGTGTCTTGTACAAGTTCAGAATTGTGTATATGAATGTGTTAAAGGGGCACGCATACTTACATACAGATCACCCTCCACCCAACACACAAAATTTTAACAACCAACCCAGGGTAGATTATTCAAATCCCATGCAACAAATGCCTCAAATTCAAATTCTGATATATTTGTAGAATCTGACAAAATTATCAAACATGTTAAAATTAAAATACAAACAAAACTAGAATTCAAATTAAAACTGATATATTTGCAGAACTCTGATAGAACTGGTAGAATCTTAGGCACTGGTAGCCTCATGCTATCTCAATAAACATCATTTGTTTCTATTTGCTTAGGTTTTGACTGATGGTGATTGCCTGGAGGGAAAAAAAAAACCTAATTTCCCCAGTACAGGGACTGATAATTCTTAACTGAGTGTGCAGATTTTTGTAGGCAAATTAAGGTGATTTCTACTTGGAATGCATAATTTAAATGGTCTTACAAATAACAAAAACTAGTAATTTATCTTTCTTTATGAATGCAATCACCACAAAATCATAGAATGTCAGAGCTGGAAAGGTCCTTGCAAAAGATCATCTGGTTCAACCTATTTATTTTTATAAATACAGATACCACTTACCATAATGACATATAGCTATTTCTGCAATGATCTGGCAAATGTTCAAGCTCATACAGAAACCCATGATAAGCATGTCTAATTTAGCGACTGGCTGATTCTTTTGGAGCATCCTTGAATTCCTTTTTGCTTTTGGGGTAGGCAGTGTTATCTACTTATGTTAATTGCTCAAGGTTAATCTATAGGCAGATTTCAGATACATTTGGACCTGCTCTAATTTCAAATGTTTTGGATTCATGTTGAGAATAAAGATTAGAGACTATAAATAAATATTATAAATATTAGAAACTGTTTCACCATCTAAAGCTCAAAGTTTATTTGGAAATTGGCAATTCTACCCCCAAATGCCACTGAGAGCATTGGATGTCCTAAGGGTACTTAGGAAATCAAAAACACTTCTAAAAGAAAAATGAAATTTCAGCAGTACAATATCCTTTTAAAAAAATAATGGTTCATAAAATCAAATTTAACTCAACAGAGAATCCTACTCCAAACCTTCTTCCTTTTCCTTGAATGTTCATATCAAAAGCTAATTTACACTGTTTATGGGACTGAACCAAAACCACTGTAATCTTTCAAATGAAAGTCACTCAAAGAAGACTTTGGTGTCATAACTCTATTTCTTTGTTACAAAGAACTAACCTGGGGGTGGAGGGTATCACACACACAGATGTGGTGATGGGGGAGGAGGGAGTTTCCATACTTGTGATTTAATCCACCAGCACCTGACTTGCAACCTAGTCAGAGTGTTGAGTTAGGATACCGAGAAGTTCAGCTACTAGTCTCAGGGTCACAAAGACAGTAAGTGTCACAGATATTTTTATTAAGTTAAGACTGCCTCTCTATACAATATTGGACATTCAGTGGAGGTAGGCTATGGGAATAGGACAGAAGTGGAAGAAAACCTAGGAAATCAAAATGTAGTCTACACCAAGACAAGATATTTAAGTTTTTCTTTTATAATTTTTGGGCATGGGTATTTTCTTATGTTCTTTGCTAAAATGTTATCTGTGTTACTTAGTACTGAGTAAAACTCCACATTGTTTTATTTATCAACATTGAGTATCAATATATTGTAAACTCTTAAATGTAAATTAGGTCTAGTGGCCCAGCACTTAAATAACTACATGGGGAACAAACCAAACCATTTTACAAAACGAATTCCTTAATTCAACTTGCAAGTGTCAATTAAGTGTGAGTGTAGGGAATTTTACATAGTTTAAATCTCTGAAATTACGCTATTTTCCAAACCTTCATCCTGTCTTAGTCCTCAAGAAAAAAAAGGAAGAAAACCATTTTAAGGAAAGCAGTTATTCTTCCGAATAGCCAATCTTTGGTGCCAAATACTCAGACTTTCCTAAGTGTAAAGTCTTTTGCTACACCTTAAAAAGCTGGCAAGGACAAATGACTATTAGTCTATAACTGAATTAAAATATGAACATCTTAAAAGTTGGGATGCCCCTGTGTCTTCAGTGGTAAAGGGAAATCCTGGATGAAGAAACTCCATTTTCTAAGACAAGTTAGCAACTTTGTCCTGGCAAGTTGCCTCAAACTCTGAGATTAAGTAAACTGAGGTCACACAGACAATGCGTGTCAAGGATAGGAGCCCTGGCTCCAAGACCGATTTGCTCTCCAGAAAGTCATGCTCCCTCACTTTTAAAGGCACACATGATGAACATTATAACTGTGATAAAGAAATCCTCAGGTGAAAGTTTTCTTAGAGGAATGAGGTCACAGTTTGGTCTATAACTAGGCAACACATCTCAGCAGGTGCACAGCAATGAATTAATCATCCCTAGCGAAGGGCAGGGGTACCTCTGGCTTTTGAATTCAGGGCACCTGGTTTCACTCATTTATTCCAGGAAGCCTATCTTACTCATTGCCAGTAAGTGGGACCAAAACAGAGAAAACATGCATTTCTGACCTCGGCACCCTGGTGCTGTTTTTCTGCTTTAGTCTATTTCTTTCATATAATATGAGTTTCTAGCATATATACTGAATTTAGATGGTAAGTTTAAAAAAAAGTAGGAGTGAAATGAGAGAAAAAAGTTGGCCTCTAATAAACAGTGAACAATAAAATCAAATATTGAAAAGGATCCCAAGTTATTAAGTCCCATTGCCACATCCAAGTAGTGACACCCTAAAATCAGCCCAGAAAAAAATTGAAATTAATCTGTAAAATCTCCACAAATTATTTCGTAACCCCCATGGGGAACTTTTTTTGAATTGAAACTCCAGGTAGAGATTAAACATTTTGATTAAAAAAATGGAAATTATAAGTTGCTTTAAACAAGGAAAAATTATAATCTAAGAACACATAAGCCTATGCTCAGAACATTCAAGCATCACCTGGCTCTCAAACGCGGTAATTAAGAACACTTTCTTACAGAACTTTGTCATTAAAACTAAAACATATTAATAAACCAACTTTTGAACATGAAATCTAATTTGTCAGATCCACCCATGTAGCTAACTATACAGCATAAGCCTTGTTAAGCAATGCATACAGTAAGTAGCACATCTCAGTGATTCCTCTAAGTTAGGAATTTTTAACCTGTTTTGACATGGACCCCCTTAGGCAGTTGTGTAAAGGCTAAGGACCCCTTATCAGAATGTTCTAAAATAGTATTTGATTTTAATGCATAAATGTTTTTGATGCATAAAATAAAATGCACAGGATTGGAAAGGAAACCAATTATGTTGAAATAAAGATATAACTTCTTTCCCCAAACAAGTATACAGATCCCTGGAAATATCTCTATAGGGCCTCTTGGAAGTTGATGGATTCGACTGCTCAAAGTGCTATTTATGTTGACTGCTTTGTGTCCTACATTTGGACTGGAATCATTTATACTTTTCACCTAATTGTCATGTATTTATTTATAATACCTATCTCAAAATAATTATGACCTGAATTCTAGTTCTGAGCAGATAACAGTATTTCAGAGACACTGACTGCCAGGATATCTGGGATTTAGAGTTACAAGGATCCTTAGAAATATTCTAGTTCAAGGGTCCTTAACCTGGGATCCATGGTACCACAGGGATTCATGAATAAATTTCAGGAGATCCATGAACTTGGATGGACATATATATGTGTGCGTATATACACACATATATATGTGTGCGTATACACACACATATATATGTGTGTATATACACATATGTATCTTTAAGTAAACTCGAACTGAAACTTCGCATTCCTTTCAGTTATGAGTTAAAAAACAACACCACAACATTATTTTGAGAATGGGTTGGTAGGTTTCATCAGATCACCTAACAGGAGCATAGCATAAAGGTAAGAGCCCCTGTTTTAATCTAACCCTTAAAAATGAGGAAACTGAGATCCAAAGAGACTTGTTAACTAATTCACCCAAGTTCACACAGGTAATTTAGGCACAGAGTTAGAATTTGAATCAAGATGCTCTGTCTCCTAATTCAGTGCTCTCTCCACTACCCTACGCTGCCTTATCTGTAAAATGCCAATAGAAAACTGTACAGAACGTTCTGTACACATGGAATATTTGGAGATTTCATACCTGGTACTGTTTGTGCTGTGGCCTCGGTTGTGATGGTGGGAAGGGCCATGGGCTGCTGCTGACTAGAGCTTACTTCTGGCTCTGTGCTAAGTGGGGGTGACAGAGCTACCTCACAGGATGGGACCTGATTGGGTAAAGGTGGTAGCAGCTCCTCAGAAGACACCTGTTCCTCTTGTCCCGGGATCTGCAGAGCGGAGAGAGGAATGCTAATCTGTTTGTTGGCATTGGATGTGCTCACAGGCATCTGAATTGCCACCTGTTGACTGGCCCCATGGGTACCAGAAAGTCCTCGATTAGGCGAAGCCAGGGATACCTTGATGGGCTTCTGGGCTGTCTGTCTTGAAATAATGGGTGGAGAGGCAGAGATGTTTTGTAGATCCAGTTCTGTGCTGAGTGTTGGGGCCAAATGGGGAGCTGGTTTGGCTGGCCCAACATAAGAAGGGCCCGCGTGAGCCTGGGTTTTAGGCTTCGCCATCTGTGTTAGTGAGAGTGTGGGTCCATCCACTCCTCCCGTTAGTTCGGCATTTGCCACAATGTAATAATCTTCAGGAATCTCTTGCTTGATTTTCTTGACAATGACATCGTTGCTGCTTTCATCGATGACCTGTGTCTGAGTGCTCGATGCAACTGAAGATGGACAAATCCCGGGTCTTTTCCGAGCAATGTTTTGAGATCTTTGGGTCTGGTGTTCAAAGTCACTGTCCTCATCCGTCACAGAAGACTCACAAACCATGTCAAAAAGAGTCGCTTCATCTTCATATTCTTCCACAACTTCGTCCAATTCTGAAGGCTCACTACAGTAAGAAAAATCACAAGAGTCTCTAGTCCTGTTACAATCCAGCTTAGTTTTCACCGGCCTCCCAGGGTACCTTTCTACAGGACTGGTCTGTGTCTCAGAGGGCACACCAATGATACTGGGGCTATCAGAATTGAAACTCCTGTTGTCCTGGAAACAGACCCTCTCCTGGGATCCGGCTCTACAAGTGGCGGTCAGGGGCCAATGATAAGCATGGCCAGCACTACAGCCCCACATTGCTGTCAGGTTGCCATGGGAACCCTCAGAAAGCAAATGTTTCAGATTTGGAATGAGGCTACAAATGGTCCCATGACTATGGGCCCAGCTGACCAGTTTTGAAAGATTTTCTGATGAGGTATGAAGGCAATCCTCCATGTTACAGGATCAGTAGCTTCTCTCCTAGAGGGGGAAAAATCAAATAAAAATCCATTACTACCTGAAACTGCCCATACTTTCTCCTGGCATTAGTTTTGCCATCAAAAAAGGAATGCACCATCTAACACATATTAGACTATCAGAAAAAGTGTGGGGAGAGTTTTTTCCATAGAATATTCTGAAGAAAGTCAACAAGAGGGCCAACCTTAAAAAAATTCAAAAGTGTATACAACCATATGTTATCAAAGAGGGTGTGTTCCAAAGATAAGCATGGGCTTGTTAAAAACATCATGCCTGAGGTGAAAGAATAGGAGATAGAAAGCATTTTAGATCAGAAAAGTGTGCGGGAGAGTGATGGTGCAAAGGTATCACTAAATATTAAGAGAAATGGTGAAAATTTTAAAATATTAAGCTGATGGTCTTGACAATAACCAAGAGCAATTGTATGAGTTTGGTGGGGGAAGGGGTCGGGGAGAAGCCAAAGACATTGTCAGAAAAAGATGGAAAGCAAGCTAGGGTGGGGAAAATGCTTTCCCTAGAATATTACAAGCTTTGAGACCTAGAAGCCGCTGCTCTGCTCCCAGCACCTTTCAGGTTGATAGATCTGCTGAAAACAAACCTCATCAGTCCTCACTAGGAAAGCAGAACGTTGCTAAGGGCAATATGACAGGGGAAAGGATATCCTTCTGTCCATAACCTACATTGTGTGTCATGGACCTCTCTAGTCCATGTCTAGGGGAACCCATGGATCCTTTCTCACAATGTTTTTAAATGTACAAAATAATAAGATACACAGAATTAAAAAGGTGGGGTTTGGATTTTTTTGAGACTGGTTTTTCTTATCCTGTCCAGGCTGTAAATTCAGTAGTCAATAAGCTTAGACTTGCCTGGTTTCTAATCCAGGCTAGTTCATTCCACCTTGAGCAACTTTGTGGTCCTCTGTATTCCAGCACTCACCATATCAATTCTGGGCGTTGTGTGGACACCTGATCAACTTTAGATCTATTATAGTTAAGTCCCCCCCCCCATGCTCAAGTGATCCCCCAGCCTCGGTGACCCCTGCCCAGTCAGTTCTGAAAATACCTTTCTAATCAATTTTTTAAACACTCATTTAAAAAAAATTTCATTCTAAATTTCCTCCTTTCCTCTCATACATCCCCCACCCATTGAGAAGGCAGGCAGTAATGCCTATTATACATGTGAAGTCATGCAAAACATATCAGCCACATTACCAAAAAAAAAAAAAAGCAAGAAAAATGAAGTGAAAAAACTTCAGTCTGTACTTAAGAATTCATCAGTTGTCTCTGGAGGTGGATAGCATTTTTCATCATGAGTCCTTCAGAACTGTCTTGGATTATTGTATTGATCAGAGTACTCTTTCATGGTTGATCACTATTACAATATTGCTGTTACTGTATACATTGTTCTGATTCTGCTTATTTCACTTTGTATCAGTTCATATAAGTCTTCCGAGGTTTTTCTGAATCTACCCCCTCAGCATTTCTAATAACACTATAGTCTTCCATTACAATCATATAGCACACCTTGTTCAGCCATTCACCAATTGATAAGCATTGCCTCAATTGTCTGATTCTTTGCCACCACAAAAAAGAGCTGCTATAAATATTTTTGTACATATAGGTCCTTTCTCTTTTTCTTTGATCTCTTTGGGATACACACATAGTAGGAATTTTGCTGGGTCAAAAGGTATGCAAAATTTTATAGCCCTTTGAGCATAGTTCCAAATAGTTCTCCAGAATGACTGAACCAATTCACAACTCCACCAACAATGCATTAGTGTACCTCTTTTTCTATAACATGTCTAGCATTTATCAATTAAAAAACACAAACAAGTTCATGGACTCGAGTTTAAGAAGCCTAAAAAGGTTAAATTAGATTTGCCTTCAATGTCAACCAGTTTGTTGGGTAGTATGATTTAAGGAAGGCTCCCCTCTTTTGTTTTCTCCCACTATTTGCCAATACTACCTGAAATTCTTTTATGAGGGCATTCTTGTTCCATAGTTGGACATAAAACACAAATATTTGTCCCAAATCACTTAAGAATTAAAATTCATCTGATATCATAATCTTGATCAATTTGACAAATTAGTATAAATCTTAATAGCAAGTCCTTTCCTGGGTGCTCTAGTTGCCTAGAGGGGGAGAGTAAAGGCAAGGTAGAATAAATGTGGCAAATGGACCAAGAAGCCTCAGGATAACTGAAAAAGGAGAGAAGTCACAGAAAAGCAAGACAGCGAACTTCATACAACTTGGTCTCATACTGGGCCCTGTTTGTCATTAAGGGTGATGACAACAGACTGAAGCTGTGCTCAGAGGCACCTTTGGCTTGCACAATATTTATAACAAACCAACAGTGTTTTGTAAAGTTGAACAACTCTTTGTTTTTTCAAATATAGTCAACTTTGTTATAAAATAATTTAATTCCAAAGGGATTTATTCATTGGGGTATCACTATAATTTAAAAATACATTTACTTGAGAAAATAAATCTCAGTATACCATTTGCCATAAAATGCCAACATTAAGGAGAGAGGCTAAACATAAAATGAGAAAAAAAAAGACAGTACTGCCTTTAATAATTGCAATTCCCAAATCTAGGAATCAAAAAATAAAAAGGTACCATGGAAAATAAGGAGAAATTTGAAGTACTCACATGACTAAAAACTGATTTACACACCTATTTTGGTTTGGAAATGGTCATCAAGAAATCAAGAAATGTAAAAAACAAGAATTTATCCCTGGATGAAATTGCAGTAGGCTAAGATCAGATGCTATAGTCCATTTCTCTTGGGAAGTGTCTGATGCATCATCAGTTTCTTTTGACAATTTGCCTAGGATAAATAGGAGGCTCTCTGATAGACTAGAAAAAAACAATGAACTAGGAAACAGGAAAACTAGCTTCTAGTTAAGGCTTTACTGCTAATTAATTGTAGTAACTGACTAGCCCCCAAAATGTGTCAGAACAGTCCAAGTGTAATGTAGGTTTGGAAACAGAAGGAGTATGTAACAGTAAAAAGCCTTGTACTGAGAGACTGGAGTCCTGGGTTCCAAGGCTAGTTCTTCTAATAAAGATTTTCTGATGAGTGATCAAGGCAATCCTGTGTGACCATAAACATTGTTTCAATTCTGCAGTGTTCAATTTCCTTCTCAAATGAAAGGTTTAAATTACCTGATCTCTAAGTTTCTTTCTTCGCGTTAATTATTCATGAAGCAATCCCAGTTTTTGTGGCTGTTGTTGTTGGTGTTTTGGAAATGAAGGGGGGAGGGAGAACTGAGTCTTACATTTCCCCAAGTGTGGAGGCCATTATTGTTAATCAGTTTTAAAATGTACTACTTCTGACCTAGCTCCTCCTTAAACAAACTGATGACCCCCAGGGCTCACCATACAGATGCTAGAGTTAATGTGAACACCTGGTGGACTATGGGTCTGCTGTAACTCAGTGAGTTCAAGAGAACCACCAGCCTCCACCTCTTCAGCAGCAGCCTTGCTTCACTGTTTATGTCTTTTTTTTTTAAACTTTTAGGTTGTGCACTGGACAGAGACCTCATTTACTTTGCAATCCTGGACAAGTCACTTAACCTCTGCTTGCCTCCATTTCCTCATCTATAAAATTAGGATAATAGCATACAAGACAGCCATATGAATGTGTTGAAAACCATCTGGAACCTTTTCCATTTAGCAGAGATTCCTAGAAAACTAGAAAATAATTTAAAAGTTATTCTATGAAGCTTTTACCCACCCCTTTTTGCACAAAGAAAGAGGATAAAGGCCCCCAATGAATAGAACAATAAATAAATAATCTTGGGATAACAGGCATGGAGTTGAGTTGATGCAGTGAGAATAATATCTCATCAAGTAACTTCTCTGCTTAACAAGTTTTCTTATGGTACTTATCTTTGGCCATTAAAAAATGGAAATGCTGATTTCCTCCCCTCTTTAGAAGCCAAATTTCCTTAAAATAAATTTTAAAACAATAAGCAAAATAGGGTTGAAGGCTATTATGCATTCCTGTTTTAAAAAAAAAGTCTTGGAATTTGTTTCACTTGCCCATACTTATTTATTACAAGAGAAAGCTTTCATTTTGTGGAAGGAGAGTTGGGGGAAAAGGAGAGTAGGAAAGAAACAGAGATGTTAAAAAAAAGAGTCAATGAAATATTTAAGAACTCCAGAAATGAGAGTAAAAGGAAGGACTTGCTTGAGCTCTCCCCCAAAGCTCTTGAAATACCTGTAAAAAATGACTCTAGGGGGAAGAGCCAAGATGGCGGAGTAGAAAGACACACATATGCTAGCTCCTAAACCACAGCCCATAAAATACCTGTAAAGAACTCCCAACAAATTCTGGAGCAGCAGAAACCACAGAACAATGGCCTGGAGGAGATTTCTGTTCCAGAGAGAGCTGAAAAACTGACACCAAAGGTCCGTCATGCACCGGATCTGGAGCAGAGCCCAGCCCCGCCTTGGTGGCAGAGCAGATCCAAGCAGGCTTCAGGGGCAGAATCTCCAGTGGCAGCACAGGTCCCTCCACCCACAGATGCCAAAGGTCAGTGAGAGGGTCTTTTCAGCTCCCGAGAAGGGAGCAGCATGTCCCCATAACTCAGGCCCCCTCAGGAGGCAGCAGCAGACAGGAGTTCCCAAAGCAGATAGGAGCTCAGATCCATTGTTGAAGATCTCTGCATAAACCCCCTGAAGGAACTGAGCCCGCCCCGCCGTGGCCCTGCCCCCACCTAAACCCCCTGAGGGAACTGAGCCCTATGTGGGGGCTGTGCCCCCACCTGAGCAGCCCCACCCTGGCCCTTGCCCTGAGGCTGGGAAGCAGCATTTGAATCTCAGCCCCTAAGCCCTAGCTGGGCAGATCTGGAGGCAAGGTGGGTGTGGAGAGGAAATTCATAAGTCAAGTAACTGGCTGGGAAAATGCCCAGAAAAGGGGGAAAAGATAATAAGAGCATAGAAGGTTACTTTCTTGGGGAACAGGTGTCTCCCTCCATCCCTTTGTTTGAGGAAGAACAAGGCATACTGTCAGAGGGAGTCAAGGGTCCTCCCTCCAAAGGGGACTTAGACTTGGCTCAGGCAATAGAAAACCTTAAAAATCAAGTTAGCAGCTTACTAAAGGAGAACCCCAAAAATGCAGAGGAAAATAGCAGCTTTAAAAAGAGGCTACTCAATTGAAAAGAGAGGTCCAAAAAGCCAACGAGCAGAAGGAGGTTTTAAAAAGCAGAATTAGCCAAATGGAGGAGAAGGTTCAAAAGCTCACTGAACAAAATAATTTGTTGAAAGAGAGAATTGAGTCCAGGGAAAAGAATGCCTACGAGTTAAACTAAGAAGTCAGTAAACAAAACCAAAAATTTAAAAAAGTAAAAGATGATGTGAAAGAACTCATTGGAAAAACAGCTGACCTGGAAAATAGATCCAGGAGAAATAATTAAAAAATTATTGGGCTACCTGAAAGCCATGATCAAAAAAGAGCCCAGACACTATCTTCCATGAAATTATCGAGGAAAACTGCCCTGATGTTATAGAATCAGAGGGTAAAATGGATATTGAAAAAATTCATTGGTCACCCCTTGAAAGAAACATTAACAGAGAAACTCCTAGGAATATTGTGGCCAAATTTCAGAGTTCCCAGATCAAGGAAAAAATACTGCAAGCAGCTAGAAAGAAATAATTTGAGTACTGTGAAAATACAATCAGGATAACACAGGATCTAGCAGCTTCAACATTAAGGGAGCGAAAGGCTTGGAGCAGGATATTTCAGAAGTCAAAGGAACTGTGATTGAAGCCAAGAATCACCTACCCAGCATATCTGAATATAATACTTCAAGGGAAAAAAATGGACATTCAGTGATAAAGACAAATTTGAAGACTTCATGGCAAGGAAAAGACCAGATCTGTATTTAGAATTTTGACTTCCCAAGACAAGAATCAAGAGAAGCATGAAAAGGTAAACAGGGGGAAAAAAAAAGAAAAATCATAAAAGACTCTCTAAAGCTCAACTGTTTATATTACTACATGGGAAGAAAATATTTTTAACTCTTGAAGCTTTTCTCAGTATTTGGGTAGTTGGAGATATTGTACACACACACACACACACACACACTCACACACATACACATAGATAGAGAGTACAGGGTGTGTCATATCAGAAGAGATGATATCCACATCCACACACACAAATAAAATAAAATAAAATAAAAATTAAGGGGTGAGAAAGGGAGTAAGGAAACGGGGCAGGCTATAACTTATAAAAGAGATAAGAAAAATCTTATTCAATGGAGGAGATAAGGGAGAAGGGGAGGGGGTGGGAAATAAAGCTACTCTCCCCACATGTGGCTGAAGGAATAACATGCTCACTAAATTTGATATAAAAATTTATATCACACCACAGGAAAGTAGGAGACGAGGCAACAAGCGGAGCAAAGGGAATGTTAGAAGGGAGGGCAAATGGGAGAAGGGAGTCACTAGAAATAAACACTTTGGAGAAGAGACAAAGTCAATTGTAGGGGAGAAAAATAAGGGGGACAGGGTAGGTCAGAGGGCAATATAATTAGTATTACACAACATGATTACTATGGGATTCTTTTGCAAAACAACACATGTTTAGTCTGCATTGAATTGCTTCCCTTATTGGGGGGGCTGGGGAGAGGGGAGAGGGAGAGAAGTTGGAATTCAAAGTAGTAGAAACGAATGTTGAGAATTTTTACTGCATGTAATTGGGAAATAAGAATTAGAGGGCTGGGGTGGAATGGAGGGGAGGGTACATTGAGGGAAGGAGCAACCAGAATGCAAGGTTATTAGGAAGTGTGGGGAAGGGGGTGATGGTGGGAAACACTGGTCATGTTACAAAGTGAGGTAAAAGCAATTAGTATTAAAACAATAGGCTGAATTAATTTCTGAGAATAAATCAATGGCATCTTTAAAAAAAATTATCCCACAGAAAAGAGACAAGTAAAAGGTTTCATAATGGAGGGAAAGAGGAGGGGGATGTGAGAAGAAATGAGTCAACCTTACTCTCATTGGATTTGGCTTGGAGAGGGGATAACATACACACTCAATTGTGTATCTTACCCTACAGGAAAGTAGAGGAGAAGACAATAAGGGGAAGGATGACAGAAGGGAGGGCAGATTGGGGGAGGAGGCAGTGAGAAGCAAACACTTTTGAAAAGGGAGAAGGTTAAAGGAGAAAATAGAATAAATGGGGGGCCCGATAGGATGGAGGGAAATATAGTTAGTCTTTCACAACATGACTATTATAGAAGTGTTTTGCATGGCTACAGATGTATAACCTGCACTGAATTGCTTGCCTTCTCAATGGGGTGGGTGGGGCGGGAAGAAGGGAGAGAATTTAGAACTCAAAATTTTAAAAACAAACGTTAAGAAAATTGTTTTTACATGCAACTGAGAAATAAGATATACAGGCAATGGGTATAGAAATCCATTTTGCCCTCCAACAAAATAAAGGGGAAGGGAATAAGAGAGTAGGTGATAAAAAGGAGGGCAGACTAGGGGAAGAGATAATCAGAAAGCATGCCATCTGGGAATGGGGAGGAGGGGAGAGATGGGGAAATTTGGACCTCAAAACCTTTGGAAATGAATGTTGAAAATTAAAAATAAATGAATAAACAACAAAAGAAAAGAAATTCAGAAATGAGAAGGGAAGAAATTTAGGATGGGACATGGATAATCAGAGCCATACTAGTATTCCCATGTTAAATTTAATATCTACTTTAAAAATAACCAGCCCATAATGAGGATCTATGGTTTCAAATATAATCTTTTGCAGCTTTGTAAATGGAAACATTTATGGTTTTGGTGTTTTGTCAAGTTCGTAATAAAAGGAAATTTTGGAAGGGAAAAAACTGCCTTAACAAATAAAGGAAAAAAAATCCATCACTTGGTAGTCATTCTTCTGGAGGTAAGCCAGCGCTCTTGGGGTGACAGGCACATTTCTGTCATTTGGTCAATACTTACTTTTCTAGCTTGGCATCATTTGGCAGAGATAACATTACACTGGCATCAGGTCCTGCACTGTATCCACTGTACCACCTAGCTACCTCTATCAAAACAGATCTTGCAAAGTAGTTGAATAAGGGTAATTAAATAATTGATCAACAAGCTCCCTACCATCTAGAGGGTGCTAAACTAGTACTGGAGGACAGCAGCAAACCAATCCTTGCCTTCGAAGAACTTATAGTCTGGGTCGGAAGAGCCAGCAGGGAGACATAAACAGGCATAAAAGATAGTCTTAAGATCTTAGTGTAGTTTTAAACTTTAAGGGCTTAAAAAATCTTGGCAGCTATAGGGTGCAGTGGATAGAGCACTGGGCTGGGAATGAGGAACACTCATCTTCATGAGTTCAAATGTACCCTCGGACACTCACTAGCTGTAGGACCCTGTGCAAGTCACTTAACCTTGTTTGCCTCCATTGCCTCATTTGTAAAAGGAGCTGGAGAAGGAAATGGCCAACTATTCCAGTATCTTTGTGAAGAAAACCCCAAATAGAGTCACAAAGAGTCAGATACGATGGAAATAAATGAACAGCAAACTTTAAAAACAGACTTTTGGGACACCTTCTGTACCAAACAGGTAATGGCATACATAGCTATAGGAAATTTTGGAGGGTAAAGTGCATAGAGCTTGAGGGAACCAGGAAAGGCTTCATGTAGAAGGTGGCACTCATTGGGGTGAGTCTTTAAGGAAACTGGGCATGCCAAGAGACAAAGCATTGCATTCTAGGCATGAATACAGACAAGGAAAAGGCAGGGAGGGTAGGCAGCTAAAGTTATTAGAAAGGAAAAATGAAGTGGAACTTTGAGAATACTAGAAACTACATTTCCATTCATGGCAACCAAAGGCAACTTCCAGTGGTTTTGTAAAGGACAATGGTCTTTCCTTAATGGAAAAATGAAATTAGACTGTGTGGTGGAAGGGAAAAAAATACAAAAACAAAAAACAGACCTTTGAGACCAGTACTCCAGGACTGGTGGTTTTCACTAGTCAACATTTTATTCGGTTTCACTTTAGGGTCCCACTTTGTCTCCATGGGTGGTGGGGAAACAAGGCCAGAAAGAACAAGTCAAGTGTTATCAGAGTAAGAGAAGTAGTATTATCTCATGGCTAACCCCACACTTCAAAGGTAAGCCATGTTATACAAATCAGGTATGTATTACCCCTCCCCTCCAACCTACTGACAAGCATCTCTAGTTCCTGAAGGGGTATTTACAATACTTTCCTTTTCCCTCTACCTTCTCCCCATTTCGGGAAAGCAATGAGACACTGGGAGTGTCTCTACCTAACCCTTGACATAATGCATACCAGACTATAGCCAGATGATCTGAATATCACCAAAGAGGTACATTCTGAGAGGAAACAGGCTAAAAATAGACAATAGAAATTAGAAACTGGTGCAGCTAACATTTAAGATAGTATGTTTGTTAATACATGGTCAAGGAATTGGCTGGTAGAACTATAGTTCCAGACTAACGTCTTCTTAATTCCAATGTCACCCTTGTGATGGTCTTAGTTTCCAATGTGGTGCTCAGTTCTCATAGAGACAATGAGATGGTGCTGTGGGTAGAGCCCTGAGCTTGCAGTCAGGAAGACCTGGGTTCAAATCTCTCCTCAGGCATTTACCAGCTGTGTGACCCTGGGCAAGTCATTTAATCTCTGCTTCCCTGAGTTTCCTCATCTATAGCAACTATCTCCCAGGATCAAATAAGATAACTCAGCTATAGTTTCTACATTGTAACTTTCTCCATCATGGTTTCAATATACTGTGGGTTTGCAAAAGAAATTAAATTAAATGGGAGCTTTGGGGAAGTTGTGCAGAAGCTGCACATGATATGCAAAGGCCAGCAGACAATACAGAAAATGTTTAGAAACTCAGAAACGCATAAAATATATGTATAGTATTATATAATGTCAATATATTTTATCTTTTAATGCCATAATAATTCAGACTTCTCTGGTATGAAGGAAGGGTCCACAATTTTCATGTGGATTTTCCAGATCCCAGGGGCCCCAAGCCTCTAGCCCTCATGATGTGGAAGGGATAACTGTATTTGTAAAGCATTTAGCACAGTGCCTGGTATACAGTAAGTACTCTATAAATGTTAGTCATTGCTATTTGTTGCTATTATTATTATAGACAAGACCTAATGTACTAATGAACTAAGTAGGGAGAAAGCAGTCAGACTGAAGCTTTTCACCACTCCATTCCTCAGTGAAGGAGAGCATATCCCCCGAAAGATTTACCATACATCATTAGTTTATCTATGGAGTTAAGGGGAAAAGTCCCATGACTGCAGGTCCTTTGCCTTATCTCTAGCAAATAGCTAGGGGGTCATGGCTGGCGGTGGGGTCTGGTTGTGTTTTTGAAAAATGCAACATTCCTCCATCCTTTCTATTTAGGATCCACCAAGGAACAAAGCCTTCCCTATTTAGACAAAGGTGCCAGCCTCCATAATGTATCCAGGAGCAAGGCCTGCAGATTAAATGACATAAACATTACTATAAAAAATTCATGTACAACATGAGAGATGAACGAAGTGGTCACCTCCTTTAATTTATCAGACACTTTCAAGACACAAAGGAGACAATCCTGCCAAATGCAGGGTATCTCTAAGGTCTTTGTGCCATTTTAAATCTTAATATAAGATTTATAAGCATACGAAGTGTGAACTGATCTAGCCATTCTGGAGAATAATTTGGAAGTATGCCCAAAGGGCTATAAAACTGTGCATTCTCTTTGATCCAGCAATACCACTACTAGGTCTGTATCCCAAAGAGATCATAAAAAAGGGAAAAGGACCCATATGTTAAAAAATATTTATAGCTGCTCTTTTTGTGGTGGGAAAGAACTGGAAATTGAAGTGATGCCCATCAACTGGAGAATGACTGAACAACTTGTGGTATATGAATATAATGGAATACTATTGTGCTATAAGAAATGATAAGGAAGCAAGATTTCAGGAAAATCTGGAAAGACTTACATGAAACTGATGCTGAGTGAAGGAAGAAGAAACAGGTGAACACTGCACACAGCAACAGCAACATTGTGTGATGATTAACTTTGATAGCCTTATTTTTCTCAGCAATACAGTGATCTAAGATAATTCCAAAAGCGTCATGATGGAAAATGCTATTGACATCCAGAGAAAGAGCTATGGAGTCTGAATGCAGGTCAAAGCATACTATTTTCTCCTTTTTTCTTTCTTTCTCATGATTTTTCCCTTTTGTTCTGATTCTTTTCCACATAATGCATGTGGAAATATATTTAATTCAATTGTACATATGTGGCTTATATCAGATTGCTAGTCTCTTTGGAGAGGCAGGGAAGAGAAAGAGAAGGGAGAGAGAGAAGTTTTAGAATTGAAATCTTATAAAAGTAGATGTTGAAAACTATCTTTATATGTAATTAGAAAAAATAAAATACTATTAAGAGGAGAAAAAGTATACCAAGACTTTTGGGACACCTTGTCCAAAATTATAGGGTGTGGGGATATGGATATACTTAGGGTTGAAACCTAGTAAAAATATGTACTATTTTTAATTTTCACTTGTTTGTTTAAAAGTGTAGAGGACTAAACTACATCCCAAAGTGATCACTATCCCAGGAAGGTACCAATGAACAGTATCCCCAGTTTTGGACACCGTCATCACTGTCATCATTGTCTTATGATGCAGTAGTCATTTTTGGTACTCCTTTTGAAATACAAGAAACACCTCTTCAGAGGTAACTGGTGGCCACTACACTAGCACCTGGAGAAATTTGAGTCAGGAGGGAAAAAAAGATGGAGGTAAGTGAGGAGCCTTGGGCCCATTGTCTAGAACCTTTAGCGATACCAATAGGAGAAATAATACAAGAACTTCTCATTTTGTAAATAAAGTCCCTTATTTGAGGAAAGCAAGATGATACTGTGGCAAACAAAAGGAGGAATTCTGTTTCCACAGGATTTAAAAGCTACTACCAGCTTTGAGTGATAATAGAATGTAAATCAGAGGTGACTGGTTCTAATCAGGGCTGTGACCTAGCGGAATCAGGCTTCTGATCATGTCAGAAGCCTGTATGCATGTTTAATGAGCTGTTTGATGCGAAACCTATCAGACAGGAGAATATGAAGGGGAAGTTTCAGGAAGTTGCATCTAGCCCATGGAGAGCAAGGAGGGAAATCTGAATCAGGATGATGATACAAGGGTTTGTAATCATCTTGTGAACATGCTTGCACCTGGACAAGCACTTGTTATGTCTTTACTTTCTTTTACATACCCTACATTTTTTGTAGGTCACCTACAAAAGGTGCACCTGGCCCTTTTTCAGAGGGGGTTAGAGGCCAAGTCACCCGTCAGATAATGACACCAAATAAAAATCCTTTTTTCTCTAAAATTCACTCACGGCCAGGTAGAATTCTGGGTAAGACTGTTATTTCTAACAGTATCATGGAGAGGGTCCTTGAATAGGAATCAGAGGATCCAAGTCTAAATCTTAGCTCTGTCACTGCCCAATTTTGGGGAAAATCACCCGGGGGCTGCTTGAGTTTTCTCATGTGGGACTGGACCAGTGGAGTCAAACTCAGATAGAAATGGAGCCCTGTGGACTGTATAACGACTTGGAAACATCAAATTAAGATTATCTATGTTGTATTTTTATTTACGTATTTACCTACTTCAGGCCTGCACAATGTATCATCCATGGGCCACTTCCAGCCTGACAAAGGATTTTGGGTGACCTACAAAAAATGTAGGGTATGTAAAAGAAAGTAAAGATGTAACAAGTGCTTGTCCATGCCCTGCTTAACTCGCTTTCCACTAGCCACTACTGTGCCAGTCACGTAACTTGGCGGGTGGGTTGCCTGCACACTCTCCTGTATGTCACCTGAGGCAACCACCCATCATCAGTTTGTCTTTAGTCTGAGAGGAGTAAGAGTTGTATCTTTTCACTGTGTTTTTGGAGGTTAATAAATGTAAACAAATAAGAAAACTTGAAAAATGTATTTAAACTTGTAGTGCTTAGCAAAGTGAGTTTTTAAAATTAATGTGATTTCATGATAAATAAAAACCTTAAGTAATAGACGTAATTAATTGATATTTATTGAAATTTCTCTTTTAAAATATGATTTGCAAAATAGTTTAATCATTAATTATAGCTTTATACTTGGAAAGGGAGCCACTAAAAACTTATCTGCAATGCAAAGGAGTTTAGCCTATTTTAATTTTGGCTCCTACTTGCTACCAAGTTGAACAGGTTGGATCTACTTCATTTTCTATTTTTTTTTTGTTTTACATTTCCCAATTATATCTTAATCATGCTTGGGAATTTTGCTGGCCTGCAGGCCCATACACTGAGAGTTTGATACCTTTGGACTAGATGGTCTCTAAGGTCCCTTTCAGTTCTATATAAAATAGATGGAGAGGCAGCTTACTTTAGTGGATAGAAAGCTAACCTCTAAGTCAGGAAGTCCTAAATTTAAGTCCTACTTCTGACACAAAATGGCTTGGACAGTAACATAACCTATTAGCACACCAGGTAACTCTCTGAAACTACTTGCTACTCTGCACTGGAAGAGGGAGTTTTCTTGCTGAAAGATACCTACACTGAAGAAATCATGGGTCCAGACCAAATCCATCAAAATGAAACAGTGAAAAGAGGTTATGGGGGCTATCAGTTCCAGCTTTGAAAACTACAGGTTGAACTTATATCCCAGAAAAGAAAAGCAAGCTATGCATAATAGAGATCTTTGGTTTCACAGTACAATCATCTATATCTATTCTCTTTTTCTGTACATAGAAATGTTCATTTCATTTGGTGATGGCTGACTTCAGAATTTTAAAAATAAACCAATAGAAATTTAAAAAGCAATAATAAATGGGAGGAACAGATTATAGTGTTTATTTTCTCTTATATTCTCTCTTATTTTCTCTTATCTTTCTCAGTCAGTCAGTAAACAATCTTTAAGTGCATACAATGTGAAGGCACTGCCTTAACCAGCAACCAATTTGTTTCTAGACTGAGTCAACTCTCAACTTCAACTGCTATAATTTTGTTTCATGACTTGCAGTCTTCACCTTTTTGGGGATGAAGGTGGGTGTAGAGGTACTGGTAAAGAAACAGAACCTTTTGGTGTCATCTTTATACTATGGAAACCCAATTACTGATGTAGCATGGGGAGGGGGCTTCTAGTAAGGAATACATACTTGTTCAGTTGTTTCAGTTGTGTCTCACTCTATGACTGCTACATTTCTTGACAAAGATACTGGACTGATTTGCCATTTCCTTCTCTACCTCATTTTACAGATAAGAAAACTGAGGCAAACTGAGTTAAGTGACTTGCCCAGCTAGTCACTTGGCTAGATAGCTAGTAAGTGTCTGAGGTCACATTTGAATTCAGGTCTTCATGACTCCAGGTCCAGCTCTCTCTCCACTGGGCCACCTAGGTGCCTAAATCCAGCAGATACAACTTAAATATATCAACCATCATATATTCTTTCAAGGACTCCCTAGAGAGTTTTCACAAACTCAAGGTAGAGGTTAATAGGAAATAGTCTGAAAATTACTGTCACCTTTGTCAATAGACCCATCGACTAGTAGAGGTAGAAAGAAAAACAAAACTTCAAAAATAACTTTGACCTTTTTATTGATTGGAAATAGGAGAATAACTTTTTTTCCTTGTCTTCACTTTATTTATTTTATTAATTGTGAAGAACCAAAGGAATGTATCATATAATCCAAATTTTTCCATATTCTACTGAGTTGGAGTAATCTATAAGGTATTCTGAATGTTGAAATGTATCTAAGTAACTGGGGGTGTTAAAAAGTTTTAGCATTGAAAAAATTATTTTAAAAACCATAATGTGTGAAACTATAGGAAGAAGAATTTTATAAGAATATCATTATGGAACATCAGTACAAAGGGAAGTTTATAACCAATTTTTAGTGTGAAAAAAATCCTAAATTTTATAAAGCAGCTTTCAATTCACAAAGTATTTCTGTGTGAGTGGAATAAATTAATGAAACTGTTCAAATCAGGCTTACAAAGCAGCAACTCAGAACTCAGAATTTAATTTAATTTCAATATGGATCACTATTAGTTTTCAAATGATCATTTTAATTTTGCAATTATATCCCCTCAAGAATACTGTCATATGGAACAAAGCAGATAAGATGTTTAAAATTTTGTTGATTACACTTTTATATCACCTATAATTTCTAATCTCCCTCCCCCTTCCATTTCCCAGAAAGTCAGCCCTTATAACAAATATAAAAAGGCCTCCCTTTTATTAGGGAAGGGCAAAACAGTTGAACAAAATAGATAACCAACCTACCAACCATGTCAGACATTTTATGCAGTTTTTCACATTCATACTCCCTGACCTCTGCAAAGACAGAAGGGAAGTGCATCTAATGTCTATTCTTGGGGTAAACAGATGAGTCTTTAAAACTAGGAATTCTTTGAACTTGTAGTTTTTAAAGTCATTACTTTAATATTTGTGAAAATAAATTCTCTGGACTATTTCATCTGCTCTGAAGTCACTGAAATGACACTGAAACTTAAAAAGCTACCTTAAAAAAACAGTAGTGAATTCTGTAAATGCTCGATAATGCCCCAGTATGAAAGCCATGTAATCTATATGTAAAAACCCTGCCTGTGTGCAAAAAGTACCTGCTTATACGAACAGTCAGATGTATTATACCCAAATTCAAAGAATATTTAATACTAATCAAAACTAGAATTAACTAAGTCCTGCCCAAGTGGAAATTACTTCAATTGCTTTTCTTTCCCTTTCCAAGTTATTTGCATTAAATAGAATGTTACAGGTACCTTCTAATGCTGGCTTCACTTATCGTTTGTCACTTTCCTTGGCTTAAGTCATATGTAACCTGACATCAGCTTTACTTGCCTCTTCCTCAATACGCTGAACTTCAGTTGTTCTGAGGTGCCTAAATGGTTATTCAAATGATTGGGTTTCATGTGGTCGTTTGTAAGTAAATGAGGTTTCCAGATCTGAACCATACTACATATAATATGACTATCTACGTGTCCATCACAGTGATTCTATATATGATTGAACACAATGGAGATAATCAATTGTTTCTAGAGTAAACAAATAGCTCATAGTTTATAGATGCCTTTAGAATAGCTTTTGATTTCAGAACCCCTTTACGCTCTTAAAAATCACTGAAGGTATCAAAAAGCTTTGGTAATGCTTCTTTATTTTTTGCTTATCTGCTTATACATAATTAGAAAATAAAACTGATCATTTTAAAAATACCAATAATAAACCCATTGCATGGTAACATAAATAGCATATTTTTATGAAAAACTTAAATTTTCCAAAAAAAATTTATCAAGAAGGGGGCACTGCTTTATACATTTCTGCATATCTATTTTATGTATGGCTTATTGGAAGATACCTGGATTCTGCTATCTGCTTCCGTATTCAAACTGTTGCAGTATGTTGTTTTGGTTGAAGAATATAGAGAAAATCTGTCCCCATAGAGATATGTAATTGGCAAAGGAAGAAATGTTTTAATAGGCAAATAACTTTTTAGTACTGTTATGAAAGTAAATGTGACCTTGTAGACTCCAAAAGTGATGTCAGGGACCCCTGGAAGTCCACGGAGCACACTCTGAGAACCATGGTTTTAGAATATCAACAGCTGTCGGTGCCTGTGTATTTATGTGGAGGTTTCTGCATGCTGATTTCATTACTTCAAGTCATAACAGCTGTAGCGGGAAGATGCTGCTAAATCAGGCCATTCTAGTAGCATACTTATTGAACCATATATTGAGGGGAGAGAGAATGGATGAAGTAGGGCTATATACGAATCCTTGAACTTCAGTGCCCTGCATCTGACAGGCATGCTGAAGAGGAACTAGCTGAAAAGTTATTGTCACAGATGTAACTATAGTTGACCTGACACAGATTCATTGCTACCAAACCCTACGGGAACCTCTGGGCCCAAGACCTCAGGCAGTCTCAGGAGTACAACTCGATAAACAGACCTTCTTCTGGACACACAACACTAAGAAACTCGAACACTGAAACACAAAGAAAGACATTCAGGAAAGGGGATCTGACGGTCTCCATAGCTGCTTTACTCTGTCTCTAAGAGTTTATCTAGACCCTTCCCTCACCCAGTCCTCCTTATTCAAGGACTTTCAATTTCTCAACAGCAATATAAAGGACTTTATACTGGATAGATATTTAAAGTCTATGAATGTTAACAAAGAAAGCCTGCTTCTCATTTTGTGTGTGAACTCCAGGCAGCCCAAGTATAAGAGAGAGAAGGATGCCTTCCTCAAGTCTATGGCAGTGGCTGTTACCTTCATGACCTCAACTACTCTGACTCCTTAATTTTGGTAACAGAGGAGTGGGACAGCTAGGTGGTGCAGTGGATAGAGCACCAGTGCATAAGTCAGGAGGATCTGAGTTAAAATCTCACCCCAGACACTTGACACTCACTAGCTGTGTGACCTTGGGCAAGTCAGTTAACCCCAATTGCCTCATCCTGGGTCATCTCCAGTAATCCTGATGAGTATCTGGCCACTGGATTCAGATGTCTCTGGAGGAGAAGTGAGGCTGGTGACCTACACAGACCTCCCTCACTCAAGGCAAAGTCAAGTGCAAGTCATGTCATTATTTCTCTGATGGCACGGTCTTCTTTGGCAACGAAGGATGAGCAAACATAACAGAGGAGCAATTTCGGGGGGGGGGGGTCTCCTCAAGAACACCAAAATATAGCAAGGTCTTTCCTTCAGACTAGCCAACTTTTATTTATAGGTGTAAAGATGCAACAGGGTACTCAGTAATGAAGATATAATGCACTGGACATAAATGTAGTCATGGACTCCACCAGTAGGTCAAACAGCCAATAAACGTTTATTAAGCACATATCACATGCCAAGCACTGTGCTAAGTGTTGGGGATACAGAAAGAGGTAAAACACAGTTAAGGAGCTCACAATCTAACTGTGGAGACAACATAGCAAATAATTATGAACAAACAACCTTTGTTCAGTCATCTTTTAGTTGTGTCCAACACTTCATGGCCCCATTTGAGGTTTTCTTGGCAAAGATACTGAAGTGGTTTGTCGTTTTTTTCTCCATCTCCTTTTGCAGATGAGGAAACTACGGCAAACGGGGTTAAGTCACTTCTCCAGGGACACACAGCTAGTGTCAGACACTGCATTTGAACCTAGGTCTTCCTGACTCCAGGTCCCACGCTCTACTCACTCCATCACCTAACTCATATATACAAGCTATATCAGAAATAATCAACTGAGGGAAATTACTAGCAGTAAAGAGGGATCAGAAAAGGCTTCTTGTAGAAAGCAGGATTTTAGCTGGGACTTGAAGGAAACCAGGAAAGCCAGGAGACAGAGATAGGGCAGGAGAACATTGCAGTGACAAGGAACAGTTAGGGAAAACGCCTGATGAAGGATGAAATGTCTGGCTCAAGAAACACAGGGTCATTAGCTCACAGAGTATGTGGGAGAGTGTAGAATGTAAGAAGATTGAAAATATAGGGAGAGGCTGGGTAATAAAGGGTTATGAACACCAAAAACAGATTTTTATATTTGATGCTAGACAGCATAGGGAGCCAGTGAAGTTTATTGAGAAGAAAGAGTGATACGGTTAGACTTATATTTTAAGAAAATTGCTTTTACAGAGATCATATTTAACAGTTCAGCAAAATCATGTTCTCGCAGGGACAATGTTCAAGAATTCCATGGTCCCATAGAACCTTCTCAATCTAACACAGTGTCTTGTAAACAATCAGTGTTCCATGTAATTTTGTTAATTTGATTTTGAAACCAGGTCAAGAGACTGATGGCAAAATTCCAGAGGCTACATATGAAACAAGGGCTGAAAACTATAAAAAGAAGGAGGATGGATTCTGCATTGGTACTTGGGTAAAGGAGGAAATTTCTGAATCCCTTATTCCGAGTTCAGGTCCCTACCTTCTTACTGGTATGGCCTCTAAATATTAAAAATACTTGGTACTTATTCAAAAGTTTCAGTGGGTTTGAGCTTACAGGATGTCTGTCATTTCAAGTGAAAGCCCTAAAGAGATAAGGGAAGGGATATGTCCTCATTACACGCAATTTTGGGATCCCTTTGTAGTATACCTGCACTTCAAATTCTCATGCAAAATTTTCTTCTGATATCTAAAATAAAGGTTAAGAGTCCTCCCAAACTCACTTTCTGTATCACCATACCCCTAAATCATGGCTCCTTACAATAATTGCTAAGAAGGGACATAGCAAAGTGTAGATAAGAAAGTCCTGGATCTGAACTCAGGATGAATAAAGAAAATAAATGAAAAAGCATGTAGGAAGACCAGGTACATCAACTGACACAATTTTAAAAAATTTTTTACTATGCCCTTTAAATACAAATAATTACAAGCAGATATCACAATATTACTTTGAAATAAAATCTTCATCCTACTTCCTCTATTTTTATTGTATTATATATTTTAAAAATGTACTCTGTCAAAAATAGGAGGGGAAGGGGATAAAAGATGGGAGAGTAGTAGAAGGGAAGGCAGATTGGGGAGGGAGGAGTCAGAAGCAAAACACTTTTGAGGAAGGACAGGGTGAAAAGAGAGAGAGGCAACAGAGTAAACTGTAGGGGAAATAAGATGGAAGGAAATACAGTTAGCGATTGTAACTGAAAAAAAATTGAAACATGTTTCTCTGATAAAGGCCTCATTTCTCAAACATATAGAGAATCGAGTCAAATTTATAAAAAATAAGAGCCATTCCCCAATTGATAAATGATCAAAAGATATGAAGTTTTCAAATGAAGTAATCAATGCTATCTATGGCCATATGAAAAAATGCTCTAAAGCACTACTGATTGTAGAACTACAAATTAAAACAATTTTGAATTACCATCTCAAAAGGAGAGAAAAGGAAAAAGACAAATGTTGGAGGGGATGTGGGAAAAATGTACTATTGATGATGGAGTTGTGAATTGATCCAACCATTCTGTACAGTAATTTAGAACTATGGTCAACGGGCCATAAAGCCATGTATACCTTTTGCCCTAGCAATAACACTGCTAAATCTGTATCCCAAAAGAGATTAAAAAAAAAAAAGGAAAAGGACCTATATGTATAAAAATATTTATAGCAGCTCTTTTCTGGTGACAAAGAACTGAAATCAAGGGAATTGGGGAATGGCTAAAAATAACTATGCTATGTGATTGTGATGGAACACTTTTGTGCTATAAGAAAAAATGAACAGGCTGCTCTTAGAAAAACTTGGGAAAACTTGTATGAACTGATACAAAGTGAAATGTACTGTGTGCAAAGTAACAGCATTATTGTAAATGATCAGCTGTGAATGACTTAGTTATTCTTAGCCTTACAATGATACAAGACAATTTTAAAAGACTTATGATAAAATAAGCTCTCCACCTCCAGAGAAAGAACTGATAGTGTCTAAATATGGAGTGAAGCATACTTTTTTTTTAACTTTACTTTTCTTGAGGTTTTTTTTTTTTTGGTCTGTTTTCTTTTACAACATGACTAACATGAAAATATTTTGCATAACTACACATGTACAACCTATATGGAATTACTTGCTTTCTCAATGGGGGTGGGGAGTGGGGAAGAGAGAGGAAAGAAGAGAAATTGGAACTCAAAGTTTTAAAAACGAATGTTAAAAATTATTTTTACATGTAACTGAGGAAAAATAAAATACTACAGAAAAAAAGTACACTGTCCATTGATGGAGTATGAATGGATCATCCTTTGAAGTATTGCCAAAATTCCAGTCCTTCTTGTGCCAAGCACTGGGCTAAGAACTGAGGCTGCAAAGAGAACAAGCAAGGGAGACCCTGTTTTCAAGGAACTCATGCTCTAATTGGAAAAGATAACTCATAAACAAAGTTCAGCTGCAGGATGGATAGAATGGCCCCGAACTCCTGAGGAGTGATGAGCTGGTAGCAAGTTCCAAAGGCACTTGAGCTGTCAATAGGGTAGATGGCAATGTGCAGAGCCTGCAAAGCAGACAGACAAGGTACATAAATAAGACCTACAAAACTTTAGAATCCAGGGCAAGAGATCTCAGGCAAGATCAGGTGGTCTTCTGTTTCACCAAAAGAAAAGAGGCGCAAGAGAGTATCTCCCACCTTATCCAAGCAATATTAGCAGTCAAGCAGCCCAGATAGGTTGTGGTATACACACTGGAGGAATGGTGAAAATGAGAGGGGACCCCCTCCCCAGTGGTGGTCAGTCTTCACACCACTGGACAGCCCAAGTAAGAAAGGGGGCAAGGAGAAAAGCAAGGGAATGTAAGGTACCCCCATAGTGACAGGTCTTCAGAAGACCTAAGGTCAAAGCCTGACTGCTATTTACTCTCTATATGATTTGGAGAAGTTATTTCTCCTCTCTGGGACTCAATTATCTCATTTGAAAAATGAGAGGGTTGAGCAAACTAGCTCCCCTCTAACTCTTATAAGTCTATGGTCCTATAATCTTCATAGGAATCAGTGTTACATCTTGCCTTGTCTGCCTTACTAAATTAGACCCTCTACTCCATCAAATGTCACTCAAACATAGGCCTACCTCAATCTATCTTGCATTATGAAGCTAAAATTCATATCACGTACTTTACATTTACTAAAAATGCTGATTAAAGTCTTTTACTGACATTAAATCCTATTAAAAGGATTACTAAAAATTTCTATTGACATGCAAAATGAACACCTTATAAATAATCTGATGGTAACTTTGAAGCAAAATTGCCTTTGAATATATTTTGAAGTACATCCAAAAAATTTGCTAAATCTCAGGACTCTTATAAAGTTTTCTATTTTTCCAGTCTATAATTTCAAGAAAGCCCTAAGTAGAGATTTTATTATAAGTTTTATGAAACTCCAAAGGAAAATAGAAAGCTGCAGGATGGATATAAGTAGACTAAAGGACTCAGAGAGAAGAGGAGGTCAATGAAACATTTAAAAATTACTCAGAAAAGAGTAGAAGGAAATTCAAAAGGAGATGCAGATGAGCTAGAAATATTGGTACCATCCAAATAAATTCCAAATACACTTAAATAAATAATAGTGTCATAGTTTTCATATGCAATCCTCTTTTCTTCCTTTCTTTTATATCTGAAAATGATAGTGATTTTGTTAGTTTTAAGTTCATAATAAAAAAAAGTTTAAGTAGACAGAGCATATTACCAAGAATTATTTATAGGCAAAGTATAGCATAAGATATTGTCTCAGCTGTGTAGGTACAGTCCCATAGGGTGGACGATAGTCAACAGAGGCTGCTCTAATAGTGTCGCACTGGTTTAGATAAATCTGTGGCCTCACTGGGTATGATTCACCCCTCCCTGACTTACCCTGTGAAATTCTTGACCATATTCTTATTTTATCTCGACCTTTTTCTGGTTCACTAAGTGTTTTAAGGGTACTAATACAGAACTTGGGCTATCCATCTCATGTTACTTCCTACTCTCACAGCATAACAGGCCTGTCTCCTTTATTTGGATCATATATATGTCCTTTCCATTACTTCTTCTGTACAGAATTCATTGGTATTACGCTTCTGACAACTTATACCTACCACATGTTTTGGGTTGTATGAAATCTTTATTCCTCTGGGAGTATATGGCTCAATTATGTGCTATCACTTCATCTATGGAAGAGTATTAGTATTTCAAAAATTAGCTTTTGCAGCAGTGAGCAGTTTGAGATTACTTTAACTGCTGAGCAGTTTCTTAAATCCAATCTGGATCCATCTCCTCTTATTCAATTCTAGGACTTTCCTGACTTGAGGTACACTAACCACTGTGCTACCTAGCTGGCCCAAGCCATTATCAGGGACACAGAAAACCAGGAAGAGAAATGGACCGGCCTTTCAGTAAATAGTGAAAGATAGCAAATGAGCAACCAGAGTGCTACACTTTAGCTATGAGATATTAAAAGAACCATGGAGGCAGCTTGGCATAGTAAATTGAAAGTTGGTCTTGGAATCAGGATTTGGGTTCTGTGATACCTCCTGACTGAGTGACCCTGGTAAGTCACAGAAAACTGTTTCTTAAGGATTTCTAAGAACTTATAAATAAATAAATAAAACTTAGGGATTTATAAGAACTCTTCTCTTCTTGGAGAAAATTCCCAGAATAAGGTCCTGTGAGATGTATTGGGGCTGCTAAGTGGTACAGTGGATAAACCACCAGGGCAAGAGTCAAGAGGACCTGAGTTCAAATCTCACCTCAGACACTTGACACTCACTAGCTGTGTGACCTCGAGCAAGTCACTTAACCCCAATTGTCTCCCGTCATCCTGATGACTATCTGGTCACTGGGTTCAGATGGCTCTGGAGGAGAAGTGAGGCTGGTGACCTAACAGCCCTCCCTCACTCAAAACAAAGTCAAGTGCAAGTCATGTCATTATTTCTCTAATGGCATGGTCTTCTTCAGCAACGAAGGAGGAACACACTTATTAAAAGAACCAGAGAAAGCCCATCCATCAGTTGGGGAGATCTATATAAGACTTATGGAAGGACATGGATAAGAATCATGTAAGATAAGGAGATGTAGAGTGTTTGTAATTAGTCGTAAGCATAAAGTATTAATTATATGCCATGAATACACTGTGTTAAGTGCAGGAAACTCAATGAAAGTAAAAAAAAAAAAACAAAAACTTGTCCCTGCCCTCAAGGAGCCCCCATGCTGATGGATATGTATAAAGTTGAGGGTTTACCCAAATTGATAAGACTCAGATCTCGATAAGCTGCATTTAAAGACTAAAATTACCTTCAACAAAGATTTTTTCATTCATTCAACTCTGATGGCTAGCAGCATCCTTTTTTCTTGCTAAGTCACATTCAAAAGTGGCCTGAAACCTTTTTCTTTTTGAATGAATAAAATCTGCCTGGATGATTTCTACTTCACAACCCACACACATAAGTATTTTAGTAAACGTCAAAAAAGAACAATCTATGTCAATGTGAATGATGTTGATATTTTAGCTACATTAAAAATAGCATCCCCTCACCTTCCTGGGGAATGCTCTATTGGTTAAGAGAATGAGTGTCATGCAGGTAATGACTCATTTTGAGAAACGGAAAATTCACTTTGTTCCTTCACTGAGTTCCATTTAAAGACCTACTACTGCCGACTAATAATGCCAGGCAAGAACAATGGGCAAATCTAAAATATATCCTCAAGTGTACTGTTCTCTCCCTAAAAGTAATTATTTACTTAAGAAAACTCATTTGTCTTGATTAAAACCTTATTGACATGGCTACTCTTAGATGGGAAATTGGACAAACCTTCCTCCCTAGAATACCATCTGCCCGTTGTCATGATCATGTATCCTCACTGTTTAGCTATAGTTCTGGTGAAGAGACTGCCCTGCTCATGTATTGCCCTCAAGGGCACTGGCAAAGATTTATTAGGCAAATTCTTTCCTGTGGTTGCTGCCAATTGTCTGCTATCAAACATTTTTACCATAGCCTTTGTTAGAGAATGAGGCAAAGAGTCAGGGAGGAAATAAGCATTTATATAACTCCTACTATGTGCCAGGCACTGTGCAAATGCTTTTTTTCTCTTTACAAATATTATCTCATTTGATCTGTACAATGACAATGGTAGGTAGATACTGTCATTTTACCCATTTTACAACAGAAGAAACAGAGGCAGAGGTGAAGTGCCTTGCCCAGGGTCATATAGCTGGTAAGTGTCTGAGGCTAGATTTGAACTCATCTTCTTAATTCCACTCCTCTCCTTTTTTTTAGTTTGATAGAATTCTTTTGTGACTCTATCAGGCTGAGAAGCTTTTTTATTTGGTATTTCCTTTACATCTAGGTCTATTTCAGGGTAATTATCGATAGCTACTCTCTTTCTGCTTCACAGATAATAATGGCAGCACTGTCATCAAATATTTCATGAATACCCTTGGTTGTTGATGTTCAGTCATTCTCAGTTGTGTCTGACTCATTTTGTCCATATTTGGAGTTTTCTTGAAAGATGTACAGGAATGGTTTTGCCATTTCCTTCTCCAAGTTGTTTAAAAGATGAGGAAACTGAGGTAAACAGGGTTAAATGACTTGCCCAGGGTCACACAGCTAGTAAGTGTCTGAGGTCAGATTTGAACTCACGTGCCTTTGCTATTTCTTTTTCACAAGGCATTATTGAGTTGTAGAATATGAAGTCACTATTATATTGCAGGAAACACTTCTGCCTCTTAACATTCATCCTTGGCAGCTTACAAAGCTACAACTCAGGCATCACTACCCACCTGACACAATGAGGCGTGTAGAATGTAGAAGAGGACATTGACTTTTGGTCATGGAAAAGATGATAATTTTTTTATTTGACCAGGCATATTTGTAAAAGGGTTTTGTTTTTCTTTTTCTTTTGCCAGTTGGAGCTAGGGAGGAAGAAAAATAAATGCTTGACAACTGAAAATTTTGAAAAATAAACCTGAGGCTTTGGTACCTTCAGGCAACCTTTTCTAACTCTCATCATTATGCATCAAATGATTCTGTACTTTCCTGTGTAAATGTTTCAGAATATAAGTGTCTCAAGGGCAGGGGCTAATTTTTCATTCCATTTTCATATCCACAGGGCCTAACACGGTCCCCAACAAACAGCTGAAAGTTGCTAAATGTGTGTCGGATTGGTAAATGAAAATGTTTTCTTTTACAGTAAAACAGGTTTTGATTTTACAAGTCTTTCATTTCATCAAGGATTACACAGTTATTAGCATATTAAACTCTGCAGCTGATGCTGGCTCTTGGGTTGGGGAGGGATGCATTTCATGCTAAGGTGTCAAGACTTGATAAGTACACTTAGAGGTGTTGAGGAGGAGCAATGTTGGGAGACCAAAATGAACCGAGTAAATCATTAGCCTTTAGACTACATATTTTTAAATTATTCTCCTCTTATTTGAAATTATTATTCAAAGGCTGAACTTAAACCTAATAAATAAGGCATAATAAACAAGTCTTAAAGCAGGGATTCTTTTTCCCATGTGTCCTAGATCCCTTGGATTTATGAGACTGGTGAAGTCAGTGGACCTTTTCCCCAAATAATGCTTTAAAATAAATAAAAATACATAGAGTTACAAAGGAAATCATTTGTATTGGAATGAAGTTCATGGACCCAGGGAAATCTAGAGATATGTGGATTCAAGGTTAAAAACCACTGGCTTACTTCACTTTGTATATGCAGCTCTGCCTGCTTTCAACTCCAAGGAATGAGATGCTCCTATGCTGAGTGCACAGGTACCCCCTGACGACCACCCCCTTTCTTTTGTGTACTGTCTTCTACACTCCTTGAGGGCAGGGATCGTCTTTTTCTTATTTGTACTTTGTGCTTACCCCAGTACCTGCCACATGGTAGTCACTTCATAAATATTTATCGAATTGAATGGAATTATCGCTTGAATGAACCTCACATACCATTTCCCCCCAACACCACCATTTCAGAGATGAGGGAACAGAGATCCTTTCAGAAAGAATGACTTCATCACAGATGAATAGACTGATTAAGGGCAGAGGAGAAGCTAATAATTAAAGCACTATGGAAATGTCGTTTACTCTTAAAGTTTACAACAACTCTGTGATGGAGGTGGAATCCAGGTCTTGACTCCCAGTCAATGTTCTTCAATCAGATTGCATCTACTCTGACTCACTTGAAACATTCCTTTTTCTCCAGTCTCAGCACCAGTCCCTTCATTTTTCAGTGGCTAAGAAATACTTGCTTCCTCAGCCCAGCCCTCCACAGGACACTCATGTCAGATCCACTAGCAACATGTTACGGAGGCAAAGAGATGCAACGGAGTGGCGAATTTGAGACCTAGCCTGAATCCCAGTTCTGTCACTTAAAATCATGTGACTAGGTAAGTCATTTAACCTCTCAAGACCTCAAATGTCTGCATCTTAGAACAGAGCTGATACCTAAAGTATATCTCTAAATATATAATCCTAGCAAGCCACTCTCCTACCCAAAAAAAACTTCAGTAGCTCCCTATTGTCTCTAGCAGCAATTGTCAAAATGAGGTCCAAGAGGCTTTGCTTGTTACTTAAACTATTAATTGGATTATGAAAATAATATTGATTATGAATAGTCAGGGGGATTGTAAAGTTTTAATTTCTAATATGATCTATATCAATAGACAGAATCCACACTAAAGCTTCTTGGGGAATCTGCAATAATTTAGAGGGCAGTTAGGTGGTTCAATGGATAGAGCACCAGACCTGGAATTAGGAAGACTCATCTTCCTCGGTTCAAATCTGGCCTCAGACATTTATTAGCTGTGTGACCCTGGGCAAAATCACTTCACTCTGTTTGCCTTAGTTTTTTCATCTGTAAAATGGGCTGAAGAAGGAAATGACGAATCATTCTAGTATCTTTGCCAAGAAAACTCCAAACAGAGTCATAAAGAATTGAACATGACTGATAAAAAGAATGGACACCACCAATAATTTTTAAGAGTATAGAGGGGTCTTGAGACCAAAAAATTTGACAACTGCTGGCTAAAGGTTAAAATATAAACTCCTTGATCTTTAAAGTCATTCATTATCAGGGTCTAACCTACTATGTCAAGACGCTGGCTGATGTTGCTAGCACTGAGAATCAGTATTATTTTCATATTTCTATCAAGAGTGCAAATAACAGAGTGCTGGCAAGCAAAACCTCCTACAAAGAGAAGATCTCCCAACCACTCTTCCTCTGCCTTGTATTATTAATATTAATGATATTTCCATGTATTTGTCAGTTTCCTAAAAAGGAACTAGGATGATGTTTCTCAAAAATAAAGCCACATTACACTTATGAGTTTTACCAAGTATGCTGCAAATTGGAGTCTATATTATTGAAAATATTTTAAAACAATTTTAATATATATTCTACTGTATGAAGCACAGGCAGCATAGACAACTGATGATGAACCAGCCTTGAAGCGAGAAAGACCTGAATTTGTGTTTTTTCTTCTCGTAGACCGTGAGTATCTTTGTGACCCTGAGTAAGTCATTAACCTTTCAGTGCTGAAAGAAATTCCCTAAGATGCTAAGTTGAAGAGCTGGTGCTGACAAGTACTGTACATAAAGGCAGCTTCCTCAATTAAAAAGCTCCCTATTACAGTGAAATCATAGGCCCAGTTCCTATTTCAATGAAATCAGAGGCCCAGTTCCTATCCCAGTGTTATTGATAATAAAAGAAAATTTACAAGTAATTTTATTCAATCTAAATTTTGCTTATTTAGTACACATGGCATGTAAGAATAGTATTTATAAAATAAATGCAACCAATCCAAAAATCCACTGGACCTTGAAATTCCAAAGAAATCAACAAAAACATTTGTTCTTGCAGAGAAAGTGGAGATACTCCACTGTCTGTCTGGAAGGAAGCATGATCAGCTACAATGTTCACTGTGCTATGATTTCTCATGACAAAGAATCCTGGGCTATAGGGCTGGTAAAAGTCTAATAACTACTGGGTTAGTATCTACAAGATGAAAAATGATTTCCACATTTATGACAGTGTTTGATTTATTATAGTATGAGGGATGGGTTAGTGTAAACAAGTCCCTGTATTTTGATGACAAATATCAGTACTTGAAAACATTGACTGGGCTTCTGATTTTGCTTTAAGCAGTGAGAATTAAAAAAAATATATATTTGTGGAAATGCAAAGAGATCATCAGGTTTCAACAGCCATGAGCAAAATCAGAAGAGCTTGGATCAACGGTTCCCTACTCTCAACCAATATATACAACAAAAATGACAATGACGGCAGCAACATTCTGAAGCGATGTATACACAGCCATGTTAAAAAAACATATAAACAAAAAAACTTACCTGCTAGGACTCTCAAGCCTCCTTTTCTGGCTCAAACTCTTACGCTAAAAAATCCTGGAGGCAGAGCTAAGTGGAAGAGGGGATGAGCACAGGAGAGGGACCTAAGGAATTGAGGCCAGGGTTAAAAGAGTAGATCAAGGCACCAAGATCCCTAGGTAAGTGTGATGAGACACAGCATTGAGAGGAGCTTCTGGAATTGAACACTGGCTCACCATCAGGGTTCAAGTAAAGAACTTTTTCATACGATAGAGTTATTGTGACTGATCAAAAAGTTAAGTCTACAGCTACCTCAGCTGTGACAGAAGGAATAAATTTTCTATCCAGTTCTAAAACTGTCAAGTCTCTTATCATCGTTCAAAGAAAACCTTGCTGACTACATCAATTTTAAACCCATCAAAACAGAAAGTTCATTCATGTAAGTCAAATTATGATACTCATATGCTCAGAAGTCTTCAGTGGCTCCCTATGAGCTGAGTAAAGTTAAAACTCCTTTGGCTAGCATTCAAGGCCTTCTCCTCTAAATACTCTTACTAGCTATACTGTAGCTTAATTGGACCTCTCTCTACTGGATGAAAATATACTGTACTCTCAGGTCTCCATGCCTTGGCTTAAAGCTGTTCCCTAGACTTGGAATGCCTTCCTTCTTTCTTTTTCATTTGCTGAATCCCTATTCACATTTAAAAGTGAAACTCAAATGTTGCCTCCTTCAAGAAGCCTTCCCTGAATCCTTTTCTCCTCCAGGTTATCCTTTCTCCTCCAGACTTCATGAAACACTTGGCTTTGTGATTCTCATGCACCAATGGATCATAATCTCATCAAGGTGGTTCCCTCTACAATCAATCCATCACTGCCTATCCTGTTAGAGTCTTCCTACGTGATTCTTTTAAGTTCATCACAGGGAATCTATCCAATGTACTAGAAGCTTTACTTGACTTCTTTTAATCTCAAGAAGATACCAAGGCAGGTCACTCATGGATTTACCCCCTTGTTCTCACTAAATGACCAGCCCATGTAATTTTTCAATAATACATTTATTAGGTAGTATGCTATTTTACACTGTATCTCTGGCATAATTTCTCACCTCAAGTGTATTGCAGCTTGCTCATGTCTCTATCACACACTTGGGGGTCCTGAATTTCAATTCTTTGTAGGTAACATCCCAAAGAGACAACCAGTATTTAAAAATCTTGGGGTCATTAAAGGAACTTTTCAATTTTACAAAGACAATCCAGACTGTCCTCTTCCTTCCTATTCAATTCTGGGCCCAACTCACTGGGGGTTTTTGTCCAAGATTTAGAGGAATGAACTCTATAGGTGGTCTATACAACTGCATCTCCATTTGGATGATATCAGTTTGGACATTCTTCATCCACCCATGTAATATAGCTATCAACACTGACAGACCTACTATGGAAGCAGCTAGATGGTGCAATGGATGGAGTTCTTGGTCCGGAGTCAGAAGACAGATTCAAATCAGACACTTACGAGCAGTATGACTGGTCAAATCACTTAATTTCCATTTGCCTCAGTTTTCTTAACTAATGCAGATAGAATAACATTTACCTCCCAAGATCGTTGTAAGGACCAAATGAGATAATATTTGTAAAAAGTTAGCACAATGTCTGGCATATAGTAGGCACTACGAAATTCCCATTGCCCTTCTTTTTCCTGCCTTTACAGCAAGCTCCTTATGGATAGAAATCTTGCATTGTCTGGAATATGTCCTTCCCTAGCACTTCTTCAAGTGCTTTCTACAAAATAAACATTTAAGAGATATTTACTGTTCTTATTGTTCTGCCCAAATAACTCTATAACAAGAACAGCATGAAGCGAAAAAAACATTTATTAAGCAATTACTATGTGCTTTTTTGATACATATCAAAAAAAATTGCTTAAATAGTAGTGACTCAGACGACTGCCACCAAATTAAAGCTAAGTGCTTTGAGCATGACTAATAAATTTGAATTGAAACAAAGGTAATGTTGCCTTACTATTTCAACAATAACACAGTAGAATCTCAGTAACTGAACTCACCACCCAAATGGCCATCAATATGTTTTTTCATATAGACTCACCTAATCTCAACGAGAGCAAATAAAAACAAATAGATTCATTAAAACTGATGGATCAAAATAATAGATCTAACTCTAAATCTTGGAGTTAGAAGATCTGATTCCTCACCCTTACTTAGCTCCGTACACATCATTCTGTGCCTGAGCAAGGACAGCTGGCATTTGTATCTCAGTGAAGGTCTGCTGAGAATTTTCCTTACAAATGCAGACACTGAGGTCAAGGAAAGCTAAGTGAGTTGCTTATGATTTCACATCTGATAACTCTCAGTGCCAAGGATTCTGAATGCCCTAGAGCAGAGAGAGATCCAGCTTCTGCTTGCTCCAATTGATTGATAAATTTTCTGTATTAGTACTTACTCTTAGGAAATTGGCAGATACTACAAATCAGGACTTAATTTACCATTTTGTTGATTTTTAGACTTGAGAAATTCATTAAAAAATGCCAATAAATTTGGACTAGACTTAGAGGTATATCGTTTGTGCATTTTTGGGGGGTAGGATGGGGTGAACTGTTGTTAAACCTTTACCAAAACACTTTTATATACAGATTTCTTTAACAGTTTGATGAAGCCTCTTCTCCAAATAATGTTTTAAAATGTCTAAAATAAAATGCATATGATTACAAAGAAAACTAATTATACCTAAATATAGTGATCAAAATTAAATAACAAACCAAAAAATCAACTCAAAAAAACCCCAAAACAATCACTAGGTTCAAAGACCCAGGTTAACGATCCCTTTTCTAGACCTCTTTCCATCTCACCATAATTTCTTACAGTCTATCACCATTCTGCCCCTTAGTTGTTCCCGTCATAAAGCAGAAACAATAATATTATCTTCTCTTTACTTCATTTTGGAGACTAAGTGGATTCATTAAGCAGTATTTATTTGACACAGGAGGTTAAATGATTGCTAATGCTGACCACTAGAGATAGCTATGCAAAAATACAAACAAGACCACAATCTTTCCTTCCAGGTTAATATAGCCCTACAGAGGACAGTAGCAGTTCCTAGAAATTGCTCATTAGAATTGAACAGTAGGCTCCCTCCTAAGAGCTACAGACTGAGTTAATATATTTATATCCTTAATGAAATTAACATCATGTTTTCTTTTATAGCTTAGTTTCCTACTGAAATAATTTAGCTTTTGTTTTTATACTTCTCCATTTCAAAAACCCACACATGATCATTTCATAACCATAGCATTCTAGATTGCTTAGGAGGAGAAAGGATGCTTTTAGTAATACTGCTAATGCATGTTTATGAAAATATTCTTAAGTATATGTAGTAGCATTTTACTTAAGCATATATGGAGACATCTAGAACTGTATCTCGTATAATTTCCATTGATCTCTAGTATTTCCATATCGTATGTTCAACATAGGGAAGCCTGATGGCCTCTTCTGCCCCATCGTTCCAGAAATTCGCATAGATTTGGAGGGGTGCCAGACACGTAGAAAAAAAAATCAACTTGTAGACCCTATGGTATGATTTACATATACTCAAAATAATAGCATGTATTATCAAATTTACATAGAAATAGCTCCATAACATCACATATATTATAAACACATTAGTTTATGTGTTTTTAATCCACCCAAACAGAAATGAAAGAAAAAGTCTAAAGAATGGTTTATTTACTATCATAGCAGTGGATCATTGAAGAGTACTTAACTGAAAAGCTTTCATAACTTTTAAGCTAAGTTTTCAATTTTGAGAGTTATTTCAAGGAAATAGAAAACCATTATAGGTAAGAACTTAAAAAAAAAACAATAACCCACAAAACATTAAGAAAATTAAATTTTTTTCAATCAAGGAAAATCTCCCACCCACTCTCCCCTCAGAAAGAAAGAAAAAAATCCCTATTAAAAACATGTATAATCAAATTCCCACCAAAAATGTCTCAATCTGACCTTTGAGTCCATCACCTCCCTATCAATAGATGGTTAGCATGTTTCATCATCAATCTGCTGGAAAGAATGGATGGTTGCTGATTTAATCAGAGATCCTATATCTTTCAAAGCTGGTTGTCATTGGATAAATTCTTCGCTGGGTTTACCTCACTTCATATTGCATCAATTCATACAAGTCTTCCAAGTTCTCTCTTCATCACTGTTTACAGTACAATATATTCCACCACATTCATCTACCATAACTTGTTCAGTCACTCCCCAATTCCTGAGTATTCCCTCAGTTACCAATTCTCTGCCACCACAAAAAGAGCTCTGTAAATACTGTTATTCATGTAAGTCTTTTTTTCCTTTGTCTTGATCTCTTTGGGGTATAGACCTAGTGGTGGTGTCTCTGGAGTTAACAGTTATGCATAGTTTAATGCCTTTTGGGGCACAGTTCCAAATAGTAAGAACTAAATGTTTGAGAAAAAAGATTGGATTCAAAGGGGAAAGGTCATTGTGGCAGACACCACATTCCATACAATCTTGACAGTTATTTCAGCTAAATAATAGTGAGAAGAATGTTAAAACAAAGAGGATCTCTGACAACTTCTATACTATCCTAGTTACAGAAACTAAATAAAGCTTCTAATGCCATTGCATCCCATGTTTCAGTTCAGAAATTATGAGGCTTAGAATTGCTTTCTCTCTTAAAAATTTTTTAAAAATATTTTATTTTTTCCAATTACATCTAAAAAACAATTTTAACCATTTTTTTGTTGTTGCAATTTTGAGTTCCAAATTATTTCCCGTACTCCTTCCCATCCACCCTCATTGAGAAGGCAAGAATTTGATAAAGGTTGTTATGTGCAGTCCATGCAAAATCTATTTCCATAGTCACGATGTGAAAGAAAACATAAGCAGGAAAAAAACAAAAAGTAAAGAAAGAAAAATAAAATAAATTTAAAAATAAAAAAATAAAATTAAGAAAGTATGTTTCAAGTTGAATTCAGATTCTATCAGTTCTTTCTCTGGATGTGGGTAGCATTTTTCATCACAGGTCCTTCAGAATTTTCTTGGACCTCCGCATTGCTAAGAATAGCTAAGTCATTTATAGTTGATCATCGTACAATATTGCTTTTAATTTACGTACAATATTGCTTTCACTGTTACACTGTTTTCCTGGTTCTGCTCACGTTACTTTGCATCAGTTCATGTGTTTCTCTCACCATATTTCTTGAGACTTTGTGATGTAGTGGATAAAATACTAGATCGGAAGTGTCTCTGGTTCTCTATCCTTTACTTCATCTTCAACACATCAATAGATTTGATTCACCATCACAGATCATAATCTCAATCACAAGCCCTCAGTACCTTGACATAGGCTTTCATGAGTTGTTGTGGCTAAACAAATTTATGACTTAGTAGAGTTAACCTTCTGGTGAGCATTCTTTTCTTAAAAACTTTTATTTAGTATTTTATTTTTCCCCAGTTACATGTAGAAATATTTTTTAACTTTTATTTTAAAAATTTTGATTTCCAAATTATCTGTCTCCCTTCCTCTCTCCCCTCCCTGCATTGAGAAGGCAAGCAATTTCAGTTATATATGTGTAGTCATGCAAAACATATCTGCAAGAGTACAAAGTGAAAGAAAAGATAGGCAAAAAACTCAAGAAAAACAAAGAAAGTAAAAAAGTATGCTTCAATTTGTATTCAGACACCATCAGTTCTTTCTCTGGGGATGGATAACATAAATCTTTCAGAGTTGTCTTGGATTGTTGTATTGCTGAGAATAAGTCATCTTATAATACTGCTGTTACTTTGTACAAAGTACCATTTCACTTTGAATCTGCCCATCCAAGTTTTCTCAGGTTTTCTGAGAGCATCCTGCTCTTCATTTCTTATATTACAATAGTATTCCATATTAGTAACACACCACAACTCATTCAGTCATTCTCCAATTGATGGGCATCCCCTCAATTTCTAATTTGCCCCTAGAAAAGAGCTGCTATAAATATTTTTGTATATATTGGTCTAAGTTGTCTTTGGAGTCTATGGGCTGAGAGTTCTGGAAACCCTGAGGCCTGTTCTGGGTTTGCTGGGGCCAGGTTAGCACTGGCATGGTCTGTGTGCTGAACTGTACTCCTCTCTCACCCTGGTGCAACAGACCTTTTTTATCAACCTCCCAAGTTGTTTTGGGCTGGAAATTTGTTCCTCTCCATATTTTTGTGAGTTCTGCTACTCTAGAATTTGTTTAGAGTCATTTTTAAAGGTATTTGGAGGACAGCTTAGGCAAGTCCCTGCCTTTACTCTGCCATCTTGGCTCTGCCTCCATGAGGATCCTTTCTTAACTAGCTACGTAGATCTTCAGATGACTATCAAGGGTCTATACTTGAAACCCTTCCACCTATGTAGGATCTTCCTACCAAAGCTTGCCAGTCAAAAGCATAGCTTTCGAATGTTCAAGGTCACCTCCTTGCCATAATGAAGCTCCAAAGGTTTAACGGAAGCTTTTATCCCTAATGCAACAAAAATCCAGTTAAAATCTTTTAGTATTCTAATCCTCAGCATATACAGTTCTCTAATCTTCTACAGCATGTTTGAAAGCTTTTGATCAATGCTGTTTACAAATTAAATAGGATACAGATGGATTTCCAAATAGTATGATATTCTGAGTTGACTACGTAATGAATATATCTCTAATTTCAGAACTGTAACAGAATTCACATTTGAGAAGCTTGAGAGAATGTCCTTTGTCTTCCGAACAGAAAGATTATCATACCAAACCAAAAATTAGGAGACCTGGGTTTCCATTAGAATTGGTATGACATCTCATTTGGGTAGCTATGTGGTGCACTGGATAGAGTGCTAGCCCAGGAGTCAGAAAGACTCGAGTTTAAATTTGACCTTTGATACTTATTATCTGTGTAACCTTGGGCAAGTCACTTCACCCTGTTTGCCTCAGTTTCCTCATCTATAAAATGAACTGGAGAAGGCAATGGCAAACAACTCTAGTATTTTGGGGGTCACCAAGAGTCAGAAAAAACTAAAAGAACTGAACATTATCCCATTTGGACTAGCCCCCCAATCTGCACTCACATCAATGTGTGTTAGGTCCCCAAAAGACCAACAACTAACTTAAGTTCTAGATGTAACCTTATAGGTATATTCTTTCTATTGTCATTTCCTACCTGCCACACTGGTATGCACAATCAGCCAATAGGCAATTAGATTTTAATAAAGATATTTACTAAAATGGTAAAGCTAGAACAGTTAATTCAAAACATTCACACTAAAAATGTGGGGTGCACTGTGTCACAAATACAGCTAGCATCCCTGGGAAAAATGGGCTCAAACTTATAATACAACAATAATGAAGCCTATATACAGGATATATGTGTGGCAAAGGGCAATAACACACAATTCCCCTTTGCGTGCTCTAGTTCTCTTTCTCTAGAGTCCTCACTATGGAAAGGAGGTGACCTTGAACATTTGAAAGCTATGCTTTTGACTGGTAAGCTTTGGTAGGAAGATCCTACATAGGTGGAAGGGTTCCACGTATAGACCCTTGATGGTCATCTGAGGATCTACCTAGAGTTCTCCTTAGGTGCAATGTTACTGCTGAGTGGTCTCTCAGGATCTATTTCTTTCTTGAGTCCACAAAAGGAACTTGTCTCTAGGATTCAAAATCCTTAAAACTGCTTTCTCCTGCAAGTTACTGAGCCTGATGTGTGCCTATCCTTATTTGTCACTCGCAGATGGATATTATCTACTAATGGTCCAATAGCTCCAATGATTTGGTTAAAAAAGAGGCCAGGAAGAAAGAAAATCTTTCCCCCTCATTGCTACCCTCTAATTCAGAAATTAAATATAACTTGTAAAATAAGGAGATTACACTGGATGGCCTCTAAATCCTGCCAAGGTCTACCATTCTGTAAAATTTGATATTCCAAACACACCTCTAACATGAGAATAACCAAGTTGATGATATTTCCTTTTTTAAGTGACAAGAAAGTAAACATTGCATAAATGACTATGTCATGATATTTGGGATTCTGTTTTGCAATACAACATCTTTCCAAAAGAGATACTAAAATACTGAAATGCTCACTAAAGCAGGAGCTACCAATCACAGTTCAAATTCATTTCAAAGTCAATGTAATATAGTATTTCTCCAATCTCTACCTCAAAATAACTAAAATGTTGCCTCGTCTCAGGAACCTCCTCCACTTACATACTAAAGAGCTACTAATTTGTTTATGGTATCACCCTTTATGTCTAAATCATGTACCCATTTTAACCTTATCTTGGTATACACAGTGTGAGATGTTGGTCTACGCCTAGTTTCTACCATAGTAATTTCCAGTTTTCCTAGCAGTTTTTGTCAAATTATCCCAGAAGTTGGAGTCTTTGGGTTTATCAAACAGTAGACAGTCTTCCTCTCCTAGACTGATTTTATTTACTAGGTAAAAGAGGCCATTCTTTGCTTCATCTCTTACCTAGCCTTAATCACTGAATGGGCATTGCCTCAGTCAAACTGAGACCTGGCAAAGATCTTAGCTTTAAAAGGTCATGGTCTCCCACTGCATCCAGGGCCATCTCCAGTCATCCTGACCTAAATCCAGATGGTGCCATGGGAGAAAGTGAGGCTGGTGACTTTGCACAGCCCTCCCTCACTTAAATCCAATTCACTTGCAAGTCCCGGTATCACCTTCCTTATGTCATGGTTCCCTTCAAGAATGGAAGACAAAAAACAACAAAGAACTCTTATTTAGGGCTAGAAGAGAGTAACAACATGTAACAATTTCCTATCTGTGAAGGACTTCCATAATGTCAAAAATCAAGAAACACTGAGTCACAGGGAATTGTGAGTATATTCCTTCTACCTTGGTTAGTCAACAGACCTCCATATTGGAAATAAAATGTTCCTTTGTCTGTCAAGTGTGGATGATAAAGAAAGGTTGTATAACTGGGAGGAAGAAAAGGGCCAGTCTTACATGGGGACAAAGTTCTGACCAACCTTCCAATCTGCATTCTACTACATTCAATCGTAAAGCTTCCTCACAGCCAATAAACAAAGAATGCCAGAATGTTCTTGATGCTCAGTCATTTTTTCAATAGTATCCAACTTTTGGTGACACATTTGGGGTTTTCTTGGCAGAGACACTGGAGTGGTTTGCTATTTTGTTCTCCAATTCATAAGGATGAGGACCTGAGGACAACAGGGTCACACAGCTAGTGTCTGAGGCCAGCTCTGAACTCAAGAAGATGAATCTTCTTGATGCCAGGCCTTGGCACTCTATCCACTGAGCCACTTAACTGCTCTAGAATGCTAGTGTTTTATGCATTTCCATATATGTGCATCTTCTACTTGGTACATATTTTTCAAATGTCAAATGGAAAATGAACATGATTACATTACATGTGAATTTTTTTACAATTAAACAAGTCATAATGAAAATTTTAAAAAACAGTATCAGAAATTATTTGCAATGAATCACAAGCTACTTCTCTTTTGTAATCCTGACAGGTAGATTGTGTAGTGGATAGAGCACTGGATCTAGAGTCAGGAAGATCTCACATCCAACTTCAGACACTTCCTAGATATACGGCCTTGTGTGACACTTTATCTTTCTCAATTTCTTCAACTGTAAATTGGAGATGGTAACAACACCCACCTCACAGGGTTGTTGTAAGGATCACACATGACACTTGTAAAGCATTTAGAATGGTGCCTGGTACACAGGAAGTTCTATATAATGCTTATTTCCTTCTTTTTTTCTACTTTTAAAAATATTTAATATTATTTAGAACTTAATTTTAAAGGGGGAAGGGAAGGAAAAGAAAGAAGAATTTATTAAGTGCCTGCTATATGTCAGGTACTGTGTTAAGTGGATTACAAGTATCATCTCATTTGATTCTCACAACAACCCTGTGAGGTGGGTGCTGTTATCATCCCCATTTTATAGTGGAAGAAACCAACACAGACAGAAGTTAAGTGACTTGCCCATGCAATGTCTGAGGTTGGACTTGAATTTCCTGACTCTAGGTCCAATAAACTCCTGCTATGCTCTGCCCTAGTTAGACAGTGAAAATGATTTGTTCAGTTCTTTGCACCACATTTTAGGAAGGGTACTGAAATGCCAGAGTATGTCAATACAAAGGTAAACAGAATAGGGATATTTAGATGAGAGAAGGAAAGACTTGAAAAGTTGTGATCAAAGTGCTAGAGCTGATGAGAAGATATGTAGCCCAATTGCTTTGTTTTTAAAATAAAGGGAACAGAACCAGGGGTTGTAAGTAACTTCCTCTAGATCACACACATAATAAGTGGTTATGTTCTGTGCTCTTCAGAAGCTAGTACTCTTTCTACTGTATGATACTGCCTTCCATATCATAGATAACTTCAAATATTTTAAGGGTCGTTATGTATAAAATATTAGATGTTTTACACTATGAACTCTGTGAGAGCAGGAACTGGTGTTTTGCCTCTTTGGATCCTCAGCACCAAGGACAGGGCTCAGTACACAGTAGTCAGTAAATACTAATTGATTGATTTTACAATACATAGGTCAGAACTTGGAAATACGGGAGAGTAACAGGAAGCAACTTCCAGTTCAATGTAAAGAAAAACTTACTAATGTTTAATCTTCCAAGAAAAGGCATTCACTGCCTCAAAAGGTAGGGAGGAGCCTATCTACCAATGGAAATCTTCCAATGGAACTGAATGACAGTATGTCAGGCATATTAAAGGACTCATCCTTCAAGTAGTGATTTGCCATGATTTTAGTGAACTCAACTTAAATTTCTGGCAAAATACAAAATTGATATTCAGACTGAGGGACAGGAGATCACTGGGATGGGGAAGCAGAGATCACTAAAAGTCATTATGGATGGCTTCATCATGAACAGATTGTGCCAAGACTGAATAAGTAAAACTTAAAGAAATCAAATGCTGGATGTTCCATACACACAACATCACAACCTTCTGCAGGAAGAACTCTATTCAATAGAAACTGCTAGAGAAGGATTTCAGAAAAACCTTGGAAGACTTTTATGAACTGCTGCAGAATGATGTGAGCAGAACGAAGAGATCACCACACACAGTAACAGCAATATTGTAATGATGTTAACTGTAAAAGACTTGGCTACTATGATCAATACAATGATCCAAAAGAATTGTGAACAATCCATGATGCAAAATGCTACCCTTCTCCAGGGAAAAAACTGATGAATTCCAAATTGAAGTATAACTTTTTTTGCTTTCTTTATTTTTCTTGCTTTTTTTCTCAACATGGCTAATATGGTAATATGTTTTGCATGATTTCACATGACTAACTGATATATTGCTTGCCTTCTCAATGGGTGAGGGAGGGTGCTAGAGTGAGGCAGAGAATATGGAACCCCAAAAAAATTTAAATGAATTTTAAAAATAAATAAATAATGCAAATACAAAAGTGAGCTAGTCACTAATCTGTTCCATGCTTTGAGGCAGTGATTGTGCTCCAAGGAGAGCAAAGGTGCATACAGCAAATGCTCACAGAAGCCCTTTTTGTGGAAGTGAAATAGAAACAGAAACAAAATGAGTGTCCATGAATTAGGGAATACCTGAAAAACATGATATCTCAATGTAATGGAGTATTATTTCACCTTAGGAAATGACAAATGTGAGCAGTTCAGAGAAACCTGGGAAGACTTTATGAACTGATATAGAGAGAAGGAAGAACCAGAAAAAAAGCAATATGTACACTTATGACTTCATTAATGTAAATGAAAGCAAGAGGTATGAGTGCCAATGAATCATGATGATTGATTTTGGTGGCTTTAACAGATTAGAAAATGAAATATTACTTTCCCTCTTCTTGGAAGAGAAGCGTGGGACTCTAAGTGCAGGATGCTGTATGTTCTGTTAGAAGTGATCTTTTTGTCTATACGTTTTGCTCACATGGTTCTGTTACCTGCAAGGTTTCAACAGGAGTGAAAGGTTGAGAAAAGAAGAACTGATGGGTGTGAGAAGAAGTGAGGGTGACATCTGAAAATTATGTAAAAAGAAAATGACACCAATTAATTTTTGCTTGTTTGTTTTAAAGGACAGGCCATCCCAAACAAATCTCATTTTCTATCTTTGACAGAGCTTTTGGACAACTAGCTCAAAGGAACACTGTAGATACAGCATGTCTAGATTTCAGCAAAGCATTTCTCAAAGTGACTAACACTATTCTTGTAAATATAGATAAGCAGATGATTATATAGTGCATTGAAATACAGTCTTTCATTTGATTCTCAGAATAACCATATAGGTGAGTATAATTACCTGTATTTTATAAAAAAAGAAATAGACTAAAAGCAGTTATGTGATTTGCCCTTGGTACTACTGTCAGTGTCTCAGATGGGATGTGAATCTGAGTCTTCTTGCCTCTAAATTCAATATTTCACTTACTACGTCACACCACCTTGATTTTGATGCTTCATTACATAAATAGAAGCATATGGTCCAGAATTAGGAAGGGGATGGTCCTGTCTATATTCTGCCCTATTTGGTAATCTGGAGTAATATTATATCTGATTTGTATATAGCTGTTTGCACTTTATTTTCTCCTTTAGATGGTAAACTCCTTGAGGGTGGGGATTATTTTTTTCCCAAGTATCACCAGCACTTAGCATAATATCTGGCAGATAGTACCTACTTATAAATGCCTGATGACTTGGCATGTTTTCGATTCTGGGAACCACATTTTAAGAGGGCTATTATCAACGTGAGCCTTGTCCAGAAGATGTCACCATGATGGTGAGGGGATTCAAGATCATGCCATACAAGAATAATTTCAAGGGGATATTTAATGTGGACAAGACTTAGAGGAGACATAATACTGGCTTTAAGCATCTAAAAGGTTGTCATGTAAAAGAGGGAATTATGTCTCTTTTATCAGGGGTCTAGTTGTGAACTTACAGAAGAAAAAAATGACAGTTATCCCTTCCATATCATGCAGATTAGGGGTTTGGTGCTCCCCACACCTGGAAAATCCACATAAAAATTTTGGCCCTCTTTTCTGAATTTTTTTCTTTTATGGGGTGTTTTATGGGGCTAAGCATTTGGTCATAGGTTATATTATACAATACTATACATATATTTTATGCATTTCTGAGTTTCTATATCTGTCATCTGTAGCTTCTACAAAACTCCCCCCAGATTCCCATTTAATTTTTTATTCCAACCTGTGATATATCACAACCACAATAGGGAATATCGCAAATGAAAGAGATAATTGTACATATTTATTTTGACTAACTTCTAACCAAAATTTAGCATTTCCTTCAATTATGCACTTAATAGAAAACAGCTATTATTCTGAGAAAGGGCCAAGTTCTTCCCCACACTGCCAAAGCATGATGCAATAAAGGTTACCAAACCCATGCTCGACAGATCAGTTGTCATTCTGCATAGATCCAGAGGGAGTAATGAATAGAAAATAATTTGGACTTGATGTAAGAAAAAACTTCTCAACAGTGAGAATTGTCCAGAAATGGAATGGATTACCTAAAGAGAGAATGTATCCTTCCTAACTAGAGATCTTCAAGAAAAGGTTAAGTGACTACTTGTCAAATATGTTTTATAAGAGGTATAGAGGTTCAGGTATAGGTTAGACTGGATGGCTCTTAAGGCAGCAAGATACAATGGAAAGAAAATTAGCTCCAGAATTGTAAGAGCTTGGATCAAATTCTGCCTCTGACACTTACTACCTATGATAACATTGGGTAAGTCACTTAATGTCCAGGGGTTCAGTTTCTTCATCTGTAAAATGATGAGTTTGGACAACTGGCCTCTGAGTTTCCTTCCCATTTGACACCTATGAGCTTATGTTCCCTTTGCACTCTGAGATTGTGACCTTTGAGGTTCCTTCCCATTCCAAACCAATCCTATTTTTATGAATCCAAA